>CM070725.1:32581539-33781539 GCA_036346275.1 Otatea glauca
TCCCACATTAGTAAATCGTCATTCTAAATGGCGATAGAACTCTATCGCCCGATCGAAAGGCGACGATGGCCTCACCGTAATGTTTCTTTTGACTTATTTTTTTGTAATTTTTTATTTTTCATGTATTATTTTTAAAAAAAATCTCTACTTTACACCATACGATGCGGGCAAAGCAGGCATGCCCCATTTCATGAACCTAACACGGGCACATTACAAGGCATAGACACATGACTCATTTGCGGCGTGTTCCTCTAACACCTCACAGCTCTCTCATGGTCCAAGCCAACTCAACAGTCTCCACTCCTCCGCAGCACCCACCCACGTCGCTTTGAAGCGGTGAAAGAGCATAGGATTCCCCATCCCCATGGATATGATGGTGTCTCTCCACGCTGATCGCCTTGGTCATGTCTCCATGCTCCACCTCCTCCTAGGTGGCCGCGCCCTCAACATTGCCAAGGCCATCGCCGTGCACTACGCTTGCTTAGGGCTCTGTGTTGGATGACAAGCGGTGCCCCATCTCCCTAGAGCTCGCTCTGCAGATGGCCCTCGACTCCTCAAGCTCGGTTGAGCATTCTCTGCGATCTGAGAATGAGGACATGAGCCACAGTAGATTTATACACCATCAGATGTTTAATTTCTCCACGAGCATTCCTGTGTTTCGGTTTGGTTCAAGGGCAAAGGGTGGATAGGATGGGGCCATCCATTCTTGTAGGGATGAAGCCATACAAGTTCATGTTTGGTTAAGGGATGAGAGATGGATTGGATGAGCCAAATTTCTATTTTGTTGGAGGAATGAGAGTTGGATGATGGATGGGATGAATGTTCAAATTTGGAGGGATAAGATGGGTGGGATGAAAGTAGGATTTCATGGAATAGACTCATCCAAAGATCTCGAGGATATTCACGAGAGTTGGCTACCCTCATCCACCCATCCATCTAACCAAGCAAATGATATGGATGGAAAAAGATGGATGGGCCATCCCATCCGACCTTTGCCCTTGAACCAAACACATCCTTTAGACACTGCAAAAATCTTGTCATGGCGACTTAGAGGTATGGATGGAAAAGATGGATGGGGCCATCCCATCCGACCTTTTGCCCTTGAACCAAAAACACATCCTTTAGACTCTTGATGCTCGTCAATGGTGGTATGGATGAAAATGGATCGAATCTGAGCGGATAATGGCTCTGCCATATTTTGTTTTCATTTTTTTTCTCGGATGTGGATACGAATACGGATAATCCAGATATGAATACGAATAATGTCGAATACAGATACAGAACTAATACGAATCGAAACGAATACGTCATGAATATTTATCGAAACATGAAAACCCTTTAAATTGTACACACAAAATGAAAAAAAACGTAACTAGTTTACTTGTCCAAACATTCATGAAGGACGTGTAATGACCCAAGATTTGTATTCTTTGTTGAATTATGTCTAAAATAATAAATTATGTATTTATGAGTTATTGTGCATTTTTAGCTACTTATTTAAAATATTTTCCTATTAAGGACAGTAGTTTTTGAATTTTTGAGAAAATTTAAAAGCTGATAAAATCTTGAAAATAATTTTCTAAAATTTTAGATTATGTCAAGAATTTTTCCAAAAAAATTTGTAATTTTTAGAGCCGGTTTGCCAATTTTAATAATTAAAATTATATTTGTGGATTAATTAAATAGAAAGACTACGGAACTATATCCCGTCGGATCCCATCCCAATGGAATACATTTCCACCACTCGATCAATTCAATTTCCTATCATCCTCACACCCATCGCCTCACCTGCATGAAGACACACCACTCTTTCTACCCTCTACTTCCTATCCAAATCAAGCCTACACCGAACCTCAATGTTCCACGCCACATAGATCACATTCAGCAAGTTCTTGTGCCACGGTGGTGACGACATCTTCTGGCCACTGCTTTCCTATCTTCATCCCCAAATCTAGCAAGTCCCAAGGCCATGGCCACGATGATGGTCAGCCCAGTGGTGAGGTGCGCATAACAAAGCAATGCTGAGTTGGCGTAGCGAGCCGGCATGGGCATTCTTTGCTCTATACCGCCATCCCAATGATGTTGAGGTTTATCGTTGAGCTTCCCCTAGTCTTCATCTCTAGTGCACTCCATCTAAACTTCAAAATCATTGAAACTTGACACTTGCATGTAGCTTTTTGAAATTTGCTTGAATCATGATTTTGAAAATTTGAAACTATGTTGAAATGTGATCAAAACTTTGAGTGATTTTTTTTAAACGAAGGCTTGAGTTTTGCCGATCAATTAAAGAAGGGTAAGAGGTTCACAAATAGTACAATAAAAGGGAGAGAATCCCAAGAAAAAGACCACGCTAGCAGACAAGGGGAGATCACATTCTCTCTTGTGAGCTCCTTGTCTTCATTGTTGCCTGAAACACGCTTGGTTTTCTGCTTTTGAAACATGGAAGTTGTTGGAAATCGCTTGGATTTTTCTTTTTGGAAGTTGAAACTTGCCGAAACCTACTTGACTTTTTCTTTTGAAACATGAAACTTTGTGTCGGGACACGAATATGCAAATCGGACCTCTCTGTATAACTTGCTTGGTCGAGGATCACGCTAGTGCACACAGTGCTCAACATCGTAAATATCACAATCATACATAAGCGGAAACATTATGAAAGACATCATATATTATATACTACTAGTTGAATGACCTTATGGTCAATCTTACATGACTTCGCCTCATGGTGAACAACATATTAGCTGCGAGGAATGAAAGCGTACGATAACCCTCTCGGTACCACGGGCAAGCGACAAGGCTTGCGCCTAAACATTTGTCTCCTCCAGGAACTCCTCCTCGGCATAGATGTAGACTCCTCAAGCGATGATGTTATTGGCAAGGGTGAGTACATAAAGCACTCAACAAGTTGTGCACGTAATGCAATTCTAACATAGCTATATCGGAGGCTTATTTCAAAGGATAGGCTATCATGGTTATTTTGCAACAAAGCAGCATTTATGAACAAATACAATAAATAGATTGTAAAAACCGTAAAACAAATAACAATAATAGATAGATTCAAACATTTCTCAAGTAACTGGGTTTCCAATCCTAAATCAAGTTCCAACCTTCCATATGGCAATCCCGCCATCCCAACCAAGTTTTCCATTTAATTAAACTAACCCTTATGCTGTAATTCCAGGCATTGCTCAATCACATAGCACGGCTATTCGAATAGGTTTACACTCTGAGAGATTATGCACTTTACCCACATGACATGATCGTCTCTTGGTGCCTTCGGGTTAACACACTTCCTTTGGTGTGTCGGCGGAGAGATCGTGACAAACCTTTACAATGCTCGCTTAACTTTGTACCACCCGCTAAGGTTTCAACCTTTGGTGGGGTGGTTACCACATCGAGCCCCCTCTTGCGCCATGTGAATTACTCCATAACTCGGGAACTCACACTGACCAAGATAGTACCAAAGCTAAGACTTTGCAAATTAATCGACTAGGCTGTCCCATCTGGGACATGTGGTTGCATGATTGACTCAGTCAAAGGCTTGCAAGGTTAAGTCCTTAAAGTGATCGTGGCAAGACATCCACATACCTCGCCCATTGGGCCCACCTTGGCATACTCGCCCTTGTCACTTGCCTCAATCTAAGTGATTATCACCCGATTGATTACTACACCACGTGCCATCAACAATTCGACATCGCTATGACATGACTCGCCACAAGCAACTCAATCTCATTGTGTGATCCCACATGACACACAAGTTCATAACATTGTTCCATATTCCATTAATTAAGATTAATTATCAATGATTCCAACACATGTGATGACGTGGCATGGCTAAGCAACTAATACGGTCTAACCATCCCATGTTGATTATAATTACTAACCAACTATATTGAACCAATCTAGGGTGACAATAGATCATGGCATACAATGACAAGGTAGGGTATAAATCAATCTGGTATATTAGCTAAGCCCAATTTAATTTGAAACAACTATACACTTGAAATAATATGCAATAGGGTAAAACAAATATAGCAATTTTATAAACATGGGTTCAACATGATCAAAGCACAACTTGCCTTGGAATAGATTCTGGTCTTGCTCTGTTACTTGATCTTGAGTCGACGGATCTTCCTCCGAAGCGTCGCAACAATTCAACGTCTACTGCATCAAGAAGAAAAGAAAATAAATACCAAAACAGAGAGCAAATGAACTCCAAAAATAAAATAAACTTCACCATTAAATAGATCTCAATTTTAAAAATTTTAGAAATTTGAATAACTCAAATCCGAGTTAAAATGCAAAAGTTATAGCCTTTGAAGTTTGAATAAATACTCAAAATACAGAAATTGGAAAATCGGAATTAACCGAATTATTTTTAGACCGAAAACCGATTTATTGCGTCAAGATGACGTTATTCTCGACTCGACCAATCACGCAGTGACACATCGCATTGGTCCATAGACCCGTCCACGGTGTGGATCCGGTCCACCGTGGACCGTGTGGATCTGGTCCACCGTGGACCCTGCATGGCTCTACGGTACCGTCGCGACACGATTGGCATCCGACACACACGCGGCGGATCGTGACCATCTCCCCACGGATCCGATGGTCGCACGGCGGGTGAGACGCGACACGATCTAGACCGATGAATCTAATCCAACGGTTCGAACTTTACCCGAGCCGTTCACTACAGATGCGACGACGTGGCGCACTGGCGGGCGTTGATTGAAGATCTAATGGTCGCACGAAGCTCCAACCTCCGATGATGTCGCGGCGGCGCTCCACTCCCAGAGACGAAGACGATGACCCTTTCAATAACGAACCAGGCCCTTTCGGCAACGAAGAAGTGACGGATCCGATGCACAGCACCTCGGTGAACTCGAATCTGGAGCCAGAGCAGCAAGGGTGGCCTTCGGTACGCGCAACACAGTGAAAACGGCGGCGGCTCAAGCAACTAACTACGACGAGGTCGTACGAGCTCGGCGGCTTCTCGCGCACGCGCGTTAGGGAAAAGCGCGGGCGCGATATGGCGATCCTCGGGTCTACCCGCCTTAAATAGCCTAGGAGATCGAGCTACACGGCGAAGAAGTCCGACGCCAACACGCGGCGAACTCCGAAGTTCGCTTCGAGACGATGAACGATGGCGCGGACGCTGCGTCCCGATCCGACGGCCAAGATGCGAGCGCGATACGCGGCATCTCTCTAGACCGATGGATCGTGATCCAACTACCGGCCGAGCTAGGTTTTCGCGACGCCTAGCTGGCGGTGACTTGGGCAACGCCGACGCAGCCTTAGACGCACAAAGTGTTGGGCTTCGGCCCAACACTGTTCAAATAGAATTTCGCAACTTTATTATTTAAAATAATTCCAAAAATTCATTTAATTGGTTTTAGGCAATAAAAATATCAGGAAAAATCCGAGAAAATTCCCAAAAATACTCTGTGGCATTTTGAACTCAAATAAAATATTTTTGACAAAACTTTATTTTAACTTTGCATAAATTTAAATAGTTTTAAACAAAAGATCAATATACTTAATTTAAAGTAGATTCAAATAAATCCAGAAAAATCCAATAAATTCCAGAAAAACATAAAATGCTCAAATAACCAATAAAAGATTAATAAAGCAAATTTTGGGATGTTACACTTTGATTGGACTTTTTGATGAAACCTGCTTGAATTTTGCCTTTTAAAGCATAAAACTTTTTGGAATTTGGATGAAACTTGCTTTAATTTTGCTAATGAAAGGTGAAACATGCTGCAACGATGTGAAACCTACCTGAATTTTGTTATTCAAACATGAGACTTGCTGAAACTTTCGTGAAACTTATTGAAACCTACTTGAATTTTGCTTTTTGAAATGTGAATTTTTTATTGGAACTTGGTGAAACTAGCTTGAATTTACCTTTTGAAACATGAAATAAATTGGAACTTGGTGAAACCTATTTTAATTTTGCTTTTGAAATGTGAAACTTGCTAGAACATTGTAAAACCTTCTTGAACATTTGATTCAAGTTTCGTAAATTTTCATGAAAGTTTCATTAGGTTCAATGCAAGTTTTATGAAGTTTTGTTCAAAAGTTTGACACGCTTCATTAGGTTTCATGAAGTTTTGTTCGTGTTTCTAAAAGTTCTCGCCAATTGGTAACGATTCCTCTCTTACTTTCTTTCATTGTTTCATGTAAGTTTCAAGATGTCTCAGTTACAATTTTGTAAGTTTCATAAAGTTTCAGTAAGTTTCATGCAAGCTTCATTAGGTTTCACGCCAATTTGTAACCATTCATTTCTTACTTACTCTCCATTACGAGGCCACTTGAAACTTGAGAGATGTGTATGGAACTACATGGATTTGGCAATTAAAACTTAAAAGTTGTCCAAACATGCATTTATTGTGATTTTGAGACATAAAACCATGCATCTTGAAACATAAAACTAGTTGAAACTTCCTAAAACATCTTGAAAGTTGCTTGAATTTTCCACGAAACACACTAAAACCTTCATGAAACTTTTTTCTCACGAAATGCGAAACCTTATAAAACCTAAAGTGGAAAACTATTAAACGGTATAACATTTTCTTTCAATTCAACGGTATAGGACTTGGTCGTCCAATCAAATCAATCTGCAAATCGAGTCCACATTGCCCACACAAAACAACCTCCACCAAATCATTTGATTCCACTTCTTCTCATTCCAATCCTTCACAAATGCTTAGGCCCCATCATCATCGGTGTGATGGGGGCATGCGGCGAGCTTGACTGCAATGCTCGACGATGGGAGCTCTAGTGACAAAAATATCGCCTTGTCCCTATCCTCATTATCTCCTCGTGAGCTCGTAGACCTCCCGATCCATTATTCATTTGTGTTTTCTCTCAAACATGTAAAAATTGCAGGGACTTTGTTGAAACTTGCTAAATACTTTGAATTTGTTTATGAAACTTACTATTGGAACTTTTAATTCATTTTAAACACCATGAAACTTACATGAAATTCTTGTTCAAAGTTGCTCGAAACTTCGAATTTGTTTATGAAACTTAGTATTGAAACTCGTTTGAATCACCATGAAACTTCATAAACTTTGTTGAAACTTGCTCAAAATATTAAATTTGTTTCTAAAACTTGCCGTTGAAACTTAAAACTTGTTTGAAACACCATGAAACATGCATGAACTTTGTTGAAACTTACTCCAAACATTGAATTTGTTTATGAAACTTGCCGTTAAAACTTAAAACTCATTTGAAACAACATGAAACTTGCTCAAAATGTTTTTTCTTGAAACTTGCCATTCAAACTTGGAAATATGCCATGTTGCAACGAGGGAAATGCTATGGAGGTTCACAGCGTCTGCATGAGGAGAGGCTGGAAGTGTTCATTGCGCACTACAAGAAAGTTCATCAGCGTGACACAGAGGAAGATATGGTGTCCGTGCGAGAGGAGGCCAAGGGGCTGGCTGGTAGGGCCGTGATAGGAATTGATCACTAACAAGGTCAGGCACCAAAGTGAGGATAAAGTCGTTGTGGTGGTTCGCTTGATTGCTTGTAATTGACAATTGGTTTCTATCCCGTCGCTGGGTAATCTAACAGGTTACCATCCAATAACAACACTCATAATTAAATTAAAAATAATTTTGAAATTCGTAAACCTTTTTGACCAAAAGAATAGCCTTGGGCCATTTACATGCATATATGGATAATTCAAACAATAAATATCCGATTATTTGGATCCATATTCAGATCTCGACGGATAGCGAGCTACCAATCCGCATCCGTATCCAATAGAAAAAATTTGTATTCATTTATGATCCGATACTATCTAAAAATATCCAATTTGATAGAATTTGTATCTCGAAATTGTTCGGATTGGTCGAAAACTATCCGACTGTTTCATCCCTAATAGCGTATCGTGGAGAAACACCTCCTTCACCCTTCTTGCCGCATCTTTGTCGCAACCTTTTTGTCGCCAGTGATACGACTTGTCGGTGACTCCAGCTTTAACGATCTCAGTTCTTCTTGCAACGATGGTCTTGACACCATCGTTGTCACCTCTTTGCCGCCATGAGATAACTTATTGTACATCATATCCTCACAATGATTCTCTATGCTCATGACACAACCTCGACAAAGACGAAGACTCTGACAGAGCTTTAAACACTTGAGCACTTGGACACAAACTCACAAGTACTCACGAACATATGGAATGTAGCTTTAAATACGTTGGTCACGACCTGCAGCACAGAGGTCTTTAGAGGTCTAGATCACTCTTACAGAGAGTCACGACCACTCTCACAAAGGTCTTGGAGGTCTAGACCACTCATATAGTCGTCACAACCACTGACCACTCCCAAAGAGGTCCTTAAATGTCTAGACCACTCCTATAGTGATCTAGACCACTCCCTATGAGGTCACGACCACCTCATAGAGGTTCTTAGAGGTCTAGACCACTCATCGCCACCACTTACATAGTGGTCACGACCACTCTAGGGATGACCTCCTAATGGTCACAAAGGTCACGACCACTCCTCGGGAGGCCACGACCACTCTAAGCGAACCTCTCTAGGGAGCGACCACCCTAAAGGTCACAAAGCCATTGACCACTCTATAGGTCACAAAACCCACGACCACTCTAGGAAACGACCTTATGGTTCACCTTACATAAATACACTACAAAGGGCTATGGTTAAGAAATAAATAAAACCGCAGTGGAAATAAATTATTCGTAGCAACCCTTCAATTTGCCACGAGCAAGCGACAAGGTTCGCACCCCTAGTTGATCGTCTCCTCGATCACAACCGACAAGGCAAGCGACATAAAGCAGAAAAAGTTGTGCACAAAATGCAAATCTAATATACTACATACTTGGCTTATTCCAAATGAATGGTTGAATTGGTTATTTTGCAATAAAGCTGCATTTATAAAAGAATACAATAAATATATTGAAATGATCGTAAAACAAATAATAACAATAATAAATTTCTCGTTATTTCCCAAATAAACTAACTCACAAACTTACATCAATTTCATACTTCCATAAGCATACTACCTCCATTCCCATGTTCATTTTATCAAAATCTAACACTTGACTATAATTCCCAAGCATTGCTCAAATACAGTGAGCACGGCTATTCGAATAGGTTTGACACTCACTACTACACAAAAGGCTATCACCGAAGGTTCACAAACCACATCACAAGCGGTTTTGTGAGCGTGCATATCAAAGTGTCGATGATGGCAAAAGAGTCATCACTGAGACGGTTTTACAACCGTTAGTGAAAAAACTCATCATACGGTTCCAAGTTGGAACCGTGCGTGATCTTAGCATCATCGCAGACGGTTCCAAAATGGAACCTCATCGTGATGAGGTTATCATCCCGAGCGATTCTAAGGAATAACCGTCTAAGAAGATCCTCCGTGCGTGATGTAGTAACATCACGAGGCGGTTCCAAATTGGAGCGATGCATGATGATACTACATGACGGGATTCAAATTTGGAACCGTCGTGTGTTGAGCTTCATAGCGGTTCTTCCTTGAACCGTTTGTGATGTTAATTTTGTATTTTTTACTAAATTTTAATTTATTGGCTAGCCTCAAGAAATCCTAGCCATGCCCTCTGAAACAAAAGGCAGTACATAGCATCAGCAGTATATTATTATGACATACATTTAAAAAATAAACTCCAACCACATGTTACACAACATACAGCGCATCCATTTCATCAATCAACTCAGATCGCACATTATAACATATGTGCAGCGCATCCATTTCAGAAATCAACTCACATATATACTAACAAATTGGATTCAGAACTTCAAATGACAAATTCATAGCATAAGGTTCACAAATTAGTTAATTATGAATGCATGGTAGGTAACAAATTCACAACTCATCAGTTGAGCCCTGAGTAGCATCTGCCCTTTAGATGTAAGACCCACGCATGACAAGAAGGCCTGAGGTGTCCTCGAATATAGCAGTCGAGTTTTCCAATGCAGTTTAGCGCATTGCCAAACCTATCGATGAGAAGATTAAAGTCTTACGTGAATATAAATTGATAAGTGGAGACAATTGTTGCAAGATTGATAGACCTCTATGTCATTGGTATTGGTGAACCAACAAGGAGTCCCATGTTGTGGCAAGCGTAGAATCCACATGGTAAGTGCCCTTTGGTGCTAGTGGCACTACCAAAATATAATAGGCTAATTAGTTCCTAAGGTATTATTATGGAGTGTAAGATTATTGCGTGCTATCGGATCTAGGAAAGTTATAAGTATGCTTTAGAGTCATTGGGCCGCCCTTCTTGTGTCTCCCTCCACTATATTTGTAGACAGAGCGGCGTCGAGTAATTATTTGATAAGTTTGCAAGTCGTGGGTGCCACCCTTTTTGGAATCAAGGTAAATTACCGGTTCTCTCTCGGTATAATTACGAGTAGTACCAGTGAAACCTACACATGTATGTCGTCATAGTCACTTGAACCTACCTTGAGGTGCGATATATAGTCCAATAAACAAGTGTAGCATCTAGGCGAAGTACTTACCGGGTTGTGTGGTAAAAGTATGAAACTTTTGTCAAGAATGAGCTAGCATTACTTTTTCAATGTACTAAGTGGATGGCTCATATCTAAATAGCACATCTACTGATATAACAATCTACGCATGGATCAGAAAACTAGAATGGTATGACTGATAGCACAATCAAGATTAAACCAGAAGCTAGTATATATAATGAAGTGCTGACAAAAAGGTTGTAACAATCAAGAACAAGCTATTAGCCAGATATACTCTAATCTGTGAATGAATCTACACTTTCCAGCGTATAAGTCTATGGTTCAAGGCCTAGTTCAGGGAAATAAATGTTCTACAATACCCATTATCATCATCGAGCAAGTAAGGCAACAAAAGCAGAGAACAATTCTCGGAAAACTCCACGAGAGGGCAAGGGGAGGAGGAGGTTACCACTGGGGAGGCGCGGTGGGAGTAGCCACCAAGTGAGGAGGGCACCACTAAGGGGAGGGCGGTCGGAGTCGCCACCAAGTGCGGAGGCGCCGTCGAGGAGGGCGTGGCGGGGTTGCCACCAAGTGCGGAGGCGACGGGGAGGCCGCAGGGGAGGAGGAGGGCGAACCGGCAGGGGTGGGCGCCGCTTGAGGGAGAGCATGGGGAGGGAGGGCATGGGAGGAGGAGGACACCAGCGAGGGGCGCGGTGGGAGTCGCCGCCAAGGGGCGCCGCCCAGGGAGTGCAGGGGGGAGGAGGCGGCGATGAGTGGGGCGCTAGGGTTGGAAACTAAGAGTGTGTGGGACTTAGTGAATGGCAAGCGGGGCAAGGGGTTTAAGCGGAGAAGGACATCCCGAGACGATCGGGGCTTGAACCATCACAGGATAAAGTCATCCCATTTGTTTAAGCCCAAACCGTGCAGGATGAGCCAATTATTATTTTTGCTGTTAATATTTATTTAAGTTTGTGTCATTAATTATAATACATACATACATCTCATTAATTTTGATCAATACATATATCACATTAATTATAATACATACATACATCACATTAATTATAATACATACATCTCATTAATTTTAATCAATACATCTAACTAATTATAATTAGTGTACATCTCATTAATTATAATACAAACATGCATCTCATTAATTATTTTTGTACATAAATTAGCCCTTCACGATGGTCAACACGTGTGGCTCGCTTCCTCGAGTTAGTCTTCTGGATCGTGGCCGGTACCAACGACGGGAGGCAACTCGTCAAACTAATTGTATTCTTCCTCATCTACCACATTCTAAACTCAAACAATCCTCCTTTTCCCCACGAAGAACAACGTGCGCTTCTTGTTGGATGGGTCGATTACATAGAAGACTTGAACAACTTGGTTAGCGAGAACAAATGGTTCGTCTTGGTATCCAAACACGTTCGAGGTCCACGATTGTGGCTGCCGTCGTTGTCAACCTTCACGTCTTTGCAAAGGTTAACCCAATGGCACCAAAATAAGGGGATCTTGAAGAGTACATAGTCGAGCCTTGGACATAGTGTAACAAGCGGGTTAAGTAGTATATACGGCCTTTATTGGTCACTTCGGTGCTAACTCGGTCGATGCCCATATTGACCAAGTCAAGCCATGCGTTGATACCGTCCTTTGTTTTACCCTTAATGTTGATGAGACCAAGCAAGCTATCACGGACATTCTTCTCTATGTTCATTATGTCGATCCGATGTCAAATTTCTAGATGCTCCCAACAAGGTAGGTCCCAAAATATTGATCTCTTCTTCCACATGCTCTTCTCACGGTCCTCGATTTATGTCCCTTTCCTAGCGCAACATCTAAATTCTTAACCATATCATGGATGTTTATCCCGTTTAAAGGATTTGGAGCTAAAGCGTCTTGATCGTCTTAGTTGAATTGTTTCTTCATCTTGCGGTATGGGTGATTCCTCCAGAAAGAACCCATGGTGGCGCATGTGCACGGTTTTACTGCAGTGATTGACCACATACTCGTTATCATCTAAGCGGTGAGTACATGCTTTGGCTCCTTTTGTACTCTGCTACGACAGTTAGCAAGGGCGGGATAATCATTTATGGTGCGAGAACAAGCTGGCGTATGAGTGAAGTACTCGTTTGTGAGCATCCCATACTGCACCCCAAGAGCCCATAATGTGTTTAGATCTTCCACCAATAGTTCTAAGTACATGTCAATATCGTTCCCAGTTGCTTCGGGCCTTGGATAAGTATAGACTTTAATATATACTTCACTTCCACAGACAACCAAGGAGGAAGGTTGTACACAGAGATTCACGTGCCAAGTGCTATAACGGTGCTCATGTTACGAAAGGATTCATTCCATCCGTACTCAATCCGAACCTTATATTCCTCGAATCATTGCGAATTCCTCAAACCTCTATCGATGTTTCTCCACTATGTAGAATCAGCAGGGTGCCTAATCATTCCATCGTTCTTACGCTCATCCGACTACCACTGAAGCAATTTTGCCTCTTTTGGGTTAGCAAACAAGCGCTTCAAGCGGGAATTATAAGCGGATACCATGCCACCTTAGCGAGAGGTCCTTTCTTCAACTCCATACCCTCATCGTCATCATCCAGATCTATCTTTACGCTTATCACGGGATGCATTGCACACGGATATACATCAAGTTTGCGTACTCTTTGTGGTAGAGGATACGATCGTTCGGACGAGCATGTATTCTTTGTACTTCCATTCCCAAGGGACAAAGAACCTTTTTGGCTTTGTAGATGGTTGTCGACAGCTCGTTTCCCTCGGAAGCATATCATTAACGGACTTAACAGCGTCGTGAAACTCTTATCGGACCATCCGTTGCTTGCCTTTAATTTGGCAATTCCGCCCGGATGACAACCTTGTGTATTTGAACTTGCAACCGGGAACAAAGGTTTTTACGAGTCGTCCATCAAACCTCGAATTTTACGTGCTCCAGCTCATGATTCCATACGCATCCGTAGCCCGATCCAGTTGTCATCGTAAAACCTATCCTCATCGAAAGCATAGTCGATATGTACTTCGTCGACAATGGTACTACTACTTGGTCCCTGCGTAATCTGCTCTTCACCATGGTGGTCCAACAAGTATACCCCCTTTTGAAACCCGTAGAATCAAGTGTGCTTCAATGCTGTTTGGGTTCGAAACATCCTCGATTCTCGCGGTCAATGCGTGGACAAGCATAAATTCCACCCGCTTGATCAACATATCTTCCTCTGCAGCCCTTCTAAGCGAGAGATACCATTAATGTACTCGCGCTCACACAGTTCTTAGTGTACATATAGCTTGATCCATCTAAAAGAACGAATGGATATGTAAACATATGCATATAGCTACATATTGATGGAATGCAATTAGAACAAATGGATCTACACAAAGCTATAGCAAATGTATGTACTTTACATCACAGAGAACAAATGTATCTACAACAAGCTAGATCTAGAAATTGACCGACTTCTTTTCCCTCTTTACCAAGCTAGATCTTAAATATAGCATAAATATGAACCAATTACTACTTTACATCACAGAGAACAAATGGATCTACACCTAGATGTAGAACAGCGACTTCATTTCCCTCTTTACTAAGCTAGATCTAAAATATAATGCAATTATGAAGCAAATTACTAACCTTAGATGACATAGACCACAAGGATCTACAATTACACCTCCAAATCTAGGGTCTCTTTCACGAGCGCCTCTCATTCGCAGCCACATCAAAATATGTAGGAAACCCTAAAAATACAAAAAAGCTCGATCGGCTCTCTATTCATATATATAATGTAGTGATCATCACAAACAATTTGTGGATAAAACAAATACGTGATGGTCTAATCGTAAGCAGTTTGTGGATAAAATTATGCGTGATGGATTTACATCCTGAGCGGTTTTTGGATAAAAGCATGCTGCGATTACATCATCACAGATGGTTTTATCAACAAACTATACGTGATGTTTCCAATACTTTTGTCTTCCCAAGACAGGCGTCTTTGATGTTTGAGTTGATCGCCGTGTTACGAAGAATTAAACCATCTGTTGAAATTCCACTTGAAGACCGTGTTCGAGCGGTTCGTTTTCCCAATGCAGATCACTAATTGCGCCGGCGACGATATATCTTGCATCGATTGATAGCATTCCACATCCCTCAATGCAATTGCCTCCGTCGCGCCATGAGCAACAAAAAACAGTACCTCCTCTTTCGGCTTCGTCGCCCGTCCTCCGACGACGGCTCCGCCACCGCCACCACCTTCACCTCTAGTACCGCCGACTAACCCTCCGCCACCGTCCCAGCCTCTGAGACCCATACGGGAATGGCTGCGGCGCCATGCCGGTGCCATATCAGCGAATCGTCTGCTCCCTCCATGGCAAGTGGGCACTTCCCCTCCCTCTGCCTCAAGTGTCGACATCGGCCAGAAGCGTTCGCCGCCAACATCCTTTGCCGCCGCCACCGCCGACAATAGCTACGACTCGTCGGAGGGCTATTGTGACGACTAGGAGTTGCAAGATGACCTAGACAAAGCGGTTCGGCGAGGACCCGGCGGTCGCGGCGATGACTCCGACCGGCGATGACAACACGGAGCGACAAGGACTAGATAGACTAATTAAGTAGTATTTCCCAGTAGGTTTTTGGTGGGAAACTTTTGTATATATATTGTGATGCTTATGCTCATATATATATAAGCATATGATGTTTGAATGTTTCCTCTGAGTGATTCACAGACGGTTTGTGGATAAAAATGTTTATGATATGATGATCATCACAGACGATTTCATCCATAAACCATCTGTGAAGTTCTTACTTTCATCACAAGCGGTTTGTGGATGAAACCGTCTAAATGATCACCATTATCACAAGCGGTTTCATCCATAAATCGTCTGTGATGAAAGCAGAAACTCTAAGCGGTTTGTGGGCGAAACCGTCTGTGATAATCCGACATCGCAGATGGTTTGACCACAAACCGTCTGCGATGTGCCGAAACACGTCACGAGCGGTTTTCATAAAGAACCGTTAGGGATGAGGGTCTAATATAAGTCCTTTTTAGTAGTGTCTGCGGAGGTTATACACTTTACCCACAAAATACAATCGAGAACACTATTGAGGCGAGTGATCATAACAAAGCCTTTGCAATGCCCTATCTATACCTAATCACGCCTTTGAGGTTTCAACAGCGATGGGACTAGTTACCACATTGAGGCCCCCTCTGCGTGCCATGTGAGTCTACTGTACACTCGGAACTCACAACACCACAGCAGTACCAAAATCTAAACATTCCAAATTAATCAACTAAGCATGTCCCATACCAGACATGTAGTTGTATGATTGACTCAGTTCAAATGCTTGCAAGGTTAAGTCCTTAATTGACCAAGGCAAGAGTTACCAAAAATTTACAATAACCATTACCCATACCATCAACTTTCATTTATCAAAATAACAATGCGACCGTCCAAATGCCACATTGGCCCACCATAAAATCACAACTCTTGCCACTTGCCTCAGTCTAAATCATTTTACTACCCTAGTTGATTACCATACACCACGTGCCATCAACAACATGAATAGCATTGTGTGACAACACCTGACACACCTTTTCATAAACATGTTCCATATTCCATTAAGCAAGATTAACTTTGCATACATAAAATGATATCAGTAACTCGTTGCATGGCTAAGCAAACTATTCACGTTCTAACTAACCCACATTGGCAATTAATAGATACCAACTAATAAAGAACCATACAAGGGTGACAAATGAATCATGGCATACAAATGACAAGGTTGACATAACTCAAATTGGTTGAGTAGCTAATCCCAAATTAATTGAAACAATTATATATTGAATTAGCATGCAATAGTTTAAAACAATGTAACTTTTTAAAACATGGGCTCAACATGATCAAAGCACAACATGCCTTCAAAAGTTCTGATCCTACTCTAGACATTGCTCTTGAGTTGGCTCCTCGCTCACAAACACCTCGGGTACTTCAGCGTCTCATAAGCAGTTAAAAAAATAAATACCAAAAACAGAGAAAACTCAACTTCAAAAATTAAATAAAATTCACCATTAAATAGAGCTCAATTTTATAAATTTTTATAAGCAGAATTACCTCAATCGAGAACTTCGTATGAGGAGAGCGGGCTTTCAAAATTTTGAATAAATAAGAAAATAAGAAAATATTATGTAATTAATTTTTGAATTAAATCTATCTGAGAAAAATAGGTTTAGTGCGTCGGCATGACTTAACACCCTCGGACCAATCGAGAAGTCGGCGTGTGTCGATGTGTGGACTCGGTCCACGGTGGACTCACACTATTGTCTTGTGGGCAGGCCAGCATAGCGCTAAGCGTCGCCGTACGTACAGCGGCGCAACACGGGTGCAACACACGGCAAGCGTGGATTGGCTACTATGCGTGCGATCTAGGCCATCGTGGTTAATCCAGCGGTTGGGATCTACGGTGAAGACCAATGACGGCGTGGCGACATCCGACCACCCATGCTAGATCGGACGACTAGGGATGCAAATGGCGGCGACTCACGGCTACTCTTGTTATGACACACGAAACAATCTAGACCGACCAACCTAGATCCGATAGCTATGGTGCCGCAGCGTGGCAAAATCCGGCACATTGGTTGCAAATCGGACGGCGTGGCTACGTGGCGAGACAAGCGACACGATGGCGTGGTTGGCACGGTGCGACACCACGGCAAACATCCGACGTTTGCCCTAGATCCAGCGGTTAAGGCTTGCGCGCGGCGAAGGCTCTGTGACGCAAGATCTGAACCGCATGCTCTAGATCGGACGGTGAGATAGCTCATGAAGGTGGCAATGGCACGTCGATACTAAGCGATAGGCTTCTCACCGGAGGCGAAGGCGACAACCCAGCGGCGGTGTTCGGGGCTTCTCCGGCGTGAGCAACTCATTGGTGACCTCGGCGATGGCGGAGATGAATCGATGTGATGGCCTCGGAGAACTCCGATGAGCTCTTCGCGACAAAGAAAGCGGCTCGGGCGATGTTCTCTAGGGCTTTGGGTGCGGCTCGAGACAACAAACACGGACGGGGTGCGCGCATTAAATAGGGGCCTCGGCGTCCGAGTTTGATGCGGCACTCACATAGGGTTACGTGGTGGTGATACGGCTTGCCCAGCGGATTCCAAACCGAACACGTGGGCCTCGAGCGGATGGCCAAGGGTGCTAGGCGGCGGCGAAATCTAGCACGTCACATGAATTTGTGATGAATTCTAGGGTTTTTAGCGGCGGGCTGCTTGGGCTGGCGACGGGACTTTGGGCTGGGCCCACATGGGTTTTCAAGACTGTTCATAGGGTTTTAAAATATTTTTCTAATTAAAATAATTCTAGAAGATAGATATATCCATAATAAATAGCAAAAATACCCAAAAAATTCTAGAAAATATTTTAGGGTATTAGGATCTCAAATAAAATATTTTCAACGAAACTTTATTTAAACTTTTCATATTTTCAAAAAGACTTTAAAAAAGGCTTAATTCAAATAAATTCTAAATAATTAAAATAAATTCACAAAATTCACAAAATTATAAAATGCACCATAAATCCAAGAAATGCAAAATTTGGGATGTTACCGAGCACGACCTCTATAAGAGCATTATGATCACTTAGTGGTGAAGCCACGACCACTGAAGACAAAGTCATGACCACTCTGGACAAAGCCAAGACCTCTCAAACCAAATTGCCCATGACAAAGCAAACTCATATCAAACTCAAACCCGAGCACACAGGCTCAAACATAGTCAATTACTTATCACAAACATGGATACACCACCACATGGTCTCTCAATCTCCTCCTTGATGAGTATATTGATAAATACCAAAGAGGCACAAATTTGAGTTTAAAAAATAAAGAAGAAAGCAATTTGATTGACAAAACCACACTTAGTCAAGTAAGAAAAGCAAAGTACATGACTAAGTGGGTAGGAATGAGTTAGAGCAAACACTAGGAAAGAATAAGTTATCCATAAATGCTCTAAAAACAAGGAAAGGCTCACAAAATGTCATGATCCAAAGAAAGAACAATTTCTCACCATGACTAGAGAAGCAAGATAAAATTGTCTTTTCCACATTTGTCCCCAACATTTCACAAAACCACACTTAGTCTAGAAGCAATAGAAAATAAGATCATGACCAAGT
Source organism: Otatea glauca (assembly GCA_036346275.1). Lineage (NCBI taxonomy): Eukaryota > Viridiplantae > Streptophyta > Magnoliopsida > Poales > Poaceae > Otatea > Otatea glauca. The sequence continues at coordinate 32,600,204 of CM070725.1, forward strand.
TGGCAAGAAGAATTTTAGAGCAAGCCAAGAGAAAGAACAAGTTTTCCACAAAAGCACTAAAAATTCAAGAAATCTCCCAAAGCTCAATTTTGCTTATGATCCTAAGAAGAATTTAGAAATTTTTTTGACTAAATTTGGAGTTCGAATGCAAAAGTTATGCACGTTTGAATGAGGTAGGTTCTAAAAATCATTCAAAAATGGAAAAATACGCCTTCAATCAGAGAAAGCGCCTTCCCTTTTGTTTTTTCTGGTTTCTGGTTTATGCATGTAGAGGTGACAGGGGCCCTCAAGTCAGTGAGCCAAGATAGAGGAGTGGTAGGGAGCTCACCGGCGATGATCCGCAGCGATCATGCATGTCTAGCAGCTGGGATAGCTAGAGGGGGTCCTAGGGAAGTTAGGACATGGCTCGATGGGGGCAATGCGTGGTGGAGGCGGGCCGGCAATGGTGGTGGCGGTGGTAGCGCGGAGGTTGGTCGGGAGGAGGAAAGGGCTCTGGCTTGGGAAAGGAGGGGACCATCCACGATGCTTGGGGTCCTATTTTTATACCTCATTCAATTGGAGGTTGGCTGAGGAGGCTTGGCGTCGGTGGGCTGGAGCGAGGGAAGATGAGGTGTGGGGCGGCAGTGCTACAGCCTCTCTGAGATGCAATCAAGTGAGGCAAAATTCTTAGGGCATGGAAGTGATGCTCCAATTAGGCGGATTTTCTTTGCTCTCTGTTCAGAAGTTGCGAAGCTTTAATGGTGCATGGCTAGTCAGAGAGAATAGAGAGTGTGGGAGGCTATGGGTGGCTTGGCCATGAGCTTAAGTAGGGGTGAGAGGGGACTCGGTGATAGGACTCAGCGTGGACTATCGGCCAGGGAGAAAGGGCACTCAATGTTTGATTGTAGGAATCCGGTAGCTAGGTGTGCACACAAGGCCAAGGGTAGTGGGCGGCACCGTGGGCGATGGAGAGGCATCGGCGAACTTGGCAACCATAGCGTGCGGATGGAGCAATGTCGGTGAGGCGATGCACAATGCCGGTGCGGCGACTTTGATTGCCGCGGCATAGCTTGGCGGCGGGAGGCTACCACGGAAAAGTCGACAAGACATGGAGGTGATAGCCTAGTGTGGTGGGAAGGCGGCAGACACGGCTGCCACGACAAGGAATGGTGCTCGGTTTGGTATCGCGGCATAAGTTGGACAGGCATGCTTGGTGCAAAGGAGAAAGGAAAGGGGAGGAAGAGAGGGATGCTAGCATATGGGACCGGGGAATGGTAGTAGTTGGTGGTGGGATGGTGAGTCGGTGGGGTGGCCGTGACAAGTGGACCCACGGTAGAGAGAAAAAAAGTAAAAGGAAGAAATCAGGTTTTGAGTTTGGCAACCCTTCATCTCTAGATTTAAATGAAGGTTCAAACTGCGTTAGAAAATTTTGAATTTTTAGGATAGTCATGAGGAAATACTACATCTCTCATAAAACTTTGGATGATGATCAAGTGATGGATTATAAAATTATGAGATTGGAGGTGACTTTTTACTGACCATGTTGTTCTTGATTTTCTCACAGGTACTAAATGAAGTTCAAAAGTTTTGAAAATTTTTATGTATAGTTCTTAGGTGTTGCCTATGATAGCATACAATTTTCAAAGCATAATCATCTTGATGATTTTTATAAAAAAAGCGGCAGTTGTTTGTTTTCTTTCCAACCTCTTTTTTTATTTTTATAAAACTTTTTAGGGATTGATATTGGGAGTATTAATTATTTAAATAGATTATTTCAAAAAATTTGTAACTAAAGATTTGGGATTTGAATTTGAACAATTAATTAGGTTATTAGAAACTCTTTTCTGAAATGCACAAAATCTAGAAATTCCAAAAATGCTATAAATCTAAATGTGAACCAAAGTCAACTCTAATATTGGAATTCCACTTTTATTAAATTTTTGGACGTTATAGGATACAACCAAATTAGAGTATTGATTTCACATATGTCTTTTCCCGGTTGTCAAGCATAGTTTTATTAGCAGTTTGCTCGATTGTGGCTACGTATAATTATGAGATTAAGCAATTAGGCGTGAAAAACTACCTTCTTACATGGGAAACTAGAAGAAGACATTTATATGGATTAACTGGAAGGTTTCATTGTTTGGTGAAGAAGAATCTTGCATGTAAGTTGAGAAATCTCTTTATGGTTTGAAGCAATCACCTAGAAAATGGTATAAGATATTTGACTCCTTTATGATCTCTCAAATTTTCAAAATATCTTATTAGGATAGCTATGTCTATTTGATGACTATTAATGGTTTAGCTATTTATTTACTTCTATATGTTGATGATATGTTGTTGATTCTTTGGAAAAGACAAGGCGAGAAATTTCAAAATTCACTACTATAGAAAAAGTCATCACAGACGGTTCTAAAGGTCATCATAGACAGTTTGTGAACCATTTGTAAACATGTGTCGTGATGACAATAGTGTATCACAGATAGTTCTTGAACCATCTGTGAAACATCATAAGTTTCTTTACTAGCAAATGCATGATGTGGCTCATATCATAAACGATTCTTTACTAGAACTATCTATGGTATGTGTCGGGACCGAATATGCAAATCCGGACCCTCTGTGTATATCACACTAGTTCGAGGATCACGCTAGTGCACACGAGGCTCAACATAGATAAATATCGCAATCATACACAGTGGAAATATAATAAAATACTTCATATATTAAATATTAACCTATTGGTGACCTTATGTTCGACCTTACATGAATTTGCCACGAGAACTAAACTAAGAATAACAAATTAAAGCTGCGGTGGAATGAAAACATAGATAAACCCCTCAGTATAACACAGGCAACTGACAAGGCTCACACCCTAGACGTTTGTCTCTTCTTGGTACTCCTCCAATGCTGGTGTAGACTCTGCCTCAACTTGTGATTTTGTTGTTGGCAAGGGTGAGTACTTAAAGCACTCAACAAATTGTGCATAAAATGCAATTCTAATATAACTATATGCAAGGCTTAATCCAATGGAATGGCTGATATGGTTGTTTTCCAGTAAAGCAACATTTATAAATGAATTTGATAAATAGATTAAAAAGGCAATAAAAAATTAACAATAAATAATAACTTTCCAGTATTTCTCATGTAAACATGGCTTCTAGCCCTAAATCATATTTCCAACTTTCTAATTGCATCTAGCCTCCCTTTCCAAGTTTTCATTTTACAAAAATCTATTTCTTGACTGTAATCCCCAAGCAATGCTCAATACCGCGAGCATGGCTATCCAAATAGGTTTTACACTCTGCAGAGGTTATGCGCTTTACCCACACAATATGATCGTCTCTTTGTGCAACATCATTAGCACACTTCCTTTGGTGTCTGCGAGAAATCATAACAAAGCCTTTACAATGCTCTGCTTAACTTTCGATTACTACCGCTAAGGTTTCAACATCGATGGACTATAACCACCACAGCAAGGCCCCACTTGCGCCATGTAGATTATTGTATAACCGGGACTCACACCACGGTAGTAGTACCAAAGCTAAGACATTGTAAATTAATCAGCTAGATCATTCCATTCCAAACATGTGGTTGCATGTTTGACTCGAATCAAATGCTTGCAAAGTTAAGTCCTTAGGTTGATTGAGGCAAGACTTCACAATCCCTCGCCATTACGGCCCACCTTGGCATACTTCCCTTGCCACTTGCTCCAATCTAAATTATTTACCACGCTAATTGATTACCACGCATCACGTGCCATCAACAATTCAACATCATTGCGTGACAACCCCGTCACTACAACTCAACATCATTGCGTGACAACACCTGACACACCAATTCCATAAACATGTTCCATATTCCATTAATAGAGATTAATTTGATATTTTCAAAAGACAAGAGTTGTATATGGCATGGCTAAGCATACTATAGATGGTCTAACCAACCCATGTTGGCATCTACTAGCAGCCAACTAATAATGAAACATCCTAGGGTGACAAATAAACCTGGCATACAAATGACAAGGTAGGTATAATCCAATTGGGTAGATTAACTAGATTCCAAACTATTTTGAAAACAATTCTACACATAAAATAACATGCATAATTTAAATCAACATAGCAAGTTTGTAAAACTGGGTTCAATATGATCAAAGCACAACTTGCCTTAGAAAATGTTTTACTCTTGCTCTGGACCTTGGTCATGAGTCAACGATTCTCCCTCGGACGCTCCGAGCACTTTGACACCTACATGTAACGTGAGAAAACACCAAATAAACACTAAAATAGAGAAAACAAACACCCAAAATCAAATTAAATTCACCATTGAATATATCTCAATTTTACAAATTTTTAGAAATTTGAATCGCCTCAATTGGAGCTCGTATGAGGAAAAACGGACTCTCAAAAGATTTGAAAAAGAAGAAAATATTAAATAATTGATTTCCCAAAGTAAATTTACACTGAAAAATATAATTATGATATCATCATGATGTCGGCTAAATCTGGACAAATCGGAAGGCCACATGTCGCCACGGTCCATGGACTCGGTTCATTGCCGGTTTTGGTCCACCGTGGACACTTTTCACTATGTGGTGCCGGTGATGTCATCTTGATACAAGCATGACGCATGGTGGCGTCACGCGAACACGTGTACTGAACACGGCACGACCGCAGCGACACGGCGTGGGCAACAATGTGTGGTGAATCTTGGCCACCCAACTCGGATCCAACGATTCGGCTTGCGCCGCGAGTAGCGCGGCGGCGGCACCGCGGCATGATCTTGGCGTTTGGGATAGATCCAGCGGTTGGGATCCGTGCGAACAGCGGTGAAGAAGGTCGGCGGTGCTACTCAGCTGGAGAGGAAGGCGGCGACACACGTGATGATGTTGCGATGGTTTTTGGGGACAAGAATGCGACTCTAGTAGATCTCCTCGCGGCGAATGCGGATCTATCTTGGTTCCTCCACGGACCAAGAGCACACGAAAATGGAAAAAACCCTGCAACAGTGCAACTTGGATCTACAGCGAGTGTTTGCGTGTAAACGAAGGCGGCTCGAGCTACGTTGTCTAGGGCTACGGATGCGGCAAACCTTAGGGATCCCACCACAGGGTCAATATGGCTTTTAAGGCCTCGGAGTCTGTGTTCAAATCGATGATGTAATCCTACACGGTGACGGAACGGATCTGGAGTCTGTGGTGGAAGATGGCTCGGAGACGACCACAAGGTGTCGTACGCGTGGTGAGATCTAATGGCGCCGCATACGATGAACACTATTTGATCCCGATCGCACAAGCGTCCATGCCCGACGGCCATGATACACCTAAATACCAACAGCCCCATTAAATCCCGCCACAATCCAAACCAATGGTTCAAAAGCTCTAAGATTACGTGGCTCCATCGGAAAACATGATCCAGATCCGATGGTTCATAGGTTAGGTTAGCGGTAATTTGTGGCGGTGTGGTGAGGATAGGCAGGCTAGCACAAAAGGAAGCGGGCTGGGTCCTAGCGGGTTTGGCCCAAGCACTACTTAAAGGATTTTAAAACATTTCCCCATTAAATTAAATCCAGAAAATAGATTAAGGCAAATAAAATAGTAAAAATATCAGAAAAATTCTAGAACAATTTTGGAAAATATTTTGAGACATTTGAAACCCAAATGAAGATTTTTTGTCAAAAGTTTATTTTACTTTCTGAAACTTTTAATTACTTTTCATAATAATCCATACTAAATAATATTAAATAAATCCAAATAAATTCCAGAAAAATCACAAAAAGTTATAAAATTCACAAAAACTATATTAAATCCAAATGATCCAAAAATTGGGATGTTTCAGATAGTTTATTATTTTTTACTGATGAATATTTTTTGTTTATTGGCTAGCCTCAATAAATACTAGACTTACCCTCTGAAACAAGCAGATTACAGTTATATCACAAGCGATTACAGTTATATTGCAAGCGGATTACACATATAAAGCAAATTATATGATAGCACACAACTATTTCATAAATCATCTCAAATATTATATTAGCCAACAAATCAGAAGTTGATTATATCATAGATTACACAACCATTTCAAAAATCAACTCAAATATTATATTAACCAATAAAATGTGCAATTATAATTCACAAATTCACACAAGTTTCACAAATTAACCAATAGAATGCTCAACTTTCACAAATTAGGTAGCGTGGAATGTGCCTTTTGGATGTATGACCTGACGCATCAAGATGTCACAGAGATGTTCTCGAATTGCCTCTAGATGGGCCTTTTTCAGCGTGATTGCATCGATCTTCTTTGTACAAATGAGGTTTCACATGTTATAGCTAACGTAGAAGGAACATAGGTTATTTTCCTTTCCCTAGTGGGCGCCTTGCAAAAATAGAATTGGTTAGTTCGGGAGCATTATTACAGTGATATAGGATTATTATGTACTAGCGACTCTAGAAAGTCAAAATCATGTTTTAGCTTGACGCATCCTTGTGTGGCCCTCCATGAAGTCTATACACTTTGAGCGCCCTATGTGATTCTAAAAATTTAGCGTCGACCATTCCAAGAGCTATAGGAGAGTTATCTATGGAGGAAAGCGTGATTACTGTCGAGTAGTCTTAGATGAGCCTCAAGTCATGGCTACCATTACGGAAGGAATAAACATAGCTAACCCAATTTTTCTTGGTTCAAATACAATTAAAACCCAGTGAAACCTACGATAATGTCACCATGGTTACTCAACCTAACTTTGAGTTGCGTGTAAAGTACAAATCAAAGTAGAGTAGGTAGTGCAACACTTACGATGGGTTTTAGGGTAGAAGTATGTACTCTACATCGCGTTGAGCCAGCGATGCCTCTATCACATAATCCTCTACGTAATGAGCATTTCCGTTCATTGTTTGCCTCGAGACTATGTGTGGGTCAAAGAAACCGACGGTTCTTTGTTCCTTCTTGCTTCAAGGATCATGCATCTATATACACAAAAGCGAGGAGTTACATGACATTTATCGGTATTACACGATTGTATAGACCGTGATTGCACACACTTACAAATTCCAGCATCTCATGAGCGCGGTGACAATGGCGTCGAGGTTGAAGAGATTGAACAAGTCGTTGAAGTCGACCATGAAGAAGCCCCTGATGAGTGGTTGAAAAGATGATCATGCTTGAAGGTGATTGAGATACTCGTTATGCGTGTAAATCGTTGGCTTTTTGCTTGTTCCATGTACCAATCATGCAATCTAATGGAATCCGTTAAAAGTTCTTGTAGTCCCTCTTCCGTTACTAAAGGCTCTCATAGTTTGAATTTCTAGGCCAACGGGGCATATTCATATTCCAAGTCCTTCGTGATCTGCTTGGATTTTCCCTTGTCTCCCTTTCCACTTTTGGTCGTCTTCATGGGAGAGGGTGGGCACGAAGTGTTGTATCGACCTACTGCGATGCTTTGGGAACAATAGCTGATTTGGTGGCCGCTTGGTGTAGGTGGTGGCTCGATAATGGTTGGTAGCTCCACCGCAATAGGTGGATTATGTTCTACATGTTGCTCGGTCTTTGGAGGGTATCATCGATGAAGATGTCCCTCTTGCGCCCTTTGGATGAATGTATCAGCGGCATCCTCTAGTGTCATGATCTCGTCATTTGGGGCATCTCGGTGGGATGGGCTTTAAAGATTCATGTCGTAGTCTCTGGTGACCTTCATGTAACCTGGCGTTAACGGGAGACCATGAATAGTCATCCCTTCACTGGTTGGATGCACACCTATAGCAGAAGAGCGCTACCGGCAAGCCGCGCTTGGATCTTCCACGGCGTGGCCTCGTACATAACAGTACTCAATTAGCTAAGACGTCCAATAGATTCTATCTACGGAGCATTTCGGACATACGTATTACCTAGATGTCATCGACGATAAATTTGCCATCGTGTAAATGCGTCTCGAGGCGGACACGCGGCTACTCCACGGTTAGTAGGGTTGATGCGTGTCGGTTTACGGGGCTTGCATGGTCTGTGTGAGTTTGTCTGTAGCCACCCTTAGCTCCACCTTTTCTCAAGGCTTCTTAGTTTTTCATCAAAGTGCGCTTTCAGCCCTACCTCAACATGTTCCTTAAGCTATTCCTTAATAGAATGTCGGGACCGGATTTTCGAATCCGAACCCTCTGCGTATAACCTGTGCTAGTCCAGGAAAAGCTAGCAAACATAGTGGAAATAGTGTTGGCAACACATTCATGTCACGAATCACATAATATTAATTAAGCAAAAGAGTATTAGCCTTATGGCCAAATATTACAAATAAGTATCATCATAGCTTGAGTTCAATAAGAAATAGCGGAACCGAAATAACAACAATAGAGTAAACCCTCCCTTTGCCCAACCGGGGCAATCAGTGGGGTTCGCGTCCTAGCAATCGGATCACCTTCGTCGTAACCACAAGCGTAGAAATCGTAGTCACCTTCAGCTTCTACACACTCTTCTGTGGAAAGTTGGGGATGTTGCAAGGGTGAGCACAAAATGTAATCCGCAAGTCTTGGAAACATAATGCATGATAACTATATGCAAGGCTAAACAATTGAAGGCATAATATGGCTCTTTTAGCATAAAGCAATGTTTAACTGTAAATACCAATAGTAATTTCACAAAGCATCATTTGACCAAAATGTAAATAGCATAGTAATTGAATTTGATTGACAACTAAGTAGGTTCTAGCTACCTGACTGCCTCCATCTGCCAAACCATAACCCGAGAGTTCCATCTGCTCACGGATTCCCAAACCATCATTTTCATTTAAAACAAAATCATGAAATCTACAATGTGCAAGCGTACCTCGCTTTGCCCTTGGCCAGTGAGCACGGCTACTTAAGTAGTTTAACTATGCAGTGTGTACACTTTACCCACAAGACATGATCGACTCTTGTTGCCCTGCGGTTAATGCACTTCCTTTGGTGTGTCGGCGGAGAGATCATGACAAGGCACATACAATGTACAACCGCATTATTAACCTCGCGCTAAGATTTCACATTGTTAGGGTTCTAGGCCCGATCTGAAGCCCCTCTTACACTGCCACCATCGGCACTCCTGGTAGCGAAGCTAATAACGAGACGCACAAATTATTTAGCGAGGTCATACCCATATAGACTTGTGGTTATGCGGTAGTGATTGGTCCATGATAACACAAGCTTGGTCCTTAATTGACTAGGGCGGAACATTCACATTCAAGGTCTCGTGCTTTACGCACCATGGACATCCATCCACCTGGTCTAAACCATATTTTCACTTTATTTCATTTAAATAACGACAACACCAATTACTCGACTTTACAAATAAGTTTCCACAATGTTTGAAGTGATTCCCATAATGGCATAATCTGAAGCGTTTAAGTAAAGTACATTGCATCTGATAAGCATGCATAATTTAAAACAACACAAGCTTTTCATAAAATTTGGGATCAATATGTTCAAGGAAGACTTGCCTTCTTGCCTCCTGCTAGTTCTACCTCCATTGCTTGATTAAGCGAGCTTGACCAGCGTACAAAGCGAAATGAGAGCAAATAAATAAAAAATTCAAAAAAATTGAAAAATTGAAAAGAATAGTCTTGGAAGATAGATCATGAATTTAGAAATTTGAATCACTTTGGAATTGGAGCTCGAGCGAAGGAGAGCGAGCTCGGAAGTTCTCGGATCGAAATTTAGAAAATCGAGAAAGTCGACACGTGGCGCAATCCGATTGGTGGAATTTGGATATTTACGGAAAAGTATAAAAGAAGAATAATTGTCTCGACCGTGGGACTTCTGGCGTCGGCTCACGGCTCCTGGTGGACCGAGAGCACGAAAGGACCAAAGCGGCGTGGCGGACCACGGCGGCGTGGGTGCCACTGTGGCGGAAGGGCGGCGTGGGTGCCACCGCAGCGGAAAAAGTGACAGGCGGCAGCCGGCGAGCGATGTGGGCCAGGCCATGTGTCGCGCATCGAGCAGCAGCGAGGATCGGACGGTGAAGAAGCGAAAAAAGGCAGCAGCGGCGTGCGCGATCAGTGCGCACTAGGGAGATTAGGCGGCCATGGTTTCTTGGCGGAGAAACGGCGGCAAAGCGGTGGCGCAACTCACCGGATGCGGAGAAGAAGCGCGGCCGCGGCGAAAGCGGTGATAGATCGGGCTCGATTTTGCGTAGATCACGGAAGAGGGCGTCGGCGAACTCGAGGAGATGCAGCTGCGGCGGGATGCCGGGCGGCGAAACAACGGAGGAGAAGGCTCGGGCGGTGGAGGAACTTGGCGAGTCGTTCTTGGTGATGGAGGGTCTCGAGCCGTGAGGCAGGCGGCGGGACCTTGTGGACGAAGGAACCTCGGAGGCGTAGCTCCTTAAATAGGGTTCCGGGAGGAATCGCGCGCCCGACGCCCAGCAGCGCGGTTAGGGTTCGAGGCGGGGATGGTGGGCGGTGAGTGCGTGTGGAGTGGAAGCGGGTAGCGAACCAGCGGGAGTTAGGCGAGACGGACCAGACCAGAAGGAGATCGGGCCAACATATAGCGGGCTGGACGAGGAATAGGGATCGGCCGGCGGAAGGATTCAGCCCGAAAAGGGTTTTAGAAATTAAAGCATTTTCCAAATTTAGGAAATTTTAGAAATTCAAATAAAAGCAAATAAATTCCAATAAATAGCAAATAAATTCAAAAGACTCCAAAAATACAAAAACATTCCTTGAAGCACAATGAACCCAACTAAAACTGGAAGTTTTTTGTTTGATGAATAGTTTAGTCAAATTAAATCATTTCATAAATAGAAAATTCAAATTAAGCTTTGATTAATCTGGGAAAATGCAAATGGTTCATTTTCAAATTCAAACATTCTAAAACTCAAATTTTAGAATGTTACATAGAAGCTAATAGATGTTCCTCGTGCTCGACTTTGGCTCTTTTCCTACTCTGGTACATGTCATAGTCCTGTGGGAATCCCGTTTTCTTGGGAACAAAAACACCCAAGCCTCGCGTGCGAGCAGGGTGCTCCTTGCTTCCCAAGGCCATTGAGAGTACATCTTTCTCCCTGTCTGTAAGAAAAGAGGCTTGCAATGATTCTAAACTCAACGCGACCTGCAAGAGCCTGGCATGTCTTGTCACTTATAATTATGAAGCAATTACAAACTACGCCGTTCGATATCTTACGAGGTGTTGGGACACTTCCTCGTCTGCGGGGTTCCTAAAGGACACGGTGCCCAAAGACATAGTATTTGACCTCGCTCTTAGCCAGTTTCGGGCGTGCAGGTCTACGATCGAGGCAAATGGCGGGGACGTCCCCATCAAAAGTGCCTCCTCGTCCTCCCTCCTCCATTGCTCGCTCTTACTCATGTACCCAGCGGTGCTGAGTCTGTGGGGCTGGGTGTTCTGGGTCTAGAGGGCCTTGAGCACTTCACTTTGACGCATGAATTCTTCTGTCGTCTTCATCTCAACAAATTGTTGCCATACGGCTTCTTCAATGAAACCATACTTAGATAATGGAGTCCTTCTTGTCGTAATTTGTGACAAGCGTGCTCTTGAAGTTCTTCCATGCTTTTCCGCCACTAGCAATGTGTATCATCTCATTAGGCACCACGGCGTCTTAGGGATCTCGAGCGATGCAAAAAAAATTGTCACTATGTTGTTGCGCTCCTCGTCGGTCATCAACTTCCAGGTTGGATGAGTGATGGGGACCCGTTTCCATCCAACTATCACGCACAAGCTCCGGAATGCATTCACTACCTTCGGAGGTTGGGTGGGGGCCTATCCCCGCGGATTGATCGTTGTGATGGAATATCGGTTACAGGGCCTTTCATTTATGCCTCTTGGACCGTGGCTTGATTTTTCTATCTTTGGCTCATCAGATCCATTCAGGCGAGGATTGAGGGACATCGTCTTCTTTTCACTAGGCGGTTCAAAAGGGTTTCTTTATTCTTTAGAACAAGGAAAGAGATTGATACCGAAAAATGGTATTATCTAATATCAAAGCATAAGAGCAGCTCATATTGAAGTATTTGGCGCCTTTGCAAGACAGTAAAGAATATAATCAGGATATTTTGATAGATAAAAACTTGGCAAGAAAAAATACATGCATAAACTAGCATATAAAAAATAGGAAAAAGGAGCTGCCTAAACTAGCTCATATACTAGTACCAATACTATTGTTGATACTACTAAAACTTTCACAGGGCAGCACACAAAATCCTAGCTAGCAAAAACTAGTAATGAAGATTGCATCAACAGATAAACATTTGTTTGAACCTGTCATTGCCCTTTTTCTCATATGATAAATATTTCAGGAACAATAGAGCAAATAAAACAAGATTGCTTGGCCATAATAAGTATAAAATTTAACTAGGACCACACATGCAATTCTCGGAGCTTCATCTAAAGGCTTGGTTAGAATATCCGCTAATTGATCTTCGGTTCTAATATGACTAATCACAATATCTCCTTTGCTAACATGATCTCTCAAGAAATGATGAAGAATTTCTATATGTTTAGTTCTTGAGTGTTGGACCGGGTTGTTGGCTATTTTAACGGCACTTTCATTATCACATAATAGAGGCACATTTTTAAAATTTATTCCATAGTCAATTAAAGTTTGCCTCATCCATAATAATTGAGCACAACCACTACCGGCGGAAATATATTCGACTTCGGCGGTAGATAGAGCTACAAAATTTTGTTTCTTGGAAAACCACGAAATAAGAGATCTACCAAGAAATTGGCAATTCCTGGAGGTGCTTTTTCCATCCACTTTGCCTTTCGCATAATCCAGTCGAATATCAATTAAATCAATTTAGCACCTTTAGGATACTATAACCCTATATTTGAGGAATGCTTTAAATATCTTAGAATTCTCTTAACAGCTACTAAATGATATTCTTTAGGGGAAGCTTGAAAACGAGCACACATGCACACACTAAACATAATATCGGGACTAGATGCGGTGAGATAAAGTAGACTACCAATCATAGAACGATAAAGCTTTAAGTCTACCGGTTTACCTCCCTTATTTAGATCAAGATGCCCGTTGGAACCCATTGGAGTCTTGGTAGGCTTTGAGTCTTCCATGCCAAACCTTTTGAGCAAATCTTTCACATATTTGGTTTGACTCACGAATGTCCCATTTTTGAGTTGCTTGATTTGAAGCCCAAGGAAGAAGCTTAATTCTCCAATCAATGACATCTCAAATTCCCTAGCACTACAAGAAACACGGAAAAATTCGTGGGCCAGAAACCCACGAATTTAATTTAAATTCGTGAGCAAACCATCGAATTTAGTTCACGAATTTAACTCGATGAAATTAATAAATTAAATTCGTGGGTACCCATGAATTTAAGTTAAGTTCGTGGGTTTCTTCCAAACCACAATTTAGCGGGAATCGAGTTAAATTAATGCGCAAGAAACCCACAATTTAGCATTAAATTCGTGGGCCAGCGTAACCAATTTAATCTGTTAAATTAAATGGGCTATATAGCCACGAAGTTAATCATTAAATTCGTGGGCTTAAAAATCCATGAATTTAATTATTAAATTCGTGGGATTAATAAACCACAATTTAATTGTTAAATTCGTGGGCTCAAAGCAAGCAATTTATCAGGTGCCGAGATAAATTCGTGAGCTTTAATAGCTCACGAATTTATCAGTCATTTATACACAAATGTATGTATATATATATATCCATATGCATCGCACTCAATACATATAACAACTAAAGAAGAAAGAAAAGGCAAAAGAAAATTGAAACTAAAAATTGCTAGCGAAGAATAAGAATGATCATCTATTTTGTTCAAATCTGATCAGAAACACTAACACAAAGGAACAAATTAAAAGCAAAAAGAAAAGTAGTTAGCATCAGATTTTTTTATGGTAGCAGTTCCATTTGCAGAGCTGGATGGAAAAGTATCAATCGAATGCAATGGCATTGTAATTTGAATCTAACTCGGAAGCGAAACTACATTGACATGACTTGTTCTATCATTTGAAGATGAATGTGTTTCTGTCATTCATTCGGAACAAGTCACATATGAAAACCCAATATCATCATTTGCAATAGAAGTCGGAAATGACAAAAACAACTCTGAATGTACAAAATGACTGAACATATATTTGCAATAAACAAAAATACATATGCAACTCATATGGCAATATCATCAATCTAGATTTATGCATTTTAAATTAAATTATCACTATTGCAACAGATTACTCAGATTGATATATACTAAAACAATCAACTAAATTTCCTACAGAAGCATCTGTCCATCCGCTGCACATCGACTAAATTGCAACTAATGTTCCTAAATTTGAGAAAGAGGAAGGAAGGGAGGGGGCAGCTAGCTCACCAAGGTCATCAAACTCCACAATGAAGTTCAAGCGAACGAAGAATTAACAAACGAGACACCAAACCTATTACCTTTACTAAAATACTGAAACCAACCTTTTAACTCTTCAAAACCGGCTTAAAACTAAGTCACCGAAATGTACAAAATTTCGGCATGACCTCTCTAGTAAATAGGACATCCACTCAGCAGACAAAAAAACATTTGCAGTTATAATATATATATATCAATCTCTCAAACCAGAAGGAGACATTCTAGCAGATCCTTAGATAATCAATCACACATCCAACGGCAATTTGTAAACTACGCAATGACGTACAACACATTACAACCGCAATAGATACAATCCATATTCCATTACAATAAGTCCATCACAATAAGTCGATCACAATGTATCCATCACAACAAGTCATAAAGTACAATAGTAATACACCAATCGAGCTCACAATGGAATTCATGCCTCGGGGTTGTTGGAGTTGTGGGCGCTACCACCACCGTCGTATTTGTTTAAGATGTCTTCTATGATGTTGTCGTTAATGCGTCTTTGGGCGTGACCGAAACCTGCAAGTTCAAGATTAACTTAGGTTGTGTTACAAGTAACATATAAATCGATTCTTGCTAAATGTGCTAGAATCGAGTAAGCTTAATAAGAGTTTAGCAAATAAGGCATTTAACTCTTTCCTTTCCTAAATTATCTTTGATTCACATGAAACAAGTTCAGAATAGTACTATTAGACCAAGACACAATATGAGAATATCAATATGACGAGTCAAGCTAAACAAGAATAGATACTATATATAAGAACTACAACTACTGAGCTAGTCAAGATATGCTATAATAATCATATGAATATCAATTTCATATTCAATGAAGCATCAAAGTAATACTCTCTAGCACATTTAGCAAGAACCGATGGTTATTGACAAAAAGGAAAAATCAAATAACACGTAATGGGTTAATAATTTGGTAAACCATCACATATCTCAGAGAACCTGACAATGAACTTTCATAAGCACACAAGTAAACCTTTTCAAGTATGAACATTGAGATGATTTGTGCAAGGTTTAAGAAAGAGTTTCCTAAATGTCCTAAAATCGACTAAGTTTTGCACGTATAGCTAATTTGCTCAAGTTGACTAAGTCTGGCTCAACTTTGATAGAATTAACCTTTAGTTGCCTAAATGTGATATAATTGACTAAGTTTTGTGAAGGTAGCTCAATTTGCTCAATTCGACTTGGTTTGGCTCACAATTGACAAACTTAGCTCGTTTCACAAACTTAGAATGTTTTTGACATCCATACACGTGGTGTAATCTAAGGTGGTGCAAGGCCACGGGTTGAAATACATAGGCATTCCTTGGCACAGCATAGGTGGTGGGTACATGTAGAAGCGGGTTTGGAAGTGGGAGCCTGTAAGGCATAAACAGTACATTATGCGCATATAAATCATTCATTCAAATTTTGAATAAAGAATTGAACCGATCCGTCTTTACTGTGGTGCCTCTCCTATAGAAGGTGGTGCATCGTGGAGTGAACATGTAGAAAGGGCGAGGAGAATTTGGGAGCTCTGTGGATCATAGTTTGTGATATAAAGTATACATAATATAGTTTTTTAAAAAAAGAATGCATGAGAATATCATATAACTTTGAGGTGCATCTCCTAGGGTGGTGCACGCATCCTAGTAGGGTTTATGAAGGGCAGGGGAGGTGAGCACCTGTGATGCTTCTCCTTGTGGTGGTGGCTGCATGTGCGGAGAAAACATGTAGAAGGGAGGTGGTGGGAGCCCTATGACATAATAGTCAAGTTTGTGAGAAGCGTGATTTCTGAGCTAAGTGAATTAGAGTAATGAACTCAAGTATCTTACTGCGGCATAACGGGAGGCGAAACAACGCACGTTAGGTCCAAGAGATTGTGACGATTCTTGCATATAGATTATTTGTTAGATTTTAATCACAAATGTACAATTAAGCGTTTTGTTTAAAGTTGAGATTGTACTGCAGATACATTTTCATGTATTACGAGTCTTCTAAACCTGTGAGCTTCCTCTCGTGCTTGGCGAGACTCTTCTCGCGCAGCGAGCCTCCTCTCACACTTCACGAGCCTCTTCGTGCGCTTGTGCTTCCGTGCGGACCTCGATGGCGAGCACTCCCTGTGAGAAACCGAGCCTCGTGGAAGATGATCGCATTCCACAACTCCATCCCCATGGCCCACCTACAAGCGATATATCTTGAAATGTGACCATGCAACATTTTTTCCTTAGTAGGCGAAAACAATTAAAATCAGTTTTATTAACGAACCTCCCATGCTTTAGGCCCCTCGGCGTGGTACAATGCTTCCACATCAGCCGTGCGCCCTCCAATCAAACTCCGGCCCATGGCGTTGCGTCATTTGTTACGCATATGGCGCTTTGCAAAACAACATTTTTGTGCTCCGGATGTAAATTTGCACAAAACATATTATATCATTTATACTTACCATCCTCTCACTAGCCCGTCGTCGCACAACACATCCGGGTTTTGTGGATCCTCGCCTTGGTGCCCTGGATGTAAACTTCCACAAAAGTGGGAGTACTCCACTTCGACCTCCTACGATGCAAAGTTATAAACATAGTGACAAATTCACTAACAATTATAATACCGATACTTACCATGCGTTGCTCTAGGCCAATGTGTCAAAATCTTTGTACTTGTGCTTCCCCAATCTACTTCTTACATTCCCTCGATTTCTATTTGATTTTTCTTGAAAATCCTCAGACCCCAGTACCAGCACATCCACCTCCAAGCCTCCATGTCCTTCATTATCCAATCGACCAGAGCTCGGAGATACTCTTGTTCTGTCGGTGTATCCTCCTCGCCTCTGGTCCTCTTCTCATATTCACCTTCTTCACCCTCTTGTAAAAATTGATGTGACTTGAATCAGTGTATTCTTTGAGCAGATCTCGACAACCTTTTGTGCATACATTGAAGGCGCTTTTGGCCTTCTTCAAAGCGTTGTAATCGTCTTTGTTCTCAAGCGGAACATCTCACGCATATAATCACACATTGTCAAATTGTATTTACATTTAAAGCAATACTCAAATAGAGTAAATACATAGCATAAACTCACCCGAAGCCAGACCCTGCTGCGCCCTTTTCAAGTATGAACTTTCATAAGCACACAAGTAAACCTTTTCAAGTATGAACATTGAGATGATTTGTGCAAGGTTTAAGAAAGAGTTGCCTAAATGTCCTAAAATCGACTAAGTTTTGCACGTATAGCTAAATTTGCTCAAGTTGACTAAGTCGGCTCAACTTTGTGAAATTAACCTTTATTTGCCTAAATGTGATATAATTGACTAAGTTTTGTGAAGGTAGTTCAATTTGCTCAATTTGACTTGGTTTGGCTCACAATTGACAAACTTAGCTCGTTTATAAACTTAGAATGTTTTGACATCCATACGTGGTGTCGTCTAAGGTGGCTCTGGGGCCACGGGTTGAAGTACATAGGCATTTCTTGGCACAGCATAGGTGGTGGGTACATGTAGAACGGGTTTGGAGGTGGGAGCCACTGTAAGGCATAGGCAGTACATTATGCCACATATAAAACATTCATTCAAATTTTGAATAGAATTGAACCGATCCGTCTTTACATGGTGCCTCTCCTACAAAGGTGGAAGCATCTGTGGAGTGAACATGTAGAAAGGAGGGGGGAGAAGCGAAGAGAGAGAGAAGCCCGATGGGCTTTTAAAATCGTATACAAATTCATGGGTTTTTAGCGCACGAATTTAATTAAATTAAATGCGTCTTTGTATTTAAGCAATTTAAATACATAAATTCGTGGGTGTTATTGTGTCCACAATTTAATTAAATACGTGGGTTTTATAGAAACCAACAATTTAAATAAATAAATTCGTGGGTTTTGTTTTGTACAATTTAAAAAAACCCACGAATTTCTCTCTGTTTCTTGTAGTGTAGACATCATATCACCAAATTCTTTGAAAAAGTCTTCGTTAGTAGAACCAAATATAATATCATCAACATAGATTTGGCATATAAAGAATTCTTCATCAATTATTTGTGTAAAGAGTGTTGTATCAACCTTCCCAATTTTGAAGCCTTTAGAAAGTAGAAAGTCTCTAAACCGCTCATACCATGCTCTAGGAGCTTGTTTGAGACCATATAGCGCCTTAGAGAGTTTGTAAACATGATTTGGATATTTAGGGCTTTCAAAACCGGGGGGTTGTTCAACAAATACCAATTCAGATATTTCTCCAGTTAGAAATGCACTCTTTACATCCATTTGAAATAGTTTAATATCAAAACAAGATGCAAAAGCAAGTAAGATTCTAATAGCTTCTAATCTAGCGACGGGTGCAAAGGTTTCACCAAAATCCAATGCTTCAATTTGAGTGAATCCTTGAGCCACTAACGAGACTTATTTCTTACCACAACACCATTTTTATCTTGCTTATTTGAATACCCATTTTGTGCCTATCACGTTGTATTCTTTGGGTCTTTCCACTAAAGTCAAACATCATTTCGGGCTAAGTTGTTGAATTCTTCATGCATTTAATTCACCCAATCCGGATTATCTAGAGCTTCATCTATATGAGTAGGTTCAAAGAAGATCTGAAAGAGTAGTGTTCACAAAGGAAGTGACACGAGATCGAGTATGAACACCCTTACTAACGTCACCCAATATTTGATCTATTGGATGATCTTTGGAGACTCCATGATGAATTCTTTGAGGTAAAGTGTGAGTTTGTTGATCACTCTCCTTTTCATCCACGTCAATGGGTTGATCTTGACTTAGCGTTGTGGAAGTAGGAGGTTCAACTTTAGTGGATGAAGGTTGATCTTGTTTATCCTCCTTTGGTTTTATGTCTCCAAACGTCATATTCTTCATTGCTTCTCTTAGTCCTTCTTCACCTACATCATCCAAATTTTCTTGCTCTTCTTGAGAGCCATTAGTTTCATCAAATTCAACATCGCAAGTTTTTCAACAAAACCTTTATTTTTGTTAAATACGATATGATTTACTATTTGAGGAGTATCCAAGCAAGAAACCTTCATCACAACGACTTTGGAATTTTAAAAGCGAACACCCTTTTTCAAGATATAGCATTTGCAACCGAAAACTCGAAAATAAGAAATGTTTGGTCTTCTTCCAACAAGAAGCTCATAAGATGTCTTTTTCAAGAGATGTTGCAAATAAAGCCTATTTGTTGCATGGCAAGCGGTATTAATGGCTTCTGCCCAAAAACTATCGGAAGTGCCATACTCATCAAGCATAGTTCTTGCCATTTCGATTAATGTTCGATTTTTCCGTTCCACAACTCCATTTTGCTCCAGAGTGTAGGTGGCGGAAAGCTCGTGCTTTATTCCAAGTTCATCACAATAATCTTCAATTTTTGTATTTTTGAACTCAGAACCGTTGTCACTACGAATTTTCTTGATTTTAAAATCAAATTTATTTTGAGCCCTTTTTGCAAAGTTTTTAAAGATAGAAGGTTTCGGTTTATCATCTAGAAAGAGAACGAAGTATACCTTGAATAATCATCAACAATGACTAAACAATAAGAATTTCCTCCAATGCTCTTATAGGTTGTTGGGCGAACAAATCCATATGTAAGAGCTCTAATGGTCTAGATGTGGACATGATACTCTATGAGGGATGAGAACTAGCTACTTGCTTGCCGGCTTGACAAGCACTACAAAGTCTATTTTCTCAAACTTCACATCTTTCAAGCCCACAACTAAATTATTTTAAAAAGCTTTTGAGTTGGATCATCCCAACATGAGCTAGTCTTCTATGCCATAGCCATCCTAAATATGTTTTGCAATTAAACAGGTTTGAAGACATGACTCATTTGAGGTGAAATCAACTAAATACAAATTTCAAACCTAAAACCTTTGAACACAAAAGAATTATCATTTTCTTTGAGATCACTACACCATTCTTATAAAACATGCAAGTAAGACCAAGATCACAAATTTGAGCAACCGATAACAAATTGAAATTTAATGTTTCTACTAGAGAAACATTTGAAATAGAAAGGTCATTTGAGATAGCAATTTTACCCAAACCTAATACCTTTCCTTTGCTATTATCGCCAAATGTGATCTTGTCATTTTGCCCATTCCTACTTCAAAGGTGGTGAACATTTTTGGTCCTTTGGTCATATGTTGAGTGCATCCGCTATCCAACACCCAATGCCGTCCACGGTCTTGTAGTTTACCTACAAAGAGAATCAAGTCTTTTAGGTACCCAAATTTGTTTGGGTCCTTGGAGGTTAGTAACCAAGGCTTTGGGCACCCAAATGGCATTCTTTTTACGACCAAGTATACGAGTGCCAACAAATTTAGCAATAATTTTACCAAAACTATCTTTCTTAAGCACATAGCAAGAATCATAAATATTATTTTTAGTTGTTTTACCTAAAGGCAATCATTTGATAGATGACCTACTTCATGACATTTATAACAAAACTTCCCATTTGATTTTACGAATCGAGGATCTTTGTTATTGATCTTTTTGACCTTCTTAGGAACATATCCTAGTCCTTCTTTATTGTAGGAGCATCTTTGACCATTCAAGATTTTATTAAGAGTATCTTTACCCTTAAAACATCTATCAAGACTTTTGCTAAGTTTGTTCACTTGTTCCTTAAGTTCATTATTTTCTACTACTAGGTTTTCATGGCAAGAAGTAGAACTAGAGCATGAAGTTGATGGGATATCAAATAAATCATCGCAAGATGTAGATATGCTAGTTTTTGATATACAACATGAATCGATTTGTAAGCGAGATACATCATCAATGATTATGCAATTAATGCCCATATCATTTTGAGACTTTGAATGGTCCTTAGTAAGAAGAGTCTCATGAGCTTCCTTTAGCTCCCCATAGGAATCTTTGAGAGAAATATATTCTTTTCTCAAAGCTTTATGTTTAGACTTTTCTTTACCGAGATACTCATTCAAGTCCTCAAGCGTATCCATTAATTCATCATAGGAGGGTTCATCATCATCATTTGATTTTACCTTAAAATATCCTTTTGCCATGAGACACAAAGGAGTGCGAAGGTGATGAAGCCTCCTCGATAGCAATGCCGCAATACCCTTCTTCTTTGGAGGTGTATCATCCTCGGAGGAGTCGGAGTCCGAATATTCTTCTTCGGAATTCCACTCCCCAATGTGAGCCTCGCCTTTCCCATCTTTATTCAACCTCTTGAAGAGCTTCTTCTTTCCATGAAGGAACTTCTTCTTCAAGGGCGACTTGTTCTTGTCATCCCTTTTCTTTGGACATTTGGAGGCAATATGTCCCTTCTCATCACACTCATAGCACTGGATATTTGCATATCAGTTGGTTCTAGAGTATTGTCCCTTCTTGAATTTTTGAGGAGCACTTGTGCTTGAGCGCCTCTTCATGAATCTTCTCATTCTTCTTACAAGGAGGGCCATTTCCTCCTCGGTGTCTTCATCATCGTCGGAGTCGTCAAGCATCTCATCGCTTGACTCCGCTTTCGCCTTGAAGGCGATGTTCTTCTTCTTTGAAGAACTTTGCTCCAAAATCTCTTCCTTGTCCTTCTTGTAAAGCTCATTTGTTATGAGATTTCCAAAGAGTCCCGTTGGCGTCATTCTTGACAACTCCGGTGAGTTGAGAAACAACGTCACCAATGTCTCATATTTTTTCGGAAGAGCCCTAAGCATCTTACGAACAATATCAAAATCGGTTAGTGATGCTGCAAGGCCCTTGAGCTCATTTACTATGTTGTTCAACCGTGAATACATCTCATTGATGTTTTCATGGGGCAACATAATAAAACTCTCATATTTGATCCGAAGCATATGCAATTTGGCTTCTTTGACTGAGGATATTCCCTCATGAATTTTCGAGAGGGTTGTCCAAATCTCATGGCGGTTTCAAGATTGCTCACTCGATTGAACTCATCCGCGTTCAAAGCACCAAAAAGAACATTCATAGCTTGAGCATGAAGATGAGTGTTTCGCTCCTCTTGTTCTATTGTGAGTGTGGGATTGACCCCCGGAGTGAAACCCTCAACTACAATTCTCCATATACTTGGGCTCATGGCTTTAAGATATACAGTCATGCGAATTTTCCAATAAGCATAATTTGTGCCATCGAAAAATGGCGCCTTGCCTATTGACACCTCATCGCTAGCCATCCTTACTCTCTAGGAGGTGAAGCCCCAAAGAGAGTTAGTGCTCGATACCATTTATAGGATCAAGGATAACCGACTAGAGGGGGTGAATAGGAGGTTTCTAAATTTTTCGAAACTATTTAGAAATTACGAATGACACTAAGATATAGAGGTAAGAAATGAAAATTCACACTAACAATCTCTAGCAATCACTTAAGATACTTTGTCAATTTAAGTGTAGCAAAAACACTTTTGAGCACATAGACTGCCTAATTTATGCTATCAATGAAATGGATCACAATAAATGAAAAATACAAACCACAAGAAAATAGGAGACAAGAAATTTAACCCGTGGTCTCGGAGACTTGCGGTCTCCCTACTCCACGTTGAGGTGACATGAACCACTTCAAGCCGGCTCCACTCGCAGGCCTTCCTCGATCACTAAGATAGTTCTTCCCTCTCGGTAGGCGAACTCGGCCTTCACAACTTGTTGGGACTTCTCACAATCTTCGTTGAGAAGCTCACGTGCACGATCGCCTCAAGCCGTCTAGGGCGGCAACCTCAAAGTAATAAACCTTGGCGCTTGCTTGAGGTCAAATATTGGTGTCTAAAGGCTCGAACACGAAATGCAATACTCAACCTTGCTCCTCACACTCACAAATGGAAATTGAATGCACAAAGAGTGGAGAGCACTTGCTGAAACTCAAATATCATCAATGAGGACCAAGAGAGCCTCTAGAATGCGGTGGGTAGGTATTTATAGACTACACCAAATTTTCTAGCGGTTGGAGCTCGAAATGGGCAAAAATCATTTTTTTGGTGCTCTAGCCATGTAGGACCGGTAGCACAGGGCTCCATTTCAACGGTTAGAACAATGCATTAAATGCACTTGCCAGAGATCGTTACATAGGGTCCGGTGCTACCGCCTAACTAGGGCCGGTAGCACGGGCTACCTATTTTAACCGTCAAATATTGATCTCTCTGGAATTTAAGCACGCTGAAGACCGGTGCTACCGCTGGCCCGGTAGCACCGGGATACCATGGGTGGTAGCACCGGGCTACCAAATTGCCCAAAAACATACCCCTCTGTGATTTTCACATCAGGTTATATGTCCGGTGCTACCACTATTCCGGTAGCACCGAGCTACCATGGGCGGTAGCACCGGGCTACCAAAATGCCCAAAAACATACCCCTCTGTGATTTTCACACCGGGTTATATGTCGGTGCTACTCAAAATGCCCAAAACATACCCCTGTGATTTTCACGGGTTATATGTCAAGTGCTCTCGGTGTACAGACTCTCTTTAAAAAGAGCTTCTCTAGAATTTTCACACCGCCCTCTTGACCGGTGCTACAGCGCCAAGGGTAGCACTAATCTTTGCCATAGGCGGTATGCCGGGTTTCGAGAGACTTTGATATATTTTAAAATGGTTTTATATTTTGGAACATATATATCATAAAGCATGTGCTTGAATGTATAATTTGAGCCTTTAAACCTAAATGACATCAAGATAAACATCAAGATCCCTCTTTATAGTATGGCCCTAATTCTTGCAACCGATCTTTTCTCGGACTCCAAGATCGACAAAAAACTAGGAAAAGATCCTTATATTTATACCTTTTCACGATCTTGACGTATTGATCTTCCCTTTGCAACTTTCTTGGTATTTCCATGGTCACCAAGCCTAGGATTAATCTACTTTTAATGTTCTCAAGGAAAGTATTAGTCCATTGACCAAAGTTGTCATTAATTATCAAAACCAAAAACAACATGGGTTCCTAGATGCTTTCATTTGTACAAATTTAATTTTGAGATTTGCTCTAGAATAGCATTAACAGTTTAGGACAAACATGATGTCCCATTGAAAATAACTTTATTAAATAAATAAGATGCATACAAAAGATGTATGTACTTTCAAGCGTTTCATTAAAAACAACTTTATCATCTTTGGAGAGTACACTTAAAATCATAACTCGACTTGCTTATTATTTTGTATAAAATTAGCCTTTCACGATGATCGGCGCATGTGTAGCTAGCTTCCTCATGTTATTCTTTCTAGACCATAATGCCATTTCGATGAAGGCAACTCGTCAAATTAATTGTACTCTTCCTCATTTACTACATTCTCAACTCTCACAATCCTTTTTTCCCTAAAGAACTATCGGTGCTTCTTGTTGGGCCGATCGGTTACATAGAAGACTTGAACAACAGTTAGCGATCGAATAGTTCATCTTGGTATCCGACACGTTTGAGATCCATATTAGTGACGCCGTACTTGTCAACCTTCACCTTCTGCAAGTGGACCCAATGGCACTGAAACAGGGGAATCTTGAAAAGTACGTAGTCAAGCTCCCAAATCTTCTCTATGAACCCACAGTAGGAGCTCCTTGTCGATCCAGCAGTATTGAATGCATCAAAGCGGACACTACTATTTTGGTTTGTGCTCTTCATATCCTGATCTCTAATGTAAAATATGTACCCATTTAAGTCGTATCCTTTCTATGTGAAAATGTTGGCCCTTTTGCCAACCATGTCAGCATATCAGGATCACCTGACGAGCTCCCAATGATGGGTCGCTCCTTCAACCATTTGTTGAACTAAAAGTTGTGATGTCTCATGATCCAAGACTCCAGCCGCACCGAATTCTCTTGCCATAGCCAGTGCTTGTTCTCTTCCATATATGGGGACACTACAGCCATATGATGCAAAACCATGAAATGGGCTTGGCGTGGCGACGGATCAAGCGTGATTGCTTTCCTTACGATGGTCCGATACCTCGAGCCTCTCCTCATGGCAAGATCAAGGCACACCTATCGGTTCAACCCGATCTATCTAATTGTGCAGAACTCGGCGACCTCTTCGGTTGCATAATCTTTGATAATGCTACCCTCTGGCCGAGATCGATTCCGTACGTAGGACATGAGAATTCCCATGTACCTCTCGAACGGGTACATGCTACGTAGAAACATAGGCCCTGTAACACCCCAGCACCACCAGTGCCCAAAGTGTCACCAAAACAAATAATAAAAACTCATACAAGATAGTCTAATTGAACAAAGCAATCATCAAATATGCTACAAGACACATCGCCTCTAATAATTTCACTAATCCAATTAAAATTTCATGACACCTCTCCTAAAAAAGGTGAACATCCACTCGTGAGACAAATGAGATAACAATTACAACATTCATAAGCATGAATAACTAGGCAAACGAAGGAAACACGCTAGTAGGTAAATTTAGTAACGACCACAACCACAAGGCAACTATTGACCAAACTTAGCTATCAATGGTGATAACTCTTCAAACTATTATCTGAGAATGGCATGACCGTGAGTGAAAGTGAATCTAAGTCCCACCCCAACAAGGCATCCTCAGAGTACCTAAAACAGAAACAAACAACAAGCGTGAGTCCAAGACTCAGCAAAGTGCATCAACAAAGGGAATAAAACCATAATCATTTAATGCATTGAAAACAATAGCATAATGATATTCCTTATTTAAATTCAGCGTGCACATAAAACAGAAATGTCCAAACCTCTTTTCAAGTTCAAGTCATTGATCACTATAGTTGAGTCCACAGTTCAACGATTAACCATTCTTCACATTATTGATCCAACAACAATAGCAATGCTATGCAATGCATTATGATTCCATGCCCAAATGCACATTTTCATAACTTATACCAGTATAGTTGAGTGCACACCCGTCGGTGTGCACCCTCTCCTTCCCTTCCATCCCGTGGAGGGTCCTACTCTTACTGACTCGCTCTCCCATCCATCTCTGTGGATGGGACTACGAGGTAGGACTTTCGTACTCACTACGTGTGAGCACAGAGGCCCACATCTACATGGGTCGTCTCTTCCATCATGAATGCACGTATGCAATTGACAAGAATAGATCACAGGTTGCATACTTTTCCGACATTCTCATAGCTATAAGGAAGTACTTAAACATTAACATATCCTCACCTTCATACAATTACCATCCGCATTATTCTAATCGTATTCATATCATGAATGCGAGTGATGCAACATATTTTAAAAATGAATCATTCTCACCTACCAACCTTACCAGGTGGTCATTCTCGCATTTACCATCCTAACATCAAGATCTCAAGCAAAAACTATAACACTGATTAACCATAATCAAGTAAAATAATGAGGTATCATTTATCAAATTTAAACAACAAATATTCTTAACCAGGTTTTATTTTCTACATGCACTTGCCTCTTTAGCGAAGAAGAGTAGAGTGGCGTAAGGTCAAAGCCACTCCTAAAAACACACTTCCTGCAATATGTATATAAATGCATTTATCTCAAAACATTGCAAATCACGGTTCAAGCGACAAATAAACAACAACACCTTTAATTCTATGCTTAACCCCACTTTAACTTCCTCAAATAGACCAATTAACCCTTCACAAATAGCCCTTAAACCAACACAGCTACCACCCTGGGCAGCAGACTTTCAAACTAGTATATCTCTCAAACCATTGATCCAAAAATTGTGTTCTTGAGCTCTAATTAAACACAAGAGGATAATCTACAACTTCTTCTATAGACGGACATTCAGGAAAAGCCTAAAAGACCCTCAAAACTCGATCTGAACATCATTCCAGATCTTCTCAATCCTCTGAACTTCCAGCAGGCTAGGAGTTCGGGACAGCATACTTCAAAATATCATAACTATTGATTCATGAATCCAAATCAAGCAAACAAGGACATTTTTCGAATCTACACGAAATTTCCTAAATTTCTCTAGGCAATTAAAAATTCTAATTCGGCCTCCATCTAGCCTTAAACAGCAACTCAACGTACCAACTACTAACACAAACAGATTCAGAGCAGCCAGCAGTAAAACGAGCATAACATTTAATTGGCTAAACGAAAATTTGCATTCTCAGTATCTATTGAATCGTAAGAAAGATATCTACAACTTTCTCTTCAGTCAAACCCTCATGAAACGCTTCCAAAATCCATGAAATCGTTGCCTAACAGAGGATAAAATCTGCCTGAAAAACACCGAATTGCTCCCACTTTCAAATCCACCAAAAATCCCACAAATCCACCAAAACCTACAACCTAAAACACCCAAATCTAGAAGGGCTCCTCCTAGCTACAGCATACAAGGCACCACAAACCCTAAAAATAAAATACCTTCACTTCACCTTTAGGAGGAGGAAGGAGGAAGGGCTTAGCCAGGAGGAGCTGCAGCCATGAGGAGGAGGAGGCGCCGGGAGGAGCTGCAGCTATGGGGAGGAGGCGCCCGGGAGGAGCTGCAGCTATGGGGAGGAGGAGGAGGAGGTGGCGGTGGAGAGGGAGGAGGGGAAAAACTAGGGTTAGGGATCCCTCCTCCCCACAGGCCAAAAAAGCGGCCCATGAAGCCCCGATTAGCCCAAGCACGAGAATTAGCCTCCAAAACCGCCCACACTGCCAAAGAACAGCCCAAAATGACCCACAATAGGTTAAATTTAAGCGGGACATTACAGGCCCACACACCTATCTCTCTCACAAGGTGAACAATGAGATGGACCATGATATCGAAAAGCGACGGAGTGAAATACATCTCAAGATTATATAGAGTCATTACCACCTCGGCACAGAGCATCTAGTTCTTTGGGATCGATGACCTTCTAAGTAATTGTGTTAAATAAATAACATAGTATTATGATTATCTCCGGACCTTGATCGGTAAAATACTTCTAATTGCGATAGGGAGCATCGTATTATCAACACATGGCAATCATGAGACTTCATGCGATTAATTTCAAATATTGCATCGAAACAAGTCTCTTCATGTTGGAGGAGTAACGGATGAAACTTTCACACCATGCAAGCACTCGCATAGTTCAGTTTCTCGGCCTTGGGCGAGTGTAACAAGCGAGTTCTCGATGCGTTTGGCCTTTATCGGTCTCTTTCGGTGCTAACTTAGATCTGATGCCCATATCGACTAAGTCAAGCCGTGCGTTAATACCGTCCTTTGTTTTTCCCTTAATGTTTAGTAAGAGACCAATTAAGCTATCACATACATTCTTCTCTACGTGCATGATGTCAATGGAGTGACGAACTTCTAGATGTTCCCAATAAGGTAGGTCATAAAATATCGATCTCTTCTTCCATATGCTCCTCTCACAGGTCCTTGATTTATGTCCCTTTCCAAGCACAATATCCAAATCCTTAACCATATCATAAAAAGCTCTGCCGCTTAAAGGCCTTGGAGTTGAACCGTCCTCATTCCTTCAATCGAATTGTTTTTTATCTTGCGGTATAGGTGATTCCTCCAAAGGAACCTAAAGTGACGCATGTATATAGTTTTGCGTGAGTGATTCAGCCACACACTCTCAGTATCATCTAAGCAGTGAGTACAGGCTTTTGCTCCTTTTGTACTCTGGCCCGACAGGTTAGTAAGGGCAGGATAATCATTTATGGTGTAGAACAATAGACAGTACAAAGTGAAGTTCTCTCGTTTGTATGCATCCCATACATGTACCCCAGGAACCCACAGTGTTTTTAGATCTTCCACCAATGGTGTCAGGTACACATCAATGTCGTTACCAGGTTGCCTCGACCCTTGGATAAATATGGGTAGCAAAATGTACTTTGGCTTCATAGACAACCAAGGAGGAAGGTTGTAGATACAAAGATTCACAGACCAAGTGCTATGTCGGCTGCTCATGTTACCGAAAGGCTTATTCCATCTGTACTCAATCCAAACCTTATATTCCTCTGTTCTGCACTGAATTATGCAAACCTCCTATCAATGTTTCTCCACTCGGAGAATCAGCAGGGTGTCTTCGCATTCCATCATTCTTACGCTCCTCCGAGTGCCAACGCAACAGTTTTGCCTACCTTGGGTTGGACAAATAAACGCTTCAAACAGGAAATTACAGGCAGATACGACGTCACCTTAGCAAGAGGTCATTTCTTCACCTCAATGCTCTAGCCGTCGTCAATTGGTTGATTTTTATGCTTGTACCGGGATGCGTTACAGACCAGACATACATGCAAGTCAGCGTACACTTTACGGTAGAGGATACAGTCGTTCAGACATGCATGTATTCTTTCTACTTCCAATCCCAAGGGACAAAGAACCTTCTTGGCTTTGTAGGTGGTTGTCGGCAACTTGTTTCCCTTTAGAAGCATATCCGCTAATAAACCTAACAGCACCGTGAAACTCTTGTCGGACCAACATTTGCTTGCCTTCAATTTCAGCAGTTCAAGCACGAATGATAACCTTGTGTATTTCGACTTGCAGCCCAGGAATAAAGGTTTCTCCAAGTCATCCATCAAGCCTCGGAATTTACCATACTCTCTCTCATCACGATTCCCTTCTGCTTCGTGCATCATCTGATGTAGGTTGTCATCGTTCACCTTATCCTCATCGGAAGCACAATCGATATCATCTGGCATATCGTTGACTTCGTCGACAATGAGTACTACCTGCTTCCTCCATAATCTGCTCTTCACCGTGATTGATCCAACATGTATACCCCCTTTTGAAACCCCCAGAATCAAGTGTGCTTCGATCTGGGCTGAGTTGCCAAACATCCTCAAATTGTCGTAGTCAATGTATGGACAAGACATAAATTGGACCCCCTTATTAAGCATATCCTCCTCTGTAGCTCTTCTAAGCGAGAGATGCCATTAATGTACTCAACAATTGCACGGTTCGCGGTGTACATCCGACTTGGTCCATCTATGCTACATATATAACAACAAGTGTTAAATAATGAAGTACACTAGGAGTGCACATGCATACATTCTTAAATTGGAGCACAAATTAACTAGCTAAATCCTACCCTAAATCATAAACCATGCTAGATCTAAAAAACGAACGAATCTACTATCTACATATAAGCTACACTTAAACTTACCAACCTAGCTTCTTAGATCACAAAGAACAAATGGATCTTTATGTAAGCTACATTTAAACTTAGCATCTTCAATTCTCTCTTTACCTAGCTAGCTACATCTTGAGTATAATGCAATTAGAACCAATTACTACTTTAGATAACAAAGAACAAATGGATCTACACCAAGCTAGATCTAAACCATCTTCAATTCCCTCTTTGCTAAGCTAGATCTTGAATATAATACAATTAGAACCAATTACTAACTTTAGATCACCAAGAACGAAAGGATCTACAATCACTCTTCTAAATTCACGGTCTCTTTTCACCGGATTGTCTCTCAATCGCAGCCACCTCAAAAAAAGCTCAGGAAACCCTAGAAACACTAAGTGGGTTGGGGCTCTCTGTACTTATTTCTTGAAAATTCTCATCACAGATGGTTTTAACCAAGAACCATCAGTGATGACAACCATTCACATCACTGACGGTTTTTGGCTAAAAGTGTCAGTGATGTGAATGATAGTCATCACTGACGGTTTTTTGCAAAAAGCGCCAGTGATGTGAGTCCTCATCACTGACGGCTTTTGCCAAAAACCATCAGTGATGCGAATGGTAGTCATCACTAATGGTTCTTGGCTAAAACTGCAAATGGTAGTCATCACTAATGGTTCTTGGCAAAAACCATCTCTGATGAGGCTCACATCACTGATGGTTTTAGTAAAAAAATCGTCAGTGATGTCAATGGTAGTCATCTCTGATGGTTTTTGGCTAAAATCATAAGTGATGATCAACTATCACAAATGGTTTTTCAAATCCGTCAGTGATGAGAGGTCTAATATAAATCTTTTTGTAGTAGTGATTGAAGGCACAATTGAGCAGTAAATTTGAGATGAATGATCTCAGTGCAACAAAGAAGATTCTTTTGGACTTTTGGCGCACAAAGCTAGTTCCAACCACTAAGTATGAGCTTTGCTCAGACTTAATTGGTATCACTTAGTAGTCCTTTTGGACTTTTGGCGCACAAAGTGTTTATGATGATTTGTTTTGAGGAGAATTGCGTTATATTTTGGCTACAATAGAAATTCATCTCAAGGTGAAGATTGTTGAGTTTGAGGGTGATACAAATTCATTTCATACTCTATCTCAAATCTACTCCTATAAAGAGTCTCTTATGTACCACTATAAATATGTCTATGTAGTCCATAGGAAAAGAAAGAGTTTTATTGTAAACATCTCCTCATATAGTGAAATCGCTTTCATGCACCCGTTGTTTTTTCCCACAAGGGTGTTCCATGTAAAATGTGTGTCTCCTGTTTCCTATTTTTATGTGTGTTATTTGCAAAAGCTCAAGTGAGAAATAGAGGGAGCTACAAGCTAGAGACGGAGGAGGAGGTAGCGGCATAGGCCCATTGCGAAGGAGGAGGCAGTGCAGGTGTAACATCCCAAAATTTGAGTTTTGGAATGTTGGAATTCAAAAATAAACCATTTGCATTTTCTTGAATTAATTTCAGTTTAATTTGAATTTTCCATAAATGAAAGGATTTAATTTGACTAAACTATTCATCAAATAAAAGAATTTCAGTTTTAGTTGGGTTCCATGTGCTCCAAGGAATTTTTCTGTATTTTTGGAGATTTTTCTGAATTTATTTGATATTTATTTGAATTTATTCAAATTTCCGGAATTATATAAAATCGGAAAATGATTTTAATTTTCAAAAAAGCCCTTCGGGCCGAAACCTCTGTGGCCCAACCCATTTTGCCGGCCCGCAGCCGCCTCCCTTGGCTGCGTCGCCTCGGCCCGACCACCTCGCCCGGCACTGCTCGCTCGGGCGCCGCCCGACCAGACCCAGCGTGGCCGTCCGTCGGCGCGCCGTGTGCGGCGAGGCTATAAAGCCGTGTCGCGCGCCTCCGAGATTCCCCTCGCGCCGCGCGCTTTTGCCCCATCTTTTCTTTGCGAGAGCCAGCTGCCGTTGCGCGCGAGCTTCGCCGAATCGCCGTCGCCGCGAAGCTTCTCCGTCGCCGTCTAGCCGCTCTGGTGCGTCTCGCCCGTAGCCGCGCCTCATTGCTTTGCGTGGCGTCCTCGTGCGGATCCTCTCATCCGTGTCCGATCTGCATTGCTGCGCCTGCGTTGGCGCGTCTTCTTCCAGTCCGTTAAGCCTCGCGCCGTCGCCTCGCCGTCGTCCTCCGTCGAGGATCGTGGCGTCCGATCGCCAACCGGCCGCGCGGATAGCGCCACGTCTCCTCGCGCATCCCTAGCTCCTTGGCCGTCCGATCTAGCCCCTCTCGCGGATCGCGCGACAGCGTGGCGCTCGCGTCGGCCTTCGCGTCGGTAAGCCGCCCAGCGTCGGCGCTGCCGTCGGCCGTCGCGCGGGTGCCACGGTGAGCCGCGCAGCCGTGGACCTTGTCCACCGTGAGCGGTGACGTCGGCGTTGCGCAATAAATCGCTTTTCTAGTACAAAAATAAATCCAAAAATTCTGATTTTCTGATTTTCTGTATTTTCTCTGAATTTAATCTTTCGGAGGCCCGTTCTCGCTCATTCGAACTCCGATTGAGGCGATTCAAGTTTCTAAATTTTTCTAAAATCAAGATCTATCTTCCAGAGCCATTTATTTTCAGTTTTGATCTTGTTTGAGTCTCTTTTTGTATTTATTTGGTTTCGTTGCTTTCTTTTCAGGTGAGCGCTAATTAGAGGAGCAAGCGAAGACTTGAAGACCAAGATTCAGCACTAGATCAGCAAGGCAAGTCGTAATCCTTTGATCATATTGATCCTATGTTTGCAAAAGTAATTTACTTTATTACAATTGCATGCTATTTTGTGTATCAATACTTATTTAATGGGAGTAGATGTATACCTAGTTGACATTATGCCACCTTGATTAGTTGTATGCCATGTATCCATTGTTAAACCTAGATTGGGACATTACTAGTTGGACATAATCATTATACCAACATTGGGTTATCGTAGCTATGCTTAGACATGCTTACATATCGTTGGGATTCATGTCACACATTGAATAATGTTAATCTTGACTTAATGAGATATTGAATCGTGGCGGTATCCTTGTTGTAAAACTTGTTGTACCATGGAGGGTTTGCCATTGGTCTTGGTTGAGCAATTGTTTTCCCTCGGGCAAGTGATCGTGAAGTAAAGGGGTGCTTTCTAGCACATTGGGATGTGGATGTCTTGCTGAGACAACAAGGACTTAATCTTGTGCGCCATTGAACTGGGCCTAACCGTACTACCACATATGCGGAATGGGACAGAGCTTAGGTGATTAATTTGCAATGTCTAGCCTTGAGTCACGCCAATTGGTGGTGTGGGTTCCGGGATGGACGGGTAGATTCGCAAAGCAAGAGGGGCCCTAATGGCGAAACCTTAGCGAGCGATGCGAGTTTAGGCGGTGCATTGTAAAGGCTTTGTCATGATATCTCTGCGACACACCAAAGGAAGTGTGTTAAGATCGATTGCACAAAGAGATGTTCATGTCTTGTGGGTAAAGTTGTACAACCTCTGCAGTGTAAAACTATTGAATAGCAGCGTCATGATCATGGACAAGCAAGGAATTTCACACGGGGTATAGAGTGTTTCATAAAATGTGGAATGTGGAATTGTTGGGATGTGAACGGGGAGTTCACTGTTGTTTTGTTGTCTATCATTGATCTATCAGTTATTTAGTTATGTTTTCATAAATATGCTTTCAATCTATTTATTGTATTTCAATTCAAGTTATTGCTTTCTGCAAATGAAACATATAGCCATCCTTGTCAAGCCGTGCATGAAAATATTGCATCAATTCCCTACGGCTTGCTGAGTACCTTTGTACTCACGGCTTTATGCCCTTGTTGATCAGTTGCTGAAGGAGATAATGAATATCATGAGGAGGAATTCTTTGAAGACTACGTGGATTAGGAAGGCGTTCCCCAGACGATTGCACGTGGCATGTCGAATGGTTCAAGTTATCTTTTCATTGCAATAGTATTTGTTTCTTAAGCCTTAAGGCATAATGGTGTAAACTTTGACCATAAGGTCGTTTGCTTTATTCAATAATAAATTGCTTCTTCTTAGTTAATTCATTGTATGGAATGGTATTTCATCTATTTTTCCACTTGTGTGCACTAGCGTGATCTGGACTAGTGCGGTATACCTGAAGGTTTCGGTTACAAATCCGGTCCCGGCAGCCAGTGGGTTGCAAAAGAGGAGGAGGACGCGCAACATGATGGGCGATGGTAGGCGGGGTGGGTGGGCGAGGCGCGACGTCTCGCGAGCTAGGAAAGTGGAATTAACCCGAGCGGAGGCTGTGAGCGAGGACAACCTAATCTAGTGCCTTCGTGGCTTAGGATAGCGGATCTGGCGAGAATCGTGGCGAGATGTCGGATCTGGTTGCACCATTGCTGGGGATGCTCGTATCAGGTGCGTCTTTAACCGGCGGTCGAGGACACAGGTCATTGGTAGTCACCACTACCGCCTTACGGGTGCAGACATGTCTGACGAGGAGGAGGAGGTACTGGCGGTGCAAGCGGGGAGAGGAAGGAGCACTTGGGCTTAGGGTTGGTTTGCCTGGACCTAGTGGCGACAGCGGCGGAGGATGTGAGGTGAGGCAGCGGGAGGAGCAGTGGTTGCGTGGGCGGTGTAGGAGGAGATGGGGTGGGCAAGCAGGTTAAGCAGATATGGTTGGTGCGAGAGCTGGAGGGAGAAGGGGATGAGATGTAGGGGATTATATGGTCAAGGAGGGGGAGACCACGAGGGTAGGATGAATCGTTCGGGTAACACATGTTATTATTTAAAAAATAATGTAGCATGGCCTGGCTCGATGTTGCTTTTTCATCGTCTTACCGGGCTGGGCCTGGGTAGGCTCGCGTTCCTTGTTTCGGCAATGTCCTTCCCTTCTACCTGCCAATTCGCCACCATCTCCCCTTCCATCCCATCGCTCCCTGCTGCCATCCTCCCCTTCCATTGCTTTCCCACCTCCTTCCCTATTACTTACAAAAAAACACACAAAAATGAAAGAAATTCAACATAATTTGGAAATTTTTAACTTGGAAAAAATTCAAAATGAATATGAGTAATTTCAACTCAATTTAGGAGAAATTCTACTTGGTTTAAGAAAATTTTAAGTTGGTTAAAAAACATCAAAATAGAGTTAGGATTATGGTTTACCCTCCCTAGGATACAGTGGCACATAAGCTACGCGAGCCGGCGGTGCATGTGCTCGGCTGCATGTGCTCCTAGCGGTGCCTCTCTCCTTTCTCTCGCTCTCGTTCCTTCTCTCAAAATAACTACCTGAGCTACGAGCTTAGCGCCCAGTTTGTGAAGTAGAGTAGTGTGAAGTAGCAATGGATGGTACACCACGTGTTGTCATCTTACCACCTAGACCATCCACGTGTGCTCATAGGAGCACACCATGAGATAAATTCGGTGAGGTTAACCAGAAAATAATGTTTTCGATCTTCTACTGGTTGTATGGCCGCTAACAGTGTACTGATTTCATGCAATTTTTGTGAGAAATATGCTAGAATACTTGAAAAATTGCCGAAGAAGAGGGGGATATTTAGAAAGTAAAATGATTTTAATGCGTCTTAACGTAGCAGAGTAAGCGACAAAAGTAGTGACTTTTAGTGATTTAGATTTCTCCTCTTTTTTAGTGTAAAACGAATCATGTTTTGCCCGGACTCTTTTTTTGAACTTAGACTAGGAGCTTTAACATTCACTATTAGAAGAAGGTGAGCACCAATATCAAACCGAGGTTTGAACCCTAGTGGGCGGGGGAACTAGCCCCTAGCCAACTGATCTTTAAGAATAAACCTGTTTCGGACGTAGGGATTTCACGAAAATCAGTATCAGTACTCAGTAGTACTCTCTCTCCATTGCATAGGCCAAAGTGCCAAACTGACCATCAGAAACTATAGATAGTACTAGTGCATGTGAACCCTACTGTACACCCGTGTAAGCATCATTTGCCATGGATCCGGCCCGTTGGATTCCTTAGGCGGGCTAAACCGTGAAGCGATCGATTTTATGAGGCTTTGTCCCAGGAGGCACGTTGACCAAGAGGGATCCCATTATCCCAACCTTTTCCCCTTGTCTCTGCATTCCAGCCTCAAAAGCAGTGCCACATAATAAACTTATTTCCCACGTACAGTACTTCGATGGTCGTACTGGATGCGAATGATTAGATTAGTGGCAGATGATGCTGCTCTGCTCTGCCTTTGCAAAGAATGCGTTCCATCCTGGGAATATGCTGCAATAGCCACTAGTTGAAAAGAAAAGAAGGCATTTTCTTGCAGGGAAAATCATATGAAATGAAATGTTTGAGAGGGTTGCAACTTGCAACTTGCCATCTGCATAGCCATGCTTGTTTCCGCTCGGAAATGCCCACATTTTATTCGTCAGTTTGAAATTGAAATGTTTTGATAAACAAATTTGCGCTCCGAAATGCGCACATTTTATTTGTTTCACCCTTGCGGTGCCTACGAATCTTGAATGGTCCTACTGTTCCATCAACCTTGGTTGTTAAAGAGATGTAAATGATGGGCCGCTGCAGCGGAGGCCAAAAACGCTGCATATGCGTGTGAGATCTGGCGAAAGCACCCGTCCTTTTCCTCCACTGTTGCCTGATTCCATTGACGGTGTATTGGTGTGCTTCCACATATGCATACTCGATGGCAGAAACAGTTGGACTTACACGTTTAGAGGCCAGACATCGATGCAATGAAAATGGGAAGAGATAAGGTTTGCCAACGACTACACTCATAGCTCATACCCCTGTTGACCGGCCGTACACTGTTTGGTTTATTCCTTGGCATATGTTAAAGCCAAGATGCTTTTACCAGACCCACTGAAAAGAATAGTCCACCAGATAGTTACGGGAGTAATTTATAGGCTTCTGCTAAGCCAAGATTTGGGGCAGGGCGTTTCAAATTTTGTTTTCATATCACATATCGGCTGACATTCGAAATTTCGACGAGATTTTAAAATTTAAATTTCAAATTCGGTATTTTTAGAATCCTAAACTGAAATTTTAGCCGAAATCACAGAAATTTCACGAAATTGACTAAAATTTCGATGATTTTTAACCGATGTGAAATGGTCTCTCGAGGCTAGAAAAAAATACGAAAAAAAACATGTAAGAATTTATTTACATTTCCTATCTGTTTAAATGCAAAATATTAAGTATTTGCACATAAATTTCCAAGTTAGGGTTTAGGTTGAAATACAATTTTATGCTGAAATCACTATAGCAAACTCTAATTTTCAAAAAAATTATCCCACGGAGATTTGGAATCTCGGCCCTGGACAAAATCCGAAATTTCGACTGAGATTTCTGAAACGTTGGCGAGATTTTGAACCCTGTAGAGGGTAGTACTTGTGTTAAGTAAGATTCTGCATTATCTCTTTACAGTGATGTAGGGCCTCCTCATCAGTGGGCACCCTATACTATTAGTATAGGTGGGTATTGATTTATTGAAGGTATTTCTACTACTAATTTAGTGTACCGTAAAAGAAACTCTACAGTTTGTAGGACTGCTCTACTTCTCATGGCTTACATAGTCGCTCACAAGTAGTATTATACTCCCTCCGGTCAAAAATAATTGTCGTTTTGGATATAGGTGTGGTTAAACTTTAGAAACTTTGACTAGTAACATCTTTTTAAATATTTAAATTAGATACATGAAAATCATATGTGTATATTTGTCTCAAAAATATTTTCATAATATTATAATTTTATTAGATTTTATAAATATATTATAATAAAAATTAGTGATCAAGACTGTGTTTTGCAGATCATATTAATATCCAAAATGATAACTATTTCTGACTAGAGGAAGTTGCTTGACTACATCGAGTTCTTTGCTTATATGTTTGGAATAATAGCGTATTTGCCCATTCTAAAGGAGTGTAATTTGCAATTTGCCATCTGATTCGACCAACTTGCTTCGATGCCATCTCAAAGGAGAGAAATAGTTGTTTTTTTGCCACTAGCGACACTAAATTTCAAAAAATGCCCAAAGTATCCTCTATCCTTCCTTTCTTCCCTCTCCTTCCTCTATCTCCCATGGATCTTCTTGGTCAATCAGCACATGCACTCTCACATATGCCTAATTTGGATTTGCAGGTAGAAGGACCTAAATATAATTCTAAATCTTTCGGGTTTGCGGCTCGACCATATTTTTGTAACTAGATAGTATAGCGCTTTTCTGACTGCGTGCCATGCAAATCCTAGTTTGGATTTGTTTTTACAAAAAGGTAGAAGGACCTAAATATAATTCTAAATCTTTGGGTTTAAAAAAGCTGGCTCGTGTTAAATTTGCGGTCGGACCATATTGTTTTGTTTGCAAAGAATCGGGCTCATATTGAATTCTTGCGTCATAATTTGAGACCACGGTTTTTTGTAAAATAACAAGTTGTGCTTTGATCATGTTGAACCCATGAACTCCTAAAACTTGCCACGTCATCACATGCTTTTAAACGTGGTGCTTGGTAATCAGCGGGTGATGATAACTTAGATTGGGGCAAGTGGCGCCTTGATCACACTAAGGACTTAACCTTGCAAGCCTTTGACTGAGTCAATCATGCAACCACATATGCGGTATGGGCCGACCTAGTGAGTAATTTGCAAAGTCTTAATTTTGATACTATCGTGGTCGGTGTGAGTTCCGGGTCAGGTGTAATTCACATGGCGCAAGAGAGGGCCACGGATGTGGTTTCTGAGACCTTGATGTTGAAACCTTAGCGGGTAGTATCGGGTTAAGATAGAGCATTGTAAAGGCTTTGTTATAATCTCTCGCCTTTGTGGTGTTTGGTGTGTTGAATTTCGAGAGGCAGTACCGAGGGAGTCAGGCGGGGAGGATCGAAGGAGGCGAGTGGGAGCGAGAGGAGGAGACCCGTTGTTGAGAGGACCGATGTGAGTCATCGAGGATAGGTTTGCTCGATGCGGCCCACAGCCGGTGTATGCTTGGATCGGTCTCGGCCGGTGGTTTGGATGAGTGAGTGTCGGCCTTGGGCGTGTTGAGACTCAGTGTGAGTCGCGTCTTTAAGTTAGTCTTTACCTTTCTAGTGGGCGTTAAGGTTGCGTGTTTAGTTTGCTTCTTTGTATTCTTTGAGTGTGCGGTATGTGTTGCGAGCTTGTAGGCTTAAATAGCGACCATACCAAGTTAAATAAAGAATTGTTCAGTTTGGGTATAACCTATCTCCCGTTTTAGAAATTCTTACTTCTCATCTATGCTACATCTACCTTTCCTAACCTAAGAGGCAATCATCGGATGGTGAATACTCGAGAAACAACGGTGCTTGAAGTGGGCTGCGTCGAATGACAATCCCAATGATGGAGGCGACCCTCAACCACCGCCAGTGGACATGCGAGAATGCAGGAGCATTCCTTGCGGCCACAGACTCAAGCGATCTGAGACAATGATGCGGCGGATCTGGTGAGATGACCAATGCGTGATAAACCACAACAATCCTGCAACTCGGAACAATCGGAACACAGTTTTTCAAAATAATCGAAGAAGCGAGGCGTCGTCTTGGGTAAGTTCTTGGAGGATGTACCTAAGATTAACGGTCAGCGATGTGAAAGCGAGTTAGCACGGTGCAACACCGATATCAAAGAGACCATATCGGATGCCTACTGAAGCGAGTTAGTAGAAATGAAGAAGCGATTGAGGCGCAAGAGAAAGGTTTCATTAGACCAAGTTCATCGCCGTGGGGAGCCCGGTTTTGTTTGTTCGCAAGAAGGATGGAAGTCTTACGACTTATTTGATCGATTAAGAGGAGGCTGAGTTTTCTCCAAGATAGATCTTCGTTCGATACCTAAGGCTGCGTTTTCTACGCGATATGGACATTACGAGTTCACATCATGTCATTCGGATTGACTAATGCCCCAAACATATTTCATGAACATGATGAATAAAGTCTTCATGGATTACTTGGACAAGTTTGTTGTAGTCTTCATAGACGATATCTTGGTTTACTCGAAGGCGGAGGAAGAGCATGCGAACATCCGAGAATGGTTTTAGGCAGTGCGAGAGCATCAACTATATGCTAAGTTTAGCAAGTGTGAATTTTGGAAGGAGAAAGTTGAATTTCTCGGTCATGTAATGACTACCAAAGGAGTCGCAGATTGATCCCGACAAAGTGGACTTGATGTTGCATTGGGAGCCACCAAGTCCATTACTCGATTCGTAGTTTTCGGGAATGGCGGGATATTACCGTCGGTTCATAGAAGGATTCTCGACAATTGCTAAACCCCTTACGCAGCTTGTTAAAGAAAGAGAAGAAGTTTGCATGGACGCCGAGTGCGAGAAAAGTTTCATGGAATTAAAGAAGCGTTTAACAACGGCCCGTATTAGTGTTGCCAGATGTGCAGAATGGATTTGACATTTACTGCGATGCTTCGAAGCAGGGCTTGGGATGCGTGTTAATGCAAGAAGGCAAAGTCGTTGCTTATGCGTCGAGACAGTTAAGACCACATGAAGTGAATTACCCAACGCATGATTTGGAGTTAGCTGCCGTAGTGCATGCTTTAAAGATATGGCGTCATTATCTCATAGGAAATAGATGTGAGATATATACGGACCATAAGAGTCTGAAATACATATTCACTCAATCTGACCTGAATATGAGACAGCGAAGATGGCTTGAGCTAATTAAGGATTATAATGTGGGAATCCATTATCATCTGGAAAAGCCAATGTGGTGGCGGATGCCCGAGTCGAAAAAGCCATAGCGCAAATGCATTGTCAATGGAGGATCAACCGAATTATGCAAGGAATTTCAGAGGTTAAGATTGGAGGTCGTTCGCTAAGGAATGATAGCTGCTAGAAGTAAAACCAACATTAGAGGATCAGTTAGAGAAGGTCAACAAGATGACGATAAAATTTCAAAAATCAAGGCTAAAAGGAAGAAGGCCTAGCCATAGATTTCACTCGGGACGAACAAGGAACTATGTTCTTCAAAGGCGAATTTGTGTGCGGATAAAAGGAATTAAAACAATTGATTCTTGAGGCGCATGATTCAAAGTACTCAATTCATCCAGAAGTGCTAAAATGTACCAGATTTGAAGGAGAGATTACGGTGGCCAAAATGAAGCGTGAAGTGGTGAGCATGTTGCATTATGCGACGTGTGTCGAGAGTAAAGGCTATGCACCAAAGACCATTGGTTTGTTGCAACCGTTGAAAATTCGGAATGGAAGTGGGAGGAAATCGGGATGGATTTTATCACGGTTTACCTAAGACTCGTAAAGGTTACGATTCCATTTGGGTTATCGTGGATCGTCTAACCAAGGTCGCTCATTTCATCCCAAGAAAGACCACTTACTCCGAGATCGTTTGGCGAGCTGTACATGTCAAGGATTGTATGTTTGCATGGAGTGCCAAAGAAGATTGTGTCGATGAGGTACCCAATTTACCTCAAGGTTTTGGAATAAGTTGCATGAAGCAATGGGAACCCGTCGAATTTCAAGATCTGACATATCACCCGCAGACGGATGGTCGATGAAAGAGTAAATCGATCTTAGAGGATATGTTGAGAGCTTGTGCCTTAGCTTACGCTACGACATGGGATAAATGTTTGCCATATGCGAGTTGATTACAATAATAGTTATCAAGCTAGCCTACAAATGTCACCGTTCGAGGCATTGTATGGGCGTGCTTGTCGTACTCCATTGAATTG
This sequence comes from Otatea glauca, assembly GCA_036346275.1. Lineage (NCBI taxonomy): Eukaryota > Viridiplantae > Streptophyta > Magnoliopsida > Poales > Poaceae > Otatea > Otatea glauca. Next base: position 32,642,163 of record CM070725.1, read on the forward strand.
GAGCGAGACAGAGAACGCTTGGTGTTTGGGCGGATATCCTCAAGAGGCGTAAAGTCAAGTAGCAATGATCGAGAGAGATTAAAGATAGCACAGTCAAGACAGAAAAGCTACGCAGATAATCGTCGTCGAGATTTGAGTTTTGAACCGAAGATCATGTGTACCTCGTGGTTACCCTCTTAAGGGCGTTAAGAGATTTCACGTTAAAGGGAAGCTTGCACCAAGATATGTCGGTCCGTTCAAGATTACGAGCCGCCGAGAGGTAGCTTATCGATTAGAGTTGCCTCTACCATTGGCAGGAGTGCATGATGTATTCCATGTATCGCACTTAAGAAGTGTCTCGAGTGCCATGAGCAAGCCCGTTGGAGGCAATAGAGTGCAAGAAGATTTGACTTATAAAGAGCAACCAATCGTAATTTTGGATGTTGTGGAGCGCAAGACCGAAACAAGTCTATTCGCTTTGCAGAGTTGATGGAGCAATCATTCGAAAGTGAAGCCACTTGGGAGCGAGAAGAAGAATTGAAGTCGAATTCGAACCTATTCTCTAGTTAGCCCTAATCTCGGTCGAGATTCATTTAGGGGGAGGTTTGTAACATCCCAAAATTTGGCTTAATTAAGTTTTTGTTGTTTAAAAGTGCATTTGTGATTTTCTGAATTTATTTGGATTTTTCGGATTTATTTGAATTAAATGTTATTTTGGGTTTATTGCTTTTTATTCAAAAGTATTTAAATCTGTGCAAAGTCAAAATAAAGTTTTGTCAAAAATATTTTATTTAAGTCCGAATGTCTCAAAGTATTTTTGAGATTTTTCTTGAATTTTCCGATTATTTTATTGCCTAAAACAAATTAAAGGAATTTTGGAATTAGTTTAATTGGAAAATCGTTAAAAAATCTTTTGAACAGTGTTGGGCCGAGCCCAACATCATGTCGTCATAAACCAGCGTCGGTGCGGCCCGGTCGGGCCATGGCCGTGCCGAGAAACCCTAGATCGGCGACCGTTCATCGCGATCCAAATGGTCCGCAGAGGGCGCGTGTGTCGCTGCGTTTAGCCGTCGGATCTGGACACGCCGCCGCAACGCGTCGCTTGTCGTCTCCGATCTGGACTCGGAGTTCATCGCCGTGACGCCGCGGACTCTTTCGCCGTGTGGGCGCGGACGCCGAGGCTATAAAGGAGGGGTAGCGCCCGAGGTTCGCAAGCCGCCGCATCTTTTTGGTGGAAAGTTTCGCGAGCAACCAGAAACGTCGCCGCAAGCTCGCGGAGTTGAAGTCTGCGCCGCCCGAAGTTTTTGCTCAAGCACGCCGCCGGTTCGTCGGTTTTCGTCGTGTGGACTCGAGATCTGGACTCACCGGCGCGCGCGTCGACTACTCTACCTCACCTCGCGGAGGCGCCGCAAACGCCGCCGCCTTGGTCTTCGTCTTCAAGTCGGTAAGATCTCACCGCCGCACCGCCATCGCATTTGGACCAGAGCTCGAGCCGTCGGATCTAGATTGGATGGTCGGCGATCGTTGCCCGTCGCTCGCGATTGATGACCGTCCGTCGGGTTTCGTCGGATCGATCGAACCGTGGTTGAGCCAATCGCGACGGCCACGTGTCGGCCAGTGGTGCCGGCGTCGTGAGCCGAGTCTACCGTAAGCAAAGACGAGTTCAGACTCGATCCATGCGCCGAGGACGCGTGTCGGCGTGGGATTGGCCGAGACGATCTTCACGCCATGCTTGCGTCATAATTACATTTTCAATTGGAAAAATATTCCGATTGGAAATTCCGTGATGATGACGTCATCATGAGGTCACGCTGACGTCATAAATCGATTTTCGATATAAAAATAAATCTGTTAATTCGTATTTTCGATTTTACGATTTGAGATTTATTTCAAACTTCAAAAGGCTATATCTTTTGCATCGTAACTCGGTTTGAGTGATTCCAGTTTCTAAAAATTTGTAAAATTGAGATCTATTTAATGGTGAATTTTAATTGATTTTTGGAGTTCAATTGCTCTCTGTTTTGGCATTTATTTGCTTTTCTCTTTGATGCAGCGTAGACGTTGAATTGTGCGACGCTTGGAGGAAGATCAAGCAACCCAAGAGCAAGCTTCAGATCAAGATCAGGACCTATTCCAAGGCAAGTTGTGCTTTGATCATGTTGAACCCATGTTTATAAAATTGCTATGTTTGTTTTACAATATTGCATATATTTCAAATATACAATTGTTTCAAATTAGATTGGGTTTAGCTAAAATACCAGATTGATCTATACCCTACCTTGTCATTATATGCCATGAACCATTGTCACCCTAGATTGGTTTAATATAGTTGATTAATAATTATGATCAACATTGGAGGTTAGACCGTATTAGTTGCTTAGCCATGCCACGTCATCACATGTGTCAGAATCATTGTTAATTAATCTTGATTAACGGAATATGGAACAATGTTATGAACTTGTGTGTCATGTGGGATCACACGACGAGATTGAGTTGTTGTGGCGAGTCATGTCACGCAACGATGTTGAATTGTTGATGGCACGTGGTGCTTGGTAATCAACCGGGTGATGATAACTTAGATTGGGGCAAGTGGCAAGGCGAGGAGGCCAAGGTGGCCCGATGGGCGATGGTATGTGGAAGTCTTGCCTTGATCACACTAAGGACTTAACCTTGCAAGCCTTTGACTGAGTCAATCATGCAACCACATGTCCAGTATGGGCCACCTAGTGAGTAATTTGCAAAGTCTTAATTTTGATACTATCGTGGTGGTGTGAGTTCCGGGTCAGGTGTAATTCACATGGCGCAAGAGGGGGCCACGGATGTGAGTTTACAGACCGCCGTTGTTGAAACCTTAGCGGTAGTATCGGGTTAAGATAGAGCATTGTAAAGGCTTTGTTATAATCTCTCGCCTTTGTGGTGTTTGGTTGTATCATCGTGGGTAAAGTGCATAACCTCTGCAGAGTGTGAAACTATTCGGATAGCCGTGCTCATGTATTGAGCAATGCTCGGAATTCTGATTAAGGGTTAGCTTAATTAATTGGACAACTTGGTTGGGATGGCGGAATGCCATGTGGAAGATGGAATTTAACTTAGGATTGGAAACTTGGTTTACTTGAGAAATCTTGAATTTATTTATTATCGTTATTTGTTTTACATCCTTTACAATCTATATATTGTATTCGTTCATAAATGCCGCTTATTGCAAAATAGCCATGATAGCCTATCCATTGGAATAAGCCTTGCATATAGATACATGGAATTGCATTACATGCACAACTTGTTGAGTGCTTTAAGTACTCACCCTTGCCAAACAACAATAATCAACAGTTGAAGAATCTACACTGTGTTGGAAGATGAAGTCCAAGAAGACACGAGTCATTAGGGTCCGAGCCTTGTCGGTTGCTGTGGTGGTGATGAGCTACCTACGTTTCTACTTTCATTGCTTAATTATTAGTTTATATTTTCGGTCTTGCCTGCGTGGCTTAATAATGTAAGTTGGTCATAAGATCATACATTTAGTTATATCAATAAATGAACTATTATTCTATTATCGTTGTGTATGATGTGATATGTACCAATGTTAAGCTGTGTGCACTAGCGTTGATCCTGGGAATAGTGCAGTAAACACAGTGGGTTCGAATCAGTGGATTCGGGTCCTTACATTGCGGGAACACAGTTTTTTTTCAAAATAATCGGACTTAAATGTAACTTTAAATCTTCCGGGTTTAAAGAACCGGCGTCCGTGTTGAATTTGCGGAATCACAGGGACTTTTGTTGCAAAATAACCGTAGAAGGATCTGTTCACGATTTCGAAATTTACAGGGTGTTTTTTGCAAAATAACTAGTGGAATGACCTATCCACAATTTTGAAATTCTCAGAGTTTTTTTCACAAAAAAACAGATGAGGTGGCATGCCTCCCTGCGCTCCATTTCATCCCCATACAATAGAGGTATTATTAGTGCCATCGAGAAACTGCTCATTCGCTGGAGTGCAGTCCCAGGTCATGCTCATGCCCCCGCGAAGCTCGAGCCATGGACACTCGTGTGCGCAACCACTGTCATCGCCTGCCACCAAGTGCGTGCGAGTAGTCCTGGGCACATGGGCCGTGCCTTGGGCCGGCCCGGAGCATGCAGGGACGACACGGTCAAAGCCTGGTCTGGCACGTTAGCGGGCCGTGCCGTGCCGGTCCATTACTGTAGGTCGGGTCGTGCCGGGCTCAAAACTTGAGCACGACGGGCGGCACGGCCAAAGACGCCCGTTGGGCCGTGTTCCGTCTTGCCCGGCCGGAGCGAGCCTGCGCCGCACGCCGCAGCACAACCCGCGGCCGGGGCGGGGCAGCGGCAGGCACTGCTCCCGCAGCGCGCGCCCGCACCATGAGGGGAGGGGAGAGGGAGCGGGGAGGCCGGCGGCGAGTGAGGGAGGGGAGAGGGAGGGCCTAGGCCGGCGGGGGGCCGGAGGTTGCCGGAGGAGAGAGGGACGGGCGGCGGCGCGCGGGGAGGCCGGAGGGGAGAGGGAGCGGCGGCGGCGCGCGGGGAGGCCGGAGGGGAGAGGGAGCAGCGGCGGGAGGCCGGAGGGGAGAGGAGCGCGCGGGAGGCTAGAGGAGAGGGAGCGGAGGCAGTGGGAGGCTAGAGGGGAGAGGAGAGGGCGCAGGGGAGGCCGGAGGGGAGGAAGGAGGCGGGCGCACGGGGAGGCCGGGAGGAGAGGGAAGGGCGGCGGGAGGCCGGGAGGGAGAACCGAGGCGTCGAGCGAGTCGGACCGACGCTGCTGCACTGCACGGAGAAAAGGGGAGAGAGAGGGGCGGGATCGGGAGAGAGAAAAAGGGGAGAGAGAGGGCGGGAGAGAGAAAAAGGGGGAGAGAGAGGAGCGTGGGAGAGAGAAAAGGGGAGAGAGGGCATTTTTTGACCGCGGGGAGTGAACGACGTGATTTTGATTGAGCGATGTCATTCAAAAAGTAGAAATAGTAAAGATTCGATGCTCTGGGTGTGCATGCATGCAACTGCATGATTTTGAACGAGGGAATCACGGGAAGAAAATCACGCGCCTGATGTATTTGAAGTTTTGAACGCGAGAGAGACAGCGATGTGATTGATCGATCACATCCCGCCTGTCATATTCGTCCGCTTTTTAATTTTCGTAATGGCGAGTACGCAATTTCCATCCCTCTCTCTAAAGCAATTTTGAGCGGACACACTCACACTCGAGGGAATCACGCGGCAATGAGAACAACGGTTATTTCATTGGACACACCATAAATACAGGGGATGGCTTGCATTTTCTCTACACAACTCTCAACTCTCTTACGCTCTCTCTTGCCCATTTTTTGCTCAGGCGCTCAGCACATTCTGCGCATCTCACTCTATTTGCTTGCATTTTTTTGCTCTCTCGTTGTGAAATAAAATGTTTCTCAAAAGCAAAAGCAGGAGAGCACGCCCGCGCTCTCCTAGTCCCCTTCGTCAGGATCAAGAGATCGATCCACACTAACTCTCCCCCAGCATGGGAGACTACGGCATGGATGGCGTCATCGGGCGGCACGCCGCGGCATCAAGGATGCCTCATACACTCCGGATGCACCGAGCTCGGATGCCGCTACCTCGGTGCATGCGGGACGGGCGTCGGTATCCACACCGAACACGCGGCCCGACATATCCATGCGGCCGGCCGCGGGCGTCCATAGCTGCGATCGACGCGCGTGGTGCTTTGGCAACATATGGACGAGTAACGTCGAAGCTGTTGAGCGGACATGAGGTAGTGTATCTTTGTTTGCAAATCTTTGTCAATCTAAACTATCACGCGCGTGCATGTGGTGGTACAGTCATCTAAAGAGACACGCGGAGAATTGCTTGAGGAAGATATCGGGCGGACGGAGGCGGCGAGCGTCTGAACACGACTCAACTTCAACACCGACGGTTCGGTAAGCACATGGGTATACAACGCCGGCGTAGCTAGAGAAGAAATTGCACGTTACATAGTTCTGAGAGGATCTTCCGCTTAGAACGGGTGAGAGCTCTAATTTTGAGAGAATGGTGCAACGTGGTTTTTGCCTGCAATACCAACATGTTAGTAGAAGAACAACTACACATGATGTTGGTAAAATGTTTACAACTACACTAGAAATGTTAAAACAGACTTTTATGACGCTTAATTTTTCATTCTCATTAACATCTGATATATGAACTTCCTCTCACTAAAGAGCAGCATATATTAGTATTGTTGCGCACTATCTAGATGACGAGTACGTACTAAATAAAAGAGTTATAGGGTTTAGGCCAATCTCGGAGTCACACACCGGACATGCTATTGCTACCTGTATATTTGAGGTTGTTAATGAATTTAAAATAGAAAGTAGAATTGTTTCCATTACTCTTGACAATGCATCAGCTAACACAACGGCTATGGAGCATCTCTCACCGCGCCTGGAGTCTTATATTGGAGGTTTTGTACTCCACGAGATCGTATGCCATATTATTAATCTCATTATGCAGCGGTGTGCATGTAATGAAACCTACTTTGGAGGGCATACGTAATGCTATCGATTTTATTACTAATTCACCTATGAAGTTTGCCCAGTTCTCAGAGTACTGCAAGGCCAATAATATGAAACCAAGAAGATTCAACCTAGATATGAAGATTAGATGGAACTCAACTTATACTATGCTGCAACGGTGCGAAGACTACGAGCACATTATCCTTTATCTTCGTCATTTGCAATAATGGTGAGGTATTGGTTCTTGTGTGATTGGATAATTGCTAGTCATTTTCGTAATTTTTTTAAAAAAAATTACGACGCAACTAAAAAATTATCCGGTGTTTATTACCCAACTTCTTGCTTAGTTATCGAGTGGCTTTAGCTTATTGCTAATGCTTTTAAAGAAAATAGAGATAATTATGTTTTACCTTCCATTATAGAACCAATGGACCAAAAAATTTTAAAATATTTTCAAGCTATTCCACATTTGTACTATTTTGCTGTCATTTTGGATCCTCGGAGAAAATTTTCTGACTTGCAAGGCGCCTACGCGAGAATAGGTGAGACATTCGATCTTGATTTCTCCGAGGCCTATACTCTTGTTTATAACGAGTTTTTCAGAGTTTTCGACAAATACTACGAGAAGTTTGGCACCAGAAGTGAAGCACGAAGATCTACCTCAACAACGCAACAAGCACGAGGCGGTTCGATGGCTTCAAACATGTGGAAGAAGCTGAAAGGCAAATCGTCTGGTTCATCTTCCGAAACGCCGAGCAGACCACAATGGAATCCATGGGTAGAGATCAACCACTACCTCGACACGCCTTTCATGGAGTCCGAGCTTGACATGGACGAGGAAAATCAACTTAACTTGCTTTTGTGGTGGAAGAACAACCAACGTATTTACCTCGTGCTATCCCATTTCGCACGGGATGTACTTACGGTTCCGGTGTCCACTGTCTCATCGGAATCCACTTTCAGTTCTGTGAGGAGGATACTTGAGCCAAGGAGGTCGTCTCTCACACCTGAGATGGTTGAGGCAATTACATGCCTCAAAGATTGGGAGCGTGCAGATCAGAGGACAAAACATCAGCTAGAGGATCAGGAGATCACGGATGCGGTAGCGGACTTTGACAATCTCAGCCTCGGGTAGTCTATGTATATAAATATAGTTACTGTACTCTTTTCCTTACCGGGGGTACTCTACACCGAGGTGTAAGGTTTTTAACGAGGCAGTAACTTTGTACATGTTCAAGATTTAATAAAATTTACTTCTTTCCCCCCCAATATTTGTGTCCATTGCTAGCAATATCGATATCTACACAGGATGTTTCTTTCGCATGCTTTCATTTAGTCATTGCTTTGCGTGTACATTTCTTCTTGTCATTATTTACTTACTTTGCTAATTTCTCTAGAGATACACAAGAGAACGAATGCGTGTTCGCTAATAACGATCTAATTAATCGACAATCACTGTAGCAAAACTGGAGCAATTTACTGTAACAAATCAGAGAAATCTCGTAGCAAAATCGACAATTTCTTGTAGCAAAATGAAGCAATTCTTCGCGACAAAACAGCTGACAATTTATTGTAGCAACAATACTGTACCAATTTACTGTAGCAAGACCGTTTTATTAATCCAGACCGTCGATTCGCTCGATCCGACGGTTGGATGCCCATCAACTGCAAACTTGGCAGTCACTGTGACTGCCAAGGATCTCTGTCCATGCGTGTTGCTCGATTGTAGATTTACATATTTATTTAATCAAGGTGGCTATACATTATTTGCACCGTAGCATCGCGTCATGACGCTACTACAAGCAAATTTGGGTCATTTCCTCTCGTCGCAATAGTGTAAATGGACGGGCCTGGCCGACACGCACGGCAGTAGGCGAAGCGTAAATGGGCGTGCTTGGGCTCGCCAAGAAAGCGGCGGGCGGGCGCTGGCCGGCGCGGTTCGCCCGAAGCACGATGGGCCGTCTTGCGGCCGGCCGACGACGACAGACGACGCCCACCTCGTCGCGAGAGGCATGCAACGCCAGCGCTCATGAGGTGGAGGCGTCGGGGTATGACATGCGCAGGATAGCGGGGAGGTGGTTGGCTGGATGGCAACTGAATCGAGACGACGATCAGAGGGGAGATTAATGATCCCAAATTAAATTTTTTTCTAATCAAGATAATCTAAACAAGCCCTCAACCAAAACAATCAAAAGAAGCAAATAACATGGAAGAAGTTTCCTACAAGACCGATATGACCGGATTGAACCCGGTAGCACCGGCATCCGGTATGACCGCTTGTAGAGCGGTATGATCGGATTCAAGAACAGCAGAATAACCAGCACGAACTCCAAAAGCAAATTTTAATTAATCTTTTGATCGGCTGGACAAAAACTAACGAAACTTGGTAAATTTTTTTCCAAAGAATGTCATAAACTTATTCCAACCTTCAATTGCAAGCAAGCAAGAGCAAAAGTCCAAAAACCTCACAAACGTGATCTAGAAGAATGATTCACCCAAGAACATAAGATCGGTTTTTCAGGAAAAAAACACATGTATTGCGTAGATGATTAAGGTATAATAAGAGATTCATCCATCAATCAACACCCTTGTCACAAGAAGCAAAAGCATATAGAAGGAGTGGAGGCAAATCCAAATTGTATAAATTTAAATTGCAAGAATGTAAGTGCGGAATTTAAATACAGAATTTAAATGCTGAATTTAAGACATAATGTAAATGCGTAAAGCAAATTCAAGCATAAGGAAAATTATTTTGGATTTTTGAAGAGAGGTTTACAAAGCCTCACAACAAGATGAGCAAAGCTCAAAGGAGCACAAAAAACTCAAAACCTTCAAAAGGAGGAAAGCTACCCTCCCCTCTATTTATATTACTCTCGAGTCGCCCTCTACCCTTGGATGAGTTCCTCCTACCCAAAGGATCATCATCAAAGGCTAGGAATGACTACCACACACAGCCATACATGGGCTAACCCGAAACCCAACAAGCATACCAGTTTTTTTGCATGGTTTTCAAAGCACACTAACTAGACCCGCTATCCTATCAACTAGACCGCGATCCGATGGCCTTCCTTAATCCAAGCAGTGTCTAGCTAGTATCTCGTCTGTTCCTTTTCTTCTAGGCTTGCCATGACTATGTCTCTGATCATCTTCCGGCGATCCTCGATCGTCTGGACATCCGGCGCACCACGTCTAGTCCCGATCATCCTCCACCTCACCATGATCAAGCTCCGATGTCCTACAACCATCAAAAATAAGGAAACACATCACATAGCAATGATCAAAAATATGTGCAATGAATTTCATCAAAAATTACAATTTAAAAATTCATCCTCGCTTATAAGGGTCGGTAGCACCGCCCTACAGTCAAACCAGGAAATGATGATCTCTGAAATTTTCACACTGGGCATTTGGGCCAGTGCTACCGCTAGCCCGGTAGCACCGGACTACCATGGGCGGTAGCACCGGATCGCCAGAATGCCAAAAATGCATCATTTTGAAATGTTTACACCACTCTGCGAGGTCGGTGCTACCGCTTGACCGGTAGCACCGGTCTGCCAAATCCTCCAAAAACACCCTCTCGAGTTTTTACACACCGCTCTGGGGGCCGGTGCTACTGCTTCAAAGCAGTGCAGGGCTACCATGGCTGGCAGCACCGCAAATTCCAGACATAGCTTAAATTGCTTCAAATTTAAAATAGTGCTCAAAACAAACTCAAACTTAGGCACCTAAAGCTTAAACATAATGAATAACTCATCACCACTAAGGATATACCTCTACATGGTCTTTCAATCTCCCCATTGATGAGTATATTGACAAACACCCGAAATGCATAGAATTTGAGTTTTAAAAAGAGAGAAGAAGAAGCAATTTGGATGCAAAACAAAACTTGGTCCAGGAAATGAGGAAATGATATTATGACCAAGTTGGCGAGAAGGATATTAGGCAAGGCCAAAGAAAGAGCAAGCTTTCCACAAAAGCTCTAAAATCCAATAAAAACTCACAAATGCTTATGATTCTTAAGATTAGCAAGTTTTCACCAAAATCATAAGATCCAAATTCAATTCCATTTTGTAATGATGTCTTTTCTACATTTTCTCCCCATTTTGGCAATATAGGCATCAATCCCCCTTTATTTAGCATGGATGTATGGAATGCATCTAAAGAGCTTTGAAGATTATCCTACTGATCATAATGACAAAATATGACACCAAGCTAGTCAATTTCAATTTTGACTAAACTAAGACATGTCCGAGTGCAAATAACAAATTTTGCTAGCAAGCTTAGTTTTGAATATGTCATTTTTAGCAAGATTTGACAAGTGCAATACTTAGCATTAGTTTTAAAACTAGAAGCAAAACCACTCAAATGATCAAATGGAAAACCTAGAGTTCAACCTACTCAACACTTTGGGGAATCTAGAAGTGCATACAAGGTCCTTTGAGCTCATTCTTCAATTAATGCATATTTTTCTTTAAGACCTTAAAAGACATAGCGGGGTACAAATGTTTGACATTATTTGCATTCTTTACCTACTTATGTTTTTTTATTTGCATTTTTTAAGGCAATTAACTCAAGCTATATTCGACCATCTCAAGAAGAACTCTTAAGAGGATGGTCTTAGTTATACACAATGCATTCCAAGTTCATCCCAAGTGCAATGGGAGGTTGTCTTTGTGAATGTAAAGTGTTAAGTCTAATGCACACAAATAGAATCATTTTTACTTAATTTTCATTTTAACACATTGATTTATGAGTAAATGAAGGACTCGAGTATGGATCAAACAAGTTTCACCCAAGTTGCTATAGAGACTCTAGAGAAATCCAAAATTTCATAAATTATGGCAAATACACCTAGAGAAGAAACTTAGCAAGCAAAAGCAACATGTTTCATCAAGGTTTTTCTTTTAAAGCTTATTTGCAATTTTTAGCAAGCTTTGCAAGATAAATGAATTTGGACATATCTAAGCTAGTGATTGTCGGGACCCGAATATGCAAATCCAGACCCTCCGTGTATACTGCACTAGTCCAGGATCACGCTAGTGCACACAGGTTCAACATCAGTAAATATCACAATCATACATAGCGGAAATATTATGAAAGACATCATATGATACATACTACTAGTTGAATGACCTTATGGTCCACTTACATGACTATGCCTCGCATAAGGTGAATAATATATTAAAGCTGCAACGGAATGGAAACGTAGATAACCCCTCGGTATACCACACACAAGCCCGACAAGGCTTGCGCCTAAACATTCGTCTCCTCACGGAATCTTTGCTCCGGCATTGATGTAGACTCTTCAAGCGGTGATGTTATTCTTGGCAAGGGTGAGTACTTAAAGCACTCAACAAGTTGTGCAGAATGCAATTCTATGTAACTATATGCAAGGCTTATTCCAAAGGATAGGCTATCATGGCTATTTTGCAACAAAGCGACATTTACTGAACAAATACAATAAATAGATTGTAAAGACGGTAAAACAAATAACAATAATGATAGATTCATCTTTCCTCAAGTAAACCAAGTTTCCAATCTTAAGTCAAATCCCATCTTCCATATGGCATTCTGCCATCCCAACCAAGTTGTTCATTTTAATTAAGCTAACCCTTAACTGTAATTCCCGAGCATTGCTCAATCATGAAGCACGGCTATTGAATAGTTTTACACTCTGCAGAGGTTATGCACTTTACCCACGTGACATGATCGTCTCTTGGTGCCTTCAGGGTTAACACACTTCCTTTGGTGTGTCGGCGGAGAGATCATGACAAAGCCTTTACAATGCTCTGGCTTAATCCAGTACTACCCGTTAAGGTTTCAACACTGGTGGGTCTGAAAACCACAACCAGGGCCCCCCTCTTGCGCCATGTGAATTACACCCTGACCCGGGAACTCACACCACCAATGATAGTACCAAGTTAAGACATTACAAATTAATCAGCTAGGCTGTCCCATTACAACACGTGGTTGCATGATTGACTCAGGTTAAAGGCTTGTAAGGTTAAGTCCTTAGAGTGATCAGGGCAAGACATCCACATACCCTCTGCCCATTGGGCCCACCTTAGCATACTCGCCTTGTCACTTGCCCCAATCTAAATTATTATCACCCGGTTGGTTACAAGCACCACGTGCCATCAACAATTCAACATCATTGCGTGACATGACTCGCCACAACAACTCAATCTCATCGTGTGATTCCACATGACACACAAGTTATTAACATTGTTCCATATTCCATTAATCAAGATTAATTATCAATGATTCCGACACATGTGATGACGTGGCATGGCTAAGCAACTAATACGGACTAATCCTCCAATGTTGATCATAATTATTAACCAACTATATTGAACCAATCTAGGGTGACAATGGATCATGGCATACAATGACAAGGTAGGGTATAGATCAATCTGGTATATTAGCTACGCCCAATTTAATTTAAAACAATTGTATATTTGAAATATATGCAATAGGGTAGAACAAACATAGCAATTTTATAAACATGGGTTCAACATGATCAAAGCACAACTTGCCTTAGAATAGGTCCTGATCTGGTTCTGGAACTTGCTCTTGAGTTACTGGATCTTCCTCCGAAGCGTCGCACAATTCAACGTCTACTGCATCAAGAAGAAAAGCAAATAAATGCCAAAACAGAGAGCAATTGAACTCCAAAATCAAATAAAATTCACCATTAAATAGATCTCAATTTTACAAATTTTAGAAATTTGAATCACTCAAATCCAGAGTTACGATGCAAAAGATATAGCCTTTTGAAGTTTAAAATAAATTTGAAATCGAAAAATCAAATTCGAATTTACAGATTTGTTTTTACGAAAAAGCGATTTATGACGTCACGTGACCTCATGATGACGTCATCATCACCGAATTTCCAATCGGATTATTTTCCAATTGAAAATATGATTATGGCGCAAGCATGACGTCGCGTGACATCGGTACCGGATCGAACCAATCGAGAACTCGACACGTGGCCTCGGCGCAGAGACACGGTCCACGAGACCTCCTTCCAGTCCACCGTGAACCCGGCGCGACGCCGCCTCGGTAGCGCCACGCGCGCCGCGTCGCGTCTCGACTCGATTGGTCGCAGCGCGCCCTCCGATGCATGACACGCGGCGCGCATCTATAGCCCGATCTAATCGAACGGTGACAGAAACGATGCAACGTGGCTCAATCCCCTCCGTTCGTCCAGATCCAACGGTCACGAACTCACCCGAAGCTCACGGCGAAGCGGGCGAAGAAAGTCACCGGAGGCGAAGAAGAAGACTTCGGCGGCGGCGTTCGGCGTGTTCCGTCGTGAAGAAGTGGCGAATGATTTTCTTCATATAATGTAGTATGGTGTATAGCATGATGAGTAAATTATCTGCATAATAGACAAAGCTCATAAAACAGAAAATGCAATCTATATGCAATACATGAACAGATTCCCAAACTCCCCCTAAAGAAGAGAATCAATTTTAAGCATAAATCTGGTTAAACTGAGTTATTAGCATAATTAGGCACAAGGAAAACCAAATGAACTCAATAGTAACCAGAAATATAGAATGAGAAGAAGAAATTGAGAAAACTGCAAACTGGATGACTATAGAGCATACAAAAGATAGACAAGAAACACTATAGCTCAGACTCGCTCTCATCTTTCCCAATGACTGACATAGGGAAGCTAATTCTATATCTCACCCAAGGAGTGCGCACAGACCCTATCTACCCAGGGGCCAACATCTGCTAGACTTATAAGACTGTGAGAGAACTCAACCTAGAGAGAACAGCTAATTGTGCATGATAGCAACCTATAGCATAAGATGAGAGGTCCATACAAAGCATGCCAGAAGTCTAAGTGAAGTGAACTCACAACTCTAGAATTAAGCCTAATATCACCCAGAAAATACAAAAGAAAAGAAATGCTAGAAGAAAAGTTTATATAATTCATAATATACAGACCAGCTCCCCTCACTATAGTCGTAAGGGCACACAACTTCAAGCTCTCCTCTCAAGGCCACAAACCTAGAGTTATCCAAAGGCTTAGTAAAGATATCGGCAATCTGGTGGTCACTCTCCACAAATTGAAGCACTATATCACCCTTCTCCATATGGTCTCTAAGGAAGTGATATCTTACATCAATATGCTTGGTCCTGTAGTTCTGCACTGGGTTTTTAGCAATGCAAAAAATAGAAGTGTTGTCACAAAAAAGTGGAACACTCTCTATCTCTAACCCAATATCCCGCAAGGTCGATCTCATCAGAGCACTTGACTACAGTAACTAGCTGCAGCAACATACTCGGCCTCGGCGGTGGACTGTACAACTCCAAACTGCTTCCTAAATGACCAAGAAACAAGAGAAGTACCAATGAATTGGCAAGTGCCAGAAGTGCTCTTCCTATCTATCCTATAGTCAGCAAAGTCTACATCGGAAAAGGCTTTAAGGGATAGACAAAAAGAGAGAGAGTACCAAATACCATAATTAATTGTAGCTCGAAGGTACCTAAAGATGCGCTTCACCGCTTGGCAGTGAGAGGCACGAGGAGAAGCCTGAAATCAAGTGCACAGAGACACAACAAAGTGTATGTCCGGCCACAAAGCAGTGAGGTACAGGAGGGAGCCGATCATGCTTCGGAACTCTTTCTGATCAACTGGTTCACCATCCACATCAGGCTCTAGGACAGTAGTGGTGGCCATAAGAGTCATCGTCGGCTTCCGTCAGATATATCAAAGCGCCTCAGAAAGTCTCGAGTGTACTTGCCTTGATGCAAAAAAGTGCCCTCCTGAGTCTGCTTGATCTGGAAGCTGAGGAAGTAGCTCAACTCGCCCATAATACTCATCTCGAACTTTGTGTTCTTGACATCTGAAAACTGAGACACAAGAGAGTGAGAAGAGCCACCAAAAATAAGATCGTCCACATAAATCTAGATGAGGAGAAAGTGAACATCCTGGTGTCTGATGAACAAAGTCTTGTCTATTATACCCATCTTAAAACTATGACTAAGAAGATAGAACTTAAGCCTTTCATACCAAGTTCTAGGGGCTGCTTAAGTCCATATAAAGCTTTGAAAAGCTTGAAGACATGGTTTGAGTATTTGGGGTTCTCGAATCCTGGAGGCTGCCTGACATACACCTCTTCCTCAATATACCCATTGAGGAATGCACTCTTGACATTTATTTGATAAAGCTTGAAGCCCTTGGATGCCGAGAATGCAAGCAGAATCTTTATAGCCTCTAGTCTAGCTACAGGGGCAAAGGTCTCCTCAAAGTCAAGAGACTCAACCTGAGAAAAACCCTATGCAACTAGCCTAGCCTTGTTTCTAATGACAACCCCATCCTCACCCTGCTTGTTCTTGAACACCCACTTGGTCCCAATAACATTATGACCAGATGGGGGATCGACAAGCTGTCATACCTTGTTCCTCTCGAAGTTCTCAAGTTCCTCATGCATAGCATTAATACATGACTCATCGAATAATGCATGAGAAATATCCTTCAGCTCAAAAGAGGCAACAAAGATAGAGTGAAGGTAGAAACTGCACAAAACTAATTTCGAGCGAGTGACACGCTTAAACAGATCGCCAATGATCTGATTAGGTGGATGATGTCTCTGAAAATGACGGGGAGGTCCAGAGATAGAAGTGACATCTACCTCATGCACAGAAGAGGCGGGAACAGAGCCACTTGCTGAAGGAGAGTCTGAAGGTAAAGACTGGTCTCCCTGAGGTGCAAAAATGAAAACAGGAGGCACCTCAGGTTTAGAGAGGACTGGATCAGGTGAAACACAATCATCTCCATCATCCTCATCCTCTACAAAGATGGTCTCGAAGAGGGAAGAAGAATCTCAAATATCGGGTCTAGCTCCTGGGCTAGCCTCATCAAAGGTCACCTCACAAGTCTCTATGATCATATTCGCATCACAACTCCAAACCCTATAGCTACGAGAAGAAGTTGAGTAACCCAGAAAAATACCATCAGAAGAGCAAGACTCAAACTTATCCAGGTTACCAGATATCAAAACAAAGCATTTGCAACCAAACACACGAAAATGAGAAACAATACCTCAACTCAACTCATAAGAAGTGCGATGCAAATGTGCTCTTAAGAATACTCGATTAGAAACATTACAAGCAGTAACTATAGCCTCAGCCCAAAACTTCCTAGGAGTACTGTACTCGCATAGCATCGTCCTCGCCATCTCAACCAGGGTCATGTTCTTCCTTTCCACTACGCCATTTTGCTGAGGGACGTAGGGGGAAGAGAACTGATGCTCTAAGCCAAACTCCACACAGAAACTCTCAAAGTAGGAGTTCTTGAACTCTGTGCCATTACACCGCGTATAGCTCGTAAGGCAACAGGGAGCTCAATAGACAACCTACTGACCAAACCCCTGAAATGAGTAAAAGACTCACCCTTCGAGGCCATGAAAAACACCCAAGAATACCTCAAAAAATCATCAACAATGACAAGAATATACCACTTTCCACCCGTTGACTTCACTCTAGCTAGACCAACAGTGTTCATATGTAAAAGCTACCGGTAGATCAGTCATCGCAGCAGTGACTAGAGGATGAGAAGCAGCAACCATCTTGCCATGTCGCCATAGAGAGCAAACTAAGTCTTTGACCATCTTGAGTTTGGGCAGACCACGAATGAGATCGTGGTTGCTAACCCGAGTCAAATGATTAAAATCGATGTGACCTAATC
Organism: Otatea glauca; assembly: GCA_036346275.1. NCBI lineage: Eukaryota > Viridiplantae > Streptophyta > Magnoliopsida > Poales > Poaceae > Otatea > Otatea glauca. The sequence goes on from CM070725.1 coordinate 32,659,332, forward strand.
TTCTATGCTAAAAGGAGAGATCATAGGACTCTGAAGCAATCAAACACCGAAGAGAGTCTCTAGAAGAAGCATAAAAGTCAGCACGAAAGACTCTTCCAAATCTAGAAATCCCGCAAACTAACTCCTCTGATGAATCAAGGATTCTACATGCACTACTTTTAAAGCTTACCTCGAAAGAGTCATCGATAAGCTGAGAGACAGAAATCAAATTGTATTGTAGCTTACTAACTAAGGTAACATCCTTAAGAATAAAATTATTATTAATGCAGATGGTACCTTTAGCAATGACTCTACCTGATGAAGCATCCACAAAAGTGATAAACTCATCATTGGGAGCTCAGACTAGGGAAGAGAACCAACGAGAGTCTCCGGTCATATGGTGAGAACAACCGGAGTCAACAATCCAAACCTCTCCCTTCTCCATCTAACGAACCTTGTCCGAGTCACTGTAGAGCTCAGAGTCGCTAATGCCGTTGGCGTCTGCCATGAAGCACATGCCGGTGAAGTCGTCGTCGCCTTTCTTCTCTTGCGGATCGTCCTAGCCTTCGTCGCTTCAGGAAGGGTTCACAAAACCGCAAAAAATCGCTCAGTTTTCGCAGTTTTCGAGCTTACCGCGCTGGCTTGAGATCCAAAACCGTTCGATAAATTGATCTAATTTAAAAAAATTCAAAACAAATTGAAAGAATATTATTTGTTGAAAATCGCTCGAAAACAGTTGAAAAACCGCTCAAAAAACCTTTTTCAGGAACATTCAATTGGTCGAGTGGTTTTTCGTGAAAAACCACGGTAAACAGCGAAAATCGAGCGGTTTTCGATTTTTTTGAATTTTTTTGAATTTTTTTTATTTCTTAACCCTTCGGTTTCTAATGGTTTTTAAGCGATTTTTAGAGCGATTTTTGCGGTTCTCACGGTTTTGATTTTTGCAGTTTTTCTCGGTTTTAGTTTTGTAAACCCTGGCTTCAGGTCTCCGTGTCGAAGAAGTTGATGTCATCGAGGGCGGCGAGAACAAGGTCGAAGAGCTTCTTGTTCTTCGAGAAGTTGCGGTACTTCTTCTCATGCACTGGTCACGAACTAGAGGCTTCTTGTTGCGGTTCTTGTTGGTGTAGTCGTTCTTGCCCTTCTCCAGCTTTGGGTAGTTTGCTCGAATTTGGTTGGGGCCACCACACTCAAAATAGGTGATCGTGCCACCTCTCTTTCTCTCTCTCACCCTCTTGTATGCATGAGAGAATTTGCGAGCCAAAAGAGCAAGCTCATTTTCTAAAAAAAATTTCAGTTGGTCATCGCTTAGCTCACAAAGGGCGGAGAGGGAAAAACCAGCAGAAGAATCAAAAATGGATCCAGTGGGATCGGTGACCAAGGCCATGGACTAAGATTTCGTCTTGTGAGAGACGACGTCAATCTCATGATTCTTGAGTCAGGAATAAATCCCGTCAGGAGTCAGAGTCGATAAGTCGGTAGTGTCCTTGATGGTGGTCACCTTTATTTCCCAAACTCGAAGATCGAGCGCGGTCAAGAAATATCATGCATTATCCAAGTCAGGGTATATGTAACCGACTGCTCGGACTCAAGGACTGCTCGGAGGTCGCTCAAAATCTTCGTAAAATGACCAAAGCACTCGTCAAGACTCTCACCAGCATGTTGTTCAAATTTGTTGTACTCACGCTTGAATTGGTCCTGTATCACTGTCTTGATTTGGATGGTGCCTTCATGGTAAGCATCGAGGGTCACCCAAATTTGATGAGTAGAACAAAGGTGAGAAATCCTATTATACTCACTGCAGCTAAGACCCTATATGAGGATGTTTCTTGCCTTAGCGTTCACCTCAACGTCAAACATATTACCGGTCGTGACATTTTCATCGGTAGGAAACTCATATGGGAGTTTCACCTTTTGCCATATGAGAAAGCCTGGGCAGTGATGTATGACTCCATCCGGGACTTCCAAAACAGAAAATCAACACCAGAGAAAATAGGAGGCTTGGTGGAATATTTGTCTGATGCCAAGGCTCTCGAGACCGGTCAAGATCTAGAGTAAAACCAGCTCTGATACCAATTGAAGGATCGAGATAGCGATCAAATGGGGGGTCAATGATCCCAAATAAAATTTTCCCCCAATCAAGATAATCCAAACAAACCCTCAACAAGAACAATCAAAAGAAGCAAATGAGATGGAGGAAGTTTCCTGCAAGGCCAGTATGACCGGATTGAGCACGGTAGCACCGGCGTCCAGTAGACCGCTCGTAGAGTGGTATGACTGGGCTCAAGAACAACTGAAGAACCAGCACGAACTCCAAAAGCAAATTTTGATGAATCTTTTGATTGGCTGAACAAAAACTCATGAAACTTGGTAGATGTCTTCCTAAGGATGTCATGAACTTCTTCCAACCTTTAATCGCAAAGATTGATATCAAAGTTCGAACCTTTTTCACTTTAAAGGAAGAACACACCAAGTTTGAGGAAAACTTAAGAATTCGATCTTGGACTTGCTCGTGGGGTTATGATGATCAAGATGATCTTAGATTATCTCCCACATGTCACAGCAAGAAAGAACATAAGTCCAAAAACCCCACAAATGCGATCTAAAAGAATGATTCACTCAACAACACAAGATTGGTTTCTCGCAAGAAAAACACAAGGATTGCCTAAATTTGATGTATAATAGGAGATTTATCCATCAATCAACATCCTTGACACAAGAAGGAAAAGCATGTAGAAGGAGGGGAGGCAAATCCAAATTGCACAAATGTAAATTGCAAGAATATAAGTGCGGAATTTAAATGCTGAATTCAAGACATAATGTAAATACGTAAAGAAAATTCAATCATTATAAAAATTGTTTTGGATTTCTGGAAGGGAGGTTTACAAAGCCTCACAACAAGGTGGGCAAAACTCAAAGGAGCACAGAAACCCCAAAACCTTCAAGAGGAGGAAGGCTACCCCTCCCCCTCTATTTATACTACTCTTGAGTCACCCTCCACCCTTGAATGAGTTTCTTCTACTCTAAGGATCACCATCATGGACTAGGGATGACTCCCACACAGCCATACATGGGCTAATCGAAACCCAACAAGCATACTGGGTTTTCTTGTATGGTTTTCAAAGCACACTAACTAGACCCGCTATCCTATCAACTAGACCGATCCGATGGCCCACCTTGATCCAAGCAGTGTCTAGCTAGCATCTCGTCCATTCCTTGTCTTCTAGGCTTGCCACGACTCCGTCTCTGATCATCTTTCAACGATCCTCGACCTTCTGGACCTCCGCCTCACCATGATCAAGCTCAACGTCCTGCAACCATCAAAAAGAAGGAAACACATCACATAGCAATGTCCAAAAAGATATGCAATGAATTTCATCAAAAAATTACAATTACAAAATCCATCCTCGCTCATAAGGGTCGGTGCTACCGCCCCCAGGCTGGTAGCACCGCCCTACAGTCAAACCAGAAAATGATGCTGTCGGGACCCGAATATGCAAATCCGAACCCTCTGTGTATTCAGCACTAGTCCAGGATCACGCTAGTACACACAATCTCAACATAAATGAAATATCACAATCATACACAGCGAAATAATAAATAAAGACTTCATCTATTAATATAGAACTATTGAACGACCTTAAGGTCAAACTTACACTTCTGAGGCCTTGGTGGCTTCAACTCAAAATAAATAAGCAAAGAATGAGAATGAAGAACGCCGATTTAATCCCATCAATATGCCACAAGCAACTGACAAGGTTCAACTCCTATATATTCACCTCCTCGTGGAACTTCTCTTCCTTCAAAGTTGTAGTCTTCTCCTCAACTGATGATTTTGTGTATTGCAAGGGGTGAGTACATAAAGCACTCAACAAGTTGTGCACAGAATGCAAGTCTAGTATTCTATATGCATGGCTTAGTACAAAAGGTATGGTTATCATGGCTATTTTGCAGTAAAGCAGCATTTATAAAAGAATACAGTAAATAGATTGAAATCACAGTAAAACAAATAATAATAGATAGATAGATTCAACATTTGACAAGTAAACCAAGTTTCCAATCCTAAGTCAATTTCCACTTTCCATGGCATCCTGCCATCCCAATAAGTTTTGTTTAATGACTGTAATTCCCGAGCATTGCTCAATACCGCGAGCACGGCTATTCGAATAGATTTTACACTCTGTAGAGGTTATGCACTTTACCCACACGACATGATCGTCCCTTGTTGCAAAGCTATTAGCAGCACACTTCCTTTGGTGTGCCGGCAGGGTAATCATGACAAAGCCTTTACAATGCTCTGTTTAGACCCTGTACTGCTCGCTGAGGTTTCAATACGGAAGGGATTGGTTACCACACTCCGGGCCCCCCTCTTGCGCCATGTGAGTCTACCCGTACACCCGAAACTCACTATACACCACAGCAGTACCGAAATCTAGACATCACAAATTAGTCGGTTAGGTTGTCCCATTCCAGACGTGTGGTTGCAAGTAAAACTCAGGTCAAAGGCTTGCAAGGTTAAGTCCTTAGGGTGACTAGGGTAAGACTTCCACATACCCTCCGCCGTCGGCCCACCTTGGCACACCGCCTCGCCACTTGCCCCAATCTAAATCATTACCACCCCAGTTGATTACCAAGCACCACATGCTATCAACAAGTCAACCTCGTTGCGTGACATCCACTCGTCACCACAACGCAATCTCATTGTGTGACCACACATGACACACAAGTTCATAACATTGCTCCATATTCCATTAGTCAAGATCAATCAGTGATGATTCAACACATGTGATGACATGGCATGGCTAAGCAATCTACGACGGTCTAACTAGCCCATGTTGATTATCAATATTAACTAACTATTAATTAACCATCCTAGGGTGACAATTAGATCATGGCATACAATGGCAAGGTAGGGTATAGATCAAATTGGTATAACAGCTAAGTCCCAATTTAATTTGAAACAATTGTATACTTGAAATAATATGCAATAGGGTAAAACAAATATAGCAATTTTATAAACATGGGTTCAACATGATCAAAGCACAACTTGCCTGGCCCTTGCGATTTTTACTGTTCTTTAATCTTTATCTTTGATTCTTGATCTTTGATCTTCAATCTTTACCTTCTTGATCTTCAGCTCCTTAGAACAACTTCCGGATGATGCGTTTAACGATTAAAGAAGAAGCAAATACAAACCAACTCAAAAGATAAATCAAATAAAATCCAAATTGAGAACGGATAGTATTAGATCACAAAGGCTTAGATGAATTTAGGAACTTGAATGGATTAGATCAGAGATTAGACAAAAGAGAACGAGCTTTCAAAATACACCGAAAAGGAAAAGACTGATAACTGAGAAAGAAAGAATAATATTCCAAAGAATATTTCTTCTAAAGTTATTATCTTGATTGGATAGACAATGACATATGGGCTCTCGATCTATAAACCGGGTCCATAAAGATACGTTAGTTCGCAATGAACTAAACTGATGCTCAATGTTGACTAAACAGATACACAGTCAAACAAAAGAAAGATAGACTAATAGTTTAGATATGACACAAGGATATGACATATGGCCAATGGTCTATCGACCAAGTCCACGAATGACTTCTAGGTCAATGGCAGATTAGATTTTCAAGAATAGGACATGGACAAGCGGGGTCGACATTCATGCGATTCGATCTGAGTTCAGTCATACGTCAATCAAAAGGCTTGACGATGACAAGGCATCGAGGAAATGAAGACAAGGCTAAACTCATAGGTGATGGGGTTAGATTACAATAAGGCGATAGAGAGGATGATGATGTTACACTAGGGCTTTTGCGATAAAAGATTACCAAGGGTGGCTAACCGAAACAAGATCCGATAATGAAAGGGACTAGATCGAAGACGACGGGTAGATTCTAGAATATGGCATTGATGGCAACCGAAGACCAAATGAACTCTAAAGATGGGCAAACCAGAGAATGATGGCCTACTGGACATGACAACACGACCAAGGCGAACTAAGATGGTTGGCGGCAAAAAATGGCGCGCGGCACTGACGAAAGGCGGCGGCTAACGAATATTAAAATTTTTGGTTGATGGAACAACAAAGGGGAAGTGAGCATCACGTAGAACACGTCGAGACGAGCTCAACGGTATAAGCGGATTTGGCAGCAACCCAATGGACAAATCACAAACTATCAATGAACGGCTGCTAAAGCTAATATATCAAACTGTCATAACTATTAAAATAAGGGATGAAACCTAACTAAATTTTACAGAGAGCTACCAGAGACCCTAAGTCACAATATGACGTGAAAGATCGGAGTTTTACCTTCTGGACCAATAGGGAACGCACGAGGAAGTGTTCAGTTGTACGTACGCAGTCTGATCAGGGAAGATTGAATTTTCTGCAAAAATCCCGTAGACAAAACCTTGAGTTAGGGAGAGCACCAGGTAGAGGACATCAAGATGAGTCTACAGTAAAAAGGGCACGGTCAAATTCGCAAAAACGAGGGAGAACGGGTGACGGCAAGATTGGAGATTGGAACGGCCATAACTTTTGATTTTGCGGATGAAACTGCACCAAATTTGGTGGCGAGATAGATTAGACCATAAGGCACGAGGTGACGTGAGTGGATTTCATAAAAACTCACAGGAATGATGGGGAACACGACGCCAAGATCGGTCGACGAGGGCAACGCACCGGAAGACGATGGCTGCGATTTTTCGGGTTTGGGAGGTGCTCTGGGGATTAGGGTTGCGTGGGAGGGGTCTTAGGACACTTATATAGGCTAGGGAGTCGTGCCATGCAAAGGAAACAGGAAGAAAAACCGGATTTGGATTGAAAACAGATCGGATCGAACACCTAGCGCGCAATGAACAGTAAACGATGACGTGGCGCATTGTGGTGCGTCGGATGTGGATCGGAGGGCTGCGGATGGGTGGCAATGTGGCCAGCTCGGGAGCTGACACGTGGATTTAACCCAATTTCGAATTAAAATAATTCCAACAATTAAAATAATTCATTTAGAGCAATAAAAATTCCAAAAAAATTCTAAAAAATCTAGAAAATATTGTAAGACATTTGGAGCTCAAATAAAATATTTTTAACCAAAATTTATTTAAAATTTAGCAGTATTTAATTAAATTTAACAAAAGAATTAATTTAAATTAATTTCCAAATAAATCCAAATGAATAGTAAACGAACTCCGAAAAATCTCAAAAAATTATAGAAAATTCTTTGAAGCACAGTGAACTCAAATAAAACTAAATTTATTTTAGTTGAAGTATATATATTAGTCAAATTAAATTATTTTAGCATTAAAAAATTCGAGATTAAGCTTTATTAAAGCAAGAAAATCAGCGGGGATTTTTGGAAAGATGAACTAAACAAAAGATTTTTGAAAACCCAAATTTTGGGATGTTACAGATGCTCTCTGGAATTTTCACACCGGTCATTTGGGCCAGTGCTACCGCTAGCCCGGTAGCACCGGACTACTATAGGCAGTAGCACCGAACCGCCAGAATGCCAAAAATGCACCCTTTTGAAATTTTTACACCGCTCTGCGAGGCCGGTGCTACCGCTCGACCGGTAGCACCGGGCTGTCAGATCCCTCAAAAACACCCTCTCGGGTTTTTATACACCGCTCTGGAGGTCGATGCTAGCGCTTCCCGGTAGCACCGCAAATTTCAAACAGAGATCAAATTGGTTCAAATTTAGAATAACGCTCAAAACAAACTCAAACTTAGGCGCCTAAAGATTAAACACAGTTAATAACTCATCACTACTAAGGATAGATCTCCACATAGTCTTTCAATATAATGCACCGCCCTGTTTTGCAGCTTCCCCGGTAACATCGTCGTCTACCATTGTCGAGCTTGTCATCAGCCTCCTTGAAGTCTAGCTGCAGTTGACCCATTCATGCCTCTCGATTCAACCGTCATGGCCGCCTTGTAGTAGTAACTCACGCGCAGCGACACAACTACGGTGGCATGTAGGCATGCTACAACAACATCGGGTGAGCACGGTGGTGGCCTCGCTCTTTGTAGCATTATATCGAGGTGCGCTTCAGTAATCGAGATGACTAGTGTCATCGTGGACGTACCATGTCAGCCGGCGGTTAGCTCTCTCCCTTATCGACCATGGTCTCCCAAGAGCTGGGCGTCGTGCAATGCATGGTTCATCGGGCCGTGTGCCTAAATTGTATCATGTCGTCACAGTCCGATCGGCCCACCGTGATGTGCCATGCCGGTTCGGCTCGTCTTTGGTGAGCCCAGTCACGTTCCTTTTGTGATTCATGTCGGCTTCATGTCATGCCGGCTCAGGCCCGATCCATTTGCACTATTGCGTTGAGAGGAAAAGAGCCGAAGACATATGATGCTGAGGCAATGGATGCAAATATTGGAGAAAAAGAACTAAAGTGTATTCAATCTTGAACAGGTACATAGTTACTGTCTCATTAAAAACTTTACACTTAATGTGGAGTACCCTAGTGCAGAGCTGCTTGATGATGGTGAGCATGTATTTTCCAGTCTCCATTCTCCACCTTTTAACATATCTATTGTCTCCCCTTTCTCCTCATGCGAGGACCACAAAAGGTATCGGCTGTAGGGCTTGCCACAACCATGACAAAATTTCGCGACAAAGTGCCATGTCACGTGTCGTGCCTGCTTCGAGCCTGTTTCACGCCGTGTCGACCCAAGCACGGCAAAGGTAGATGTGTCATACCGTGCCGCTTATCGTGCTTGACCGCGAGGCCCAACATGGCCCTGTCATTCTTGTCGTGCCAGCCTAGCCCGTGCACATGTGTGTCGTGTCGTGTTTCAGTCATTCTGTGCCTACCGTGCTACGGGCCGGCACAAAAAAGTCTGGTTCAATGCCAAGCCTATCTCCCATGGCCAGCAAGTACGTGGCGAAATGCTTGAAAAGGAAATTTGTCACTTTTTTAGTTTTTTTGAAAGGGTAGAAAGGTCATTTGTCTCTATCGGCCAAGGCCAGCACGGCGCGTGGTTGGGGGCACTGCAACGCTGGGAGCGGCCCACAGAGGCTGCGGCCACGACCGGTGAAAGCAGGAATGAGAGGGGCCGATGCGAGGAGGCCACGGGGAGCAACGCAGGGAGGCCGCAGGGGCCAGTGCGAGAAGGCCGCAGGGGCCGAGGCGGGGATCGGTGTAAGGAGGCTGCAAGGGCCAGCATATAGAGGCCGTGCCTGGGGCTGGCGCAGGGAAGAAGGAGGAAGAAAGAAGAAAGGAATGAGAGAAGAAATGGAGTTCAGCCAGGGAAGAGAAAGGGAAGAAAGGTAAGGAGAAAAAGAGAACGAAAGAAAGAAAAGGAAGGAAAGAAGAAAAGGAAAGAGGAAAAGAAAAGAAAGAAAAGGAGAAAAAAGAAAAAAAGAGAAAAGAAAAGAGAAAAAGGGGGTGGAGTCAGATTTCAGGCGACGGACTTGAAACTTTGTTGGACTACATGATAAAATGACTTATTAAATCACGATAGTTCTATTGTATTCGAACTAATACGATTGATTAATAATTGCTATATGTGTGCTTTATGTGGTATCTATTTTCGCGCGATATCTGACAAAAAATATCTGGTACCGTATCGATTCCTCTCTGTATTCGCTTCGAATCCATGATCGATATTATTCGCGTTGTATTCGTATCTGGTACTATTCATATCCGACTCCGAATCCGACAAAAAAATGTGGTTTAGGATACAGAAAGAGCGATATCCGATCGAATCCGAGCCGATTGCACCCCTATGCATGACAGTAGTTTAATGGATTTGGAGTGGCAACATGCCAAAATCGAGAAATCCTAATGGCAAATATGCAATTTGCTCTATATGTTTCACCGAATTGTTCACTCATTTGGCCCCTCTCCTTTACTTTTTTTTTTGTAAAAATGGCTCACTCTTGAAATTTTTGCAGGTGGCACCTCCCGCAGAACTGTAGGGCGGAAAGGCACCTCCCCTGTATGTTGCCGCACCTATCACGTCCCCTACCTGCAGCAAGCCGGCCTCCCGCACTACCCAACCGTGGCACGACGGCCTGCCGTGCCTCCAGTCCACTATAAGATCGAGGATGCCGACTAGAGGGGGTAAATATGCAGTTTTAAAAATTATCTCTTAAAATCTTTTCGGTCGAAACTAAGATTATGTGCGGAAGCGTAAATCAAAATGGTTTTATCCAATTAAAGCCTAAATTTTACTAGTCTCAACTATGTGCACCAATAACCTAAGTCTATGATCAAGATTTGCAATCATAGGTTAACAAGTAAACAATTCAATTCTATGAATGTAAATTACAATAATGTAAATGAGCAATAGGAAGCAAACCAAAAGATTGGCAGACAATCCTTTTTACCGTGGTGTTCGAAGACGTGCCAGTCTTCCCTAATCCACATTGAGGTAAGCCCAAACGGATTGGATTGGCTCCACGAATTAAGCCAAGCACCTCAATTCCATTAATGGTAGCTCTTTCCCCTCTAGGTAGGTGAGCTTCAACCTTCACAACTCGCTGGACCTTCTCACAACCTTCTTGAGAAGATCACCGAACCACGACGCCTCCACATCATTTAGGTGTTGGCAAACACCAAGAGTAATATGTCAAACTTCTTGCTTGATTCTCACCAAGTGCAACACATACATAAAGATGCTCAATTTTTCTTTAGATGCAACACATGCTACTAGATGCCTTCTCTCCTTGCTCACAAGGTGCAACACAAGCACAATTAAGAGGAGAGACTTGTACTAGCTCAAGAGAAAGCAAATGGAACACCAAGAGTCATCAAACAATAAACTCAAACTCAAATGTTTCTTAAATCACTTGAACATGACTCTATGAGCTTAAGAGGTTTTGCTCTCAAGTGTATGCTTCAAATGGGTGCAAGAACAACAACAAAACCCTCCCCATTCAGTCTCTTAAATAGTCCCTAAAAAAACTAGTCGTTCAGAGCAAAATTAGAAAAAATTATCCAAAATCGATACTATCATCCATGTAGGACTGGTAGTGCCGGCCTCAGGGTTAACTGATAGTTCTGGGCATTAAATGCACTGAAACTAGCTGTTGCTACTGTACTCGCACTACCGCCATGTAGGATCAGTAGTACTGGCCTTTAAACCCAAGACAATGTATTTTAACCTCATATTGGAAAAGACTACCACCCTAGAGGGTTGGTACTACCGGACTTGAGGTAGTACCACTCCTACATAGGTGGTAGTGCCGATCGGGTGGCACTACCTCTATGTAAAATCGGTAGTGCCGATATTTTCAGTATTTAAAAGATCATAACTTTTTCCTCTAAAGTCCAATTTAGGTGATCTTGGACTCTATGAAAAGCTTATCCAGAGGACTACAAATTTCAACCAATTTCAAGATTTCAAAAGCCATAGATATTTCCAAAGAACATGAAAAACTCCAATGTAGCCACACAAATCTAAAATCTGATTTCTCGAAATCTTTAACATAGACTTGATCAAGAGAGTGACTGCAAGCTAGCAAGAGTATAGAGATGGTCAATGTATGAATTTAATCTATTTGCAAAACATATTTACAAACTTTAGTCACATGCTCACAAAAACAAATGCACAAGTTTTAACAATTTATAAAACACATTCGCAAATATTAGCATCATACAACGAAGAGCAATCAAGAACCAACATGAGCATAAACACTTTGCAAAATCACATTTGCAAACTTTGGTCATATGCTAAGAAGAGCAAATGCATGAGTTTCGATTATTTGTAAAACACATTTACAAATAATAGCACCATGCAAAGAATAGCAACCAAGAACTAGCATGAACTAAAACGCTTTGCAAAACACATTTGCAAACTTAAGCCTCATGCTAACAAAAGCAAGTGCATGATCCTCGACTATTTGCAAAACACATTCGCAAATATCGATACCATGCACAAGAAAAGCAACCAATAAAAATTGAGCTAGGGCAAGCAAGATTGAGACATCAACATATGATGAGACTTAAGCACAAGACAAGATCTCTCTTAATAGTACGTCAACCTATACTAGCAATCCGGTTTCCCATCTAAACACTGAGACCGTTAAAAGACTAGAGACACATCCTAGGCCTTCGCTAGTTATATCTTTGCCTTGAGAATCCACTTGAAGCTTTTCCTTGATGATAATCATCTTCTCTCCAAGTCAGGTCCTCGTCTTGTTCATCAACCACATGATGAACTATCTTCTCTTCGGGATCTTGTCTTGATGCTCATCAACATATGATAACATCCTTCATCCCAACCTTAACTTGATGACTATCAACATATGATGTCATCTAAAGTCTCCATCACCATTGGACTTATCCTGTTTCACCAACTCATCGAAAATGTTAGTCCAATATATTCGGTTGTTCCTAACACCATTAACACATAATGGAGAGCTTGAATCATTTGATCTACTTCTTTGATGATTGGCGACAACCCAAATACCACTTAATTGAATTTTAAAGCTTCATATACTCAATGGATATGTTTCAAGGTGAAGATCCTTAATATAACACACCCAGTTGTCCTTAATCACCAAGTTACACCATTAACACATAATGGAGGGCCTAGATCTTTTAATCTACTTCTTTAGTTATTTATGACAAACCAAATTCAAACTAATTGAATTTAAATCAACATGTGTATATTATCGCTACACAAGCATCATATACTCAAGAGATGTATTTCAAAGTAATGATCCTCAATATGTATGGAAGAAGGAAAATGATCAATACTATTGAAACATCAAGATGTAGAATGAACTTCCATTAAATGTGTGCATACACATACATATATATGAGTTGGAAATAATATGCACATATTCAACTTGAAACTATTTTGGAGTTCCTCCAACATTTTATATCAAAGGAATGCAACATGTATAATAATATGAAGTCGGATGCATACCTTTGAGAGTTCCAATTTTTATTCAATTTGAGACTAATAAATATCGTACTTGACAAACGACTTAGTCTCATATTCATATTTATCATTGACTAGTAAAATCAAATGAATGGAACTTGAGCATATATTCAAGATATAGAATGAACTCCCCTAATTGTGTGCATACATATATATATGAGTTGGAAGCACTATACACATATCCAAGTTAAGATATTTAGAGAATTCACCCTATATTTTGAATTCAAGGCATGCAACAAGATGTAACAATATGATATATGATGCATACCTTCGAGATGTTCAATTTGATCATCCAAATGAAACTAATACAATTATATTCAATCAAAAGAGTTAGTTTCATATTTAGATTTGTCATTGATTATTAAACTAATACAATTATACTTAATCAAAAGTTTGACTATACCTATATCCAACACGGCAACTATTTATTACCGGAGGGAGTACCATATAGCCTATTAGAGCATAGGAATTTTATGTGGGAATGGAACCATTTCCTTTGAAATTCAGTAATTCTTGTGTTTGAGACGGATATTCAACTATTCAAAGCGAGTAAGTGAGAAGATTACCTTCTCTTTGTCTTAAAAAGGGATCAAATATTCATTGTACGAGGGGTTTAGGTAGGAAATTCTGGGTAATTGTACTATATCTTGTAAAATTCCTATGTAACTTGTACGGTTTTTTTTAGACTTTTGTACAGTTCTTTAACAGGCCTTGAATGTGTGGTCGCATACCTGCCATACATGTGATTATTTGCTTAACACAGAAAGACACATGAATTTTGCAGAGCACTGTACCGTGTTGCAAAGGGGCTTAATTTTCAGAAATCGTCCTTATTCTTGTCTTCTCTACCTCTTTTTTTAAATCTAGCTTTATTTTAAACACAATTACAAAAATAATCCTAGTTTCGACCGCGAAAGCGTCGTAAGATGATACATGTCAGCTTCCGTGCTCCCTTACCACGGAAGGTCACCGGGGCTCTTTCTACACTACCCGGTCATAGTAGCATGTGCTCCCACGCTTGCCAGCTCATGCGCACGCACTTACTGCGCTCCCGAGACGCAGTAGCTCCTGCTCCTACGCTCCCTAGGCGCGGTAGGAGACATGTATCGACTGACGCGCCTTTTGCGGTAGGGAGGAGACTAAATCCGTAAATACGTTTACGAGGGCTAGATTCACAAGTAGAGGTAGAGCCGGTTAGAAAAGCCATGATATCTAACTTTGAAGGGCCTACTCAGGGTTAATCAAACCGTGAAAACCGACTCGAAAATTGCAAAAACCGACCTTACCAAGCCGATTCGGCTAGTGAAATCGAACAGCAATCTATTCCAATTCAAATTGAAATTCAAAAAATTTGGAAAATTTTGTCCTAAATTTCCCTAAAATTAGTATTATTATCATTGTGATCTCTGACATCAAAATTATTTGAAGAACCAAATTTTGTAGACATTTGTGAGGCATAGCTTGTTCTTGTTGTGTTGTTAAATTGTGGAGCTTAAGTTTGGAACAAGTTAAACGACAGCTAAGCATATTTGTTGTTGTCTGTTGTTAGCTTACATCTGATCGATGGTAGCTTGTTCTTATTGCGTTGTTAGATTGTGGAGTTTAAGTTTGGAACAAGTTAAACGGTAGCTAAGCATATTTGTTGTTTTCTGATGTTAGCTAAGCATATTTGTATGTTTCATTTCATCGCAATTCGATTTTTTACTAACATAGCGTTCATGTAGGTCCAACATCCTTATCTGTGCGACAATGGAGGGATGACGATGCTATGCTAAGTGCGAACATTAATTTTCGGTGAGGAATATTGATTTCAAATGTCATATGCCATGGTATTAAAATGGGAGTTGTTGGATTGAGTTGTCAATGGTATTGAAATGAAATGTTATTTGTTAATATATTATTGCTGAATGCCTACTTTACAACTTCGCATTGTCTAAAATATAGCAAAGATCATGCTGAAATTATCCATATTTTTTCATAGTTGTGCTATTATTGCTAAATATGTACTTTATAAATTTTTACAATTTTTGGGGACTTTATCGGGTTTTTACAATTTTTCCACAATTTTTTGGACTTTATCGGCTTTTTACAATTTTTCTCTATTTTTCATTTTGCTATCGATTTTCATAGTTTTCCTTAAAAACCTTTCGATATTTGGGCAAAACCAGTTGATTTTCGACCATTTCGAGCAATTTTTTAGATTTTTTCGCTACATTTGACCGATTCATTTAACTTTGCAAACCATTCGATTTTTGATGATATTCAATCGATTTCGTAGTAAAGAGATATCGTCGGGACTTCGATTTTCAACCATAAATCGGTTTGGTTAAATCTGGCAGGGTTCACAATTCGTTTCGAAACCGAAAACCGCTAACCCGGTGGTAGCGATTTTCGCGAGAAACTGCTCAAAAACTACGAAAAACCGAAAGGTTTACAAATTCAAAAAAATCGAATTTTGGTCAAATCTATACGCGAAAACCACGGTTTTTGATAAAAAAATCGCTCAGTTTTCCCGATTTACCGCGTTTTTTGCAAAAAAACTAGCTGACCAATTGAACGCTCTTGAAAAACGGTTTTTCGAGCATTTTTTTGCTAAAACCGCGGTTTTCAATGGTTTTTGAGCGGTTTTTAATGCATAATTTTTTTCAAATTTTTAAATTTTTTAAAAAATTCCACCGGTAAACCACCCGATTTTTATTTTCGAATCGAAGCGGTACGATCGAAAACCACGAAAAAGGAACGGTGTATCGCGGTTTTGTTAACCGTGAAACCTGGGCCTAATCTAGAGCTGGCCATATGGGTCGGGCCCGGCCGTGCCACCCATGGCCCGGTACTGTTGACCCGGCCCACGGCATGGCACGAGGCGGTGGACCGTGCTTGGGCCGGAGGCACCGCCCATGGCCGGCGCGACCACGACGACGGTGAGGCCGGGCGGCCAGCACGCTGATGGGCGAGGCACGGCCAAGACGGCATGGGCACGACGGCCGAGTGGAGAGGAGGCGGGCACGAACACGAGCACGGTGGGCGGCGCGTCGACCGTGCCGCCACCGTGCCGACCGTTGGGCGTGGGCGTCTTGGCGGCCACGCGCGCACGCGACCGTTTTTTTAGAAATTTTGACCGTTTTATAGCCGTTAGGTGTTAAAAAATTGATAAAAATTGAAAAAACAGGCAAAAAATCCCGAATTTTTTTTCCTATAAATAGGGAGGACCCTGTCCTCATTTTGCACCCATTCACTCATCATCTTCTCTATTGGTCATTTTGTGAAAATTGTGATATTGTTTGTAGCTATTTAGCAAAATTCGGAGAAATTTTGCTAAAATTTCGGAGAAATTCAAACTCGAGCTTTCGGTAACACAAGAGGTTTGTCATACTGAATTTTGCTAATTGTATTGTTTTTATTATTTTTACTAATGTTCGAATATTCAATTTCTTTGTTTTTGAATGGATCATTTCCTATCTCCGATTTCGGGATCGCTCCAGAGGACCTTGAATCCTTCCAAGATTTGTCCGCCGTACCCGAAACACAAGCACCTGAAGAACATCATGTAGAAGAAGAACCATCAGGCTCCATGTCCATGACCATGAGTGCTTCTGGCTCGACATCCACTGGAGCGAAGAGAGCGAGGCGGACATCGAGTTTGCGATTTTTTTGACAAGCAAGCGAGGACAGATCTGAAAGGAAAAGAGGTAAGAGTTCTTGTTTGTAAACAATGTCATCAAGTTTTATCTGCAAAATCTCTGAAGTGTACGGACACTTGCACAGCATATTGAAAGTTGCAATGCGAAAATAGGAGCAGCTATGAGACGAGACACAACTAATGTATAACCAGACGGTTCGGTCCGAATCGGGAATATAGTGGCGAAGTAGCTAGGCAATCTCTTATGTACGCTTAATTGCATCACAGATTTACCTTTAAACTTTGGCGAGAGTCTTGATTTTGAAAATTACATTAAGCGTGCACATAATCCAAAATTTAATAAAGTATCTAGACAGACAACTAGTAGAGATGTAGTTAAGTATTACAATAGTTGTCGTAAAAATTTAAAAACATGTTCAAGACTTGCACATTTTCCGTATCTTTGACTTGGACATATGGAGTGGTAGGGCTAAGCAAGATTATATTAGCGTAGTTGCTCATTATGTCAACCAAAACGGCAACTAGAAAAAGAATTATAGGTTTCAAACTAATTGATGTCGCACATACGGAGAGAATATTCTTGAGAGTATTATTAGGGTGGTGGAGGACTTTGGTCTCGGTGATAAGATTTTGCTATAATTTTAGATAATGCCTCGCAAACACCTCCGCAATGAATATTCTCACTCTAATATTTGGTACTTATCTTTGAATCATTTTTGCTTCATCAACGTTGTACTGTCATATTATTAACCTTATAGTTAAAAGTGGACTTGCCCGTTAGAGCGTTACATTGCACCTTTCCGTTTGGCAATTTCTTTTATGAATCATTCTAATGCTAGAATAGCATCTTATAAGAACTTCTGCATTGCAATAGGCGTATGTCCAAGAATATTTAGTTTAGATATGCCAGTAAGATGGAATTCTACTTACTTAATACTTAAGAACCTTCTGCCATATAAGAGCATATTTGAGGTTTTCATTCAAACACAACACCCTAAACGTGATTTATTATCTGAAGAACATTGGTATGTTGCATCAAAGTTACTTCAGTTTCTTGAAGTTTTTTATGACTCCACAGTTGCTTTATCCGCAGTTTATGAACCCACATCTTCTCTAATTGTGCATCATATCTTAGATATGGCTACCCATTTTAAGAACAACGAAAATGACATGATTTTAAGAGATTCTGTCACCGCAATGAAAACAAAATATTTGAAATATTGGAAAGAAACTCCACTTATATATGCCTTCGCCTTTATTTTAGATCCTAGAGCAAAACTTAGAGGATTTGATAACGTCCTCTCCATTTTAGGTGATGTTCTAGGGGAAGATTATTCAATTTATTTTACTATTGTTCGTACTAAACTAACCGAAGTTTACAATAAGTACGAACAAAAGCATCAAGGAGTTCGTTTGCAACGACCTCCTGCACCTATCGCGGGAAAGAAAAAGACCGCGTGGGGCAAAATCTGGGGTTCTTCTTCTTCTTCTTCGTGCATGTGTTCTACAACGGTGGTGATACAAGCCGCACCAACAAGTCTCCTCTGGGAACTATCGCCTATATGGATGACGACGCGTTGGATTACCAACAAGAAGGAGACGATGTCTTCAATATTGTTCAATGGTGGCATGAGCACAAGCTAACATATCCCGTGCTATCCATATTAGCTCGAGATGTGTTAACTGTTCCAGTCTCGACGGTTTCCTCCGAGTCTACCTTCAGTCTCTCTGGCAGAATATTGGAGGAGAGAAGAACAAGCCTATCGAGTGATGTGGTGGAGATGCTCATGACTATCAAAGACTGAGAACACGCTGATGCAAGAACTCAACATTCCGCTGAAAACCGAGAACTAGAGGAAGCCTTCGAAAATCTCTACCTCGACAATGACGAAGACCCTCCATCTACCTCTTAGTATGTATTAGAGGTTTAGAGCTTTAGTTGTACTCTTTTCTTTGTCAAGGTTTTCTTTAGATGAGTTTTTACTTGGCAAAGTTTTTAACGAGGCAACCATCTAAACATTAATAAAGCTCTTTTGTTACATGTTCTACAATTTTTTTGTCTCAATTTATTGTATGTCATTTTTATGTTATTTTCTAACTCTACGTCTCTACATATTTTTCTTCATTTTTTATAATTTTTTCCTATTTCCCCCTATTTTTTTCACACGGGTTGGTGGACGGCCCGAGACCCACCGTGCCGAGTCGTGCCCGGGCCGACACGGCACGGCCTATGCGCCCGGCGTGCCGTGCCTGGGCCTCGACCTCGACCCATGAGCGGGCACGGTACGGCCAGACCTTCATGCCTAGATAGGCCGTGCCGTGCCGGGCCGTCCATCTGACTAGCTCTAGCCTAATCTATTAATTGCTCGATCAGAGAACAGTTCATTTCGATGGCAGTACGAAAATGCAGCGTCTGAGCAGCCAACCTCGCACGTCCACTTCTGCCCATGGCGCGTCACATGCGTTCCGCAGTATGAACTATGAACCGAAGCAGAACTGCAGAAGTCCCCGGTCCACACGCGCCCCTGCCTGGCTGCCTCCCTCTCTCCTCCATTAGCGCAGCTGCGCAGAAAAGCATCACAGCAACCAAAGCAGAAAGCTTTGCGCTGCATTGGGAGGAAAAGCGCTCTCTCTCTCTCTCTCTGGCCTCTGTCATCTCCTTTACGGTGCAAGAGATTTCTCCTTGGGAAGAGCAGAGCACATTTTCGTGGGGGTGGCGAAGACGCAAAGGCGAACTCCAATCCCCTGACATGACTAGAAAAAAGCAGTAATCGAGAAAAGAGAGGGAGTAAAAGGAGGAAAGCAATGGAGAATTGGAGACAGAGAGCTGCTCCCCAGGGTTCGCAAAACCGGCGGTTTTCGCATGTGCCGAGTCGGCTCGAGAACGCAAATCGGTCGGTAAACCGTCCGATTTGAAATTCAAATTTAAATTTTTTGAAAAATTTGAAAAAATTTATCCTAAAAATTTCTAAAATTAGTATTAATTTGTTTAGGGTCTTTGGTGCTAAATTTCGTAGAAAAAACGAATTTTAGAGACCTTATTGAGACATTTGAAATCGTACAAAATAAGAAAATCAAAAAGAAAAAACTCGGCTGTGGGCTTTTAGCCCACAGCCGAAGTCGTCATGGGCGGCCGCCCGAGTGCAGCCCAGCTGCCCAACTTTGGCCCACCCGGAGTGTCATTTGTGGTGCACTGCCTCACTCCCGAGCATCAGCTCAATAATCGGCACGCACTTTACTCTTTGGCAGAGGCTCTCGGCCAGGGCGACGCCGGCGCCGTCCGGCCATCGCGCGCAGGGAAACCGCCGGCGAAGGGAGGAAAACCGCGCGGTTTGGGCGGTTTACCACGCGGGAACTGCGGTTTACGAGGGTCAAAGCGAAAAATTCTGATCGGCAATTTCGCGATATTTGGTGAGTTTTCGTTCGATTTATTCGGTTTTTCGATCGGTTTTTCAAAAACCGTTCAGTCGCTTAGCTGTATGATGAAAAGTTGCAGACAAGATTGATTAAATGCTTAGCCATATGATTGATTTATTGAATGCTTGGCCAAATGGTTGATTGATTAAATGCTTGCCCAAATGAATGTGTCATGCTGTATTTTGTTGAATTGAAGTAGCTCTGATGAAGAGTTGAAGACAAGATTGATTAAATGCTTAGCCGTATGATTGATTTATTGAATGTTTGACCAAATGGTTGATTGATTAAATGCTTGCCCAAATGAATGTGTCATGCTGAGAAGGTGCAGTACTTATGTTTTTCATATGTGGATGAGGTGAACACAATACTGTGGAAATTTTCAACTGTGTAGAAAATAGAAATCACAGGTCGATAAAATTAGTTCATATTTGTTTTTTCATTTGACAGAGAGGTGTATATCTGTTTGTGTACTTGATAAGACCGGTCCCAACCGGTTTGATCCGAACTGTTGAATGTCGATTAAAGGGCAATTTGGTGTATTATGTTGGATGAATGAGATTTGTCTTTCATTGAAAATTTCCAGTACCATTTATTTCACATTGTGATGAAATGCACTGTGTGTTCATGATGAAATGCTTATTGTGTTGTTTTATTAGATGGCAGATACCGACGTGGTGTGGG
This sequence comes from Otatea glauca, assembly GCA_036346275.1. NCBI lineage: Eukaryota > Viridiplantae > Streptophyta > Magnoliopsida > Poales > Poaceae > Otatea > Otatea glauca. The sequence goes on from CM070725.1 coordinate 32,679,956, forward strand.
AGCATGGCGATAAGATGGGTGCTGGATTTCGATGCAAATCTTGTCTCAAAGTGAAGAGAGGAGGTGGTGCGACCCGATTCAGCAAAGACACTTGGCGGGCGTGAATGCGGGTGTTGTCCATTGCACTAAAATTCCTGCGGACGTTCGTGAGTACTTTCGGCGTGAGCTAGGCGAACGAAGGAGAAGAGCAGGCGGGAGAGATGAGATGATGAGGAAAGAAGCGAATTGGTGGAGATTCTCCACCGAGGCGAAGTGTATACTCGAGTACGGGTGATCTTGATGAGGAGGCCCAACTCCGGCATGCCATGGTGCCTCGGTGACGGAGGCGAATTTAGAAATCAGGCGGTGAGAGGTATGAGCATGGTGGTGGCTCCTCCAAGAGAGTGGAGGAGATCGTCTGGTGCGTTGTCGAGGATGTTTGGAGTTAAATCACGGCGAGAAAGACCACCGACGATGGGGATTACAATATTGGTGTGGCCCATGCCCGGTACAACCAAGGATTGACACCCATCCGTGGACACGAAGGGAAGGTGGGAAGCGGCATGTCCATTCTCGTGGGCCAAATGGTACCATCTTCTTTGGTATCGCAGGTGAAAGCGATAGTCCATACTTCGTCGGCGCCATTCGGGAAACACAAAAATACGGTAAGTGAGATTTAAAATAGTCGCTCGGTTGTACTCCTATTCATAGCTAACATTTATGTTTCGTTTGTAAGTAGGGTATCCGTCCCCGACCGCCGAGATATTGATGGGAAATATTTAGATGCTAATGAAGCGAAATTAAGGAGAGCTATGCAAAGTTCATGCAAAGACCTTTGGTCACGTGACGGAGTAACAATCATGTGTGATTCTTGGACAGGATCGACACGCATGAGTATAATAAACTTCATGATTTATTGTAATGGTACCATATTCTTCCACAAATCCGTCAATGCCACCGGCGTCTCTCAGGATGCTTCGTACTTGACCAAGGTAATTGGTTTTTTTTTACTCTTTTGAAGTTGAATTAACGTACACATAATGTAATTGTTATACTTTGTTTTGTTTGGTCATGTAGGAAATATCTTCAGTAGTCAACAAGGTGGGTCCGTCAAATGTGGTGCAGATTGTCACAGATAATGGTGCGAACTATAAGAAAGCGTGCAAGCTCATCGCACGGCACCATCGCAACATAGTGTGGCAGCCTTGCGTGGCCCATACCATTAATTTGATCTTTGAAGGAGATTGAGAGTTCCTGATCACACCTCGGTGATTGAGAGTGCAAGAAAAATCTCTCGATGGATATATAATCATTCGAAGATACATGCTATGATGAAGAAATACATTGGAGGCGAGTTGATCAAGTGGAATGCAACTCGTTTCGGCACTAACTATATATTCTTGGACAGTTTTCTTGGCGCAAAGACAAGTTCATGCAATGGATGATCTAGAAGAATTTGTAAACTCGCTTTGTTGATAACACCGAGGGAGGTGCGTGTATGGTCGCCTCTCAAGCTTGGGTGGTGGGAAAATCTTGATCGATTGTGAAGTCCGTGGAACCGTTATACGCCTTCTTGCGATTCGCCGATCAGACAGGTGCCTACTTTGAGCGAGACAATTCTACGGTACACCATAGTGCGATCGAGTCTGACAGTTTGTTCTATGAGTCTCCACCACGAAAGACATGTACATGGGCGTGGTGGACAAGCGAATGGATGACTTAACGCGCAACACTTATATGAATGCGGTAATATATTCTTCCTTGTAACACAAAGATATTGCGCTTGTACATATGTTGTATATTGTATTGACATGCTTTGTTTCCCATCGCATACCGCCGCCTTAAACCCGCGGACTACCTACGCTACTTGCACGACCAACTCCTTCTTGCCAAATCTCCGGATGCCTTTGAAGCGCTTGTCGAGGACACCGATAGCGCGCGCAAGCTCTTCAAGACGCAGACATTTTCGTGGAGGAAGCTTGGATCGTTCTCATCGACTCTAGCTGCGAGGATGGCACAAGATGGCAAAACATCCTCGGTATTTTCCTTACACCGTATCGAATGTAACGGTACTCGTCGAGACTAACTATTTTATTCGTTAAATTGTAGCACATTGGTGGGATGTGTTCGGATCGGACACACCCACGCTTACAATGATTTGTCGACGTCTCGTGTCACGATGTGCATCTTCTAGTGGTTGTGAGCGCAATTGGAGTACATTTGCATTCATCCACACAAAAATCCGCAACCGCTTTGTCATACAAGAAGCTACATAAGTCGGTGTCGTCAACTACAACCTTCGCTTCAATCCAAGCTGCAGAAAATCAAAAGCGTTCGGATGAAGACGATCCATTCCAGCGGCTTATGGAGCTAACGCTATGTGATGATTCAAACCAGATCGATCGTGGATGGATAAAGGAAGATCCAACGGTGAACCATTACTTGACGAGGAAGACACGAGAGTGACACCCTCTTCCATCTCGACTTATCACGATCCGGTTCACCCTATTGAGTTAAGAAAGGACACTGGGCTAATACTATCTCGAATGGGCGAAAAGACAATGGGGACACCCATACAGGAAAAGGAAGCACCAATCGATTCAGAAAGGATGCAACAAAAGAAGAGCGTCCTCCAAAGGAAAGGGTAAACACACAACAGATGTAGGGAGTGATGACTCCACCGAGTGCGGATCCTAAGAGCCCAACATATCAAGAGTCCAATGATAGCAGTTCAAGACAGACACCGATGGCGATGGCGGCGACAATACCTCTAAACCTGCCACACACCAATCAGAAGATCCTCAACCCATCGAATTTACAGGAGAGTCGCAATACACTCATGCAACATAGGATAGAGATCACGGCGCTCCTCAATCACAGAGGACAACTATTAAGGGAAGGGAAGGTAAAGGCGACGCGCACCACAGGATAGCTGCGCACCACAGGACAGCTTCAGCTCTAGCTCCTATGGCGTCCCTGAGATGTCACGGAGGCATAGCTCATATGGCAGCTATGACTACGCCATCCCCGATGCTCATGCACAAACTCCCACGCAATGGGTCTACGAGTGGCAGGACCCTGAGTTTTATACCATGTTGTATCAACAATGGCAAACAACAAGCACATGGGCGGGCAAAGTCGCACGATTATAAGGCGGAGTTGCTAGCTACGAGGATTGGTCTTGATGTCTATCGAGGAATACAATATGGCCAACCAAGTGTACACGCAACAATACTACCGTAGCCCGAAGGTAATATTTCATTTGCATGATTCATTTCATTTGCATGTTTATTTCAATTGCAACTTGATATTATACCAAGTGTACATTGCAAGTCGAAATATTCTCGACATTCCGTTCATGTAGGTCGAACATGGTATTTATGCGATAATGGAAGAATGACAAAGCTATGGTAATACCTACTCCACAGTTTCAATTGAAAGGTACTACAATTTACAATGTAAATGGTGGTGACAAATGAATGGTACTGAAATTGCGAATGCTTTTACTATGTGGTTATTTAAATGCCTATTTCTGCACTTGTGTGATTGTAGTACTGTAATGAAAGATTATTAATTGACATATTAGTGCTAAATGTCTAATTTACAACTTCCAATTGTCTAAAATATAGCAAAGGTCATGTCGAATTTTTCCCAAATTTAGAAGAGATCATTTTGTATTTTTTTTGATGTGTTCACTCAATTTTAGCCTTTCCTGTTTTTTTACAATTTTTACAACACTTTTTTTGCATTTCCCCTTTTTTCCTCATTTTCCACCGATTTTCCGGCCTGGCGCGGTAAACCGCCCTTACCGAGCGGTAAACTGCCCTTACCGAGCGGTTTACCGCAATTACCGAGCGGTTTTCTTCAGACGTTTTGAGCAGCGTTCAAAATTTTCAAATTTGAATTTCGGTTCATTTTCCGCGGTTTTCGCGCGGTTTACCGCGAAAACCGGTACCGCCGAGACCTCGAAAATCGCTGGCGAAACGAGAATGCGAACCTGCTGCTCCCCTCTCCTTCGTGTGTGAAGGCTCCTTTGTGTAGACTGTAGATTCCTTCGAGCCGAGTAGTAGCTACGAGCCTACGACGAGTGCTTCTCCACTCCACTGTGGGGGAATTAAGAGGAGAGCCGCGAGGGCGCGAGAAAAAGGGAGGAGCAAGAAGCAGCAGCAGTCCACCCGCGGCATTCCCTTTCCTCTGCTTCCTTGCGCCTTTTCTTTTAGTGGTTGTTCCTTTCTTCTTTGCGTCCTTGGTTCTTGGTCCTCTTTGCACGCAAAGAATCGCTAGTCCCCTTCCTCTGTGCCCTGTTCCAGTGTGCTCCGGTTCTTGGACTGCTTGTTCTTGGTTCTTGTATTCTTTTTCGTTCTTGTTCCGCTTTTTGGGGTGAAGTGTAGTGAATCAGTTTGGTTAGGTGAAGAGTTTTGTTTCTTGGGAAGAGGAGAGGATGGCCGGAGGAGGGGCGGCGCCGCCGCCGAAGCAGGAGGAGCTGTACCCGCACCCGGTGAAGGACCAGCTGCCCAGCGTGTCCTACTGCATCACAAGCCCACCGCCTTGGCGTACGTCTCTTTCACCAATCGCCAATGACCTTTTGGTTTCAATGTTGGGATTGTTCTTTGTACTTTGGCATTTATGTTTTTGCCGTGTAGATTTTCCCCGTTGTTGATGATGTTTACATTGTCGTTGTGTGGAATGGGGGTGGGATTCTGTGATGATTCTAATTTATAATCACATTGCATCGGTGGCCTATTGATAATTTGATCTCTTGTTTGTAGCTGAGGCCATCATACTTGGATTCCAACACTACCTTGTGATGCTGGGCACGTCTGTCATCATACCGAGTGCTCTTGTTCCCCAGATGGGAGGAGGAAATGTGAGTCCCTAATCACCTGAAAAACCACTGCATGTTCTGTATCTTGGTTGCCTTTTTATTTGCCTAATATATGCATTTGAAGATGTCGGAGAAGCCCTAAGATTTGAGCTAAACTTGTGATGGTATATGCATGCCAAACTTTTGAACCGTGTCTGCATTTGATTGCCTTCCTGTCAGGATGAGAAGGCTCGGGTGATTCAGACGCTGCTGTTTGTCGCCGGCATAAACACCTTGTTCCAATCGTTCTTTGGGACTCGTCTACCGGCTGTGATGGGTGGATCCTACACCGTTGTTGCGCCGACCATTTCCATCATCTTGGCCGGCCGTTACAGTAATGAAGCAAACCCTCGTGAGGTAGTTCCCACTTCCAAATAGTTTGATCTACATACTGAAGTTGTCACGGGCTCTGTGAGATTTGCTTGTGAAGTTAACAAGATTTTGTTACCACCGTGAAGAAATTCTTGCGGACAATGCGAGGAACACAAGGCGCTCTCATCATTGCATCGACAATTCAGATCATACTTGGTTTTAGTGGCCTCTGGCGCAATGTAGTTAGGTAGGTACCGCGGTCCACCTTTTGAACTTCTGCTCGTACATTGTACTGTTTTAGTATTTCAGTTTGCAGGTTTGACTGCCATAGTGCCATTGCACACATCATTTCAGTATGTTGTTTCACTATTGCTCGCTCCTTCTGCAGATTGCTAAGTCCATTGTCTGCTGTTCCACTGATCTCACTTGCTGGATTTGGCCTCTATGAGCTTGGTTTTCCAGGGGTAAGCGTTAGCTCACTACATTTATTATGGAGACCATTATGATCAGGCTGTCACATGTTTTTTTTTCTTTGCTGTTCCCTACCTCATCGGAAGACTGATTTTAGTATTACCATGCCTGCAGGTTGCGAAATGTGTGGAAATTGGGCTCCCAGAAATCATTCTACTGCTCATATTCTCTCAGGTACTAGTATCCGCTGTTCTTCCTTTCCACACTAGGAGCCATTGTTGCTGAAGGTCATGTACTAATTGTTTTTGTCCTTTGTACAGTATTTACCTCATGTTATACATGTAGCAAAGCCTGTGTTCGACCGGTTTGCTGTAATTTTCACTATCGCTATTGTGTGGCTATATGCATACATTCTCACTGCTAGTGGCGCATACAAGAATGCCCGACCAAAGACTCAAGTGCATTGTCGTGTTGACCGCTCTGGACTTATCAGTGGAGCTCCTTGGTAAGCAATTCATGAGGATTATAACACTTTATGTGTGGACCCTTGTGTTGATAAAATTCATTATAAAAGTGCTGAAAAAAATGTTGTAGGATAAGAGTCCCGTTTCCTTTTCAATGGGGAGCTCCAACATTTGATGCTGGTGAATCTTTTGCGATGATGATGGCCTCATTTGTTGCTCTTGTTGAGGTTTGTCTGCACAGCTTACCCAAAAGAGAAAAATAGTGTGAGTTGCTAGTCGTCAGTTATAATTAACAATCTAACAAGCAATGTGCCACCTTTCAGTCAACTGGGACCTTCATTGCTGTGTCAAGATATGCAAGCGCAACTATGATACCTCCCTCAGTTCTTGGTCGGGGCATTGGTTGGCAGGTAAATAAGTCAATTATTATACAGTTTTACACCAGAAAAATCGTTTTGTTCTATCACTAGTTTTTCATTATCAACATTGGATATCTGCAGGGTATCGGTACCTTACTGGGTGCATTCTTCGGGACAGCCAATGGAACTGCAGTGTCAGTGTAAGTGTGATGTTATCGTGAAACCAGCAGCCCTTGATTGCTTTTTTCCCTTTGAAACCGAGACCTTAATTGCTTGGGTTACTGCTTTTCTTTCAGTTTGTGTCTAAGTATTCATATTTTGATCTTTGCAGCGAAAATGCTGGTTTACTAGCTTTGACACATATTGGCAGTCGGAGAGTAGTGCAAATATCTGCTGGCTTCATGATTTTCTTCTCTATTCTTGGTAATGTGCCATGTTTTCTAACTTTTGGTATATAAGTATCGCAAAGCGTATATTTGCACAAAGCAAACTCGAGTAGGGAACAGTGACAGATAGTCCTCACAACAATGAGAATGTTTGTTGGTTAGTTTTGATATCGTGTTTGTACTTTCACATCCATTATAACTTGCTTCAGTGTAGTACATAGTTCAGGTGCTGTGGAGCATGTGTTTTTTCTTTTTCACATTTATACCTTTTTCCTTATGTACTTTGTTATGCTGGTCATATTTCTTTTGCTAAACAGGGAAATTTGGAGCAATTTTCGCGTCAATTCCATTGCCAATATTTGCTGCTCTGTACTGCATTTTCTTTGCATATATTGGTAGGTCCAGATATCTATCATCCTTCAACAGGATTCATTTGATCATTTCCAGTGCTTGTTGTTATTCACCGGGGTTTCTGATTTTTTTAACGCTTTCATTTGCAGGTGCATGTGGTCTCAGCTTCCTTCAGTTCTGCAATCTCAACAGCTTTAGGACCAAGTTCATTATGGGGTTCTCTTTCTTCATGGGCTTATCAGTTCCTCAGTACTTCAACGAGTATACGTCCGTTGCTGGTTATGGCCCAGTGCACACTGGTGCTCGTTGGGTACGTGGAAGAATTCCTCCAGTCTCTGCGCTGTTTTCCTTTACAGCTAAACCCTGTGAAGGTCACTGATAGGGTTTTGTTCATTGTTCTGACAGTTCAACGACATGATAAACGTACCGTGCTCGTCGAAGCCGTTTGTTGCAGGGCTTGTGGCATACTTCCTGGACAACACCATCCACAGGCACGACAACACGGTGAGAAGGGACAGGGGCTACCACTGGTGGGATAAGTTCAGGAACTTTAAGACGGACACCAGGAGCGAGGAATTCTATTCTCTGCCGTTTAATCTGAACAAATTCTTTCCTTCTGTGTGATCTGCGTGCCCTCAAACAGCCTTCTTGGTAGCAGTTTTTTCTTTCTTTTTTGCCTGTTGTAACTGATAATGCCAGAACGGGAGGTTTTGTACTCGCACGACATGTTACGGCCAGTGACAGTCTCGATGTTGGTTTTGTACATCCATGGGTGGTTTGACTGATTGGTGGCTTATTTGACTTGTTGCATTTTGGTTCAATACAGAGATCAGGGGCTTCTGTTGGTTTTTTTGTAAAGTTGGCTCTTGTTGCCCAAGGTGGATCATCAGTGTTGCATTCCTGCGAAGAGCACTCAATTGTTTATGTGTTGTTTACTCTACGGGAATGGTTACACGGAAGACCTTTTTACAGTACATTAAAACCGATTATTCTTTTTATCCAATAGCCCGTATTAGCTAGCATTTATTATACTTTCTCTAGTAGTAAAGTAGCAGTAATATTATCAACAAATCAATAGTTATATGTGATTTCTATTATTCATCATATACTATTTAGTATAATATTGGGGGTGAGTCATCTCCCGAGTAGGGTAAGTGATTGCTCGGGCTCATCGTCGGTGAGCAGTGGAATTTAGTGCAGTTTGATTACTGTTAGGCATCATAAAAGTTATGTTTTTTCAGGCTGTAGTTAAACTTATCTAGGTTTTCAAAAATTTCTGGCTCTGCCTCTGTATAATGCAGCTTAAAATTTCTATATACGGAAACTCGGTGTGGAATGCATTTCTATGGGACAATGCGCCAGTTTTAGGCCATCACGCAATGTCGCTTGAGGCCGCTGACGATGGAGAAACGGACGATGAAATGCAAGGGCAAGGTGGGCCCGACCAGCACACGCGCCGAGCAGCCTAACGAATTGCGTGCCGCGCACGCGCTGTAGCCGCCCGAAACCCGCGCGCGGGCACGGACAGCATAATGCTTTCGGCCTTCCGGACGCGGCAGCGGGGGGCTTGCGCCGTGGGATTCCGCACTTCGGTGTCCGTGCCGTGCGAACTCTAGCCGCTGCCGTGCGTGCGTGTGCGGCCCATGGTATCCTGCCCCAGTTCTTTGTTTGAGTCAATGTCAATTTGTGCCTCTTCACGAGCTTTACCGCCAAGGCATCTCCTTCATAGCTAGCTTTAAGATCAACTACCCAATCCGAACCACATAAGTTATAGCAATACATGTTCCAGTGTTCACACATGGGTGTTCCACTCGAGACAAAGCATCAATTGCCCGATTTTCACTTCCTCTTATATTCAATTTGGAAATCAAACTCCAGCAATTTTAACATCAACTTGTGTTGAATCCCTCTACCAACCTCTGCGAAGTTACATATTTTAAACTTTCTTGATCGGTTTAATAATTACCTTGTTGCCAAGCAAATAATGCCGCCATTTCTTGAGCTTCAAGAATCGCCATGGCTTCTTTTTCATACATCGATTTTGCTGCAGCTTTAGTTCCCAAAGCTTTCTTTGAAATAAGCAATAGGGTGTCCGGCTTGCATCAAGATCGCCCGATTGCCCGATTCAGAACCACTCGCATCCGTCTCCAGTTGGAAGGGCTGTGAAAAATGTAACGCGTAGTATGCAGGTGAAGTCATCAATTGCTTGAGGCGTTGAATCGCGATTTGATTCGGACCCACTTGTAATTCTCCTTCTTCAATAAATCAAACAAGGGCGGCAAATCTGCCCATATCCCTTCACAAAGCGACGATAATACCCGTCGGTAGAAATCCTCTTAGTTTCGTGTGATGTCGGAGTTGGGGCCAAACGAGCACATCGGCTATTTTCTTTGGGTCGGTAGCCACGCCGTGAGAATCGATCACATGACCAGTATTCAATTGAATCAGCTGCAAACACACATTTGTTCTTTCTTGCTACCAAATGATTATCTCTTAAAGCTTGCAACACCCTCAAATGTATAAGATGATCGGTGAAACTCCATTGTAAATCGAATATCATCAAAGAAAACCAATATAAACTTTCTCAAGAACTCGGCAAATACATTGTTCATCAATGCTTGAAAAGTTGGAGGAGCATTTGTGAGGCCAAAAGGCATAACAGTATACTCATAATGGCCAAGATGGGTTTTAAATGCAGTTTTTGATATGTCCTCTTCATTCATACATATTTGGTGATAACCTGATCTAAGATCCAACTTAGAAAAAATTGTGGCGCCATGTAATTCATCTAACAAATCTTCGATTACCGGCATAGGAAATTTATTCTTGATTGTCATAGCATTGAGCTGCCGGAAATCGACACACATTCGCCATGCCCCATCTTTTTTTCTGACCATAACTACGGGGAGAGGAGTAAGGGGTTGCTTTGCTTCGATTTCTCGATTTTCAACAAATCCTTGATTATGTCCTCCAATGCGGTTCTCGATGGTGTGGTATTCAGTAAGGCCTCAAATTAGGCGGCTCAGCCCCAGCCTTTAAGTGAATCACATGATCACACTCACGTTTTGGAGGTAAGCCATCCATGACTGCAAAAACATCAGCATAATCATTAATAACAGCTTCTATTTCTGGCCGTAATTGCTCCTCTGCAGCTAGCACCTCCTGTTTTAACAAGTTCAATGTATCATTAACCCATCCAATGGTTTCCTTGCCATACGCTCCAGCTTGTCCAGATTCGAGTTATTTTGCTAATGGGTTGAGTGTGATCCGAAAGTTGTATGCAGTGACCATCCTTGTATATAGTTATGACTTTTCTTTGAGGTTCATTTCAATAGGACTATATTCATAAATCCAATCAGCTCCTAAGATAATGTCATAATTTTGCAACTTTAGTAGTTTAAAGGTAGACACAAACTCGTGTCTGAATAATATACTTGATCCCTCGACCACGAGATCCGAGCATAACTCACCACCCCAGCTACTGATCACTTTGCAACTTGGCATTGAATCCAATTGATATCCATTCTTGATTGCAAAATCATAGTCCATGAAAGAATGAGTACTCCCATTGTCAACCAAGGCAATCGCCTTCTTGGGTCCGATCCACATCAATAAAGAAAAAGTCAATAATCCATTTATGCCATGGGCTGCATATGCAGATATTTGCAATATTTGTTCTTGAGCTTCAATGTTTTCCACCTGTTCCAAACTATCTGATGCAGTCAAAGACTCAGTAATTACTTCAGCCGCAACCTCCTCTTCCTCTGTTAATACATTTCTTTCTTCACCATGCAGCAATAATGTATGCAAGGCAGTTCGGACTCTGCATTGTTGGTTATGTCCTGGCGACCAAGGCTCATTGCAGTGCCAACATGATCTTCCAGACTTCCCAGACAAATTAGTTTTTGGGTTTTCTTTCTTCTCCATCTTGGGTAATATTGCACTTGTGTTCTTTTGAGCCACTGGTGTTTTCAGCTTAATTCCACCACTGTGTTGGCTAAATTTCCTGGCCCCGGCCGATTTTTCTTCTAATTTAGCATACCAGTAAGCTTCAAGCAAGCCTTTGGGCTGGTGGGTGCTCACACTATATTTGATTTCATCCTTCAGACCACCGATGAAACAACTCAACAAAAAATTCTCTTGTAAATACGAGTGATCTTTCTTAACTAGCTCAATACATTTTTCGAAGTAATCAATATATTTTGAAACTGTGCTCAACTGTTTCATTGTGATAATCTCTCCACCGCTTCATGTGCATGGCCTTGAAAACCGATCACATAGTATGGCACAAAATTGAGGCCATGTAATAGCGCCATGGAATCCCGTACCCTTGAACGGTATTTGCTCGGCCAATCAAGTGTCCTACCGCCAAATTCACCCAATGCTCACTAGGAGTACCTGCCATTTCATAAAATTTTTCACATTGATCAATCCACCCAATTGGATTTTCTCCAGAGAATACTGAGAGTTCCAATTTCGGTCCCTTAATAGTGGCTTCCGCATAATGATGAGTTCCAGTATGATCCCCACCATAAGAGTTTCCTTGAGTATTACATAAAAGGATTCCAGGATAATGCATATTCTGAGAGACATGAACACCCCCATACATGTTACCGCCTTGAGCAGGATGAGAAAGAGGCTGGATGACAATAACCAGTACTGTGTATTACCCAGCCAACGGCACGGGCGGCCACATCTACCACCATCTCTCCTTTCTTCGAAAGCGCCGGCGTTTTCTAGCCAAAACTGGGAAGACGTGTGTTGAATCCAACAACTTGCCCCAAAATCTGCTTGGACTTGGAGTTGGAACTTAACCTGAATGCTGATGACAACACTGTGAAAGGCTTGCAAATCCGCTATACTGATTACATGAAAAAAAAAGATTCAGTGTCCAAAGAGTTTGCCCATCGCCCTTGCACCCATGGTTAGAAATCTCGGTAAAATTTTAGAAATTTCGTCTGAGATATCGGATTTTGTCCAGGTACGAGATTTAAAATCCCGTCCGGATAAAAAATTTTGACAAAAATTCAAATTACTACAGTATTTTCAAAAATTTCGGCGATTGGATTTTAACTTTTGAGGACCAGATTTGGCCCAATAACGCTTAAGAATGTCATCTTCCATGAAAATTTGTTGAAAAACAAAATTTTTTAGACATTTTATAATTTTGGCAGAATCAGTGTCAGATTTTTATAAAATTGTACAAGCTCCATCATGAGAAAATTTATGGTACCATCTTTATCGGTCTAGGATCATACCTAATATTTTTCAAAAGAACTTAACTTCATTTGTTATCTTTAAAAAATAAGACAAAATGAACATAATTGAGACTGTAACCGTGTTAGAATTTTATAAATTCGCTCAAGTGTGATCATGATCCAACATTTCTATGACAGCTTAATACTTGCCACGTCACCCTTCTATAAAATTTTCAAAAATAGTAAATTTGTTTAGTTCAACAATCAAATATATGGAAGTAATATATGTAGCACTGTAAGACTTTTATCATGACAGTAGCACTATCGCAATTTTTAAAAATTCTTTAGACTTGACCACAATCTTAAAATTTTATGGGAACATTAGCAATGCTTCAGGACCATCCAATTTTTTTTTAAAATTTTTATAACCTGGTTTGAACTATTTTCCAATCAGTTGAAATTTGCCGGTCAGTCTTTTATCAGAATAGTAGCACTGTCTGAATTTTGGAAAATTCCTCATGCTTGATCATCATATTTAAATTTTATGGGAACATTATTGATGTGTTAGGACCATTCATAAATTTTTTAAAACTTCTCTAACTTGTTTTCAACTATTTTTCATTCAGTTGAAATTTACCGATCAGCCTTTTATCAGGACAGTAGAACTATCAATTTTTTTTAAAATTCTTTAGGCTTGATAATCATCTAAAATTTTTATGGGAGCATTAGTGATGGGTGAAGACCATCCAAAAACAATTTCAAAATTTTTTAACATCGTTTCGACTATTTTTAACTCAGTTAAATTTTGATGAGATTTCAGCAATTTCAGCCGAAATTTCTTTTCAAAAATTCCGGATTTCAAATTTAGTTTTTGAATTTTGAAAGGATTTCATATGAAATTTCGAGTTTTTGATGTCGACTGAAAATGAAATTTCACACCCTGCTTGCACCTATATCTACAGCGTGTACCGACCGAGGACATTGTCCTAAGAATCAACTGATTTTTTAATAATATATTTTTAAAAAAATTATAAAAATTATACACCGTAATTTTTTTGACAAAAATACCTACCTATCTCCATTTCAATTAGCGACAGGGCCCTGTCGTTGTATCTATAGAAAACGCGGCCGGCGATGTCTACATGGCTGGACTGCATGATCCATGCCGAAAGACCGTAATCACAGTTTGGCCGGGGAAATTCCAGGGGCACAAGTGCGTCTTTGCAAGAACTATTATGGTAGGATGCCGCCTTCTCAAGATTCCTCATCCGCTTCCGAAGGATCTCCGTGTAGGTGGACATGGTAACCCCGACTATGTAGAGGAGTGTTGGCTATGGCGCTAGCATAGATGGAGTGTTCGCGAAGGAGGTTGGGCTATTAAAGAAGTGTTGTCTGAGTGGCCGGTGGTTTCATAGGTAGTATGTAGTCGATGCACGGCTCATAGAGTGGGGGGAGCGTGTCGTCACTTTGGTCTGACAAAGTAATGGACAATGTGTTATCACTTCGCTCTGAGAAAAATGTCTTGAAGTGTATAGGTAGTGTGTTGTCACTTCACACTAAGAAAGTGGGGGCACTGTGCTGTGAAATTAGGCTGAAAAAGCAATGAACAGTGTGATGTCAATTTCATCTGACAAAGCTTGGGGCATCGTGTTGTCAAATTAGGCTGACAAAGCATTGGACAATGTGTTGTCACCTTGCTATGAGAAATGGGGGGCAACGTGTGCTCCCAGACGAACGAAATAAGTTGACGTAGAAATGCAATAATTTAGTACAATAACTCGACATGGTAATGCAATTGTTCATAAAAATAAAATGTGTACAACAGTCAAGTTTCATACAGCAGCTTTACACATGGAAGGCATACAACAATTTTACATACAAACTACATGGGAGAGATACAAGTTTCATACTACAGGTTTACACATGGAAGGCATACAACAGTCACAATTTTTGAACCGTTGGATAATTCTTGAAATTGTGGCCTATCTCCCTGCAAAACGAACATTTCCTAACTCGACACCCATATTTTGCTGCATCCATGTCGTTCCTGATACGCCTTGTCTGCCGACGCCCGATGCCATTCAACCTCCCCATGTTTGGAACCCACCTTGTGTCCTCCCAACTATGATGCTATGTGAATGAACCGACCACATGAAACCCATACATTTCTCCACTCCAAATTGCCATCATCGCTTCCGTCGTTAAGTACTCTGGCATAAATACACTCGGGTCCATACGCACTATTCAGTAGGCGGCCATGACGTGTGCGCATGGCCTGTGTAACAGACAGGGCTTGTTGCATATGCAGGAACTGTTTGCCTCTGAATGAGGAACTTCTGAGCAATTGTTCTTCTATTCATGGCATGACTGGCTTTGTCTCTGCACAATACATCAAAATGAAGGTCCTTCGTCCCCATCTTCATTTCTCTGTGCATCTCCCCCTTACTGCCTTTCCATTCCATGTATGCAGTGATCATCTCGGAGTATTTGATAGCAGGATCATTCATGCAGACCAATGCCCTGGCATGTCTATCCATGAAGTACTTCGTGATCCCACGGAGAATTCCCTCCACTATAGCTACCAGCGAAAGGGGTCTCAGACCCAGCATGACCCACTTGTACACCTCAACTGTTTATCGTCATAAGCCCATACCTAGCATCGTTGGTGTCGTAAAGCAGAGATCACTTCTCCCTAGGCTCATGTTCTATCCATTCGGAGAAGCATTATTTAGTGCCCCGTCCGTTCTTCCAAACAAACTGCGGAGGGTCCGTGGGTAACTCTTCAAGTGCAACTGGGGACTTTTCTTATGGCAGTCGTTGCCTCCTCCGATGTATGCCTTGTTGTCAGCTCTCCAACTTCTTCCATAGTGCGTCAAGCTTTCGTTATTAGTTTTGATCGCACAACCTCTTGAATAGCTTCTTGAGCACTTTGTTGCTGAACTGCTTGTAGAAGTTGGCACCCATGTGGTGCTTTGTACCATCTCAATTTTTGGATTTTTTTTATTTTAATATTGTTATTTGTGCATTTTCTGAATTTTGGCAATTTTATGGAATTTATTTATTAATTTTGAATTATGGCCAATATGAAAAGTATTCAAATATTTGTAAAGTTTTAATAAACTTTTTGTAAAAAGTATTTTATTTGAGTTCCAAATGTCTCAAAAAATTTCCTCAAATTTTTTTGGGGATTTTTCTAATTTTTTACTACCTTATTTGAATTATTCTATTTATCAGAATTATTTTTAATTAGAAAAATCTAGGATAATAGATTCAATAGTGTTGGGCTGAAAGCTTGTAGGCCCAACCAATTATCTTGCGCGGCCCGATTTGGTTGGTTGGGTAATCATGGCCGTAGGATTCCGATCGTGTGGTGGTGTGGGTTATGAAATCGTAGATCACATGGCCGTCAGATTTCAATGTGCGGTCGAGATTGCTCGGGTGATATGGAAACCCCAGGGGAATATGGCCGTTGGATACCGTGGGTGATCCGGATTGAACCGTGTCATGTTGAATCACGACCGTCCGATGCGCCATGAGGACGGCTATGGCTCGTCGTTGCTGCAACGCCATCTCCGAGTCGTGTACGCTGCCGCCTCCATTTCTGCCGAGGTCTCTGGCTTATGCACAACGCTCGAGGCCTTTATAAGGCGCTTGGACCCCTGCCCGACGTTCCCTGTGCTACGCTGCTTCTGTTGCCCCAGAGATTGTCGTTTGAGTTGCTATCATCCAGCCGTGAGTGCTTGCCAAAGTTTCGAGTGTCTCCGTCATCCTTTTCATGTGGGATCTCACCATCCACCACACCGTGGTTGAAGACGAGGTCACCTTTGGATTCCCATGCCAAATTCCGCTGGATCCACTGAAAATCGAGGTTGTTTGGTCACCAGAACGTCACAAAGCCAGTCATCTTCTTCACCTCCGATGGGTGCACCGCCGTGAAGCTCGTCGGTTGGAACTCCACGTCAGCAGAGGTCCAGGGCTGCGTGTTAGTCAGCCAAGCGTGTGGACCGAGCCCATCGTGGAGTCGGGTGGCCTTATAGACATGGTCCAGGGTTCACGTGTTAGCCTAAGAAGGGTTTTTAGGCTTATTTTTAATTCGGGAAAATAGGGGGATGACGTCAGCATTGTGTCATAATTCTAAAAATAATTTGGGAAAAATAATGATTTTCTATTTCTAATTATTATTTTATTCAAATCTTTCGAGAGCCTATTATTTCCTCATATGAGCTCCGATTGAAGCGATTAAAATTTCTAAAAATTTATAAAATTGAGATATAATTAATGGTGAATTTTATTTGATTTTTTGAGTTTGTTCTCTAATTTTGTATTTATTTAATGTTTTAACTTGATCCACGTAGAAGTCGAAGTGCCCGGATCGTGCGAGAGTGAAGAGTTGATCCAATACCAAAGTCCAGAGTAGAAACAAGATATTTTAAATGACAAGTTGTGCTTTGATCATGTTGAACCCAGTTTTACAAACTGCTATGTTGATTTAAATTAATGCATAATATTTTATGTGTAGAACTGATTTTAAATTGTTTGGGATCTAGTTATTCAGCCAATTGGATTCTACCCTACCTTGTCATTTGTATGCCATGATTATTTGTCACCCTACGATGGTTCATTATTAGTTGGTTGCTAATAGATGCCAACGTGGGTTGATTATATCGTCCTTAGTTACTTAGCCATGCCATGTATAACTCATGTCTTTTGAAATATCAAAATCAATCTTGACTAATGGAATATGGAATATGTTTATGAAAGGTGTGTTAGATGTTGTCACACAATGATGTTGAGTTGTGGTGACATGTATTGTCACACAATGATGTTGAGTTATTGATGGCATGTGCTGCATGATAATCACCTAGGGTGGTGAATGATTTAGATTAGGGCAAGTGACAAGGGGCCGTGTGCCAAGATTGGCCTGTATGGCGGTTGGGTTATGGAAGTCTTGCCTCTGTCAGTTAATGACTTAACCTTGCAAGCCTTTTAACTTAATCTAATATGCAACCACATACCTGGAATGGGACGGACCTAACTAAGTAGGTTACCAATGTCTTAACATGTGATGCCTTAGGTGGTTAGCCACACCGTGGGTGTGGTTATGGGGACGATGTGTTGTGCAACAGTCTCACGTCGGTTTGACGACAAGTCTCTCCTATTCTTCAACAGGTTTATATTTAATATATGAAGTCTTTTATTACGTTTATGCTGTGTGTGATTGTGATATTTATCTATATTGAGCTTATGTGCACTAGCGTGATCTTGGACTAGTGCGATATACGCAGAGGATCTGAATTTGCATATTCTAATCCCGACAAAGGTGGTATCAGAGCCATACTAATTGTAGGTTTTGACCCTAGATAGTCTGGTCGTCTCTTTAATATCTTCAAAATTATTTTCTAAAGGAAAAAACTTAACTTGAAGGAATAATAAGTTCTTAACTTATCTTATTCTTCTATTCTTTTACCTTGCTAAAATTGTTTCTCTTTCCCTTGCTGGATCGAGTTGAAATCTTACCTAAGTTGTCTTGATTAGATGACGATGTACCACACCTAAAAAGCAAGCACTGAGTGTCTGCTATTAATCCTGAAGATCGTGAAGAAAGGAATCATCGGGCTCGAGGAGTAGATTGATGAAGTGTTACAAAAGCTAGAAGAGCCAGTGCTTTGAGTAGCCAATTGAGACTCATGTGTGGGAGTCGTGTCTGATTAAGATAGGAGTGTCGCCCATGTAGGTGGTAGTTTTGTGTGCTTAGGTTGATTTGATTCTTTTATGATTGTTGAGTGTGTAGTATGTGTTGCATAGCCCTTAGGTTTATGTAAGCAACCATACTAAGTTATTAATAATGATTGCTTAATTAAGTTGTTGGGTTAATCCTGTCTCCCTCTATTAGAATTCTTGTACCTTATCTCTGCTATTTTCCTCTTCCCTAACCTTATGAAGCAATCAAGCTGATGGTGCAGACTTATGGAAATAGTGGAGTCAATGGAAGTGGTAACCGACCTAGTGAGAATCTCAATGATAGATCAATTCCTCCATCGTCACCACAAGTGGATATGCAGAACTATGAAGCGTTTTTAAATGCTCAAACTTAGTTGATGCAGGCAATGATGCAGCAGTGTAGACATTAACCAATCAAGCGAGTGCCAACAATGCAACTCAAGCTACCATCAATGGACCTCGTCCCTACTCAAAGTTTTCAGATTTCATGAAGACCCATTCGCCAACATTTTCTAAAAATGCTATGCCACTTGAAGCAAATGATTGGCTAAGGACAATTGAGAGGAAGTTACATATTACCCAGTGTGAAGGTAATGAGAAGGTTATTTATGCTTCTCATCAGTTGGAAGGAATGGCTACTGAGTGGTGGGAGAATTACTGTACCACCCATGAAACTCCACAAAAGATATTCTAGAATGAATTCACCGCTGCTTTTCATCGGTTCCATGTTCTAGAAGGAATCATGGATCTCAAGAAGGAAGAATTCAGGGCTATCAAGTAAGGAAGCCAATCAGTGGATGAGTATCTGATCAAGTTCACACAGCTTGCTCCCTATGCACTTGAGGATGTTTCTACAGATAAAGCAAGACAGTCTCGCTTCATGAAGGGACTGAACAACCACAAACGCAAATTGGCTCAACAACGAGGTCATCAGAATCAGTAGAGGTTGAGGGTTGCACCCCAACAGTTTGTTAGATTTCAGCCTCAAGCTATGTTCAAGACGTCGTCCCCACCACCGCATCCATTTGATAAGAGTTTTCAGACACCTGTTTAGGCGAATGCTACACTTCAGGGAAATCAATAGTCTGCAGTTAGGCATTATTTCAATTGCTGAGAGACGGGATATCATGCCAATAAATGTCCCTAGAGAGAGGGTCTTACCCCAATCCACTTTAATTTGGGGTGTAAACCAGAAAATACGCCAACACCAGAAGCAAATTGGGGAGCGAATCAAGCCACAAGTCAAGTTGGAGCTACGCTGCAGTGACAGTGAAAGGTCGAGTCCACCATATCACAGCTGATGGAGCTCAGGATGCGTCAGATGTTGTTTTGGAAAAGTTCTTGGTAAACTCAGTAATTGCAATAGTTTTGTTTAATTCTAGAGCTTTGAATTTATTTATTTCTTGAGTTTTTTTGTTGAGAATAAATTAGATGTTAAGTTTCTTAAGCATACCTTATTAGTTTGAAGATGTGTATTGATTATCATCGTTTAATGAAGTGACAATCATTAATAAGTATCTACTACCAGGATCGATGATTTGTTCGATCAGTTAAGAGGAGCTGGAGTTTTCTCAAAGATAGATCTTTGATCAAGATATCACTAATTGAAGATTCGCAGTGAGGATGTCCCTAAGACTACGTTCTCTATGAGATATGGGCATTATGAGTTTATAGTCATGTCTTTTGGATTGACTAATGTTTTCTGCATATTTTATGAACACGATGAATAAGGTTTTCATGGAATATTTAGAAAATTTCGTTGTTGTGTTTATAGATGATATCTTGGTATACTTCAAGTTTGAAGAAGAGCATGCAGAGCATTTGAGATTAGTTCTCGAGAAGCTTCGAGAGCAACAATTATATACTAAGTTCAGTAAGTGTGTTTTTTGGAAAAAGGAAGTTGAGTTCCTAGGTCATGTTATGATGGCCAGAGGAGTTGCTATTGACCCAAGCAAAGTGGATGCAATATTGCATTGAGAGCAACCAAAGTTAGTTACTTAGATTTATAGTTTTCTAGAAATGGCAGGATATTACCATTGGTTTATTGAAGGATTTCTGATAATAGCTAGGCACTAAAACTCATATGAATTACTTAATGGAAAATATCCCATGAGACCATCTCTATCGGTTTTTCACTAAAAACCGACACTACTAGTTTCTATCTCTATCGGTTTTTTATTCAAAACCGACACTAATAAGGCAATGTTGTTTTGTTCGGTCGAGAATTTTTTTCAATATCGGGTTTTATTCAATATCCGCTTCAAAATGATTAAAAAAAATTCTTGACCGAACAGAACAACATTGCCTTATTGTTATCCTATTCGTAGTAATTTATCGCGAGACCGGCTATTTTACAGAAAAAATTACGACGGCTAAACTAAAAAATGGCAAACAAATAAAAAATTTGCAACGTGCCGCGAAAACAACTATTTTCAGGACAAACAGACAGCCAGGGAAAATTTCACTGCGCAAAAAGAAAGCCAGTGCGTCACGACTGCGCAAAACAAGAATCCCGCTGGCCCCAACCGCTTCAAATAATATTGCGCACTAAGTCCACTGAATTTTCAGAATTTCATCGCGACCATATCTATTTTCGAAAAAAATTATACGTAGAGGCCTACTACACTAAAAAATTCACAGTTGACGGAAGCTAAATATTTTATAACTTCTTTCCAATGGAATCGATGTGGTTAAATTTTTTGCATGGTTTTCCCAATCGGAGTTCTAGACCGGTGTTGTAAGAATTTTTGTAACTTCTTGAAGCTTGATCATCATGTGAAAATTTTATAGAAACATTAATAATACATCAGGAACATCCAAAAAAAATTCAAAATTTTCTAAATGGTTTGTACCATCTTTCATTTGGTTGAAGTTTGCCAGTATGGCTTTTATAAGGACAGTAGCACTGTTTGAATTTTTAAACATTAATAAAGCTTGATCATCATCTAAACATTTTATGAGAATATTAGTAATGCATCATAACCCTGGAAAAAAATTACAAAATTTTCTAATGTGGTTTGTTTCATTTTTCATTTGGTTCAAACTTATCAGTTAGCGTTTTATCAGGACAGTTGTAATGTTTGAATTTAAAAAATTCCTCAATTTTTATAATCATCTTAAATTTTTATGGGAATATCACTGATGTGTTAGGAACCTCCACAAAAAGTTTCAAATTTTTTTGATGTTGTTCGAGTCCTAGATTATTTTTTTCTCGCCGTTGATTCTACCCAGAAACAATAGAGCAAAAAAAGAGAATCGCTGGAAATCACGGAATCCAGCGGTTGGGAACCGCTGGATATTTTACACCGCAGGAAAATATTAAAAACTCTGTTTTTCACTTTATAGAGGCTATTTCTATAATTTTATCGAAATAACGGCTATTTATGTGTGGGCACCCGGAAACGCAAATCGATCCTCGCTTGTGCGTTGGACTCAGAGATGACACCCATACTCCACTTAAGTGTATGATCACTGTCACCCAAAAGTCCCGTGCACGGAGTATTAACCAGATGACCCTCACTCAAGCAAATATGAGCCACCAAGTTGCACCGTACACACTTACGCAACCAAGGGAGTTTCGATTCCATTCCGAACAACCATACCGGGATTGAAAGCAACTCATCCAAGCATAGTACTCGCCGTCCGTCTCAGAACCTTGGTATCGCCTACACTCACCAAAGGGAGCGCGAGCAATAGTCAAAGAACGACGACCGCTCAAGTTTATGCATTAGATGGTTGAAAACAATTCCGGGTACCCGGATATGTGTCTAGTACTAGTTCCCAAGATCAACGCCTAGCACCCACGTATCCCGCATTCGAGGTGAATCACAACACATACACATGAAACTAAGTAGTTGTTATAGCATAAACATAAACTAGAACTAGTACAACTACTTACTATTACAAGTAGTGGCCGACCGGCCAAATATTACAAGTCCATAAGTAAAGTGCAGCAGAAATAACACATATAACAAAAGCGGGACAGCGGTATGCCCATCCCTACTCAAAGGCAACTGACTTGGGAAAAACCCAAGTTCATCCGTCAACATGATCGTCGGTCCCCGGAGTATAATAAGCGTCGTCGGGGCATTCTTCCATTTCGTCTTCTATATTATATTGATTAAGCAACCGTGAGTACACGTATGTACTCGCAAGACTTTAGTGTATGGAAATATTGTAAATGCAAGCTAGAACAAGGATTACAAGTTTCTACACTAGTCTCATTTCAGCATAAAGCAGATTTTGTTTAGCAAGTGAATGTTGCATAAAACGGTGACGGAATTGAAAAGAGCATTTAATAGGAAGTTAAATAACAATATGTAGCATTCATATGCAACATTCACAGCCCTCCTTGGCTGTGAATAACAAGTGAAATCAGCCACCATTGGTTCCCAAAGTTTCCATACCAACCCAACACCGTTTCCAAACGTTTTAGCAAAAACAAAGACTATATTTAACATTATTTTTCCAAGTTGCTCATGACCGCGAGTACGGCTAATTAATTAGATTTTAATCTCTGCAGAGAGTGTACACTTTACCCACATGATACATTCTAGCAATCATGCCAACTATGTCTCGCGATACGTACCGTACCCGATTTGCTAGACTGTGACGAAACCGTTCAACTAGTTAAAGCTTAGCCTTGCACTAGAGACAGTGATTTTAAACCCTTGTCACAGTCCGGAGATCCTGAACCGATGGTGCCCCATCACGAACTCTCCCCATGGCAAGGCATGCACCGTTGTATTGGAATGCTTGGGCCCCAACACCTCGGTGAAGGGAGCACTTAGAACGACACTAGTCCATCGGATCGTCCATACTACTTCGGCCTACCAAATTGCAAGGCTAAACTCTAACTAATCTAGTGAGTTTAGGCTATCCCATACTAGCACATGTGGTTGCACCAAAACACTTAGGTGATAGCATCAAGTTCGGTCCTTAACTAACCCGGGCGAGAATCTCCCCCTAACTACGCGTGAGGTCCTTTTCACACCTCAAGTTAAGTAATAACTTGCCCGCATCTAAATCATAAGTTTGAGTTGGATTTTTATCAAATTAAGTGGAAACCATACCGTGGTTCCATCCATTTAAACAAACTTTGCTCAAAGTAGTTGAAACATCTCCCATCATTTTGAAAGTTGTTCTAATGAGCATGTCTAAGAAATACATATGGTAAGTTTTCAAGTTTTACCAAAGTGACATTAAGTATTGTCTAATCCAGTACTAGGTTACAATGGCAGGTAATCAAATGACAAGGTAAAGGTAATGCATACAAGTGGATTTAGCTACCATTACCCACAACATAGCAAGTTTAAAACATACACACATGCAAATAGTTTGATAAAACAACATAAATTTGCAAATATGGGATCAAAATGATCAAAGGATGGTGCTTGCCTGGTTACTCTTCCTCTGGATTATAATCCGGGTCGTAGTCGACGTCGTTAATAACCGAATCCGAATTATCATCGTCTATGCGTCGAATAATAAGAACCGAGACAAAAAGCAAATAACACCAATTCAAATGGGGCAAAAAGAAATCAGATGTAAATACCAAATAAAAACTTACCAAGAAGAATATGGTGATTGTGAGTTCTTGATTTATCACTTTCATAATGATTTCATTAGCACTTTGTTTATGTGAGTCCTTTTCTTGAATATGTTACTTTCATCTTCTATCATAAGAAGCTAAAGTTATAATCATAGCTAATGCTATTTACGAATTCAAGAGGCTAAAATTATGTATCTTTGCATGTATAACTTCGAATTATAGATGCTAAAATTATTTGGATGAATAAAAGTATCATTAGTTAAAATGTTTTGCTTGATTGGTACTTAGCTTTAAGTGTTCATGCATGGGAATGATTCCTACATGATGGATCATAAATTTTAGGTTATTTGATGATACTACTTGGTTATGTGATGATTTCTTATATTGCCGATGACTTGGTTTAAGTCTTATGATTCCATTCATCCATACAAGTGACTTTAACAACGTTATCATTTAGGGTTTTTGTTCTAGAAAGTTTTATATGATAAGTCAGTTGAAATTAAAATGTTTTTCCATATTTTAGTTGTCCATATACTAGTTTATGATTCTGGGTCGATTCCCCCAAAATTTAGGTTTAGTCGAGTAGTTTTTCAAGCTGCTGAAAGTGCTTAAGTGTTATAGTCTTAGTGCAGTGTGTAGTCTTTGAAGTGTTTTGCTTTAGTAGGATTCAGATGCAAAGCAAGTTATAATTAAGATATTTTGCAGAATATGGTAGTATATATACTAAACTCTGATTTTGAACTATTTTCCTTTAAATTTGCATTTGGACGAGATACTTCACTGATTGCCGAAAAGGCTTAAGCATTATAGTTTTGGTGTAGTTTGTGGTCATTTAAGGTGTTTGCGGCGACAAGTTTTATATGCTACACAGGTTATAAGTGAAATATTTTCCCATATTATGGCAGCATAATTACTATAGGATGTTACTAAGCTATTCGTTCATTATTTCCCATTTATACAATATATTTTATGGGTTGCCGAAAAGCTTATATGATCATTAGGGCTTAATATGGCCTAACTCAAAATTATTTAGAACCATGTCATTTCTATACATCAAGCTAGTATATGTTATTTTAAGGTTATAGCATTTGATTTCGTTGAATTTGAGGTTCGTTTGCGAGAGTTATGAAGATTTGATCATTTTGCTGATTGAATGTTTGAGCAACTAGCAAATAGATTAAACTAAAGTAAAGTCTAAATGTTTTGACCATTTATGGCCTATGCAATCCCAGTAATGTATCTAAATTGGTTTCATCAAATGTTGAGCTCATTTGAAAATTATTCTAACCACTTGAATCTTGAATGTTATTAAGGTATTAACCAAAAATATTTGATTCAAAATACATTCAAATTTTAAATGTTTTTGTATAAATGGAGTGCATAGGATTTCAGTAACTTATGGTATTTATTTCATGATTTATGGATCAAGAGAAAATATACTTCCTTCATAACAGCTATTTAGGGCCTAGCATTCAAACTCTATTTAAAGATTTAAACTGCAAGTAACATATAAATTTTTATTACCCATTATAATTCCCTATTTCAAAACTCAAATTTACAAGTTGATTTTTCTGCATTTGGATATTCCTAGCAAAAGATATGAACATTTGAATTGGTTAGGGTTAAACAAATCTCTGAAATTGAAAACTTTCCGAATAAGGAAAGTACGTTTTTCTTCAGAGAATACGCCTTCCCAAAACGGCAAGCATTTAAAATAACCGTTTACCACCTAACACTGGGGGGCCCTCGTCAGCGACTGCGTGAGGCACTCAGAGGGAGAGGCTGACGGATGGACCCTGCTTGTCATTGAGGGAGAACAAAGGCGCGCGGCTCCGAACTCGCCGGCGGTGACCTACTGCCGGAGCGGCCGAATCGGTAGCACCATGAGAGAGAGGAGGTTACGGCGAACCTGATGGAACGGTCGGTGGCGGCGATGCGGTGGCGGAGCGGGCCGGCGACGGAAAAGGGTGAAGCTCGCCGGAGGCGTTGGTCGGAGAGGAGGAAGAAGAAACGCTCGAGCTCGGTTGGGCGATGAATGAGCTTCCAGGGGTGAAGATGAAGCAGGCTGGCTACCCCGGTGCAGCGAAGGGCGGTCAGAGTGGGCTACCACCGTGTGATCGGAGCGGAGAACGAAGGTCTCTGGCGCGGCAGCGTTCCAGCGAAGGCGGGCTGTAGAAGAGTAATGCGCGCGGATTAGGACAGCTAGGGGGCCATCTCGGGGTGAAGGAAATGGGCAGGAGGCTCACCTCGCTGTCGGCAGCTCTGGACGGGGCTTGCCCGGTTTGCTCGAGCTCGGTGATGCTCAGGGCGGAGGAAGCAAGACCGGCAAGCGGAGAAATCGAAAGAGTTGGCTGCTGATCTTTATGGCCTGGTAATGGCAGTAGGTGACGGAGGTATGGGCAAGGGGGCAGAGCGGGAGAAGTCAGGCTTGCGTCGACCGCGTGGCTGCCCAAGCCTGCCGTGGCACTGAATGGCAAGGCCGGCTCGCGCCACGGCAACCATCGGGCAGGAGCGGGGAGAGAGAAGGAGAGAGAGAGAGGTAGGAAGGCTGGCCAGTGGGTCTTGGGCGGTGTGGAGCCCACTGCCAGTGACAAAGCAACCAGTTCCATCGAGTTCTACGGTGGTTTGGCAGTTGAAAACAATTTAAGGCTCAATTCGGGTATAGCAAATGGGCAGGCTTGCCGAGGGTGCTAGGTTGGTTCAAATATTTTGCAAATTGTTTTGTTGGTAGATAAAGGAGTCTAGTTTCCATTTTCGTTGGTTTCACTTGATTATCTCTTATAGTTTAAGAACAGTAATTCATCAAATTTGACTGGTTTAAAACAGTTTTTGAATTTTTGAGCTATTTAGATGAGGTGCAAAAATTCCGGAAAAATTATATTTATACATCTTATGTGCTCTAGTATTTTAAAAAATTATTTTCTATAGCATGTTGTTTAAAGTTTTCATGAGTTTCTTTGATGTGTTTGATTTAGGTATTTAAAAGCTATTTAGTTCCAAAACTCAAATCTTGGAATAATTGAATAAATCCAAAGATAAGCTCAAATGAAAATTCAAATGTGCAATAAGATTCATGACATTTCACTTTATTCATTTTCTTGAATTTTGGGGTGTTACCTTATGAAAAAAAACACAAACAGTGCTAGAATAGATAGAAAAAATCGGTGGGTATGGCTCTCTGCCTGCAGAGTGTTCTCTGCACGCAACTGCTTTGCCATGTACTTTTGGTTTTTGCTTCCCACTGGCCGCCAAGGTCAAAGAAGGATTATCTTCCTTTGGTTTGCTCCCTACCAGCGAAAAAAATTTCGCCCAAATTCTCCAAAATTTCGCCGAAATTTTAGATTTTGGGCCACCACAAAATCCAAACTACCAGCCAGATATTTTTTGTTTTTGAAATTGCTACAGTACCACAGAATTTTCATTTTTTTAGTGAAATTTCTTGATTTTTTGCCAGTTTTCAAACATTTAGTGCCAGATTTCGTCCAATAACCCTTAATAAAGTCATCTTCTATGAACATTTGTTGAAAACTGAATTTTTTAGACATTTTAAAATTTTAGAAGAAACACTGTCAGATTTTTATAAACTTTTACAAGCTAGATAATGATCTGAAATATTTATGGTACTATCTTTAGTAGTATAGGATCATACAGAAAACTTTTCAAAATAATTGAACTTATTTGTTATCTTTAAAAAATCAAAAACAGAATGAACATAATTGGGACAGTAATCTTGTTAGAATTTTATAAATTTTCTCAAGTGTGATCATGATCTAAAATTTTTATGAGAAATTAAGAATTGCCTCAGTACCATTCTATAATTTCTCAAAAAAATTCAACTATTTTTGTTTTGTCCATCAAATCTATGTAAGCATTGAACTTCATTTGTTATATTATATTTCAAAAATCAAAAAAAGAAAGAACATAAATGGTACTGTGCCTTGTAAGAATTTTATAAATTCACTGTAGTGTGATCATGATTAAAACAATTTATGAGATCTTAAGAATTTCCTTATCACCCTTCTGTAAAATTTTCAAAAATTTTAAACCGTTTTTTATTGCTAAAGCAAATCTATGTATTGATCATTAGGTTTTTATCAGGACGTAGAACTATCAGAATTTTTAAAACTTCTTAAGCATGATCATCATCTAAAAATTTTATAGAAATATTAATGTTACATCAAGACCATTCACAAAAGTTTGAAAAAATTTCTATGTGGTTTGGACCATTTTTCATTTTGTTCAAGTTTGCCGGTAAGCCTTTTAACAGGACAGTAGCACTGTTCAAATTTTTAAAAATTTGTGAGGCTTAATCATCATCTAAAAATTTTATGAGAACATTAATGATGCATCATAACCATGCACAAAAAATTTCAAAATTTGCTAACGTGGTTTGAACCATTTTTCATTCGGTTCAAACTTGCTGGTTACCGTTTTATGATGATACTAGCAATGTTCGAATTTGTAAAAATTACTCATACTTGATAATCATATGAAATTTTTATGGTAACATCACTGATGTGTTAGGAATCTCCACAAAAAAATTTAAAAGTTTTTAACATCGTTTGAATAATTTTTTGTTCAGTTGAATTTACCAAAATTTCGCTACAAATTTCGGATATTTCGCCCGAAATTCGGTCCAAAAATTTCAAATTTGAATTGTGCTTTTTTAATTTCATTCGGATTTTGGCTAAATTTTGGATTTCAATCATCGACGAAATTTTATCCAAAACAAAATTTGAATCCCTGCTCCCTACTGGTCGCAACTGAGTAAAAAAAAGGTCAAAGGGGGCTCATCTTGCTTTGGTTTTCCCAGTACAGCCTTGACAGACTCAAAGAATGTTGTCTTTCATTGGCATGCATATTGGTTGTCTGGTACTGCTTATTAGCATCCATGAACTCCCCCAAAATATCATCCAACTTGTTCTTCTTGCTGGCAATTAGTTTCTCTACGTCAAGGGATGAAGCATCTGGGTCTGACTTCTTGAGCAGTATCTGAAGGAATAGTTCCATAACACATAAGGCATGCGGATTGAAACTTGATTGCTGGGTTGAATCAAGTGACAGAAACCATGTTTTCAGAACTCAGCATAAAGTGTGTGTTGTCAAAATTTTATAGATTTTACTACCCATATATATAGATTTTACTATCCATATACTATAAGCTTTTACTACTGCACAAACTACACATACTGGTAAATCCTCTGCCATGGTAGTAAAATCTATCTATATATATAATACACTATTCTATAGCTGCATGTAAAATAGCCTATTGTACACCCGGGCTAGTTAACCCAGTCCAACCGAGTCATGCATCCCAGCAATCACTGCAACGGTGCCAGTAGAATAGGCCCATCAATACCTGGTCAAACCAATTAATAAATGCAATTCTAGTTTGTACACGAATCTTTTCTTTGTTTTATCCATAACGTTTTATTGATAGCTCTAATGCATGAACAGTTTTCACCAGTAGCTTACTGACGACGAATGCAACATAATGATATAACTCTCGCTAATAAACAATCATTTTGCTGTTCGGTGACAAATTTTACTATCCATATAGAAAGATTTTATTATCAAAATACATAGATTTTACTATCATATAATGGTTTAGCAATATGTATATTCTGTTTAGTAGTAAAAGCTTACATTATATGGATAGTAGAATCTATATAGATGGATAATTAAATCTATATAGCCTGTGTAGACTGTGTAACCTCTTGTTGTAGCTCTTGTATGGATCAACCATGGTGCTTACGGATAGTACTGATAGTAAATATATATATATATATATATATATATCGTAATATTTTTATTACTGTGTATGTGTAGAATAGTAAAATCCTATAATATATAAATTTTACTATTATATATATATATATATATATATATATATATATATAGTACTATCATTCAGAGAGTTCAGTAACCTATGTAGTATGTGCTTACTGCTAAATGAACATCATTTTACTACTATATGATACTAAAGTCTATATAAACAGATAATAAAATCTTTATATATAGATAGTAAAATGAGGATGCTTCGCCCCATGCAGATGTCCACTTGTACCCAAGGTTCAAAATCTCACCGAAATTTCATAAGATCTCAGTTTTGGGATGATAACGAGATTTGAAATGCCGGTCGGATTGAAAAAATTCAAAAAAAAAATTAAATTGCTGTAATAATATCGGAAATCTCGATGAGATCTAGCCATTTTTTACCGAAATTGGATGTTTGACCACCGGATTTACCGGAAAATGACCAATAAACCTTAAGAAAGTCATCTTCTATGAAAATTTGTTGAAAAACCGAATTTTTGAGATATTTTTTAAAAACTTCAGAAACACTATCAGATTTTTATAAAATTGTATGTGCTTTATATTGATCTAAAAAATTTATGGTACCATTATAAAAAGTGTAGGATCATGCAGATAAATTTTAAAAATAATTTCACTTCATTTGTTATCTTTAAAAAATCAAAAACAGAATGAATATAATTAGAACAGTACCATTGTCAAAATTTTATAAATTTTCTCGAGTGTGTCTTGATCCAAAATTTGTATGATAGCTTAATAATTGACTCAGTACCATTCTATAAATTTTTTAAAAAATCAAATTTTTGTTTGCTCAATCAAATCTATGTATGTATAGAACTTTATTTGTTATATTTCAAAAATCAAAAACAGAAAGAACATAAATGGTACACCGTACTAGTAAGAATTTTATAAATTAACTAGGGTGTGATCATGATTCAAAAATTTTATGAGATATTAATAATTTCCTTATAACCCTTATGTAAAATTTTCAAAAAATTTAAACATTTTTTTGGTTTGTAAAGCAAATCTATGTATTGATCATTAGACTTTTATGAGGACGTAGTACTCTCAGAATTTTTGGAACTTCTTGATGCTTGATCATTAGATGAAAATTTTAAAGAAACATTTATGATAAATCAGGAACATCCACAAAAATTTTCAAAATTTTCTAACGTGGTTTGTACCATTTTTCATTTGGTTGAAGTTTGTCGGTAAAGCTTTTATCAGCACAGTAGCACTATCCGAATTTTTAAATATTCATGAAGATTTATAATTTTATAAAATACTATTAGCATTTTAAAAAATATTCTTGATTGTCAAACGATAATTAGGGGTTGAAAAAACTGCACTGCACCGATTTGCAAGACAAATGCAAAGGGTTTTGCAGTCAAGAAAGCACGTAGAAGCCAAGGAGACGTATAGCTCATTCGTTAGATACTCTACTATTTTTTCAATCATTTGTATTATTCATTTAAAAAAACTTTTACTCATGATTGCTTATTCCTGAAATTTCAAAGCCAACCGGTAAGGGCAACACTGTACCAATTTGAAGAACAGCTGCGGTGTTAAAAGAATATAAAGAAAATTACTTAAAGAGTATAGCCTTCCGCATAAGAAACAATACTGAAAATCCTTATCACTATCTCGTCACACATGGGAAGCAAACGAAATTGTTTTCATGGTCTCAGCACGAATTTAAGTTTAGCGGACGAATCTTCCAGGGAGTACAGTTGTGAATGTCGACAATGGGAACACACAGGTAATTACAATTCCTACTCCAAACCAACTGGCTTACTACAAAAATACTATTAGAATTACTATTTTGTAATATTACTATTACTATTTTCCTTATGAAATATATAACTTTTTTCCTCATGTACAATTACTATAGGTCTTTTTTGCCCGCATATAATCAGAGCTTTTAGTCACCTGCAAATCAACAAAATTCCAGATAGGTATGTCCTATGAAGGTATACCAGGGAAGCAAGGGTTCAGGTGTCTTACGATAGGCATGACCTTGTGCAATTGGGTCCCGACGGCACCACTGAGATGTATCGACATTCTTTACTACTGATAGAGGCAATGTGTGTTGTGAGGGTAGGTAGTAAAACACGAGCAGGGTATGAAAGGTCAATGGATGTACTGAAGGCGCATCGAAATCAACTTGATAACATCTCGATGGATATTGCAAATGTGAATCATGATAAAGAAGCACCAGAGGTAGATATTGAAACAACATTTAATCCAAATGCACCACCTGTTTCTCGAACAAAAGGTAGGAAACGTGCCATCGATGATCCAATACAATCAACGTTACCAGGGGATAAGAAATGCACACAGGCATGCAGCTTATGTGCACTAAAAACCGGACACAATGCAGCGTCATGTCCAACGATAAAAAGCAGCGTTACAGGTAGTAATTTAAGAGGAAGGGTACGAAGTAGCAGATACTGGGGTCGATGAAGCAGTGTTCAACGATGTTGTAACATCATAAAATTTGGGTTTTCAAAAATCTTTTGTTTAGTTCATCTTTCCAAAAATCCCGCTGATTTTTGTCGCTTTAATAAAGCTTAATCTAGAATTTTCTAATGCTAAAACAATTTAATTTGACTAATATAAACTTCAATTAAAATAAATTTAGTTTTATTTGAGTTCATTGTGACTCAAGGAATTTTCTGTAATTTTTGAGATTTTTCAGAGTTCGTTTGCTATTCATTTGGATTTATTTGGAATCAATTTAAATTAAGCCTTTAGTTAAATTTAATTAAATACTGCAAAAGTTTAAATAAAGTTTGGTTAAAAATATTTTATTTAAGCTCCAAATGTCTTACAATATTTTCTAAAATTTTGTTTAGAATTTTCTGGTATTTTTATTGCTCTAAACGAATTATTTTAATTTTTGGAATTATTTTAATTCGGAAATTGGATTAAATCCGGAATTTCTTGGGCCCAATCCTTCCTCCATTCCCGCACCTCCCCGTGTCAGCTCCCGAGCCGGCCACGTCGCCGCCCAGCCGCAGCCCTCCGATCCCCATCCGAAGCACCACAATGCGCCACGTCATCATTTACTATTCATTAAGCGCCAGGTGTTCGATCCGAATCGTTTTCGATCCAAATTCGGTTTTTCATCATCTTTCCTTGCTTGGCACGACTGTCAAGCCTATATAAGTGTTCTAAGATCCCTCCCACGCACCCCTAATCCCCAGAGCACCTCCCAAACCCGAAAAATCGCAGCCGTACCTCTTCCCGTGCGCCGCCCTCGTCGGCCGAAATTGGTGTCACGTTCCCCATCGTTTGTGTGAGTTTTTATGAAATCCACTTGTGTCATCTCATGACTTATGGTCTAATCTACCTCTCCACCAAATTTGGTACAGTTTCATCCACAAAATCAAAAGTTACGGCCGTTCCAATCTCTAATCTTGTCGTCGCCCGTTCTCCTTCGTTTTTGCTAATTTGACCATGCCGTTTTTATTGTAGACTCATCTTGATGTCCTATACACTATGCTCACCCTAACTCAAGGTTTTGTCCACGGAATTTATGCAGAAAATTCAACCTTCCCCGATCAGACTGCGTACGTACAGCTGAAAACTTCCTCACGCGTTCCCTGTTGATATAGAAGGTAAAACTCTGATCCTTTCAAGTCATAGTGTGCCTTAAGTCCCAGATAGCTCTCTGTAAAATTTGGTTCGGTTTCATCTATTATTTTAATAGTTATGACCGTTTGATCTATTAGCTTTAGTAGCCATTCATTGGTAGTTTGTGATCTATCCATTGGGTTGTTGCCAAATCCACTTATACCGTTGAGCTCATCTCGCCGCGTTCTATGTGGTGCTCACTTCCTATTTGCTGTTCCATCAACCAAAAATTTTATTATTCGTTAGCCGCCGCCTTTCGTCAGTGCCGCGCGCCGTCTTTTGCCGCCAACCATCTTAGTTCGCCTTGGTCGTGTCGTCATGTCCAGTAGGCCATCATTCTCTGGTTTGCCCATCTTTGGAGTTCATTTGGTCTTCGGTTGCCATCAATGCCATATTCTAGAATCTACCCATCGTCTTCGATCTAGTCCCTTTCATTATCGGATCTTGTTTCGGTTAGGCACCCTTGGTAATCTTTTATCGTAGAGCCAACCCTACCTATCCTATTCCTATGCCAAGTGGATCTATCCGCGAGTTGTTCCTCTCAAACCCTAACTTAACCTTGTGTCCAATCTGTCGTTGACGATGCATCATGTCATGTAAACCTCGCAACTCGCAGATCAATCCTGAACCATATCATAACCTTGCTACCATATCATTGTACCGACAATCGACATCTTATCTTTGCATGAGTGTCCTGTCGTCGCTTCGCTATCTTCGCATGTGTGCATACACGCAAAAGCCCTAGTGCAATATCATCATCCTCTCTATCGCCTTATTGTAATCTAAACCCATCACCTATGAGTTTAGCCTTGTCTTCATTTCCTCGCTGCCTTGTCATCGTCAAGCCTCTTGATCAACATATGACTGAACACAGATCGAATCGTATGAATGTCAACCCCACTTGTCCATGTCCTATTCTTGAAAATCTAATCTGTCATCGACCTAGAAGTCATTCGTGGACTTGGTCGATAGACCATTGGCCATATGTCATATCCTTGTACCATATCTAATCTATTAGTCTATCTTTCTTTTGTTTGACTGTGTATCTGTTTAGTCAACAAAAGTCAACATTGAGCATCAGTTTAGTTCATTGCGAACTAACGTATCTTTATGGACCCAGTTTATAGATCGAGAGCCCATATGTCATTGTCTATCCAATCAAGATAATAACTTTAGAAGAAATATTCTTTGGAATATTATTCTTTCTTTCTCAGTTATCAGTCTTTTCCTTTTCGGTGTATTCCGAAAGCTCGTTCTCTTTTGTCTAATCTCTGATCTAATCCATTCAAGTTCCTAAATTCATCTAAGCCTTTGTGATCCAATACTATCTGTTCTCAATTTGGATTTTATTTGATTTATCTTTTGAGTTGGTTTGTATTTGCTTCTTCTTTAATCGTTAGACAGATCATCCGAAAGTTGTTCTAAGGAGCTGAAGATCAAGAAGGTAAAGATTGAAGATCGAAGATCAAGAATCAAAGATAAAGAGTAAAGAACAGTAAAAATCGCAAGGGCCAGGCAAGTTGTGCTTTGATTATGTTGAACCCATGTTTGCAAAGATGCTACTTTATTTTACTTCATGTGCATATTATTTCATGTGTAGATCTGTTTTGAAAATAAATTGGGATTTAGCTATTTAACCTATTTGAGTATACCCTACCTTGCCATTGTATGCCATGATCTAATTATCACCCTAGGATGGTTAATTAATAGTTGGTTAATATTGATAATCAACATGGGCTGGTTAGACCGTCGTAGATTGCTTAGCCATGCCATGTCATCACATGTGTTGAATCATCATTGATTAATCTTGACTAATGGAATATGGAACAATGTTATGAACTTGTGTGTCATGTGCGGTCACACAATGAGATTGCGTTGTGGTGACGAGTGGATGTCACGCAATGAGGTTGACTTGTTGATAGCATGTGGTGCTTGGTAATCAACTGGGGTGGTAATGATTTAGATTGGGGCAAGTAGCGAGGGGCAGTGTGCCAAGGTGGGCCAGATTTGGCAGATGGTATGTGGAAGTCTTGCCCTAGTCACCCTAAGAACTTAACCTTGCAAGCCTTTGACCTGAGTCTTACTTGCAACCACACATCTGGAATGGGACAGCCTAGCCGACTAATTTGTGATGTCTAGATTTTGGTACTGCTATGGTGTATAGTGAGTTCCGAGTGTACGGGTAGACTCACATGGCACAAGAGGGGGGCCCGGAGTGTGGTAACCAGTCCCTTCCGTGTTGAAACCTCAACGAGCAGTACAAGGTCTAGACAGAGCATTGTAAAGGCTTTGTCATGATTACCCTGCCGGCACACCAAAGGAAGTGTGCTAATAGCTTGGCAGCAAGGGACGATCATGTCGTGTGGGTAAAGTGCATAACCTCTGCAGAGTATAAAATCTATTCGAATAGCCGTACTCGCGATATTGAGCAATGCTCGGGAATTACAGTCAAGGGTAAGACTTTTGTTAAACAAAACTTATTGGGATGGCAGGATGCCATGGAAAGTGGAAATTGACTTAGGATTGGAAACTTGGTTTACTTGTCAAATGTTGAATCTATCTATCTATTATTATTTGTTTTACTGCAATTTCAATCTATTTACTGTATTCTTTTATAAATGCTGCTTTGCTGCAAAATAGCCATGATAGCCATACCTTTGTACTAAGCCATGCATATAGAATACTAGACTTGCATTCTGTGCACAACTTGTTGAGTGCTTTATGTACTCACCCCTTGCAACACACAAAATCATCAGTTGAGGAGAAGACTACAACTTCAAAGGAAAAGAAGTTCCACGAGGAGGCGAATATCTAGGAGTTGAACCTTGTCAGTTGCTTGTGGCATATTGATGGGATTCGTCGACGTTCTTCATTCTGCTGCTGTTTATTTATTTTGAGTTGAAGCCACCAAGGCCTCACAAGTGTAAGTTTGACCTTAAGGTCGTTCAATAGTTCTATATTAATAGATGAAGTCTTTATTTATTATTTCGCTGTGTATGATTGTGATATTTCATCTATGTTTAGACAGTGTGCACTAGCGTGATCCAGGAGTAGTGCTGAATACACAAAGGATCCGAATTTGCATATTCGGGTCCCGACAACAAACAAATTCATAATGATGAAACAGATGATGAAAGTGGCATTGGATCTGATTGGTGCGACGATATTTGAGAACTAATGATTAAACTTGTTGTTACTACCCGATACTTGTTGTTACTAGTAATTGCATGTCGTATTACTTGTCAACCTTGATTCAATATGTTAGTTTCGACCTTGTTTTTTTATTAATAATCCTTAGATGCAATATTACTACATTTTAAGTTATGTAGGAACATATTTCGTACCTTACCCCCTGTATTTTTTACTATTGCGTTTATTAGCACGTACGACACATAGAACGTGTATACACTCACTGACCCATTGCACGACCGCGCGAGGAAGACGTATAAAAAAACACATGTAAAACAAATATGCACGCACAAAAGTGATCGCGGAGTTGAAGGGTAAGGTGTCCAGGTCCATCACCACCAGCACTTCCGTGCAATGGGGTCCACAGACATAGCCCTACCCTTACCAATATCACACGTATCACTTGTATCGACAGATGCAACCCAAACTGGCTATATAAATTGCTAAAGATGGAGATCTGTAGGCGATATGGGACTAAACTTTCACGGTGTCCCGAGCGAAACAGGCCTTATAGCCCATGGACCTCACAGCATTGTGTTTGTGCGCAAACACGGGCGACGTTACATAGTAGTAAATGTAGAGCCTTAATATAGTAATAGTCTCCTGTAATGTGTAGTAAAATATAGAATTCGCCATTCCTGTTCTACGATTTTTTACTGCCAAATCGTATAATCTGTTACCATCTCCAACGCGACAAAACGATTCTGCTAGGACTCGTACAACAATCTTAAATTATCCTATGAGTAAACTCATGAATATCTTTTTTCTCCTACAAACAAATTATATCATGTGTAGTTGCAGAAACAAATTTGAAACGCCCATATAACACACGTATACATTTTTACTATCCTTACAAGCAATGCTTACTATGTTAACAACGTGTGTTTACTATCTTGTGCTAATAAGTGTTTTTACTATACATTACTATGACTTTGTACGGTCACCACAGGCGACAATACTCGATAGTACATTTTTACAGAAACTTTTATACTATCAAAAATGAAAACTATTACTAACGCTGGAACAACTTCTTTTACTTCGAAGATGAAACAGATATAACTAATGCCACATCCTTACTTCTCTACTGATGTTGCGACTTAACGACGGAGTATGCAAACATTTACTAATATACGAGAGGATGATTACTAAGTTAACAACATATATTTACTATACTTTCATTATGCCTTCATATAATACTGACATTCTATCTTCAACTTGCTCACGACAAAAGTATCCTTCTGTTCCAATCAACCTGACACAATTTTTCAGTTCTAACATCGTACTAATGGAAACCACATAAGTTATACATGCTTTATGCTGGTTTAAACTTCTCTAAATTCTACAGTAGTGGCTTCACAGTGTTAAGAGCGTGGAACAACATATAGAACATTAGCTCCGACCTGTATTGGTGACCCTTAGCCTGCAAACAAAAACATATCTGATTTAACACATGATTACTACTTGTGCAATAAAAAATTACTGCAAAATATATAAAACTACTACTATATGACATACCGGATCAATGGTACAATAAAGTTTGCCAACTTCGCCATCATACAACTCAAGGAACTTCATAGCAAAGAAGGCGCAGTCGTTGAGTAGAACCTACTTGGGTGTGTCAAATAGCGGTCGCCTCCAATTTGCAAATTTTGTGTGTGTCAAATAATTGTTGATATTGATTAGTATACCTCATGTTTTTTTCTGCGTCTTCCTCGCGCGGCCATGTAATGGGTCAGTGAGTGTATACACGTACTATGTGTCGTGCATGCTAATAAACGCAATAGTAAAAAATACAGGGGGTAAGGTACGAAAAATGTTCCTACATAACATAGAAAAAAAACATGTACATTAATAGTACATGACAGTAAATTTCACGCAATTAAGCTGAGCAGTTACTTCCTAGTTTTTGTTGTAATGTCAATAACGGAAATAGTAAATCTTTAGTATTGTAAGCATTATTTGCAAGGACAGCTCAATATAGTTAAAAACACTGGTTAGCACAAGATAGTAAATATACATTGTTAGTGTTGTAAGCATTGCTTGTAAGGATAGTAAAAATGTATACGAGTGTTACAAGGGCGTTTCAAATTTGTTTCAAGGTGTTTCTGCAACTACACGCAATATAATTTGCTCGTAGGAGCAAAACGATATTCATGAGTTTACTCAAAGGATAAATTAAGATTGTTAGACGAGTCATAGCAAAATCGTTTTGTCGCACTGGAGATGGTAACAGATTATACAATTTGGCAGTAAAAAATTGTACAACAGGAATGGCGAATTCTATGTTTCACTACACATTACAGGACACTATTACTATATTAAGGTGCTACATTTACCGCTAGGGGCTGGTATTGGTCCATGTGGGGGGAGGATTGCCCTAACCCTAGCCCCCTCCCACCCATTTGCCCCCAGTCGCACAGCCCCCTCCCCTTTGCCTCCAGGCACACAGCCCCCTCCCCCGGTCTTCCTCCCTGGGTGCCCCCTCTCCTCCCTGGTGCACCCCTCTAGCCTCCTCCCTGGTGCGCCCCCTGGTTCTCTCCTTCTGAGGAATCTCCTGGTCTTCCCCAGCCCTTGCTGCCCGGGTGTTGCTGATTTGCAAGGGTGGGAGTGTAGGTTGCACGATATGAGGGAAGAGTTTTGTGTCGGGAGAAGGTATGATGTTCATAAATTGCTGATGGTAGATTTGGTTCTGTAATCTTTGGGAGTGTACTTGGTATTAATCTTGCAATTTAGTGCAGTGATTAGGTTTGGTTGGAGGAAATCCTTGTGTAGGGCGATTTCTGGGTTCGAGCAACACTGATCATGAATTTAGGGCTGAGATTCGTGGACCTTAGGTTCAATTTCAAAGGCCTTGGATATTGTGATAGTTGTAGATCATAGTCTTAAGTTTCAGTAGAGCTCAAGAACGTGAAATTTGGTTAAGCGGATTAGAAGTTATGGCCATTTGAAGCCCTGCTGTCTAGAATCTATTTCTGTTGTAAGTAAGCGTGGTAAATTGCATATTAGGGATAATTAGTGGCTGAATTAAATTATTTTAATAACTATATAAAGCTAGAAAATTTCTTGTAGATTTCAAATATATCATCGTTTGCTTAATTTGGAGTTGTATAAAAATAGTTATGAAATTATGAAGTCTGTTGTCTAGTGTGCAGATAGAGTGGTCTTCAGGGTTGAACTCGCGAGGCTAGATGGCTTAATGGAATAAAAGGATAACTAGGATTTGGTAGGTAATTACCTATAGATTTCATGAAATATATGGTTTCATAATTTTCGGGCTTGAGAGGAAGAATTTTTGGTGTTTCAGCCACCGGGATAGCAATGGGTGGGTCTGTCCCATGAGTAAGAAAGGTTAGCAATCGGGTGGCGTGTAGGTGTGAGGTCGTTATGTTTGTTGTTTGAATTATTGTTGCATGATTTCTTTCAAGATGAATGCATTTATATATTAATTGTAGGAGGTATGACTTCTTGAGTGGCTTCGACCTCCCGCCACTCCGCTTCATGTGGTAAGAGGCAAGTATATCATACGAACGAAGATGGTTGAGATGAACTTCAGATTAAATGAATAAGAGCTATCTTGCTGAATTTATTTTTGAAATATGTTGTCGTTGTCATATTATGATCGATATGTTTATATGATAGTTGAATGCAGGTTGTGGATGACCATTTGTTAATATGGTTACATGGCAAATGAAAATTGGAATAATATATTGCATCACTTGCATTCATGACGTGAAAATAATTTCAAGCCAGGTCGGTGAGAAAGTCATATGACTAATCCAGAGTGCTCTTTTGTAAGACTTTCCAAGTAGTCCCATTCACAGAGATAGATGTGAGTGAGACCTACTTTATGCCCCTCCACAGGGATGGTAGGGAATGAAAGGGTGTAACAATGACAGGTGTGCACTCAAGTTATATCGGTGTAGGCTATGAATGGTGCATTTTGAGCATGAAAGCATGGTGCATTGCATGTTTGATTAAAAAGAGAGTTTTAATGTTGAGGTTCACTACTTGTATGGATATTGAAGTATGATGTATCTTAGTGTTGAGTAACTACATGTCTTATTATCATTGTATGATATACATTGCTGAGTTTTTGGATTCATGCTTGTTTATTTAATGTTTTAGGTACTTTAAGACCATCATTCAAGGACGGAAACTAGCGTCACTACATCACTCAATTTCATATCACCCATCCATGATATTTAGTTTTGGAGCATGTTCACCTTAATGAATAATTTAGATAGTTCAATCTTAAATTATTATTTAGAGGAATCATTCTGGTGTAATTTATTCGATTATGTTGATTGAATATTATTGTGGTCATTGGTTATACTATGTTACTTGATGTGAGTATCATTTGGATTAGTTATTGTGATGGTCGTGTTTAAATTGTGACTTATAGTTGTTGCTGAAATTATTTACTAGAATGTTTATTTAGATGTTGATGTGCATGAGAATTGTTGTTCATGTGTGGTCGTGTTTAGGGTTTGGCGATGAAGTGTTGTTGCTTATATATATTAATGCCCATGCATAGCTGTGTGAGTGGGTAAAATCTCAGCCCTTGATGGAGTGCTCTAGGGTTTGATTGAAGTTCATGGCCTATTAGTAGTGAAATTTATTTAGGTCGCTTGCTGATATTTGTGTGTATTTGGAGAATTTGTAGCGTATAGTTTTGTAGTAGTGACATTCTGGGCACATGCTATGGCGGGTTGTTACAATATATTACATATATATACATATATATATGTATATGTATATGTATATGTATGTATATATATGTATGTATATATATGTATGTATAGGAAATATCTCGTAAGGCAATCTGAGTGTATGTATATGCATTATATAAGGCTATCTAGGTGATATGTATATTCATCGGTCGGGAGTCTTGCTCATTCGAACACTATTTCTTGTTCATCCAACACTATTTGACATACTTTTATTATGTGTGTATATGAAGGTATTCTCGGAGTTACGATGGCTTTGGTCACCGATCCCATTGGATCCTCTCTTTTCGATTCTTTGATGTTGGTTTTCTCTCTCTACTCCCTTTGTGAGCTAAAGCGATGACCAAGCCGGAAAAATTTGAAAATGAGCTTGCTCTTCTTGCTCGCAAATTTTCATATGCATACAAGAGAGTGAGAGAGAGGAAGAGAAGGGATGATCACCGCTTTGAGTGTGGTGGCCCCAACCACATTCGAGCAAACCTTATCCCAAGCCGAGAAGGGCAAACGAACAAGGCGGTTTAATCGGGGCAAGAACGACTACACCGACAAGAATTGTGGTACTGGTTCATCGGCTTGCACCCAGTGAAAGCCAACCCGCTTTGACTCCTAGATCATCTACCAGAGCCGCTTCGATCGTGATAGTTAACCAGAGAGACACTCGAGTCCACGCTTCTCTATGAGGCGCCATGTGGTTCAAGATTGGG
The DNA here is from genome assembly GCA_036346275.1 of Otatea glauca. Classification (NCBI taxonomy): domain Eukaryota; kingdom Viridiplantae; phylum Streptophyta; class Magnoliopsida; order Poales; family Poaceae; genus Otatea; species Otatea glauca. The sequence continues at coordinate 32,721,622 of CM070725.1, forward strand.
AGTCTTCACTCTATCAAGATCGAGTCATCTTTCTCTTATGTCTTGATCGGGTTGGTCGGATGGGAAGGAGATGTTTGGATTGTTGACTCGGTTGTTCTCGCCATATGACCGGAGATTCTCGATGGTTCTCTTCTCTAGTCCGAGCCCCGTGATGAGTTAATCACTTTGGGGATGCATCTTGAGTAGAGTCATTGCTAAAGGTACCATCTGCATTAACCAAAATTTCATTCTTAAAGATGTTGCCTTAGTAAGTAAGTACGCAATACAATCCGCTCTCTGTTTCTCGACTTATCGATGACTCTTTCGAGGTAAGCTTCAAGAGTAATGTCTGCAGTAATCCTTGATTCATCGGGAGGGTTAGTTTATGGATTTCTAGATTTGGGAGAGTCTTTCGTGCTGATTTTTCGCTTCTTCCGAGACTCTCTTCGATGTTTGATTGCTTCGAGTCCCGTGATCTCTCCTTCGGCATAGGAGACTTGGCCACATTGGTTTTGATCATTTGACCGAGTTAGCGCCACGATCTCATTCGAGTGCGCCTAAACTCAAGATGGTCAAAGACTTAGTTTGCTCTCCTTGCCGACATGGCAAGATGGTTATCGCTCTCATCCTCCGCCACCGTAGTGATGGTGATGCACCAGACAGCTTTTACATATGGACCACCGTTGGTCCGGCTAGAGTGCGATCAGGGAGGAAGTGGTATGTTCTTGTCATCGTTGATGATTTTCTAGATACTCTTGGGTATTCTTCATGGCCTCAAAGGATGAGACTTTTCTCACTTGGGGTTTGGTCAAGAGGTTGTCTATTGAGCTCCTGTGCATTACTGAGCTATACGCAGTGATAATGGCCTGGAGTTCAAGAATTCCTACTTTGAGAGCTTTTGTGTGGAGTCCGGTTTAGAGCATCGCTTCTTTCTCTCCTACGCCTCGTGAGAATGGCGAGTGGAAAGGAAGAACAGGACCACAGTTGAGATGGCGGGACGATGCTAGATGAGTATAGTACTCCTAGGAAGTTTTGGGTGAGGCTATAGCTACGCTTGCCATGTGACTAATCGCGTGTTTTGAGAGCACATTTGCATCGCACTTCTTATGAGTTGAGGTATGGGCGAAAGCCCAAAGTGTGTCCCATTTTCGCGTTTTGGTTGCAAGTGTTTTATCTTGAAGTCAGTAACCTAGATAAGTTTGAGTCTCGCTCTTACGATGGTATCTTTCTAGGTTACTCGTCTTCTTCTCGTAGCTATAGGGTGCAGAGTGTTGATGCGCATAGGATCATAGAGACTGTGATGTGACCTTTGATGAGGCTAGCCCAGAGCTAGACACGATGTTTGAGCTCTTCTTCTTCCTCCGAGACCATTTTTGTAGAGGATGAGGATAATGGAGATGATGGTGTTCCATCCGATCCAGCCCCTCTACACCGAGGTGCCCTCTGCTTCCATTTACGCACCTCGGGAGACCAGCCCTTGCCTTCCGACTCTCCTTCAAATGAGTGGCTCTGCTCCTATCTCTTCTGCTCAAGAGGTAGAGGCCACTCGCTTCGGTCCTCCCGTCATATTCAGAGACGCCATCCTTCCGATCAAATGATCGGCGATTTGTTCGAGCGTGTCACACGCCAAGAACGGGTCTGTCTTCTTCTGTCTTCACTCGCCTTCGTTGCCTCTTTTGAGCCAAAGGATGTTTCTCATGCATTATCCGATGAGTCGTGGATTAATGCCATGCATGAGGAACTTGAGAACTTTGAGAGGAACAAAGTCTGGCAGCTTGTAGAGCGCCCATCTAGTCATAATGTCATTGGGACCAAGTGGGTGTTCAAAAACAAGCAGAGTGAGGATGGGGTTGTCATTCGCAACAAGGCTAGACTAGTTGCAGGGGCTTTTCTCTCAGTTGAGGGTCTTGACTTTGAGGAGACCTTTGCCCTGTAGCTAGGCTAGAGGCTATTAGGATCCGCTTGCATTTTCTCGCATCCGGGGCTTCAAGCTCTATCAAATGGATGTCAAGAGTGCATTCCTCAATGGCTATATTGAGGAAGAGGTTTATGTCAAACAACCTCCAGGATTTGAGAACCCCAAGTTTCCTAGTCATGTTTTCAAGCTTTCCAAAGCTCTGTATGGACTCAAACAGGCCCCCAGAGCATGGTATGAGAGGCTCAAGTCTTATCTTCTCAGCCATGACTTTAAAATGGGCATAGTAGACAAAACTCTATTCATCAAACACCATGAGTCTCATTTTCTTCTTGTCCAGATTTATGTGGACGATATCATTTTTGGTGGCTCCTCTCATTCTCTTGTCTCTCAGTTTTCTGATGTGATGAGTACAGAGTTTGAGATGAGTATGATGGGCGAGTTGAGCTACTTTCTTGGCTTCCAAATCAAGCAGACTCAGGAGGGTACTTTCTTGCATCAAGGCAAATATACCCGTGACCTCCCGAGGCGCTCGACATGTCGATGGGAAGCGGTGATGACTCCTATGGCCACCATCGCTTGTCCTCGAGCCCGATGAGGATGGTGAGCCCGCTAATCAAAAGGAGTTTGAGCATGATCGGCTCCTCTTGTACCTCACCGCTTCGAGGCGGACATACATTTTCTTTGTGTGTGCATGCGCTCGATTTCAAGCTTCTCCTCGCGCCTCTCACCGCCAGGCGGTCAAGCGCATCTTCAGGTACCTTCGTGCCACCACTGATTATGGTATTTGGTACTCTTCTTCTTCTTGTCTATCTCTTAGAGCCTTTTCCGATGCCGACTTTGTTGGTCAGAGGATAGATAGGAAGAGCACTTCGGCACTTGCCAATTCATTGGCACTTCTCTTGTTTCTTGGTCATCTAGGAAGCGATGCAGGGTTGCCTATCCACCGAGGGTGAGTATGTTCTTTGCGACCGATTCTTTGTCAGAGTCAGTGCTCTGGATGAGATCGACCTTGCAGGACTATGGGTTAGAAATAGAGTGTGCCACTCTTCCGTGACAACACTTCAGCTATTTGCATTGCTAAAAACCCAGTGCAACATTCCCGGACCAAACACATTGATATTAGATATCACTTCCTTAGAGACCATGTGGAGAAGGGTGATATCGTGCTTCAGTTCATAGATGGTGACCACCGCTAGCGATATCTTTACCAAGCCTTTGGATAGCTCCGGGTTTGTTGCCTTGAGGAGTGAGCTTGGAGTCGTGAGCCCATACGGCTTATCTTGAGGGGAGTGGTTTGTATATTATGTACTATATATTTTCTTTCACCTTTTCCTTTCTTCTTCGGGTGACTTTGGGCTTGTTTTCTTAAGTTGAGTTCACTCACTTAGCATGTCTTCCATGGACCTCTTATCTTATGCTTTAGGTTGCTATCATGCGTGATTAGTTTGTTCTCTCTTCTCTCTAGGTTGAGTTCCCTCACGCCTTATAAGTCTAGCGTGTTTTGGGCCTCCTGGTAGACGAGTGCTGTGCACTCCTTAGTTGGGATCTAGAGTCAGCTTCCCTATGTTAGTCTCTAGGGAAGATAAGAGCCATCTGGCGAGAGTGAGTCTCTTCTATCTTATCTATGCTCAATAGCCATCCAGTCTTGCAGTTTCTCGACTTCTTCTCCCCATTCATTTTTTCTGGTTTTATTGAGTTCATTTGGGTCTTCTTTATGCCTAATCTTGATAATAACTCAACTTTAACCAGATTTGAGCCTAAAATTGATTCAACTGTTGAGGGGAGTTTGGGAATCTGTTCATGCATTGCATTTAGACCGCATTTTTCTGCTTTATGAGCTTTGTCTATTATGCAATTGATTCAATCTTTCATGTAATGCACCTTGCTACATCTTTGAAGAAAATCACTAGCTTAGGTCTATCCAAGTTCATCTATGATACTAAGCTTGTTAAAATCAAAATTGAAAATCTTAAATGAAAACATGTTGCTTTTTCTTGTTAAAGTTTCTTCTCTAGAGGTTTTACCATGAATTGTGAATTTATGGAGTTCTCTAGAGTCCCTATAGCAACTTGGGTGAAACTTGCTTGATCCATATTTTAGTCCTTCAAAATTGCTCATATATGCTAAAATAAGAAAAACTTGACTCTTTTGTGCAAAATTGAACTCAACACTATATATTCTCGAGATCGCCTCCCATTGCACTTGGGATGAACTTGGAATATATAGTGTATGACCAAGATCATTCTCTTAAGAGTTACTCTTGGGGTGATCGAACATGGCTTGAGTCAACCATTAAGAAATGCAAATAACAAAAACATAAGTGGGTAAAGAATGCAAATAATGTCAAACATTTGCACCCCGCTATGTCTTTCAAAATATCAAAGAAGAAGAATTTGCATGAATTGAAAATGAACTCGAAGGACTCTATATGTACTTCAAGATTCCCAAAGTGTTGAGTAGGTTGAACTCTAGGTTTTCCATTTGATCCTATGAGTGGTCGGCTTCTAGCTTTGAAACTTTTGCTAAGTTTTGCACTTGTTCAAATCTTGCTAAAATAAAATCTTGTAAACCAAGCTTGTGAGCCAAATGACTTTGTTCTTGCAGACATCCTAGTTCACCATTTTCTAAATTGACTAGCTTGGTGTCATATCTTGTCATTGTGATCACTTGATAATTCTCAAAGCTCACTTAGGATGCATTTCATGCATACATATATAAAGGAGAGAAAACAAAAAAAAAAAGAGAGAAAATTCCATTTTGATGCCTATATTGCCAAAAGGGGGAGAAAATGTAGAAAAGGCATCATTTAAAATGTAGAAAAGGGGGAGATAAAAATGTGAAAGCTTGCTATCTCTTATGATCTTTGTAAATCTTTGCTATCTCTTATGGATCATATCACATTTGGCACTTATGATTGATTTTTAGAGCTTTTGTAGAAAACTTGCTCTTTCATGATCTTGCTCTAAAATCTTCTGCCAACTTGGTCATGATTTTATATCTTTCTCTCGACCAAGTTTGGTTTTGCAATCAAATTGCTTTACAAACTCAAATTTATGCCTTTTCGAGTGTTTGTCAATATACTCATCAAGGGGGAGATTGAAAGACCATGTGGAGGTCTATCCCTGATGGTGATGAGTAATTGACTGTGGTTTAGCCTGTTGTGCTTGAATTTGAGTTTGATCCGAGTGGTCAGGTCTTTGGTTGGTCGGAGACCAGTTGTCTGACCCAGAGTGGTCAGGTCTTTGGTTGGTCGGAGACCAGTTGTCTGACCCCGAGTGGTCTGAGCTTTGGCTGGTTGGAGATCACCATCCGACCCGAGTGGTTCGAGCCGTGGTGGTTGGAAACGACCGTCCAGGCCGAGTGGTCGGGACGAAGACCGATGGTCGGACCGAGTGGTCGGGACGAAGACCGATGGTCGGACTCGAGTGGTGGGGAAGAAGACCAGTGGTCGACTCGAGTGGTCGGAAGAAGACCAGTGGTCGGACCCGAGTGGTCGGGGCGAAGACCGGTGGTCGGACCTCGAGTGGTCGGGATGGAGACCGGTGGTCGTCCGTGGTCGGGATGGAGACCGTTGGTCGGACCATGTGTGGTCGTGGTTTTGCCGCCGATGAAGTGTATATCTTTCGCTGAGATGGATATGTGTTGTTGGACATTGCTATGTGATGTGGTTTTTGTCTATGATGGTTGCGAGGACTTTGGAGCTAGGTCATGGTGAGGCTAAGGGGATCGTGACTAGGCCGAGAGCCGAGGTCCGGATGATCGTGGTGTCGCCAAAGATGACCGAGGCCGTGGAGTAGCTGCAAGCCAAGAAGACAAAGGAATGGATGAGATGCTAACTTGGAGCCGCTCGATCGAGGAGGACCGTTGGATCGCGATCGGGAAGAGAGAGCGGGTCAAGTTGGTATGCTTTGAACAGCGTGCAAAACCCGTTGTGTTGTTGGGTTTCGGTCACCCATGCATAGCTGTGTGAGTGGGTAAAATCTCACCCTTGATGGAGTGCTCTAGGGTTTAGAGGCTCATCCAAGGGTGGTAGGTGTTCCTAGCTCGCTACTAGACAGGGAGAGGGTGTCTCCCCGGGACGTGGTGAGCGGTGAGGAAAGTCTACGTGAGTAGTTGAGAGTTGTTGAGAGTGATGGTGTAAGGATCAAATCTGGCTCTTGGATGTTGGCTTAGGATTGAAGCAAGATATCCAAGGGTGGGAATTGATCCTGTGTCACTATAAATAGAGGGTAGGGCAGCCTTCCTCTCTCAAGGTTCCGAGGTTTTGCCGCTCATTTGAGTTTTGCCCACTTTGTTGTGAGGCTTTGTAAACCTCCCTTCCGTAAATGAAATGTTCTTCATCTATGTTCTTGTTTCATTTCCCTTACGTATTTACATTACGCACTTAAATTACATTATCTAAATTCGCATTTACTTACTTGCAATTTTCTTTACGTAATTTGGATTTGCCTCATCTCCTTCTACATGCTTCGAGTCTTTGTTGAAATTCATGATTGATGAACTCTTCTCTAGATTCGGTGCTTTCAATCATCTAGGCAATCATTGCGTTCTTATTGCAAGTTTGTAAACTGTGTGTTCTTGAAGTGCGTAAGCGTGTGACTTGCGTTCTTTAGTCCGATTGGCTTCGTTCTTGTTGCCAAGGATGAAAGATTCTTTGGATGAATCTTCTATAGATCATATCCCAATTATCTAGGCAATCTACAACCTCTTCTATTCAGCTTTGCAAGAAACCAATTTCGTGACTAGTTTTCGATAGTGTTTCTATTTGTTTGAAGGGTTGTTTCTTCGCGTACTTACTTGCTGTGATTTGTGTAGAGTTATCCAAGGATATTCGATCATCAACTCTCACCGCAAGTTAGTGAAGTCTGTGTTCGTGACTCTGCTTTTGGTGTTGCATTTGTTTAACCGAAAAGGGACGGAACCTTGGTATCAATTCCTTCGATTGATGATTGAAATAGGTTCCCGACATCCTTAGGGAGGTGCACACCAATTTCCCTGCTTTTGGATCACCGATCAAAAGTTACATCGATTGCTTTTAAGATCGTGCTGATTTTATTGCTCATCCGACTTCCGCATCGTTCATCCGACCTCAGAGGTCGGGCGATCGCTCATCGGCCGGAACACTATTCGCCCGAGTATCGCTCATCCGACCTCGTAGGTCGGGCGCATCGCTCATCGGTCGGGAGTATCGTTCATCCGAACACTATTCACCCGAGATCGCTCATCCGACCTCGTGAGGTCGGGCGATCGCTCATCGGCCGGAGTCTCGCTCACCCAACACTATTCACCCGAGTATCGCTCATCCGACCTCTGAGGTCTGGACGATCGCTCATCGGTCGGGAGTACTGCTCATCCGAACACTATTTCACCCGAGCATCGCTCATCCGACCGCAATGGAGTATCATTTAACCGACCTCCGCAATCGGAGTACCGCTCATCCGGTCGGGTATCGCTCATCCGACCACTTCGGCCGGGAGTTCGCTCACCCGACCACTTCCGGTCGGGAGTACTGCTCATCCGACCACTTCGTGTCGGGAGTATTGTTCATCCGACCAAGACTAACGACCGATTCATAGAGATCGCTTCATCCGACTGAGCTACTCGACCAAAGGCGCTTTTATTGCTCACCCTATCTTAACTGGCCTGAGCCTCTGCTTTGAAATTGCCCTGATCGATGGTTCATTCTTTCTTTCTGGTCTTTTGGTGGATTGAATTTAGGGGAGAATTTATTCGAAAATTTTATTTGGCTCCTATTCACCCCCCTCTAGTCGCCTTTTCGATCTTTCAGAAATTTATTTAGGTCGCTTGCTGATATTTGTGTGTATTTGGAGAATTTGTAGCGTATAGTTTTGTAGTAGTGACATTCTGGGCACATGCTATGGCGGGTTGTTACAATATATTACATATATATACATATATATATGTATATGTATATGTATATGTATGTATATATATGTATGTATATATATGTATGTATAGGAAATATCTCGTGTAACGGAGTGTATGTATATGCATTATATAAGGCTATCTAGGTGATATGTATATTTTTTTTGACATACTTTTATTATGTGTGTATATGAAGGTATTTGCAAAATACACTCGAAGCTATGGACTCGCTTACAATTTTTTTCATGTGGATCATATTGGAGTATCTTATAATAAGTATATAAATGTACCCAAAGTGATAAACAAGTATTTCAAATTTGTGTAGATGGTATGTCAGAGGTAGGAGTAACTACACCTAAGAGTAAAAGGTTTTTCACACAAGCGCACACACACATACATATATATGATGCTAGAATGGGACACCATGATTTCAAATGCATGAATTCAAGCCAAATTCAGATATTTTTTTGAAAATGTTAGTTTTAGGATATATACTCATATATGACGATTCAAATGAAACACAGAACTTTGAAAAAATATATTCAAATTCAAAGATTTTTAACGAATTTAGATCACATGCTTTGCTAATTTATATATAAAATCAGCACATACCTACAATCAAAATATCATCAAAAAGGAAAAATCTAGTTTGAATTTCAGTTCAAACTTGTTTGAACTAGTTAGTAAGCTAGTTAAACTCATCATCCTAAAAATTATATATATAATATATATACACATATATACACACACATATATATATACAGTAGCACTAATCTGCGCGTAAGTGCAGATTAGTTATTCTGTGCTTCGGTTGGAGAAGCGCACGCAAACCATTCCACGTACGCACGCGTGTTGACTAAGCCAATCACCTATGTAGCCAACTAGTAAATGCCTTTTCTAGTTTGTACATGAATATATATTTTCTTTATTTTAGCACGAACGGTTTTTACCACTAGCTTACTGATGATGAGAGGAGCAAAATGATATAAGTCTCATCAATAAACGCACCTGAATCAGATTTTACTAATAAATGAACATTGAATTACTTAATGCGTTGTAAGATTTTACTACCGCACAGACTTCATATGCTGCTAAACCCTCTAGCATGATAGTATAGATTTTAATATATATATATATAGGTATATGTATATTATATATATGTGTATGTATATATGGTAACACTATTCTACGCATGCGTGCAGCTACGTGCTAGTCGTAACCCCTGGAGAAGCACGTTCAAACCATGCACTTATGCCCGCTTACGTCCAAGCCAATCAGTAGCGTGACCAACTAATGAACCAACTATTTAATGCTTTTGTTTGTTTGTACATGAATCTTTATTTCTTTGTTTTAGCCGTAACTTTTTATTGGCAGCTCCAATTCATGAACGGTTTTCACCAATAGTTTATTGACGATGAGAGGAACAAAATGATATAAGTCTCGCCAATAAACACCGCATGAATCAGATTTTACAATCAAATGAACATCAAATTACTTAATACGTTGTAATATTTTACTACCGCACATACTACACATGCTGCTGAACCCTCTGGCATACTGTAGAGTCTGTGTGCAGTAGTAAACCTTACAATATATAGATTTTACTATCCGTGTGTGTGTGTATATATATATATATATATATATATATATATATATATATATATATAGTTTATTATCTGTATATGTAACTTTTACTATCAAAGCATGGCACGGGTGTGAGATGTATGGATGGATAGTAATACCTTCCTGCTGCCTGCAAATCATGACGCGTCTGCTCGTCATCGGTCGCCGTCGTCCTGCCAAATTGACGATGCAGTTGCGATCTTACGCCGTTCTCTCTCTATATATATATACACGTTCGCCGATTGAGTTGCCGTCTTTGAACCGATCGATGCACTTTACGTTCTGTGGCTGATATGAAGTACAAGTAGTTCTAGTAAGATATTGTTTAGACACAGTAGATATATGCGTGCCTCGTGATTAGCTTCCCTTTTCTTTTTTTTGCGATCAAATTAGCTTCCTTTTCGAAAAAAGAAAACAAGAAAGCTTCGTGTTTACTCTTAATAAGTTGCGTGCTGGCATGTATACTGCCTATATTAAACTTCGAAGGATTCCCGGTAGGAGAGCCCTCCCACGTGTCCTCCATCCCTGAAACCTCCTCAAACAAATGCGAAATTACGTTTAGGTCCTTTCACGGTTGAGGCAATTTATTTTATGATTTAATTGAGCTATCAAATAGTGTTATAAATTTGTTAAAAAAAATTATAACGGTCCTCAGAGCATGCCTAAGTTACCATAAAAAATTTGAGTTGAGAGCCCTCCCACGTGTCCTCCATCCCTGAAACCTCCTCAAACAAATGCGAAATTACGTTTAGGTCCTTTCACGGTTGAGGCAATTTATTTTATGATTTAATTGAGCTATCAAATAGTGTTATAAATTTGTTAAAAAAAATTATAACGGTCCTCAGAGCATGCCTAAGTTACCATAAAAAATTTGAGTTGTTATAAAACTTATACAATTTTTCAAAATTCCGACAATGCTGCTAATGCATTCATATCAACTCCACTTATTTAATTGAGATAATAAATCATGTTGAAAATTTTTGAAACTTTTTTATAATGGTCCTGAGAGCATGCATAAGATACCATAAAAACATTGGACCATGATTGAACTTGTGCGATTTTTATAAATTCTGAATCCATTTAAATTTCGCTACTTTTATTTTTCCAGTGCCATCAAACGAATTTGATTTTTCAAACTTTTTTAGAAGGGTTCTGTAAGCATGCCTAAGCTACCGAGCATTCATAAGCTACCATAAAAAAATTGGACCATGATTGAACTTGTGCGATTTTTATAAATTCTGAATCCATTTAAATTTCACTACTTTTGTTTTTCCAGTGACATCAAATTTGACATCAAACGAATTTGATTTTTCAAACTTTTTTAGAAGGTTTCTGCAAGCATGCCTAAGGTACCATAAAATTTTCATATTATGATCAAAATTGTGCAATTCTGTAAGAATCTGACAATGGTGCTAATGCATTTAAAGCAACTTCACTTATTTAATTAAGCTATTAGAGAATGTTGGAATTTTTTAAAACTTTTTGAGGAGGGCCCTGAGATCATGCCTAAGCTGCCATAAAAATTTCAAAGCATGATCAAGCTTGTGCGATTTTTAAAAATTCTAACAATACTATTGATGCGTTTAAATTTCACTCATTACCCGGAAACTCACCTTGACGCGGCGTGTCGCCGCGCATAGTCATCTAGTTTATGCAATAGATCGAGAAGATGCATGACAACCTTGCTCTGTCTAACAGATCGATCACGGTGCATGGTGCTACACGATCGATGCTACTACGTTTTTTTAGAGAGAGTGCTAGTTAGCTACACCACTGAATCACAGCTTTGGTTTATATATTTTTAAGGGTACAAGCAGGGTTCAAAATCTCGTTTTGCTCCAAATCTCGTCCATAGCCGGAGAACGAAATCTCGACGAGATTTAGAAATTTCGGACAAATCTCGAACGAAATACAAAAACAAAAATTCAAATCTGGATTTTTTCTACTGAGAAAGCCGAAATTTCGGCCGGTTTTGCCGGGATCTCGGCGAGATTTGCCGAAATCTTGGCAAAATTGCACCGAGTGAAAAATAAATCAAACGACACCGAAAAATTTTGAAATGTTTTTTGTAGGTTCATGACATATCACTTATGTTCTCATAAAGATTTCAGATGATTATCAGATCTGAGGAATTTTTAAAAATTCAAATATTGCTACAGTCCTAATAAAACGCTGACCGTCAAGTTTGAACCGAACGAAAAATGAAACAAGACATTTTATAAAATTTTACAATTTTTGTGCATGGTTGTGATGATTAGGGGATGAATATTACTAAATGTTCTTTTAATCCATTGTGTTGCGCGTATAGTTTGTTCAAAATATCTTTGTATTTTTTTAGGACATGCCATCTGTAGAGCATGTGTTTTGTGTCATCGAAGACGAGAGGTATCGCAGCTGCCATGGCAGGGTCTTGATCTGTTATTATTATATTTATAAGATATGCTGTATTTTGTGAAACGATTGAAAGTAAATATCAATATGTTGAATAGAACATTACCAGTAAGGATGCAAATTGGGTCCTTCCCTTCCATACAAGTTTTGAATGTTCTGAATAGCCATTCGAATGATTTGGTTTTCTCATCTCGGAGTACTGCATACCGAAGACGGTGTTCTGCAGATGATGATTGGATCCAACAAACATCGCGAGAGGCATGTTGTATATGTTGGTCTTGTATGTGGTGTCGAACGTGATAACATCCCCAAAATTAACATATTCACCACGACAGCTCGCATGGCTCCAGAAGACGTTTTTCACTAAATTGTTTTTATCAACTTGTATGTTGTAGTAGAATTTTTCATTCTAAGCACGACACTCATTGAAAAAAGCAATAAGTTTGTTAATATCATCGCTCCTGTCAGAACGCGCGTTACATGCTTTCCTGTGAGGTCAAAATAAATGAGTTGTTAGTGCAGTAATTTTATTGATAGTAATCTATACATTTGTTAGTAGTAAATTATCGAAGAATATATAGCCCAAACCTGTTTTGAATATCTCGATCAGTGAATGGTACGTTTTGTCGATTTCCAAGAATATCTGATAGCATGTTCATCATCGCTTCATGAAGTATATTGCCTTTTTGCATGGTATCGACAAGCTCCATTAGAGAATGATCAAAAATTTTGTGTGCATGCATGAAAGATACTATCGACAAGTGATCTGCATAGGGGATGGTTGTGTTCTAGTATAACCCATTCTATCCTAACTGATCTGTCACTTAATTCCTTCTTGATCTTTATAAAGGCCCTGCAACCTGTTCTCTTAGAGGTCTTGTTTCGTTCGCGTTATTTAGTCGGGTTGTAGTAAAGATGTTTTTCTTCGTTCACACAGCACAGCTCTCTTACTATTTTTTTCGTTCTATTTTTTCTCACACCGAAACCAGCATGACGTGCGTAACGAAAGTAGAAATCGTATGCTTCCTTCTCATTATCAAATCGTTGGCCTAGTTCCGGAACCATATAGTCAGGGACTTCTGAACCCTTTCATAGTAATAGTCTTCAGTGTATACAAAATAGAATTAACAATACTGTACTATTTTCTCAGTTGTTGATTTACTTACGTGAGTGTATATCTTCTTGTTAGCTGGAGTTTCCATCTCGGATGTACATATTGACGGCGGCGATTGTATTTTCGTTGTGTGTAGTAGAGGATCCCGCATAGTTTAATGGATTTCTGCCATTGGTATAGCATGAACCACTTCAGGTGTGGGATGCGGTGACGATACTGCCCAGTCTTGCTCTTCAGTGAAGTGAATATGATTCATCGAATGGTAAAATGAATTGGTTGTTTTCTTCTTCGCTGTCGAAACGAACATGGTAATCTGTGTGGTATGGTATAAATAAGGTAACTACTATTTATGGTTTGTGAAAGATTAGGAGTCCGTTCGTAATTGATTTACTGTTGTTTACAACGCATTTTCCAGTTAAATATATAAATATCATTCTTGAACCACTTCAAACATACGATTTTTTTATTTTTACAATTTTCTAATTAAGCAAGTTATGTATTACTGTCCGTAACAGCTCAGGTAATATCTTACAACTGATTACTTCCGTATGGACAGCATTGAGTTTTGTGCATGTAGTACCATGGTTACCTTTTACTCATAGTAAATCCTAGCATTTCAAATAGTAAGTTACAACAAATTACTACTGAATGAACATCATTTTAATACTAAAGTCAAAGAAACTGACAGCTTTTAGTTTATGCGCCAACATAGATGTCAGTAATAATATCCTGCAATTTTTAGTAAACCATAGTATATGTATGGCATTACGGACGTACAACTCCATACAAATTCACTGGACCTGGTATCTACCTAGGCGACTAATTCACGATAATAAACATTATTCGAAATACGGTAACTTTATTACGTAAAGAATCATAATAAATATAATATGCGATTCCTAATATAATACGCAACTCCTATCGTTCGTTTTTTACTAGCAATTATGCACGTACAAACCTATCTGCTAGTTGCTATTCTATTGATTCTACTGCCGATTCTCTTATTTTACTTCAACATATAAGATACTACTATATTTAGCACGGCATTACAGACGAAGAAACTAATCTACTATTTTAGTACCGACTACGAACTATTTTACTACCGAACACGAAGTAATTTTTCTACCGACTATGAAATAATTTTACTACCGACTACGAACTAATCTACGAATATTATAGGATAATAAATGTTATACGAAAAAACGGTATTTGTATCATGTAATGAATCATAAAACATATAGTACGCTATTCCTATCGTAAGTTTTTTACTATCAATTACTATCTGCATTACGATATTATCCATGTACACGTAATTCTGCTAATTACTATTGATTCCATGTCAATTTACTGCCGAATGCGCACGTGTTATCGACCGTTAACTCAAAGCACGAATCTGGATTGTTTTATTTCGCGTTTTGGGCTGATATGTAGTAATAGGCCGTCGATACTTAATTCTTTTAGCGACGCGATGATTACGGCCAGCGCGTAGAATAACTAGTTCTACGCGCTGGAGTAGAATAGCGCCACCGTATGTATGTATGTGTGTGTATATATATATATATATATTGAATAGCCAAATCCTGGGACCTTCTCGGCAACTCCCAGAGCACGTTGAGACGCAAGACAGCAAAACAGCAGCAAGTGTATCCTGAGTTCCTGACAGGAGCCCCTCTCATTTTCTATTCACGAACGATCATTGATTACTTTTGAATCATCATTCCAACACACGAATAGGATAGGCAGAGCGATGACTCACACTCGCAATGCGACGCATCCCAACAAAAGAAAAGGTATTAACAGTGGTTTGTTAAGTTGGCCCAGCAGTATTTTATCTAGTCCAGGTGCAGAAGGAAAAAAAAGGACGCACCATGGCACACTTTGTGGCAAAAATTTTTGCAAAAAAAAAAAGACAAAAAAAAGAACTGCCAAAAAAGAGGCCCCTCGCCGTTGGCAAACAACTAGCAATAGCATTGAATTTCAGCTCTTTCAATAATTAATTAATTAACCAATTAGTCAATGCTTTCCTTGCCCGTAACGTTTACTTTTTACCATTCTGGGAAGGTATCAAATTTATATTAAGTTAGTATTAAAAGGTAAAAAAAATTAAAAGGTAAAAGTATCAACTTTTACTACTTTAATGTAAATTTTAATACTCTGCGGAACAATATAAAGCCTCCTATGGCGCTCTCCAAACCCCAATCTTTCCTTTCAGGCTCAACCCAGTGTCATGCTGTGTCTCTTGCCTGCCCCCTGCCATTTCCCTCTGGGGAGGGCAGTCCATGAGGACCATGACACAGTTTGCATTTAGGTAGGATCCATGTCCTCTAATCGGACTAAGGCCAACCAAACACAAGAAGATTCCTGTGTCCATTGGTGCTTGTTGGGTTGCAGCCATGCACACTGCTATCATCAGGAACATACCAAACAAATTGTATAGTTATACTAACATATCGGCTGCTAAGAGTATTCTGTGCATGGCGGCCGGTTGTGCCATTGCCGGCTAACAGGTACGATTAATTAACTGGTCATGGTTGGATTGGGATTGGGAGGGAGTCAATGTGAACCCTCCATGGCCTGCAATACGTGTTGAGAGCTTCTTCTGGTGTGTGAAAGGTGCTCTTGCCTTGCATTCTAGTGTGCCAGGGCAGGACGATCTTGTTTGCTCATGCATGTGATAGGATCGAAGACTGGTTCAAATATTTTGTTTCAAAGTTTGGTTGTACTCTTTCTCAAATTTCATAGCCAAATTAGTTCTGTTTCCTTCAAAATTGTCCAAATTCAGTCCTATTTCTTTCAATTTTGAAAGTAAGGTCCTAACCGTTTCGAGTGACGCACAAGTTTCGTCTGTTCGTTAGTGATTTTTCTTTCTTCTTTCCTCTAAAGTTTGCCAACTAGTTTAGTAAGGTTTAAATTATTGTGTCGTTAACCTATGTTTTGGAATTCTGTCACTTTCACTATACTGAGATAAGTTTGGTTTCTCTCTCTCATCCTACCGTGTTAAGGCTTGATTGTTCTGTGGCAGTGTCGCTTTAGACCTCGTTATTGACTTGAGCCAATGCCTGGGTTCCCATTAATCTCTGCAATGTCTATCTATCCAATAATTAGGAGAATCTTGCAATTGGACCCGTCAACTACAACATATTCCGGAGATTTGTGTCAAGTACATAGTCACGAGGATACATCGATAGGCCTGAGGAATTTATGGCCAAGACGCAAAACCCTTATTCCATTTTGCATCCCTTTCAAGTGAGTAGATAAGCACAAGCAAGAAAGGAAAGAAAAGGAAAGAATGTGATGTGGGGAACTACAACAGAAGCAACCAACTTGTGTTTAGCCACGCTAAGACGATCCGGCATCACACTACTTACTACAAGTCATTCGCTGATTTAAATATTAGCAGTAGCAATGATCCCAATAAAGTTGTATAATGCAAGACAAATGGTAGGATTAGGTGTTCATTACCACTAACCCTTTTAAGCCTGTGTATTGGAGCCTTTCGGCTAGGGGTGCAATCGAAGCTAATACCATGGATTTCTCTCATCTCGTATCTTATTCTAAATTTTTTCTCGGAATCAGAGTGAGACACAGATAGTGCCGGATACGAACACGAATGCGGACTATCTTGGGCACGAATACGGAACGAATACATGTCGCTCCAAATAAGGTTAGACTCATGTAACATGTCAAAAATTTGAGTTTTGGAATGATTAAAAAATTAAAATGAACTATTTGCATTTTTCTCAAATTAACTAAAGCTTGATTTGAATTTTTTATGCTAAATATTTAATTTGATTAATCTACACATCAAACAAAAGATTTTTCTTGTGCTCCAAGGAATTTTTCTGTAATTTTTGAGATTTTTTTGAATTTGTTTGGATTTATATGAATTTCTGTTGTTTTACTTAATTGGAAAATTAATTTTTATTCCGAGCCTCGTCCCGCTCCACAGTCGGCCTGTTCCTATTCCGAGCCTCGTCCCGCTCCGCAGTCGGCCTGCCTCCACATTGCCCGGCCCAATCGCTCGCCCGCTCGTGGCCCAGCCCCGCACACCGCCGCCACCGGGTGAAACCCTTACCCTAGCCAGCCACGGAGTCTGCCTGCCGTACACCGCATCGCTGCCCTCGGTTTTCGGGTTCTACACACCCACTGAGGCTATAAAAAGCCCCAGGGATCCTCGATTCGGGTTCCTTACCTCTCACCGCACCTTTTCCCCTCCTCACCACCGCCCGAGCTGTCGCCGTTCGTCCTCGCGAGCTGCCGAAGTTGCACCACCACTGTCTTGGTCTGCTCTGCCGCTGATCTGCCACTCCGGACCGTCTCTGTCGCTCCCGTGTGCACCTTCGTCTTCGTCGTGTCGCGCTCGCCAAGATCTGTGCCAACACTACACCATGACACAAAATTCCCGTCACACCTCTGTAGGTAAAAATCAGCCTTTACCATCCAACCATCTGTTGGTAAAGATTTTCAACAGTCAATCCATCGGCAGTACTGTAATTACGGATAGACTATGTGTCAGTAAAGATATATAGGTTTAGAGACAAAAAAGTCAGCAATTATCTGTTTCTCGATTAGTCTATCTGTTGGTAAAACTTGTGTACAGCGAAGCACGTGGCAAACAGACGTACAGGCGCGAACGAAAAAAATTCACACATGTGGTCACCCTTTAGGTTAAACCGATCGATCATCACACTTCTCTCCCTTCAATTATTTGGCTGCCCAAATATCTTTCCCCTCTCACTTAGTCGTAGCGCCGCCACACACTAGCTCCTCGCGCTCTTCGTCCGATCCACACGCCCCTCGCCGCAGTCGCTCCTTACCGATAGATAGACTGTTGATGAAATTGTGTCATGGTGTAGTGCAAGCCGAGCTCGATCCATTGTGTCTCCGCCATTTGCTAGGTCTTCTTCCTCCGCGTCGCCTTCCTTCACCAGAAACCCAAGCCAAGACTCGCTGACCTGGCGTCCGTGTTGTCGCCATCATGTCTCCAGGTGTGCAGCCGCGTCAGCACCATCGCTCATGTGTCCACCGTGTCATCGCCCGCATGTGCGCCAGGTCATCACATGAGGGGACCCATCCGTCAGCCGCCACCTCAGCCCTAGCTGCCCAATCAGCACTTGCGTCACTCGTGCACCAGGTGCACCGTGAGCCGAGCGTAGTGCCATAGACCCAGTCCACCAAATTCTAGCCGACGTCAGCATGACGCAATAAACCAAATTTTCTTTAGAAAAATAATTCCAGAAAATAATCTTTTTCTATTTTTTTGAATTTAATCTTTCGGAGGCCCGTTCTCTCTCATACGAACTCCGATTGAGGCAATTCAAGTTTATAAATTTTTCTAAAATCAAGATCTATATTCCAAAGCCATTTATTTTCAATTTGGAGTTTGTTCGAGTCTTTGTTTGTTATTTATTTGTATTCGTTGTTTTCTTTTTCGGTAGACGCTAATCCCGAGGAAGCGAACGGAAAATTTGAAGATCAAGACTCAGCAGTAGATCAACAAAGTAAGTCATAACCTTTGATCATGTTGAACCTATGTTTTCAAAAGTAATTTGTTTTATACAATTGCACGCTATTTGTGTATCAATGATTAATTGCTAGGAATAGCTATATACCTAATTAACCTTATGCCACCTTGATTGTTGGAATACCATGTATCCATTGTTAACCCTAGGTTAGGATTTTATTAGTTAGACATGATCATATTACCAACATTGTGTTATTGTAGCTATGCTTAGACATGCTTAGCGTACGATGGGATTCATATCACATGTTGAATAATGTTAATCTTGACTTAATGAGATATTGAATTGTGGCCGGTAGCCACTGTTGTAAAATTTATTGTACTCTCGCAAGGTGTGCCATTGGTCTTGGTTGAACAAAATAGTTTTCCCTCGGGCAAGTGATCGTGCAGTAAAGGGGGTATTGTTAGTACATTTGGGATGTGGATGTCTTGCCTAAGACAACTTAAGAACTTAATCTTGTGTGCTATTGAACTAGATCTAACCGTACAACCACATGTCTGGTATAGGATAGACCTAGCTGATTAATTTGCAATATCTAAATTTGAGTACTGCCAGTTCATTTTGTGGGTTTCGAGATGGACAGGTAGATTCACATGGCTCAAGAGGGAGCTCTGAGGGGCGAAACCTTAGTGGGCAGTATTGAGTTTAACAAGGCATTGTAAAGGCTTTGTCGTGATCTCTTTGCGGCACACCAAAGGAAGTATGCTAATGACGTTGCACAAAGAGACGATCATGTCTTGTGGGTAAAGTAGTACAACCTTTACAGAATATAAAACTATTCGAATAGCCGTATCCGCGGTCATGGACATGCCTGGAAATTTCACATGAGGTATAGGTTGTTTCATAAAATATTGGAAGGTAAAATTGTTGGGATGTGAATGGGGAGTTCACTGTTGAATTTGATGTATAAATTTAACACTGTTGAGTCCAATGGTTTGATGATGGTTTTAGACGGTGTTGGGTGAAGCCTCACCATTCTTTTCATGTTGTCTACCATTGATTTACCAGTTATTTATTATATTTCATAAATATGCTTTCAATCTATGTACCATATTTCAATTAAAGTTATTGCTTTCTGCAAAAGAACCATATGATAATTCTTTGGCAAGCCTTGTATGAATATATTGCATCATTTACCTACGGCTTGTAGAGTACTTTTTGTACTCACGGCTATACGCCTTTGTTAATCAGTTGATGAGGAAGGATCAGAAAATACAGAGTTCTATGAGGAGGAGTATTATGAAGACTACATAGATTAGGAAGGCGTTACTCAGATGATTGCCTGTGGCATATCAAATGGCCCAATTTATTTTATTTCCATTGTAACAGTTTATTTGTTTCTTTAGCCCTTAAGGCATAGTGGTGTAAACTTTGACCATAAGGTCCGTTGTTTTATTTAATAATAATTTACTACTTTCTTAGTTAATTCATTGTATGGAATTGTATTTTATATATGTTGCACTGTGTGCGCTAGCCTGATCCTGGACTAGTGCAGTATACATAGAGGGTTTCAGATTTGTAAATCTGGATTCCGACAGAGATGGTCACGAATATTTAGTGGGATATTACGCAAAAACAATAATCGTATATGTCGCATATATTAGGATCAACCAACCATACTATATGTCCAAATGGCAACTACATTAGTAGATTAAAAGTATATTTAACTACATCACTGGATGACAGAGAGGGAGGTCGATGGGAGGGTCTTGGCGCAGCAGCGAGGGAGGATGACGGGAGGGTCTTGGTGCCACAGCGAGGCAGGCGAGTGGCAGTCAACGAAGATCGTTGGCCGCTGGAGGCCCAAATGGAGGTCTTGGCTGCGGTGGCGGCGAGGGATGTCGAGGGAGGTCTTGGGCCTTGAAGGAGATGATGGCAAGCAACAACTCATGGAGATCAATAGCCGCAGGAGATTGACAATGCTAGACACCCGGACGAAGTGAGGGAGGCCTTGGTGGCGAGGGACACCTAGAGACCTTAGCGGCGAGGGAGGCAAGCGGCGGCCGTAGAGGTTAACGGCAGCCGAACGCTGATTGCCCCGCTCTGGAGGGCCGCAGGAGGGAGGTCTTGACGGCGGCGGCATCTGAGGGTTGGGGATAGGGGTTAGCTGGTTAGGGACTTTAGGTGAGACCGGGATCCACATCCGGATAGCTCCGATTAATATTCTGGATAGCTTCGAATCCAACGGATACTTTCGTCCTAAATTTAATTTCATATCCAACAAAAACTATCCTGATCTGACTCTAAAATCCGAGAAAAATCCCAGATATCTGGTTTCATTCTCTGAATAAGATCTGAATTTGTTCGGATGGACGGAAGGCCAGGATCTATCCGCTCTATTTGCATCCCTACTTTTGGCATGCAAGAATGGGTATGATTAGTTTTGGATTAATTATTTCATGGTGCCTGAACTCTGAAGTAAGACTTTGCTTCCTAATTGCCATCTGGATAGCTTGAAAGTAATATACAATTATTTTTCTCCAAACTGTGTTATCCAGCAAGTCTGAAACTCGGGATCTCCCAACTCTTGTACATACCGATCAATTCATCCTTTAACAAACCAACTTACGTAATATTTAAAAAAATGTGGGCAACAATATCATGGTTCGAGCATCTCCTACACTTATAGGCGAATGAAAATGTGAGCCTAATCCTATCATAATACTTTTCATGCTGTACTTTTCTATGGCAGTAAACTATGCAAATTAAACAGAGTTGACAGAAGTTGTGCATGGCACGCTGTTCTTAAGCATGGCAGTGAATATAAATAGGATCGAACTCGCACAGCCGTTGCCCAAAACGAGCAAGTGGTGCACATGGTCTCGTGAAACTTCACGGAATTGCATTTCGGTTCGGTGCGTGGAAAGCCATGCACGCAGACGAATTTTGACTCCTACTCTGAAGACTGCTTGGGAGCAAGAGAAGCAGAGGACTGGAATAGACAGAGAGATACACTACTCCATTCGTTTTGTTTGTCGCACGCAGTGCATCCGTTGCTTTTGTTTAATTTGTTATTAGGAGATACATGTAGCTGATGCGTCTGCATGCATTGAGAGATATAGTGTTTGTTTGGTTCGCAGCCCAAAAAATATAAATGTTTTTGCTTAGTATTATGGTTAATTTACTAGATTTGTGGCCGAGAAAAAACGACCATACAATCAAATTTGTCTCAGGGAATCATGCCATTATCCCTATGTCTATGACGTGCGAGACCCAAACTGAAAGAAGTTAGTCTAGCTCGGTCAAACTTGAAGTGTTGCAAACTTTGGCTTCAAGCCAAAGACGTTCGTAAACATGTATAAGTAAATCGTGGCATAGTGTTGCAAACTTTGGCATCAAGCCAAACACGTTGGTAAATATAAATGAGTTGAACATGTGAGATCGACGCAGTTTCCTCTTAATGTACGCATGCACTCACTCCTCTTTCGTACTAACTTTTGTGTTATTTGTTTTGATTATTCTCGATTTCTTGTGATGGAATCGAACTCTGTTCCACAAGCACTTCAAAAGTATACAGCTATCTAAATGTCATTGTTCCACGTGCTTCACAACGATGTTGCCTTGGAAGTTCATTTTAAATAATAAGGTATATAGTTGCATATGATCCATCGCAATTTAAACTTTTTACATCTTACGAAGCCGAGCTACACGCACATGAGAATACATTAGTATTACTTGCATATCATGTAGCATCCCCATTTTTTAGAGGCCATTTCTTTCTGGTGTACGTGAAATTGAGATGGTGCAAAACAAGCCTTAATTATTAGACAATGGTGCACTTGACTTAACCAGCAAGCACAAGATTTCCTCTATAATACTACAATCTTGTTTCTGAATAATGAAAATGAGCTCCTGATTAAAAAAATGATGGTGCTATATATTGTGTAACATCCCAATTTTTGCCTTTTAAGTACGTTCTTGCAATTTATTTTTTTGTGAATTTTCTGAAAATTCTTTGGATTTCAAGTAGTAGTTTGGATTGACCTTATCGCAAATGGAACTTAAATCTGAGCAAAGTTTATATGAAATTTTGTCTAAAATAATTTATTTAAATTCTAAATGTTTCATAGTATTTTACATATTTTTTTTGGATTTTTCTAAGTATTTTTACTATTTATTTGATGTTAATTGAATTTCTGTAAATATTTTAAATAAAAAATTATTTGAAAATCCGGATTTGGTTAGTGGGCCGAAACCCTTGGCCTCAGCCCAACCTTTTCTGCGCATCAGCCCATTCCGTGTTGGCGCGTTCCGCACTGCGTCAGCCCGTTGGCCTGCCCGGCCTGCTGCCGCGATGAGCCACTGATATGTGGGGCCCGGGCCCGCATGTCAGGGTCATCGTCTCCGTGGACACGACGAATTTTACATGTGAGCTTCGTGTCCGTTGATGACATGGTGTCCATGTTGGTTGCGTTTGGGTCTTTTCGGCTAATAAAAGGAGAGCATCAGCTTCGCCAGGACCCAAGGAACCCAAAACCCTAGATCAATCAACGCGGGAAACTAAGGAACCACTGGAATTTGAAGGTTTTTTTGTGCGCCACTGTGAAGAGTTCATCTTCGATTCACCTTGTTCGGTGATCCTCGAAGCCCAAGATGGTGCCGTTCGCTTCGCCGTCGCAAGCTCCACCTCGTGCGAATGCTATCTTGGCTTACGCATCGCTGGAAGAAGCCATCACCGAGGAACCCTATCCGCTGTCGTTTGCGATAGCTACCGCCGTTATTCCAAGTCACTGGAGAGGAAGCGGATTGTGTGATCAGGTGCACGGCGATGAGGGTTTTCTGGAGGTGGTCATCCCCGCCGCTCGCGCGTGACCATAGGGCCTAGCGCCGCCACCGCCGATGTGGCCATTACGCGGGCACAACGTGTGGACATGTGACATGGAGGACCCGGTGGCCAACACGTGGCATGGTGACATCACGGTGATGTCGATAGGGCTAACATGTGGGGCCCACGTCACGGTGATGTCAATAGGGCTGACATGTGGGGCCCACATGTCAGTCTCTGGGGATTTTACTTTTCAAAAATAATTCGACCGAAAATTAAATTAATTGCTAACGTCAGTGATGGCATCGTAAATCGGTTTTTCTTTGGAAAAATAATTCTAAAATTTCTGGTATTTTTCTTTTTCTATTTTTTTATTTATTTGAATCTTTTGAGAGTCCGTTCTCCTTCATACAAGCTCCGCTTGAGGCGATTCAAATTTCTAAATGCAAGATCTATTTTATGGTGAATTTTATTTGATTTTTGTAGTTTTTTTCCTCTAGTTTGTATTTATTTTGTATTTATTTATCGATTCGCGTAGACATTGAAGTGCCGAGAGCATTCGAGGGTAAAGAGTTTACTCAAGTTCAAGGTCTAGACCAAGATCAAGAATTATTCCAAAGCAAGTTGTGCTTTGATCATGTTGAACCTAGTTTTATAAATGATATATTGTTTTAATCTAGTGCATGTTATTTTATGCATATAATAGTTTCCAAATAATTTGGGATTTAACTATTCAATCCAATTGGAGTATACCTAGATTGTACTTGCTATGCTATGATTATTTGTCACCCTAAGATAGATAATTATTAGTTGGTTGCTAGTATATACCAACGTATGTTGGTTAGATCGTGTGTAGTTTGCTTAGCCATGGCATGCATAACTGATATCTTTTGGAAGTGTAAATTTAATTTGACTAATTAAATATGGAACATGTTTAAGAATGGGTGTCTGTGTTGTCACACAATGATGTTGAGTTGTGATGGCATGTGTTGTACAATAATCAACTGGGATGGTAAATGATTTAGATTGGGCAAGTGGCAAGTGGCTGTGAGCCGTGGTGGGTCTGTGTGGTATTGGGTTGGTATATTGATGTGTAAGTGAATGTGAGACGGTTACTATAAGCGATTGGAAGACTTGCCTCTGTCAATTAAGGACTTAACCTTGCAAGACATTTAATTGGACTAATCATATAACTACATATCTGTTATGGATCAGATCTAACTCAGTACGTTACCAAGACTTAACATGTGATGCTCATGTAGAAGGACAAACTGTGTGTGCGGTCTGGGGAAGGTGTGTCGTCGTAGTGACACATCTGTCCAACAATAAGTCCCTCCTATTCTTCTGCTCTGTATGAGGAAAGGAATAACGAGTTCAGGCTTATTGGGAGAGACTATGTTCATATAGAGTTTCCGAAAAGTTTTGTTATGATCTTCTTAGTCGCACGTCGATGGGTACGTGAAATGACCGACATTATAAGATTGATCATATCTTATGGGTAAAATGTATAACCTCTGCAGAGTGTAAATCTATTCGGATAGCTGTATCTCTGGTTATGGACAATGCTCGAGAATTTTAGTCAAGGGTTAGATTTTATGAAATAAAACTTGGGAAATGAGGCTTTGTGCCGATAGAAGTGATGGAATTTGGTTAGGGCTGTGTGCCAATTCATTTTGAGAAATACCTAAAAGTTATTTATTGTTGTTTTTTGTTTTACTATCATTTCAATATATTTATTGTATTCAATTGTAAATACTGCTTTATTGCAAAATAACCATGATAGCCATCCATTTGGATAAGCCTTGCATATAGTTATATTAGACTTGCATTTTGTGCAAAACTTGTTGATTGTTTTATGTACTCACCCTTGCCACAATAAAATCATCAGTTGAGGAGGAGTCTACACCTGCTTTGGAGGAGGATTATCAGGAGGAGGCGAGTTTCTAGGGGGCGAACTTTGTTTGTTGATTGTAGCATATTGATGGGTTATCTACGAAGTTTTCGTTCTGTTGCTATTTTATTTATTAGAGTTTAAGCCCTGTGTGGCATAGTAGTGTAAAGTTGACCATAAGCTAAATCAATTGTCTTATATTCAATTAATAGAGTCTTTATTATGTTTTCACTGTATATGATTGTGATATTTCATCTATATTACCACTGTGTACACTAACATGATCTGGACTAGTGCAGTATGCATAGAAGGTTCAAATTTATATATTGAGTCCCGCGGTATTGCATGGTGTTAGTTATCACAAATGATACGCTAAGTACAGTGGTTAAGCTATATGCCATATCATGGCTATATATGAATTGAAAAATGCTGCAGGTTCACGACCTAAACTACATTTTGTTGACTAATCAACCTTACTTGGAAAGATATTAAAAAAAACCATGCATGTCCTTGGACCAAGGCATGATCTACTCCCGCTTGTATAATATGAAGCAAGCTAAGAAAGCAAGATGAGCACTTGAAGTACACTAGCGCACCCTTTTTTTTCTTAGAACAATTATTATTAATTATTTGTCTGCGGTACAAAACATTTGCAGATTCGCATCTAAAAAGAAGCCCTTAGTTGACGATGGCGGTGATGATGATGAAGTTGTGCACTAAGCAACAATTTCTCTTTTTGGTCATGTGTTAGGGCTTTTTATCATCACTGATGGCATTGCTCCATGTTGGTGACATTATGGACCTGCTGCACATGACTCACGAAACCCTAGGTGTAGCGGCCTTCTGATAATGAGCAGTGGATGATGGATTGGACGGCTCAGATTGATCGGTCAAATCCGTTCCCTAATCCCTAGTGAACTTTCTGGTCTGGTGTAACACCTCATGGGTCACTCTGGGCCACATTCTGGTTCAAATTAGCTAATTGTCTAGCCTATCTACAGGGTGGATCCACGCATGCATGCCGCTTATACTTTCGTTCTCGCTTTGTATATAAAGGTTAACTCAAAAGTGTTATATTTAGATTCAACAGGCATTATATACTACTATAACTTATTTTATGTAAGAAATGTGAAACAAATCCCACCATAGCTCCCATAGACCTGTTGACACCAAAATTTGGTTGGCATGACCAATTTGGTAGGGGATAAGAATAAAATTAGATATTTTTGGCTGATGTTAGTTAAAAAAGGAAAAAGGTAAGTTGAATATAGTATTATGACCGATATTGATTCGAAGATAGAATTTTATCTATAAAAAGGCCGATATAGATCACGGCTGACAACACATTGGAGAAAGATACGATCGGCCTAAGATAAAAAGGATCAAGGGTAAGAAGAAAAGGGACAATCAATCAAGCAACTCGCATCTACTTTTTTATCTACCTTTTCCTATCAAATAGGAGTAGTCTTGTAATTTAGATCCTTTTGTAATTCATCGTTGATCAATAAAGTTGCGCATCGTCGATTGTTGATCTTCTCCGATTACGTCAGGTTTGGTTCTCTCCGATCTTGTTGCGCATCGCCCTTTTGAGGAAAATCTATCGTTATCAACCATTTAATCAGCCCTAACAAACTGTTTAGACTTATCGTTACTTGCAATTTAATCGGCTTTTAATAGCTCTTTAGATTCTTGCTGATTATCACATTAAATCAACTTTGAATGTATTTTTCATCTATCTTGCTGATTGTAGGATCAAATTGGCTGGCACGTTTTGAATCTTTTGAACTCAGTGTTCATGTGTTTAAGCCGATCAATCCGTCGTTACATTTTTCGACGCTAACGGGATCACACGGGATTTCACATTAATGCAGTGGATATTACATCTGGCCTGCTGATCTTGATCGTCTGATGCAGGTCTGATGGCTGCAATGGTCACAGCAATGCGGTAAGAAGCTTCCTGAAATATTTTGTCCAAATGAATTGTACTATGAGATGTCGCCGACACGATTATCTATGAAGAATTAATATACTGTAGTAGGAGCATGCAAGCTGTACGCTCCAGGCGTAGGAGTCGACACGTACGTACGTAGCTACGTAACAGCTCAGGCTTATCTGGTGGGGCCGCCGCAGCTACCACGTCACCACGTGCGTCAAGCATCTCTCTCCTCGACTGAGGTGGACGTTTTTTTGCAGTGTCAGGCCACGATGGCATGGTGCCTGTCGTGCCATGTCATACTAGTCTAAATTCGATCTATTTGTACTATTACGATGAGAGAAAATAAGTTAGAGATATAGAGTTGAGGCAGTGGACACAGATATTATGATAAAATGAACTAAATTTTATTTAATTTTGAACAGTTATAGAGAGCGAGGGGATGTGCTGAACACGAGCAAAAAGGGGCAATAAACGAGAAAAAGAGTGAGGCTTCAATCTCTCTTAGCTCTCTCCCATCTGGCCCATCTCTTTCAGATGTCGACAGCGAAGGTGACGTTCATGTTGATGCTCATTCTTTCTTCGGCCTCCTTTGACACGGCTTGGCTTGTACAAAAGTCTTTCTAGTTGCTGCCTTGAAAAGTTTTTTTTCAAAAGTTTCTGGTTCTCTTCACAAATGGATCTGAGCTTGAACAAAAAGTTGAACTAGAAGCTCGTTGTTTGGCACAGCTTGTGACTTCTTGTAAGGAAAAGCTAATCCAAAAGCTTACCAAAGGAGGCTTTCCTCTCTCTATTCTCTCTTTAATTAATTAATATCTAATTTTAAAACTCTTATATTTTTCTTGTGAGGCAACCAAACACATCTTTTGAATAATTCCTATGAATTTACAATTTTCCACAGGATTTAAGAAGTCGTGACATTCCAATCCTAACTTTTTTTCCCTGTTCCCTTGTTTCTAGAATCATACGTATCAAAGAGCCCCTTAAGCTAAAATCTGTTTTCCTTCTTTCCTGGAAAGGTAGGTGGAAAAAATGGGGAAGAATATCATGTCGTCATGGCTTTCACTTGATTAGAAGTTTGGAAGAAAAACGATCACAAGAATCTACCAATAGAAGACAAATGGAAATGCGTTTCAACATTATGAAGACTAATGTAAGTAGACTTTGCATAGGAAAAGAATGAGATGACTATGCAATCGTTCACAAAAAAATGTGGAATCCTTTCGTGCACTTGTAGAACTTCTGACAGTATCTCATAAATTCTTATCTAAGTTATTTGGAAAAAAATCTAATCTAAATTGAGGAAAAGGATAGTTAAGAGAAGGTAGAAGAAACTCAATCAGTCATTGCAAGTGTAAAAAAAAACAATCAATCAATCTAGAGACCTCCGTTCCTCCCTCAGCATGAGGTCCACCCTTTCCATGGTTTTGCCGTAGCCTCCCATCGCACATGATACTTACTCCCTGTTGAGAAATACAAAGAATATTTTAACTTTGTATAATGATGAAGATAGCGGTTCGCAGATGGTACTCCTTACGAGAAATATAAGACCTATTTTGACTTTATACAAAAATGTAACAGTGAAATTAAGAAAAAGATACGAGAGAAAGTAACAAATACCTCTCTTGATTGTTTTAGAAAGATGAGAGAGAATACTTTGTATGTGTGGAAATGAATAAATATAGAGAGCATAAATAGGATACAGTAGGAAAAACCTTACTAAATCTATATACAAGCTTTACTAATAAGACTATTTAAACTATAAACCTTTATTTTTTCACATTTTGGCTCTTCTACGGAACCCGCCACCACCTGCATCTATGGATAAAACTGTTCATAAATTAAACGGTTTTCTTTTGGTTGAGTGTTCTGGCAAGATCCAAGACAACATTTCGTTAGCCGATCGGCTAGTGTGGTTGCCTAGTAGAGTCGGAGCTAGCGGAGCCCAAAGTGACAGGGTTATCGCAAATGTCAAAAGCCTCGCATCGTTGTGCAAACGATTCTTCCACGCTGGTGCCATGCCCGGTGACCACGGGAGGCCACTCACGCGACACCAAGGTCCTGTTTTTTTGTGAGAAAAATTCCTAAGTTATATGAAAATTAAACAATTTCTTGTAAAATTTCTGTAAAATATAGTGAAATTTCTTCGTTTGTAAGAGCATGTGCCTCCAAATCGACCTTAAGGAAGGAGAGAGGGTGCTTGCGATCGACTCAAGGCACCGGAGAAACCAACCTCAACTAAAAGATTCATTTAGTGGAACCAAAAACTTGTGCCAATACCAAGCCAATAGAAAAATCACATGGATCCACCCGTCATCTTGTTCCCACACATCGGCTAGGTTGAGGAAGCGTGCCACCGTTAGGGATGGGCAATTTTTAACCTAAATCAAAAAACCGAGCCGAATAAATCGAAAAAATTAGTTTTTTTTGCTTTCGGTTCGGTTTGTATTTCGAATCTATTCGATTTTTGGTAGTCGGTTCGGTTTTTTAATCCTAAAAACCGAACAACCGAGAAAACCGAACAAAAGCCAATTTCTCCGCACGCGCACGGGCCACATTGAACTTCCTCATTTTCCTCGCATGGGCCGCACCGACGCACCATC
The DNA here is from genome assembly GCA_036346275.1 of Otatea glauca. Taxonomy (NCBI): domain Eukaryota; kingdom Viridiplantae; phylum Streptophyta; class Magnoliopsida; order Poales; family Poaceae; genus Otatea; species Otatea glauca. The sequence continues at coordinate 32,751,247 of CM070725.1, forward strand.
GTGCGTCCCCACGCGACTTCGCCTCCCTCCCTCTCCCCACGCCTCTCGCCTCTCCTCCCTCGCCGCTGTCGGCTCGCCGCCTCCCTCCCTCTCCTCGTGGCTCGCGCGCGGCTCCCTCCCGCTGTCCTGGCGTCCCGCCCCTCTCCCTCCCTCACTCATCTCCCTCTCGCGCGGCCGTGCCCAGCGCCCCCTCACCCCGCTGCCTTCCTCCCTCTCCGGCTCTCCCCGTGTGAGGCTTTCCTCATCTGGCCCTCTCCTCCACTCCACACTGCCCCCGCTGCCCCATCCCGACGAAAAGGACTAGGAAATATCGCCAGTTCTTTGATCTGTAAATTCTCTCTATTGACGTATTACTTTTTTTTTCACTTCATGAGGTTTGTTTCTGGGACTGAAGTGTTGGGATTGGGACTTTTGATGCAGAATTTTATTAGTGTCCTATCTTCGATACAAACGATGCTTGCAACTTCCATTTCCCCTTTTGATTCAAGCTGTCAACTTGATTGCACTGTGATCTAATCGATGGAAATGGCAATTGACATGGATCAGGACGCGATGGATCTCGCGGACAACCAGAAGAAGCTTTATCGTCGGTGCGGCGCTGCTGGTCGCCACCATTGCCTTCATCAAGCTCCTCCTGAAGTCCGGCGCCAACGGCAAGTGGCTGCTGCCAACCATCCCGGCGGCACCCGTCGTGGGCGGGCTGCTCCGATTCATACGCGGCCCCATCTCGATGATCCGAGGCAGGGTCCATGGCGGCGTCAAGCGTGGGCGCGACGCGAGCTAGCAATAGGCGGTAGCAGATTTGTGGCTTGGAGTGCGGTGAACCGAAAAACCGATCCGAATTTTTTTCGGTTAATTCGATTCGATTTTAAAATTTATTCGGTTCGATTCGGTTAACGGTTTCAAAAAACCGAATTTTTTTAAAACCAAATTAATCGAATACCCACCCTTAACCACCGTTACTTGTGTGGGCTACGGAAGTCGGAGAGGGGATCGGCGTTGAGGCTGTTGTCGAATCGATGGCATGCACTGCCATTGGAATGAGGGCCCTTACCACTCGAGGACCACTACCGCCGGATCGATCGTCGCTAATGCTAGATGGCCGGTGCAGCCACTAGATCAAGGATCGGCGCCGCCACTCGATGGAGAGAATGAGAGAGAAAGTGAAGGGAACGGTTTGGAAAGAAGTGAGAGAGCGCACCGTGAGGGGAAAGGCTTTTTTATTTTGACGTGGGGTCCATCGTCGATTCAATACGCTGAAGTGATTAAGAGTGTGGTTGGTTGGTGAGATAAGGTTGAATGGGATGAGATGGTTATATATCATTTGGTTCTATTGTTTTGGGTGAATGGAATGGTTCAGTATGTATATAGAATATTCTGCAAATTTGTATCACACTGTCCATAACGGAATGATTCCATTCAAACAACTAAACACATAGATAATATTTTTTTTAACTATCTCATATATAAATCAATTGAAACAAACAATCAAACACGCCCTAAGACCGCATCATAGACTGCGAGTTCTATATTTTCTTCGATGAACGGAGGTATCACTGTGCTTGCCCCAGGGCCTACCATCACAATGACACATCCAAAGACATGTGGCTTCTGCAAATACTCATGTTCCCTATACGTGTCCAATCTCTCTCTCCAGCTGCCAACTCGTAAAGTGTAATACTTTAGGGCATTTCTATTAATTTCATGACATCTGTAACCTACTTGCGAAATCTCACCACTCAAACAAAAACTACAAAGACAAGATGCTTTCCTCGTCCACGCGTTGCTACAGGCAAAAAAAAAAGTATCAAGATAATAAGAATTTTAACGGAGACAGAAAATCTTTTTGAAAAAACTACTAAAAACAAAACAAAAAGTACTGATTTTCTTAGAAAATAAAATTATTTTGTTAGAAAAATTACAAAATAAAATCCCTAACTTTACTATGGCTACTGTAGCTCAGATACCGTAGAAACGCGCGTCCTTAAGAAAGCAATTTCAATTATATGCAAAACTGTCGAAACGTCCGCATCCTAAAATCACACGTACTAAAACAACGTACGAAAAATATAACTTGCACGTATTAGGATTTTTTTTGACAAACAGTTGATAGCAGTGGCTGCAGAGAGCATGTAGTATAATTTCAACCCCCTGGTTGGCGACATATGGCATGTCAGCGACATGCCCGGATAAAAAGACAAGCACAAAGTCTATCTCCTGGTCTGCTACTGTTACATCGGGCCGGCCATTTTTTCACAGTGTGCTCTTAGATCCTTACGGTTATAAAAGAAGGCAGTGGTGGTGGGTTATTCCACCGTCGTCTTTTCTCACAAGATAGCAAGTGGTACTGCTATATGGGTCCGACTTACAAATCTATATATTGAAGCAACTGGGAAAATGTACAGCAAAATTTGCTAATCTTTTAACAAATTGTGCACAGAATATGGAGCAAAACTAGCAGGAGTTTATTAAATTTTACATGCATGTTGTTGATCAAGACCAGTATGGATGATAAAAGTAGTAAAGTTTCAATTTAAGTGGCACTTGTTGTTTAAGAACTTAAGAGTTATACTATCTTGAAAAAAACAAATATCTATATGTACCCTCATGTGAGGCTAGCATTTTCCTAGAACAAAGAAGCTACGATCCTTTCAAGGGAATTCTCGTGAAATAGAACCGCATCATCAAATATATTGTTTAAAAATTATTGTACATCATATTTGCAAGTTTGAACTTGCCATCCTCTTATATAAACATGCGGTGGAAAAAGTTTATCATGTATCACCATTAGCAAGATTTAGGATACTATTGCAAAGCATGGAGCACATTCCAATGTTGTTCAGAAAGTGATAGCGGATGTTTTATTGATTTGGTGGTTCATTCACCCTCTTGCCTCCCCTTCTAAACCTCAAAAAACTCTTTAACAAAAACAGTAAAACACCTCTCAACAAACAAATTAGTTTTTCTTATTCTTATCTTAATGACCTCTTCACTCTTCTTAACAATTTAATTGAGCGTAGCGGCAAAGTCGAGACCTGCACCGCTGTGCAGGAATGATATTGGATAGGGCAGAGCTTGGCCGAGCAAGACAGCTCTCAAAATATTAAAATGATATGATTTTTTTTATAAATAAGAAAGCACGGATATGGAGCTTGTCTCCTAAAATAAAATCACGTTGACTCCTTCCATTATCACCTCGCAACAACCAACCATGACGGCCAAAAGTAGATTAAAAATCGTTAAACACTTTGCTAATCACTCTCTCCCCGCAGCTCTTGTTACTCCATCCTCGTTAGATCCATATAAAAAAAATTTAGTCTCCTTATGAACATTTTTTCCAAATATAGCATTTCTTTAAAATTATTTACAGATTTGGCCCTCTAGAGTCATTTTCTGTGCTCGGGGAGCTCGACAGGTCGCCTACCACACCAAGATTCCTACCAAACCCTCTTCGTGGTAGGAATCAACTCTATGAATTAATCAACAATTTAATCATATTTCTTAATTAATCACTTAATAAAATTATTATTTTTAATTAATCACTTAATTAAATTACTAATTAATCCGTCCTTCTTCTACAGCCAAACATGGAGAGTGTTTTCCCCGTTGTTTCCGCGGCAATCAAGTGCAGAAGGTGCCTTCAATTTCTTCCACGCCAACTATGAGCCTGTTTGGGGGAGCTGCAGCTTTTTTAAGCTTTTTATAAGAGATCATTTGATAAATAGCTAATTCCACTCAGTAATAAACTGTAAAAACAGGTCCAACCTAACTTTCACCTTTTAGCTTTTGCTAATTACAAATAACTTCTATCTTATGCCGAAAGCTATTTAAAAACTAAGCTGTTTAAAGAGAATTTACTGATTTTTCAAAAATTGAAACTGACTTAAAAGCCGTCGATAAAAAAAAAACATAAGCGTGAAACCTATCTGTCGAGCTGTGTAGATACAACAGATAGATGACTTGTATCACTACAGCTCCTCTCTAACTCAACGTGGGGGCTAAAACGAATTTAAGGAGCTAGAAACGCGATGGCTTGGCTCCATATATTCACCACCACCACCGCCCCGTCCTTTCCACAATCCAAAACGCGAGCAAAAGCTGCAGCCTTGCAAGAACTCGCGCAGCCATTGCCTTGGGGGGTGCGGATTATTAAGCCACCTGAGAGGCGGTTGCGGCAGGCCGGCGATGGGCAACTGCCAGGCGGCGGAGCAGGCGGCCGTGGTGATCCAGCACCCGGGCGGCAAGATCGAGCGCCTGTACTGGCCGGCCACGGCGGCGGACATCATGCGCAGCAACCCCGGGCACTACGTCGCGCTCCTCGTCCTCCGCATCTCCGGCGGCGGCGACGCCAAGCCCGACCCCGCCGTCGCCGCCGCCGCCGGAGGAGAAGGCGCCAAGATCACCAAGGTCAAGCTCCTCAAGCCCAAGGACACGCTGCTCCTCGGCCAGGTCTATCGCCTCATCACCTCCCAAGGTTTGTGTCCAGCATCCATCAATCAAAGACGATTCTTGGATTAGATTCCTTTGCATGTTGGCCGGTTAATTTCCTCTCATACATGGCGATTTATCCGTGCCTGCCACACTGTTCGTGCGCGCAGAGGTGACCAAGGCACTGCAGGCGAGGAGGCAGGAGAAGATGCGGAGGTGCGACGAGGTGATCGACCAGGAGCAGCTGCAGCACCGGCGTCGGCAACCGCCGAGGGGCGACGATGCCGTGGCGGCCAACGAAGAGCAGAGGCAGCTCACTGATCACCAGGTGATTGCTCGCTCGCTCGCTTCTGAGCTTCTCCTCTGAACTGTAATCCATAATAGCATCAGCAGTCGCTGATTTGTCGATGCGTGTCCCTGTTCTTGGTTCAGGAACGGAAGCGGCCGGAGAAGGACCGGCACCGGAGCAGCGCCGGCAGAGGCCGGCACTGGCGGCCGTCGTTGCAGAGCATCTCTGAGTCGGCGAGTTGACAGCCGACATTGCAACGCTTGATACTAGAATTAGTATAGAAAGTTTGGAGCTAGAAATGTACATTAGGTGAGAGGAGGAGCAAGGGTTGCTCCCTGTAGTTGGAAAAGTGAAACAGTGAGGTGGTTGCAAAATGCTATTAGTTGTAATTTCGTACTGATTCAAACATGAGTCAAATCCACCGTCTTTTGTGCTGTTCGAGTTCGTGTATTTTTGAAAAGAAAAGGGTCAATCCTCTGTGCCTACAGTACAGCGGAAAACAAAAATCCCAGGGTACTATGATCTGGTCCGTTGGTTTGACGATTTGGTGTCAAGATAGAGTTGCTGTTTTTTTCTTTAGCCGCCAGTTGCTGTTATACTATCAACCGCAGGGGAACCGGGTACGTCCGGAATCCCTGCGATTGAATTAAGGTCATAACTTACAACACTGTAGTACCGTGCGTGAAGTTTGTTCGTTGTTTCGAGGATCCTTTTCCTGGGAGTTTCAGGTACACCAAATTCAATATGAATCGATGAAATAGATCAAATTAGTTAGTATTTTTTATACTTTCTTCTATAGTGGAGTAGAAGTATCTTTAAAAAATAAATAACTTGATCTGATTTCTATTACCCATTATATACTACTGCTGCTACTTTGTAATATACCTGAAACTTCTCTTTTTCCGGCGGCGTCCCGTTCGAATGTCAGATCCCAGTGTATGTCAGGTACCAGGTACATAAGGTCTTGAGCATTGCCATCGCCAGCCAGATCACCTCCTGCGCTGCGCTGCCAGTTGAGCTCCATCAAGATTAAATGGTGGAATAGTAATGCCAAGTGGACGTCTTGGTATTGGGGATTTCAGATTTGTATTGCTCTGCACAGAAGAACTGTACAAGAGATGGCATTTTGGAAGAACTGAACTGAACTTAGAAAATAAAAGGAGTAATTCTTGTGAAGAGATCCGGATCCGGACGCGCTGCACCATGCTGACAGAGAAGTCAGGGCGGCAGATGATCGGTCATGTGGTGTGAACTGTGAAGAGCTAGCATAGCCGCATAGGGGCGGAATAAACAAAACAATTCTGCGGATTAATATTTCTCTTTGGGCAAAAGATTAATGTTTCCTACGATTTGTGCAGCTGGTAATCGCTGTGCCTGCTGCTTTAATTCATCATTCAGATGGGGAATCATGGTAATATAGTATTGATACGCAGGGTCTTAGCAGTTCATGCATGTTAAGCAATGGCTAAAATCCTAAAAGGGAGTGTCAAAGACTCAGACAGTATGTTTGCATGATGAAAAGGCAAAGAAATGAATCATGTTTCAGGAAAGTCTGAACTTTTCTGACCTGCAAATCTGACTAGTGCAGGAATCAGGGAAAGGAGAAAGACTGAGCAGAGTTCGTCTTTAGTTTCGCTTTTCAGTATTAGTATTCAAACTTTGGAAGAAATGAAGTATAAGTGAGAAACCTACAAATTTTCTTTCTTTTGTTTTTTAAAGTTACTACAGAAATTTGAAATAAGGTTTCTGACAGCAGCACACTAGACGAACACCTAGTTCAAAGCGTGCCAGTCGATTTGACCTGTAATCGACAAAGTAAACTATGAACTTTATTTAAAGCCGATCGTGAAGATCAATCGGATTAGATTCAATCAGCCCAAAGCCGATTAAATCGTGACAAAAGGGCGAGCCCAACTAGCCGATTAAGGCTAATCGGAGGATAAAGATAGATCAACTCTGAAGAAGACGATGCACAGCAAAATCAAAATAAATCAAACCTGGGCGTAATTGATGAAGACCAATAATCGGCAATGCGCAACTTTGTTGATCAAGATCGAATTACAAGAAGACTAAATTACAGGAACTACTCCTAGTCGACAGGAAAAAGAGAATAATATAAATGTGTGAATTTGATTGTGTTGTTCTTTTTGCAGCTTGCCCTTGTCCGTCTTTTATACCCGTCGGCCGATAGAGTCCCAATACAACACGTTTTGGGAGTAGTATCCATATCGACCTTTATTTTGAGAGCGATTTCCTTGACGATCTGTCTTGTTTCCAAATATCTTGATTCGTTATCCTAATCGTATCTTGCTATTTTTGGACTACTGATTTAACCATACTTGCCAAATTTTGGTGCGCCCCTATTTTTGAGAGATGGCTTGTTATCTTTCAAAAATCTCAATCACCGGCTTTGTACAATATCGGCTTTTCTGGGGAATTCTCAGCAGTAACTGTTGCCTTAATGGCACTGTAAAAATCTCGATGCGCACATCATGCGTTTTAACTGTTCACGCCCCTCGATATCCTCCTTCCCGCCTTTTCATCTTTTTACCACGCTATAAAATGCGGCCCCCACACCGTCACTTTCACGCGCCTGAGCTCTCGAGATCATCGTAATCGGCTTCTACTCCTTTGGTTGACAAGTCTTCAGAACAGTGCCTTAGCTCAATCACCCTTTTCAGATCGGCCGTAATGGACCAAAGTCAGGTACTTATCCCGATCCCACATAGCACTGATCAATACTTCTTGGGACCCTTAGGAAATTTAAATGTTAATACCGTTACGAAACAAGAAATCCCTCGCCTTCCATTGTCGGCCTCTGGTCATAATATAGAAGGGTGGAATAACAGTTTCAGGGTTTGGCCGACAGCTCTTAAAGGGTGGAGAAATTGGTTTATTAGAGTGGCAGCCCAGAAGAGGGGTGAATGGGAAAAAATGAGTATAGCCGAGTGTATCCCCCTCTCTTTAGCCGATCCAGAAGCCAATGAGCCTCTAGTGTCCACGGCCTGTTATTTCTGGTCAGACTGCTTCAATGCCTTCTTGTTTTGCACTGATCCCATCGGTTCAACCCTTTTGGACATAGCTCAGTGCTGCCTTAGGCCAGATGGTGAGCAAATATCGGCTTTTAGTGGTAAGCCAAGATATAAACTTATCAGATCGAAGGGTGAAGGATGGGCCAAATACATCGAAAATAATAACAAAGTCGATGGGCCTATATTAGATGAAGAGCACGCCAAGGTTTCAAATTTCGGTTTCGGAATAAATTTCGCCCCGGGCTGGATAACGAAAATTTCAGAATTATTTCGGACAAAATTTGAATTTGAAAATTCAAATCTGGTCCAATTTGCCCGAAATTTCGGGTTTTTTGCACTGGCTGAAAAGTGGTCTAAACATTATCAAAAAATTTGAAATTTTTTTTGGAGGTTCCTGACAAAATTATGATGTTCTCACAAAAATTTCAACTGATGATCACATCTGAGGAATTTTTAAAAATTCGGAGAGTGATACTGTCCTGATAAAACACTGACCGACAAGTTTGATCAGAATGGAAAATGGTACAAATCAAGTTATAAACTGTTGAAATATTTTGTGAATGGTTATGATACATAAATAATGTTCTAATAAAAATTTCAGCTGATTATCGCATGTGAGAAATTTTTAGAAATTCGTAGAGTGGCGCTGTCCTGATAGAACACTGACCGACAAGTTTGATCCGAATGGAAATGATACAAATGAAGTTAGAAACTATTGAAATTTTTTGTTCATGGTTATGATGTATCTATAATGCTCTCATAAAATTTTCAGATGATGATCAAACCGTATGAAGTTTTAAAAATTCGAACAGTACTACTACCATGTTAAAAGGCTTACCGACAAACTTGAACAAAATGAAAAATTATGTAAACAATAATTTTTTTTGAAAATTTTAAAGAATGGTGATAAGGAAGTTCTTAATATCCCATAAAAATTGTGATTCATGATCACACTCCAGTGAATTTATAAAATTCTTACAAGGCACAGTAACATTTATGTTCTTTTCTTTTTGATTTTTGAAATATAATATAACAAACGAAGTTCAATGCTTACATAGATTTGATTGACCAAACAAATAAAGTTTAAATTTTTTGAAAAATTTATATAATGTTACTAAGTAAATTTTTAATCTCTCAAAAAAAATTAGATCATAATCACACTCAACAAAATTTATAAAATTCTAACAATATAACTATTCCAATTATGTTCATTCTGTTTTTGATTTTTTAAAGATAACAAATGAAGTTAAATTATTTTTAAATTTTTTATGTATGATCCTAATCTACTAAGAATAGTACCATAAAATTTTTAGATTATTATCATGCTTGTAAAATGTTATACAAATCTGATAGTGTTTCTGCCAAAATTTTAAAATGTTTAAAAAATTAGGTTTTTCAACAAATTTTCATAGGAGATGACTTTCCTAAGGGTTATTGGACCAAATCCGGTAAAATCCGGCCCTAAAAATTTCAAAACCGGCCAAAAAACATGAAATTTCGGCGAAATTTTGCCCAAAAAACGAAATTTCGGATTTTACTGTAGCAATTTCAATTTTTTTCAAAAAAAATTTTCCGACGGTACTTGAGATTTCGGGGTGGTCCGAAATCCGAAATTTCGCCGAAATTTTGAACCTTGGAGCACGCTGCCTTTCTTAACCTTTGGTTGGATCACTTCTTATTCTGTGGTGCATCTCTCGGACCGACTCAAGTTTATCAAGTTATAGCAGAACAGCTTGTTGAAGGCCGTCGGCTGGCTCTAGGGAAAACTTTACTGGGTGCTGTATATCAAATGTTATATGTAATAAGAAGTTGGATTTTCACCGGTTTTGAACGTTTTACCGTCGGCAATGTAGGAGGGCCAATGTGGTTTGTGCAGATTTGGCTGTACTATTTGTTCAGTCGCTCTTTTAACCTGAATCTAGCCGATGGGACTCCATTCCCAAGAGATGATACTCCAGAGGGCGCACCTTTCTAGTTCAGAGAATGCCGATCTTTTGGTGAAAGATTAATGATGTGCTCCAGCAATGAGACAAAAATTACCCCTATCGGCTGTAAAAAATACTTGGCATTTTTCCTGCAACTTGATACTAAAGACTTCAAGCAACAAGACTTCTTTAGTTATAGTTCTACAACCGATTTCCCTTGGCCTTCTTTCTTGCATTTGAAAGCCGATAGTTCTTTAATGCCTAAAGGGACCTTGGATTTATATAAACTCTTCGTCTCTCCGTGCGTTCTGCCTGTCGGCCTTCGTACCAGGAATCGAACATTCCAACCATCGTACGAATTTTATCATCCGTCAATTTATGTGAGACAGCTGGGTTTTGGCCAAGTGATTCCAAGTCTACCACTTCTTGATCGACTACAGCCTAGAGCTAGAGTCTAGAATGCTGCTGCGGTCGAACTGGTTTTAGAAATAGCCGATGAGCTTCAACTTCGCAGCCTCCCTCACTTCTTTCTGAATGCCCGTCGGGCGGGTGGCTTCACATCATGGTGGTCGGCTATTGCAGAGTCATTATATATGGAAAAAAAACTCCATCAATTATAATCAAGGAATTCTTCCCAGACATACCAGAGCCGACGCTAGTGTCTAACATCGACTCTAGCAATGAAGCTAGTTCATCAGGTTACAATAACACGAGCTTAGTAAATGTAACGGGCGAGGTATCGGCTTCAATCAACTTTATTCCTTGTTCATCTTCTTTTACCTAAGATAGTCCATTGACCGATCTTTGTTTACTCGCAGACCAAGGCTGCTGGCAAGAAGCCCATTCCTAGCCAATCAGGCAGCGGCCACCAACAAGGCAAGAGGCCCCATCAATCGACTGGCCTTACGGGGTATACTTCAGGTACCCTAGGCATCCAGAGTCGTCGCTATCGGACATGGAGAAAAAACAACAACCCAGTAAGTATACCATGATCGACTGACATCTCTTTGTATCCCTTCTGGTAACTAACTCACAGCCAATTGTAACTTCAGAAAAAAAGAAGGCCAAGTACACCAAAGCTCGTGCTAAAAGGGGTTCGAAGCCTCAGGAGTAGAGTGGCAAGAGCTCGCCACATGCGTCGGCTACTGCAGGGGTAAGTCGTCCATTTAAGTGATTTTATGACGTATTCTCTTAAGACATCAGCTCACCCTTTGTCTTCTTATACAGATATACTTCACATCTATTTCGATGAGATGATGACGCCATATTTTTAGTGCATGCACTACGGCAAATAATTCTAAATCATGAGTCGGATAGTTCTCCTCATGTGGTCTCAATTGCCTCGATGCATAGGCAATTACCTTCCTATTTTGCATCAACACGCATCCCAATCCTCGACGCGATGCATCACAATAAATGTCAAAGTCTTGGTGAACGCCCGTAAAACTAATACAAAGCCGATGTTAACCTCCTTTTCAATTCCCGAAACTCTTCTCACACTCAGTGTCCATAAAATTTCTTTTCTTTTTCAACAATTGCGTGAGAGGTCTCGCAATCAGAGAATCCTTCAATGAATCGACGGTAATACCCGCCATTCCAAGGAAACTACGGATTTGGGTTACCGCCTTCTACTGCTCCCAATGTAAAACCGTTTCCACTTTCTTTGGATCTACAAAGAACTCCTTCATTGCCATTATGTGTCCAAGAAATTCCACCTTATCTTTCCGTAAATCACATTTGCTAAATTTCGCAAACAATCGTTGTTCCTCAACTTTTCAAGGACTAGCCTCAAGTGCTCCTTTAAGATCCATGATACCCTGTACATGGTATCGACGGAAGGCCGAGGTGAATTCCTCCCATGTGATACTCTGGTCCTCATGAGTCGCGCAGGTTTTCCCACCATTCTCGCAGCCCTTCGAGTTGATGAGAGGCATAGAGTACCCTCTCATGTCCTACACATTGGGTAATGTGCGCCTTTTCGATTGTCCTTAGCCAATCGTCCGCCTCAAAGGGATTGGCGTTGTTCGAGAAGGTAGGTGGACGGGTTCTCATAAACTCCGGACAACCGTGAGTAGGGGTGTGGTCCATGGTTGCCCTGTGTTGAACATTCGCAGCAGCTTGATTGATATCCGCCGCATGGTTTGAACCATCGTGGTCATGAGTTGAGTCCGGTGGCCAAAAGGCTCCTGTGTTCTCGTGCATATCGACTGCTGTGGTTGAGGAATCGCTCTTCATTCCGTTGTCCGTCTGTTAGCTCCACTTCCACTGCTCCAACATTTCCACGAGTCCTCACCATCTGCTGCAAGCTTCCATGGTTAAGAAAAGAAGAAAGCATAGACGAGTAAAAGAACTTATGGGGAAACAGTGTAACTTAAATTATTTAGCCACTTTATTGATATAATATAAAGCAAGATGGTTGCTCACAAGTGCCTAAGGGCAATGCAACACATACGTGACACTCACAACCAAAAGTAAGTAAGCAAACATAGGAATCCATGACAACTCACACCTAAGGGTGACTCGAAGCAAAGACGCGACTCGATATTCGAGTCTCGACACTACACTCTACTACACTCGATCACTCATCGAGCCAACCCGCCGCGCTTCCCGAGCGCATAATCGCGGTGTGCGCATTGAGGCGAATCGTCCCGTGACTCATCGCGCGGGTGCAAAAGACCCCATCGACTGGCCGTCCCGGCCGCCGCTTCTCGTGATCGGGCGCCCTCGCTCCGGCTCCTCCGGATCCGGATCATGTAACTCAGGATCGGTTCGGCTCGGGTCCATATAGAGCCATCTCCAACTCCCGGATCTTCTCGTATGGCATGAGCTAAGTTCTCCTGTTGGGTTCTGCCTCTATAACCTCGCGCGGGTCCTCTCGCAGCTCCCGGACTGTCTCGCCCAAGGCGCCCTCCCGGGCGATGACGATCTCGCCAGTGGGTGATCGAGCGCCCTCCTCCACGAGCTCCATCCTGCTTGTATCGACCGTCGCGACGCGGATGGTGGCGAAGACGGTGCCTCTAACTCGCGAGGCGCGCACTAATTTGCCGCGCTCGACGCGACGCCTCCCGAATCCCGCCCAAAGAAGACCTCTCGGCAGTGATGTAGATAGGACGACTCGCCTCGCCCTCTCCCGAGCATACACCGTGATCTTGACGTCCTGTGCGATGTCAAGTCCCCGCCTGCACTCACCAAGTCCTCTGATGCTGGTCGGTCAAAACCTCCAAGCAATCGCATCATACGCCATAACTCCGCGGCGATCCTCCGGCGCCTCCATAGGTATGGATCATCCTCATCCGCCAAAACAAACCTTGTTTAAATTAAATAGAGAATAATAAAATTCAAAGATAGGTATGAATAAGGAGAAGAGATAAGTCGAGATTTCTTTGACATTCTTGCTCAAGTTGATTAGGTCTTTAGAAAATAGTTTTCACCTCCTAGGCACAACCAAACTAAGGTCAAGGCCTACAACACCGCCTCGATACACTCTGCCGGACCCGAACCGCAATCCGACCCTCTGTATTCTCGTGCTACCCAGATCACGCTTAGCACACACACATACAGGTTGCACATCATCGTATATTCACAAGGATATAAGAATAAATAGTGCAAACATGTATATAAAACGAGTTGTACAACCTTATGGTCTCCTTACAGATAAGTCACCACGCAGGCTTACATTATTCAAAACAAAGAAATAGCAATGAACATAAAAAGTCGTAAGCATCCATCTTGCCACAGCAACCGATCGGGCTTGCCTCTAGTTGCTCGTGTCCTCGACGCATCTCCTCCCATACCGTGTAGTCTCTCCACCGATGTTGGGGTTGATAAGAAGGTGGGGTGAGTACACAAGGCACTCAACAAGTAATGCATGAATGCAAGACTATTACTATATGCAAAGCTTATTCCAATGGATTGGCTTAATTGATCCTTTTGCATCAAGATTTTTAAACTAGTATCTTGTTTAGATTAAAGCAAGTGAAATGATATAAGTAATACTAATTTCAAATGGTTTTTCTTCAAGATTCTCAGACACACTTTATTAGTTCATTTCCAACACCGCACACAGCCACCCTTCCATGTTTTGTTTATGAAAACTACCCTTGATCAGTAATCCCGAGCAATGCTCAATACCGTGAGCACGGCTATTCAATAGTTTTGACACTGCAGAGGTTGTACACTTTACCCACAAGATACAACCGCCACCACACTGTGATTGTCCGCAACAAAGCTTTTCAGAACTTCTACCTTAACTAAAGAACCTCTCCGTATTGCCTTCACTATCACTTCCCTCACAGAGCCAAGTATAGGACCGCCAATCACCGTTGGATGGGCACCAAGCCGTAGCACGTACGCCCCATACGATACACCCCTGTATCGTCACCCCGAGGTATCGTGAGGAAAGATATCGTAACCCTAGTCAACTAGGTCTGTCCCATGTCGATATGTGGTTGTACGGTGACTCAGATCAAAGGCTTGCAAGGTGAAGTCCTTAATCACCAAGGCAAGACTTTCAACACTCAACAAGGGCACATGCCCAATGTGGCACATGACTCACATCACTCAACAACCCAATGCCACACAGCCCACCTGCACACACCTCTTGCCACTTGCCCCACCTAAATCATTTTCCACCCAGCTTGATTATTGTGCAACACATGCCAAGAATAACTCAATATCTGCAGACGGAACCACACAAGTTGTCAGACTCAATCTCAACATGTGGCATGGTAAGTCGTCCATTTAAGTGATTTTATGACGCACCATCTTAGACACCATCAAATGACCTGATTGCGAAATCTTGGCCGACCTTCTTGGCGCTTCTTTGGATGCTCTGGCTCCTTCTCAACCGATGCCACCAGCCCCGACAGTTGTGGCGTTCCTAGAATCTTCTGACCCAACGAATTTATTGGGCTTCTTGTTGGCCGATCTTGATGATCCAGAGATCATGGCCACTGATGATTATGATGCGGAAATCAGAAAAATCCTTGAAGTCTCTAAAGAAGCATCGGCTGTGGTGACATCGGCTCAAGGGATGCAAGAAATCCTTGATAAACTTTTCGATTTGGTGATGAGGTCGCAATCGGAGAATTTCAAAAATAATCAACCGATTCGCGATGCCATGGCAACGGTTGAAGCCGATCTGCCCCCAGAGGCAATGAAAGCGCTTCTGAATGTCTTCCACCTGGACGAGAAGAAATCACAAGTAGAGGCAACTCAGGTAAGAATAGCCTAGTGCGAAGCTCAAGAAGCCGATCAGAAACTTTTGGATGAGCTGGTCGCTGATGCTAAGGCAAAAAGCATAAATTTGATGCGAACACTGAGCTTCTTAAGACTTCCAAGGAGTCCATCTCAAAGCTTGAGATGACTAAGAAGTTTCTTCTGGAAGAGTTGGCTAAGACCGAAAAGCAGCTCCTAGAAAGCCAACAAACCATGGAGAAAACATCATCGGCAATCAAATATCAGAAACTGGGTATTGCCATGGCTGTGGTTGGCATGAAGAAACAAATGGCTAAGGTGACCCCTGTTCCTGGAAATCCTAAATAAGATGAACGCATAATCGATGAAGTGCAAAGCGTGATTGCCAAAGCTGCAGGCGCTCTACCGGCCTTGGGCGCAAGACTTCCACACTCCGGCCTTCAATGTTAATTTTCTTCATGATGAAAACTTTGTTGGATGCTCGTCTTTTGGAACACTACTTCTGTAATGCTTTAACTTTTATAATCGGCTGTTTAACTGATTTTACACTTATCTTGTCATGTAATTTCTTTTTAGCCAATTAACCACAGCGAGTTAACTTGGCTTTTCAAAACGATACTTTTTCCTTAGCCGACTAAGCTCCAGCCCAGATGCTAGGATAGTACCTCTTCAAGTATTTCCCATTGATCGCTTTAGGCAAAGCAATTCCTTCTAACGTTTCGAGTATGTATGAATTTCCATCGACTAGCCGATTAATCTTATACAGCCCTTCCCACGTAGGTGACCATTTCCTAAATCGGTTATCTTTAGAACCAACAGGTAGTATGGTCTTCCAAACTAAATCAGCTTCACCAAAAGATTTAGGCTGACCTTTTTATTATAGGCTCTCACAACTCTTATCTTATTCTTCTTAAGCTGATCCAGTGTAGATAAGTGTAATTCTGCTAATTCGTCTAAGTTATCGATCATTAGATTGTTATAATTTTGAGCTGACAAACCATTTTGTCTGGCTACTCATATAGAATCAATGTTTCTTCTTAAGCTGATCTAGTGTAGATAAGCGTAATTCTGCTAATTCGTCCAAGTTATCGATCATTAGATTGTTATAATTTTGAGCTGACAAACCATTTTGTCTGGCTACTCATATAGAAGCAATGTTAATCTCCACGGGTAAAACAACTTTTTGGCCATACACTAACTGATAAGGCGAAAGCTTTGTCGCTCCGTGATAGGCTAACCGATATGCCCAAAGTGATTCCGATAACGTTGAGTGTCAATTCCTTGGTTTTTCATCGATTTTCCTTTTAATTAGTTTAATCAACGTTTTATTAGATGACTCGGCTTGTCCATTAGCTTGAGCATAATATGGGGATGAATTTAACAACTTGATCCCTAGGCTCTTTGCGTAATTCTGAAACTCATTGGATATAAACACGGTACCTTGGTCGGTCGTGATCGTATGTGGTATTCCAAACCGATGGACAACATGTTCATTAACAAACTCAATAGCTTCAATACTCATAAATTTTTTGAGGGGTACAACCTCAACCCACTTAGAGAAATAATCGGTCGCGGCCAAAATGAACTTATGGCCTTTGCTTGAAGTAGGAAATATTTTGTCGATTACATCTATTCTCCATCCTCTGAACGGCCATGGCTTAATAATCGGATGCAAAGCCGATGCCGCTGCTAGCTTTATGTTGCCAAATTTTTGACAAGTCTAGCACTTTTTGTAATATTGGAAGCAATCTTCCAACATTGTCGTCTAAAAATACCCTGTTCGTCTAATCATCCACTTCATCTTATGAGCCGATTGATGGGATCCGCAGATACATCATGCACTTCACCCATTGCCACCCGTGCTTCTTCGACTCATAGGCACCTTAGCAACAAACATTCTAAATTTCGATAGTACAAAATCTCATCCAAGACTACGTACTTCAATGCCTGCTGCCTGACCTTACGTTATGTTGGCTTAGATGGATCAATTAGATAATCTTTTATCCGCATTCTCCAGTCGATGGCATCGGCACACATGACATCTTTGCCTACTAGCTTAGTCATCTGATATCGACCAAAGTCTTTGTACCCTGATGCCTGCTGAGCCAGTGCATTGGCTCTATCGTTCAATTCTCGAGGAATACGACCGATAGAAAACAAAGTAAACGAGCCGATTGTTTCGAAGCACCGTTCTAAATATTTGAGTAGCACTTCAACACGGCATTGGTACTCGCCCTTCACTTGCTGCACGATCAACATAGAGTCGCCATATGCCTCAATAGTATCTACTCCGATATTTTTCAATAGTTGTAATCCTTTGAGCAATGCTTCGTATTCTGCCTGGTTGTTTGAACATCGTCTATTCAACCGAAATGCGAACTCAAAATTGTGACCCTTTGGCGAGATGAGTACGATACCAATACCATCACCCTCTCAACATACCGACCCATCAAAAAACAGTCGCCAAGGGGCAACAAAAATTAAGTCGGCAGTGGTATCATGTCCTATGATAAAATCGGCTATAACTTGTCCTTTAACTGCCTTAGCCGATTCATATGATAGGTCGAACTCTATCAAGGCATAAGCCCATTTACCAAGTCGACCTCGCAAAATCAGAGCTGATAACATATACTTTATAACATCGGTTTTGCAAACCACCTTACAAGCCGATGCTAAAATATAATGCCTTAGCTTTGTACAGGAAAAATATAGAGATAGGCATAACTTTTCGACAAAAGGATATCTGATCTCAGCATCTAGTAGGCGTCGACTTGAATAAAAAATTACTCTTTCCTTACTATCGACTTACTGTGCTAAAATGGCTCCGATAGTTTCTTCTTCAGCTGATATATATAGCTTGAAAGGAACCTCTTTCCGTGGAGCGGCTAGAACTGGAGGATTGGCCAGGTATTCCTTGATATCATCAAAAGCCTTTTGCTGGTCAGCTCCCCAAACAAACTCTTTTATCCTTCAACTTCAGCAGAGGGGTGAACGTACGAATCCGACCAGAAAAATTTGAAATAAATTGTCGGAGATAGTTAATCTTACCAATCAGCTTTTGCAACTCATTTTTACATGTCGTTGGCTTTGTTTTGGCTATAGCTTTGACCCTTTCTTGATTAACTTCGATTCCCCTTTGATGGACCATAAAGCCCAAAAATTGCCCAGCCGACACGCCAAACGCACACTTGAAAGGATTCATTTTCAAACTATGTACTCTTATATTCTGGAAGACCTTTTCTAAATTGGCTAAGTGTTGTAGGTCATCTTTAGATTTCACTACAACATCATCAATGTATATTTCAACAATATGGTCGATTAAGTCATGAAAAATCAAATTCATGGCTCGTTGGTAAGTTGTCCCAGCGTTTTTCAAGCCAAACGTCATAACCGTCAACTCAAATAGCCCTATTGCACCAGGACACCTGTAGGCAGTCTTAGGTATATCGGCTTCTGCCATGAATATCTGATTGTACCCGGCATTACCATCTAAAAAACTAATGATTTTATTTCCTGATGCAGTGTCGATAAGCATATCGGCTATCGGCATCAGATACTCATCCTTTGGTGTGGCTTTATTCAAGTCTCTAAAGTCGACACACACCCTAAGCTTCCCGTTTTTCTTCATGACTGGAAAGATATTGGAAACCCACTCTGCGTACCAACAAGGCCTAATACATTTTGATTCCAATAATCGTTCTATCTCCTCTTTTATGATATTGTATAGGGCTATATTAAAGCGTCTAGGATACTGCTTAAATGGCCGATATCCTGGTTTGATAGGCAACCGATGTTCGACAAGTTGTCGGCTTAAACCAGGCATCTCGTGATACTCCCAAGCAAAATAATCTTTATAATCTTTGAGAATTTTGACCAACTTCTCTTTATATTTTACATCTAATTTCGCACTAATAAAAGTTGTTCTTTTCCTATCACCACCACCTATATCGACTTCTTCATGTAGATCGGTGGATGTGAACTCTTGGCCTAACTTCTCGATTTCTTGGAAATCTTCGATGGCCTCATAGCTATCCGTCATTTGCCAATAGTTTTGCATTTTGTCTTGTAGGGCCTTCACTGTTTTCCTTGACCCCATCGGCGTGAAACCTCATTTGCTCGATCGAACGTGCCTGGCTTGACACTGATCGGCATAAGTCCTATCTTACCAACATAAATGAAGTCACAATCATCCAGCGTTTTCCCCGATATACATTCAGCTTTCTCATGTTGCCAATTTGCATCCGAACTAGCCATAGCAAAATGAGTCGATGTATCAGCTGAGATGACTTCAACTTCGCCTCCATTCCATTGGACAAGCGACTGATGCATGGTCGACAGAATGCAACAATTGGCATGAATCCAATCCCGGGCGAGCAGCACGCTGTAATTGCCTTTGACATCAATGACGAAGAATGCGGTCGGCAAAGTCTTACTACCGACATTTAACTCCGTGACCATAACGCCTTTGGCTTCTGTGGGATCACCTGTGAAGTCATTCAGAATCATATTAGTCTTGATCAAATCTTCATTGGACTTACCCAACTTCTTGTAGGTGGTGTACGACATCAAATTAACGGTAGCTCCTCCGTCCACCAACATCCTAGATATCGGCTTGCCGTTTATATACCCTTTTAAATACAATATCTTTAAATGCCGATGATCATCTCGTGGTTTTTCAAAGATCGCATCTTGGGCACCCAAACATGATTGAGAAAAGGTTTCATTGGCCGATTCGGTTTTAATTATGAACTTGGCCGGCAATGTGAATACCATGTTGATATCCATCGGAGGCGTATCATCCCTAATCATGGGAGAATCTAGGTCATCGGCTGAATCAAAATCTTCTTCAACTTGCTCTTTCTACCTCCACTCTTTTTTGGCAGTTTTGATCGACCGAAGTTCATTGAAGGTTCGATCCCTCTATTTCTCTTCATCAGCCTCTCTCATTTCTTGAGTCCTTAGTCTTTACAATCGTCTGCGCTGTGATCGGCTAAGACTGGGTGGACACCACCTTGGTTTGGGTTTCATTGGCTTACATATTTTGCCAGCCAAATCTTTCTGATTAGTAGAATCTGACTCTGTCTGGATCTTAACTTGGTTTGGCACCTGATTCGGCAGAGAAATTCTCTCGTGAACCAGTTTTCTATAGCTTTTGTTAGGATGATCCCGTATCGGCCCGGACAACCTTTCTTTGGCCGATCGGCTAAGCCAATCATCCTGGGGATAGTGTTCCATTGGGCACATGTATGGAGATGGCAATGCTACTCCTCTCCCCCAGCAAAATTGCCAAAAGGGGCACCTCCGATGAGCTCTTTCTACATTTTCAATTCGATATAAATTATCTGACCGACGCGAAGAATATTACAACCGATTGTTCATTCTTTCATACTTCTCCATCAACTGAGAAAACGTTGGCCCAGTCCTTCTCTCTGGTTTCCTTGGTGGTGATTTTTCTGCTTTATACCATCTGCCAACTTGCGGGTCCCCTTTGGGTTTAATGGTCTTTGAATTTTTGCCTTCATGATCGACTTCTATTTGTAATGAATCGATAGCGATTTTTAATGTTTGGTTACCACCAGAAGTTGACTGAATATCAAATCGCGATCCCTTCTTAGTTCTTCGCTATGCATCAACTTTTTCCCTTGCTTGAACATTGCACCATATTTATGGGGAACGGATCGACGTCAACTTGCATGGTTGGCTCATCAGCGAATTTTAGCCGACCATCCTCAATAGCTGATTGGATCTGCTGACGAAAAATATTACAATCGTTAGTATTATGAGAAAAAGAATGATGCCACTTGCAATACCTTCGCTTCTTGATCTAATCAGCCGATGGTATAATGTGTTCTTCGGGTAACTGTATTATTTTTTCTTGTAATAACAAATCAAAAATACGATCACACCAGGAGATATCAAAAGCGTATTGAACTTCCGACTTATTCCCAGTCGGCTTAAGCCAGGAACAGACTAAAGATTTTTTTAGACCCTTTAATACATTCGGCTATATTCACTTCTGCTTCATCATCTTCAAAAGATTCACTAGGGCAATAATCTACCATATTAACTTTAGCTTTATCCTTTTCTTTATTATTGCCATTTGCTTTAAATCTCTCCTTGAACCCCCTGTTATCCAAAAACCGACTTTCTTGAGCCGACACGCGATGAAGTAGGTGACTTAGATCAGTGAACTCCTGTCCTCTAAACTTTTCTCAGAGTGGTGGAATTAGCCCTTGGAAAGCCAAATCGACCAATTGATTGTCGGGCAATGTGACACTAAAACATCGATTTCTGACTTCCCTAAATCTTTTAATGTAATCAGTTACCGATTCTCCAAATTTCTGGTGGATAGAGCTCAGATCGAAAATCCTGAGTTCCAAACTGCCAAAGAAAAGTATTCATGGAATCGGCTTTCCAAATCGTTCCATAAATGAACCGAATTTAGAGGCACACGAGTAAACCAAGTAAAAGCAGCTCTTGATAATGACAATGGGAACAATTTGATTTTTAGCCCGTCGAACTGAGCTGTAGGCTGAGCCGACGGGTGATGAGTTTATTGGTCGTATCCATTGTTTCTCCTAGTTGGCGATTCTGGCAATGGGACAAAAGGTTCTGAATATGTTACTACCCTGTGCGGAACCGGATTACTAGGCAGGACAGGTTCATGACGTTGTGGGTATCTATCGGATTCAATCAACTGCAGAACCGATTGTGGAAAAGCATAAAATGGAGCCGATGGTGGTAACTTGGCCGATGCATCTAGCTTAGCAGCATCGGTATAAGCCTGATAATGGGTTACCCCACTGGCCGAGGATCTCGTGGTAGTATGATGGTGGGTTGAGTTGGCATCATGGTTGGAGGTGTGGTTATAGCCGATGGTTTAGGATCGGCTAACATGCTCTGCGTACTTTGTGCTATTGAGAAAACAGGATAGCTTGGCAGAGCCTGCATCGGATCAAGCAGATTCCCGGATGAAGCCAACTCCTGAGTGATAGTTTTAACACTATTCGCAATCATCGGCTTAAGTGTTGTAACAAGAGCCGATGATTGGTTTATCAGAGCATGGTGTACAGATTGATTAATCATAGCCGATAGCTCGGCTTGAGTAGGCAGATATTGACTTACCGGGCCTTCTATAATGCCTGCATCACCAAGGGCTTTAACTGTCGGCAGCGCGGTTTTCTAAGTGACGCCACGTCGAGTCTTCTGATAACAATTTAGCATTATCTCTTCAAGAGCAGTTTTTCGATCTTCAATTTTCTTACGCTGCTCTGGCATTAAATCATCCAGTGTAGGGACGATTATAGCTTCAGTATTGAGATCAGATGGTGGAATCAACTTCCCTGATGAAGACATTAGGTAGTCCCACTGGGCGTGCCAAGAGTGTGCTGACGTCAAAAACTTTAAGTAGGGTTTCTGACAGTAGCACACCAGACGAATACCTGGTTCAAAGCGTGTGAAGGATCGAGATGGCGAACAGAGGGGGGTGAATGGTCGCAAATAAATTTTCCCCCAAAATACTCCAACAAAAACCTCGACAAGATCGCTCAAAGGAAATCGTGAAAAAACCAAAAACTAGACAATTATGTGTACCCCTAGCTTGCATGGATAAGTACCATAAAATATGTTGGGATTTTTGAGTCACAATCCTGGTTGTCTAGTGTCCAATATAAAGAGGAATCAATCCAACTCTTGCTTTTAGAAAGGACATCAATTCAAATCACAAAAATCACTTTCAGAAAAGCAAAAGCAGAATTTCCAAAAATTGTCCTCCAATTGAACAGGAGGTTGGGGGGTTTATGCAGCTCAAAAAATTATGATAATTTTTATAATGATAAGAATCGTAATAAATAACTCCACCAAATTTCTTCTCAAAAAGCCTTACAAAAAAATCAGGAAAAATCGAAGACCACAGTCAGTCAAGAACTTCGAACAGAAAGTTTGGGGCTCGGTTTTCACCTCATGGCGCCCAAACCGTGGAACAAGTGAACTCCAAAATTTTTCTGCAGGTGGATATCCGAGTCCCGCACCTCCTCCAGCAAGAATTACTTAAAAAGGATTTTCTAGATTTTTATTAAAATCAAATACTAAATGCTGCGCAAACAACAAGTTTTGAGCAAAGTTGGAACTTAAAAGAAAAGATGTTCTCTACACAATCCAAGAGTGCAAAAGAGATGTAAAACCATATGAACTCACTCAAAACATCCAAGATCAACAGCATTTATAAGGAGGGGAGGCAAATCCAAATTGCGTGAAAGTAAATTGCGAGAATGTAATTGCGGGAAAGTAAATGCTGAATTTAAATTGCGTAAAGTAAAGACATAATGTAAATCATAAAATAAATTCAGAGATGGATGGATAAAACTTTCATTTCTGGAAGGAGAGGTTACAAAGCCTCACTTTCATGTGGGCAAAGCTCAAAGGAGCATTCAAAAACCTCAAAACCTTCAAGGGGAGGAGGCTACCCCTCCACCCCTATTTATACTACTCTTGGGCCACCTACCACCCTTGGATGAGTCCCTCAACCCTAGAGCACTCATCTAAGGGCTAGGATTAAGCCACACACACAGCCATGCAAGGGCTAACCCAAAACCCACACACATACCGGGTTTTTTTGCACGGTTTTCAAAGCATACTACCTAGATTCGCTAACCTATCAACTAGACCTCAATCCGACGGCCCTCATTGAACCACGCGGCATCTAGCTAGCATCATCTCCTTCCCTTGTCTTCTTGACTTGCCCGGACTCCGTCTCCGATCATCTTCCGGCGATCTCTCAACCGTCTGGACCTTCGACGCTCCTCGCCTAGTCCCGGTCATCCTCCGCCTCACCATGACCTAGCACCGTCGCCCTGCAACCATCAAAGACAAGGAAACACATCACATAGCAATGCCCACAATGATATACAATAAACCATCCAACTCATCACTATCGCGCCCATACGGCCGGTACTGCCACTCCTGGCAGAGACAACTCAAATTGCTTTATTTTGAAAATCAATCCAAATCAAACTCAAACTTGAGCACACCTTGCTCAAATAAAGTCAAATACTCATCACAAACATGGATGGACCTCCACATGGTCCTTCAATCTCCCCCTTGATGAGTATATTGACAAACCATATAAAAGACATAAATTTGAGTTTGAATGAGAGAAGAAGAAAGCAATTTGATTGCAAAGCCAAACTTGGTCTAGAGAAAAAGATATAAAATCATGACCAAGTTGGCAGAAAGAATTTAGAGCAAGACCATGAAAAGAGCAAGTTTTCCACAAAATCTCTAAAAACCAATCATAAGTGCCAAATGTGATTATGATCTATAAGAAATAGCAAAGATTTACAAAGATCATAAGAACCAACAATCTTTCACATTTTTATCTCTCTTTTTTTTAATGATGCCTTTCTACATTTTCTCCCCCTTTTGGCAATATAGGCATCAAAATGAAATTTTCTCCCTCTTTTTATGTATGCATGAAATGCAACCTAAGGGAGCTTTGAAGATTATCCAATTGATCACAATGACAAGATATGACACCAAGCTAGTCAATTTTAGATTAGACTAGTCTAAGACATGTCCAAGTGCAAATACGAGCTTAGTTTTGAATATTTCATTTTTTAGCAAGATTTGACAAGTGCAGCACTTAGCTTTAGTTTCAAAAATAGAAGAATAGCCACTCTAAGGATCAAAAAGAAAACCTAGAGTTCAACCTACTCAACACTTTGGGGAATCTAGAAGAGCATACAAGGTCCTTCGGGCTCATTTATCACTTAATGCAAATTTTGATTTATCATCATACAAGACATAGAGGGGTGTAAATGTTTGACATTATTTGCATTTTTTACCCACATATGTCTTTGTTTTTAATTTATTTGCATTTTCTTTTGACAACCAATTGACTCAAGCTGTATGTGACCATCTCAAGATGAACTCTTAAGAGGATGGTCTAGGTCAAACATGATGTATTCCAAGTTCGTCCCAAGTGCAATGGGAAGCGGTCTTGTGAATGCAAGGTGTTGAGTCGTATGTGCACAAGAAGAGTCAATTTTGTTTAATTTTCATTTTTAGCACAATGATTCATGAGCAATTGAAGGACTCTAGCATGGATCAAACTAGTTTCACCCAAGTTGTTATAGGGACTCTAGAGAACTCCAAAATTTCTCAAATTATGGCACAAACCTCTAGAGAAGGAACCTAGCAAGTAAAAGCAATATTTTCATCAAGTTTTTCATTTAAGGCTTATTTCGTTTTTAAGCTTAGCAAGTTAAATGAACTTTGACATACCTAAGCTAATGATTTTCTTCAAATGATGTAGCATGGTGTATAGCATGAAGAAGAAATCAATTGCATAATAGACAAAGCTCATAAAACAGAAAATGCAGTGTAAATGCAATGCATGAACATATTCCCAAACTCCCCCTCAACAAATGAATCAATTTTAAGCTCAAATCTGGTTAAAGTTGAGTTATTATCAAGATTAGGCATAAAGAAAACCGAATGAACTCAATAACAACGGAAAAAGCAGAATGAGGAAAAGAAGTCGAGAAGCGCAAAGCTGGATGGCTATAGAGCATAGAAAGATATAAGAGACTCACTACGGCTTAGACTCGCTCTTATCTTCCCGATGAATCGACATAGGGAAGTGACTCTAGATCCCAACTAAGGAGTGCACATGCACCTGTCTACCTGGAGGCCCAAAACACGCTAGACTTATAAGGCGTGAGGGAACTCAACCTAGAGACAAGAGAGAGCGACTAATCACGCATGATAGCAACCTAAAGCACAAGATAAGAGGTCCATGCAAGGCATGCCAGAAGTCTAAGTGAGTGAACTCAACTCAAGAAAACAAGCCCAAAGTCACCCGGAAGAAACACAAAGAAAACAAAAGTGAAAGAAAACATATAATACATAATATACAAACCAGCTCCCCTCACGAAAGGCCGTAAGGGCTCACGACTCAAGCTCACTCCTCAAGGCAACAAATCTGGAGCTATCAAAGGCTTGGTGAAGATATCGGTTAGCGGAGGTCACTCTCTACAAAGCCAAGCGCGATATCTCCTTTCTCCACATGGTCTCTAAGGAAGTGATATCTAATATCAATGTGCTTGGTCCGGAATGTTGCCTTTGGGTTTTAGCAATGCAAATAGCGAAGTGTTGTCACGAGAAAAGTGGCACACTCTCTATCTCTAACCCATAGTCCCGTAAGGTCGATCTCATCCAGTACCTAGCTACGATGAATCGGCTGCGACAACATACTCGGCCTCGCGGTGGGTCATGCAACCCTGCATCGCTTCCTAGATGACCAAGAAACAAGAAAAGTGCCAATGAATTGGCAAGTGCCAGAAGTGCTCTTCCTATCTATCCTACAGCCAGCAAAGTCGGCATCGGAAAAGGCTCTAAGAGATAGACAAGAAGAATAAGAGTACCAAATACCATAATCAGTGGTAGCACGAAGGTACTTGAAGATGTGCTTGACCGCCTAGCGGTGAGAGGCGCGAGGAGAAGCTTGAAATCGAGCGCACAGACACACAGCGAAATGTATGTCCAGCCTCGAAGCAGTGAGGTACAAGAGGGAGCCGATCATGCTCCGAAACTCCTTTTGATCAGCAGGCTCACTATCCTCATCGGGCTCGAGGACAGCAGTGGTGGCCATAGGAGTCATCATCGGCTTCCCATCAGACATATCAAAGCGCCTCAAAAGGTCACGGGTATACTTGCTTTGATGCAAGAAAGTACCCTCCCGAGTCTGCTTGATTTGGAAGTCAAGAAAGTAGCTCAACTCGCCCATCATACTCATCTCAAACTCTGTGCTCATCACCTCAGAAAACTGAGACACAAGCGAATGAGACGAACCACCAAAAATGATATCGTCCACATAAATCTGGACGAGAAGAAAATGCAACTCATGGTGTCTGATGAACAGAGTCTTGTCTACTACGCCCATTTTGAAGTCATGGCTGAGAAGATAAGACTTGAGCCTCTCATACCATGCTCTGGGGGCCTGCTTGAGTCCATACAGAGCTTTGGAAAGCTTGTATACATGACTCGGAAACTTGGGATTCTCAAATCCTAGAGGTTGTTTGACATAAACCTCTTCCTCAATATAGCCATTGAGGAATGCACTCTTGACATACATTTGATAGAGCTTGGAGCCCCGGGATGCAGAGAATGCAAGCAGGATCTTAATAGCCTCTAGTCTAGCTACAGGGGCAAAGGTCTCCTCAAAGTCAAGACCCTCAACCTGAGAAAAACCCTGTGCAACTAGCCTAGCCTTGTTACGAATGACAACCCCATCCTCACTCTGCTTGTTTTTGAACACCCACTTGGTCCCAATGACATTATGACCGGATGGACGTTCTACAAATTGCCGGACTTTGTTCCTCTCGAAGTTTTCAAGTTCCTCATGCATAGCATTAGTCCAAGACTCGTCGGATAATGCATGAGTCACATCCTTCGCTCAAGCGAGGCAACAAAGGCAGAGTGAAGGCGGCGGATAAACTGATTTTGAGCGAGTGACTCGCTCAAATAGATCGCCGATGATCGATCGGTGGATGAGAACGCTGAATATGACGGAGAGGTCGAAGCGAAGTGGCCTCTACCTCATGCCATGAAGAGGTAGAAGCGAGCCACTAGTGAATGAGAGTCGAAGGCAAGGGCTGGCCTTCCTGAGGTGCAGAAATGGAAACAGGAGGCACCTCAGGTGTAGAGGGGACTGGATCAGGTGGAACACCATCATCTCCATCATCCTCATCCTCTACAAAGATGGTCTCGGAGGAAGAAGAAGAGCCTGAAATATCGGGTCTAGCTCCTGGGCTAGCCTCATCAAAGGTCACTTCACAGGTCTCTATGATCCTATGCGCATCGCAACTCCAGACCCTATAGCTACGAGAAGAAGTCGAATAACCCAGAAAGATATCATCAGAAGAACGAGACTCAAACTTATCCAGGTTACCAGACTTCAAAATAAAACACTTGCAACCAAACACACAAAAATGAGAAACACTGGGCTTTCGCCCATACCTCAACTCGTAAGAAGTGCGGTGCAAATGTGCTCTCAAAAATACACGATTAGAAACATGGCAAGCAGTAGCTATAGCCTCAGCCCAAAACTTCCTAGGAGTACTGTACTCGTCTAGCATCGTCCTGGCCATTTCTACCAAGGTCCTGTTCTTCCTTTCCACTATGCCATTTTGCTGAGGGACGTAGGGAGAAGAGAATTGATGCTCTAAACCAGACTCCACACAGAAACTCTCAAAATAGGAGTTCTTGAACTCCGTGCCATTGTCACTGCGTATAGCTCGTAGGGCACCAGGGAGCTCAAAAGACAACCTATGAACCAAACCCCTAAAATGGGTAAAAGTCTCATCCTTCGAGGACATGAAGAACACCCAAGAATACCTCGAAAAATCATCAACAATGACAAGAACATACCACTTCCCACCCACTGACTGCACTCTAGCTGGACCAACAGTGTCCATATGTAAGCGATCTGGTGCATCATCATCACAACAATGGTCGGGGATGAGAAGCAGCAACCATCTTGCCATGTCGGCACGGAGAGCAAACTAAGTCTTTGACCATTTTGAGTTTGGGCAAACCACGAATGAGATCGTGGCTGCTAACTCGAGTCAAATGATCAAATCCAATGTGACCAAGTCTCCTATGCGGAAGGAGAGATCACGGGACTCAAGCAATCAAACACCAAGAGAGTCTCCGGAAGAAGCAGAAAAATCAAGACGGAAGACTCTCCCAAATCTAGAAATCCATAAACTAACCCTCCTGATGAATCGAGGGTTCTACAGGCATTACTCTTAAAACTCACCTCGAAAGAGTTATCAATAAGCTAAGAAACAGAAAGCAAATTGTATTGCCGCTTACTTACTAAGGCAACATTTTTAAGAATGAAATTGTCATTAATGCAAATGGTACCTTTAGCGATGACTCTTCCTGAAGAAGCATCCCCGAAAGTGATCAACTCATCACCGGGGGCTCGGACTAGGGAAGAGAACCATCGAGAATCTTCGGTCATATGACGAGAACAACCGAGTCGACAATCCAAACATCTCCCTTCTCCATCCAAGCGAACCTGATCAAGACACAGAGAGAAAGATGACTCGATCTTGGGATAGAGTGAAGACTTAGGAACCCAATCTTGAACCATACGATACCTCAGTACCGATCCACGAAAAAAGCGGACTCGAGTGTCTCTCGACGTTTAACCCTAACAAGATCAAGAGCAACTCTAGTATATGATCTAGGAGCTGGCGGGTTGGCTGCCGTGGTGCAAAAGCCGAACCACCCGGTGAAGCGCCTAAAACTCCTACCAGAAAACACCTCACGCCGCTGATATCTATCTCGATGAGAAAAACGAGGAATATCAAGAGGACGGCGAAAAGACTGACTACGAACAGCTCCAGGACTAAAACTCAAAGAACTAGCATGAAAACCGAGTCCTGGACGCTGCCCAAAAATAGGCGACTCTCTAACCTGTCTAGAAGCAGTGTGTGTCTTAGGAGCACTCAAAGTCTGAGGATGACCCTGAATACCCCTAAGAGCAGCAACACGCTCACGCCGAGTGATCTTGGCGCGTTTGAAGCAGAAATCTACTAGGTGACCATCCTTCTTACAGAAGGTGCATGTGTACTTCGCCTTGCTAGAGACAGAAATAACAGGAGTAACACCCTTACGGTGAAGTCCTATGGACAACCCAGTGAGACCTAAATACGGTGGTGCTCACTCTGGGAGCTACCACAATCTCACCACTCTTGGAGCCGCGTACAATGGTGGGAGGATGCGCCCGAGCGTGCTCGAAGGGATCAAATCCTAGACCTTGATTGAATCTACTAATTTTGGATTGCTCTAGAATAAGATTGAGCTTCTTCTTGCCTCCTACAAACTTCTCGAGAGTGCTCATAAGATACTGGCAATCTCGAAAGAAAGAAGCACAAGAAGAACAGGGGGAATGAGAGGAAGAAGAAGAACCAGAAAGAGAAGATCTCTCAGCACGTGCTTTTTGTTCCCTTAGCACGGCTGCCTCAATCTCGAGGGTCTCACAAGAAACGCAAGGATCATCTCTAATCCTAAGGGTTTGGTCATTTAACTTCTTCCTAAGCTCGACATGGGTTTGATCCACATCATCCTTAACCCCAACGCACAGCAGGCAACCAGTTTTTGACTTATCTAGTAAGTTCTTAGCAAGTTGATCACACTTGACATTCAAAGAATCATTGTCAAGTTTTAGTTGCCTACAGCCCTCACATGAGCTGACTGGGTCCTTAGAAGCATGCAATTCAAGTTCATCATTTCTAGCAGAAAGCTTTCTAAGGTGTTCGCTCATAGCATCAATTTCGCCAAGCAATTTAGGGCAATTAGCACAAGAGGGAGTAGAGTGAGCATGAAGAAAACTAGCATCTACAGAAGGATATCAATAGATTCATTGCTAGCATTCTTCAACTTAAGACTATCTAATTCAGTCAACACACTATCATGCATAGTCCTTAAGTTCTCCAACTCCACAAGAATAGCATCACACAAAGAGCAATCATCAGTGACTCGGGAGGGAGAAGATCTAAGAGAAGCTAACTCCCGAGTCAAGGTACCTACTTCCTTCTCAAGCTCCGTACACCTAGCTCTAGCTCTAGCATGAAATTTTCCTAGTTTACAAAAGGCTTCATTGAGTTGGTCATAGGAGGGTACATCATTCGAGTCGCTGTAGAGCTCGAAGTCGCTGATGCCGTTGGCGTCGGCCATGAAGCACATGCCAGAGAAGTCGTCGTCGCCCTTCTTCTCTTGCGGTTCATCCTCGCCCTCGTCGCTCCATGTCTCCGTGTCGGAGAGGTTGATGTCGTCAAGCGCGGCGAGGACGCGGTGGAAGAGCTTCTTGTTCTTGGAGAAGTTACGGTTCTTGTCGATGTAGTCGTTCTTTGCTGAACCGCCGACATCGTTCTTAGCCTTCTCCAGTTTGGGGCAATTAGCCCGAATGTGGTTGGGGCCACCACACTCGAAGCATGTGATCATACCACCTCTCTTTCTCTCTCTCACCCTCTTGTATGCATGAGAAAACTTGCGAGCGAGAAGAGCAAGCTCTTTTTCTGGAAATTTTTCCAGTTGGTCATCGCTTAGCTCACAAAGGGCGAAAAGAGAGAAACCAATAGAAGGATCAGAAGAAGAAGATCCAATGGGATCGGTGACCAAGGCCATCGACTGAGATTTCATCTTCCGTGAGACGACATCGATCTCATAAGTCTTGAGGCGGGAATAAAGCCCGTCAAGAGTCAGAGTCGACAAGTCGGTGGTGTCCTTCATAGTGGTCACCTTCATCTCCCAAACACGCAAATCGAGTGCGGTCAAGAAATGTCGAGCATTATCCGAGTCAGGGTATATGCAACCAATTGCTCGAAGATCGCTCAAGATCTTGGTAAAACGATCGAAGCACTCATCAAGACTCTCACCAACGTGTTGTTCAAACTTGTTGAACTCACGCTTGAATTGGTCCTGTCGAACCGTCTTGATTTGGGTAGTGCCCTCATGGTAAGCATTGAGGGTCACCCAAATCTCGTGAGTGGAACGGAGGTGAGAAATCCTATCATACTCACTGCGGCTAAGACCCTGTATGAGAATGTTCCTTGCCTTAGCGTTTGCCTCAACGTCAGCCATATTGCCGACCGTACCGTTTTCATCAGCAGGAACCTTATACGGGAGTTTCACCTTCTGCCATATCAGGAAGCCCTGGGCAGTGATGTATGACTCCATTCGAGATTTCCAAAAAGGAAAATCAACTCCAGGAAAAATAGGAGGCTTGGTGGAATACTTGTCCATCGTCATGGCTCTTAAGACCGGTCAAGATCTATGGAAGAGCAAAATCGGCTCTAATACCAATTGAAGGACCGAGATGGTGAACAGAGGGGGGGGGGTGAATGGTCGCAAATAAATTTTCCCCCAAAATTCTCCAAAAAAAACCTCGACAAGATCGCTCATAGGAAATCGTGAAAAAAACCGAAAAACTAGACAACTATGTGTAACCCTAGCTTGCATGGATAAGTACCATAAAATATGTGGGGATTTTTGAGTCACAATCTTGGTTGTCTAGTGTCCAAGATAAAGAGGAATCAATCCAACTCTTGCTTTTAGAAAGGACATCAATTCAAATCACAAAAGTCACTTTCAGAAAAGCAAAAGCAGAATTTCCAGAAATTGTCCTCCAATTGAACAGGAGATTGGTGGGTTTCTACAGCTCACAAAATTATGATAATTTTTCTACCTATGAGAAGAAGCGTCGTGAAGAACTCTACCAAATTTCTCCTCAAAAAGCTTTACAGACAAATCAGGAAAAATCGAAGACCACAGTCAGTCTAGAACTTCGAGCAGAAAGTTTGGGGCTCTGTTTTCACCTCATGGCGCCCAAACGGTGCAACAAGTGAACTCCAAAATTTTTCTGCAGGTGGATATCCGACTCCCGCACCTCTTCCAAAAAGAATAAATTAAAAATGATTTCTATAGATTTTTATTAAAATCAAATACTTAATGCTGCGCAAAGAACAAGTTCTGAGTAAAGTTGAAACTTGAAAGAAAAGATGTTCTCTACTCAATCCAAGAGTGAAAAAGAGATGTAAAACCATATGAACACACTCAAAACATCCAAGATCAGCAGCATTTAGGAGGGGTGGCAAATCGAAATTGCGTGAAAGTAAATTGCGAGAATGTAATTACGGGAAAGTAAATGCTGAATTTAAATTGCGTAAAGTAAAGACATAATGTAAATGCGCAAAATAAATTCAGAGATGGATGGATAAAACTTTTATTTCTGGAAGGAGAGGTTACAAAGCCTCACTTTCATGTGGGCAAAGCTCAAAGGAGCATTCAAAAACCTCAAAACCTTCAAGGGGAGGAGGCTACCCCTCCACCCCTATTTATACTACTCTTGGGCCACCTACCACCCTTGGATGAGTCCCTCAACCCTAGAGCACTCATTTAAGGGCTAGGATTAACCCACACACACAGCCATACAAGGGCTAACCCAAAACCCACACACATACCGGATTTTCTTGCACGGTTTTCAAAGCATACTACCTAGATTCGCTAACCTATCAACTAGACCTCAATCCGACGGCTCTCATTGATCCACGCGGCATCTAGCTAGCATCATATCCTTTCCTTGTCTTCTTGACTTGCCCGGACTCCGTCTCCGATCATCTTCCGGCGATCTCTCAACCGTCTGGACCTCCGACGCTCCTCGCCTAGTCCCGGTCATCCTACGTCTCACCATGACATAGCACCGTCGCCCTGCAACCATCAAAGACAAGGAAACACATCACATAGCAATGCCCACAATGATATGCAATAAACCATCCAACTAATCACTACCGCGCCCATACGGCCGGTACTGCCACTCCTGGCAGAGACAACTCAAATTGCTTCATTTTGAAAATCAATCCAAATCAAACTCAAACTTGAGCACACCTTGCTCAAATAAAGTCAAACACTCATCACAAACATGGATGGACCTCCACATGGCCCTTCAGCGTGCCAATCGATTTGACCTATAATCGACAAGGTAAACTATGAACTTTATTTAAAGCCGCTCGTGAAGATCAATCGGTTTAGATTCAATCAGCCCAAAGCCGATTAAATCGAGACAAAAGGTCGAGCCCAACTAGCCGATTAAGGCTAATCGGAGGATAAATGTAGATCGACTCTGAAGAAGGCGATGCGCAGCAAAATCAGAATAAATCAAACCTGGGCGTAATTGATGAAGACCAATAAATCGGCGATGCGCAACTTTATTGATCAAGATTGATTTATAAAAAGACTAAATTACAGAAACTACTCCTAGTCGACAGGAAAAAGAGAATAATGTAAATGTGTGAATTTGATTGTGTTGTTCTTTTTGCAGCTCACCCTTGTCCACCTTTTATACCCGCCGACCGATAGAATCTCAGTACAACACGTTTTGGGAGTAGTATCCGTACCGGCCTCTATTTTAAGAGCGATTTCCTTAACGATCTATCTTGTTTTCAAATATCTTGATTTGTTATCTTAATCGTATCTTGCTGTTTTTGGACTGCCGATTTAACCATACTTACCAAATTTTAGTGCAAACAACTAGTAATTGGCCACTCCTGTACAACGAGTATAGTGAAGTCTCAAATTAATAATGGCCAAATGATGTGTATACAACATACAAACTTTTTAGTAGTGACGGCATTCTTGAAAAATGTTATATCAAATGGTACCATGGTCTGATAATACATTGCACGTACCATCACATACTCCAACATCTCAATACTACAGTTATTAGGCCGGAACATTTCAGGACCGATGTTGAAAATGGGCAATATATAGTACTGGCGGCAGAATACATGTATATATCCTTGTTTCAGATGGAATTTCATCAAACGAGATATATGATTGTCTCAAGACCATCGTTCTGAACTTTCAGAAGTTCGACTGCTTTCTCAGGTTCAGAGCAAGATGCTCCTTGACAATTTCATGTATTAATGGTGCATAGAGGAAAGTCAAGAAACTATTCTAGCCTCCCAACAAGCAGAATATGTGGTAAAGGCTAGAGAACAAACTCAATAGGCACCAAAATGGACAGTCTTTTCAGTGAACATTTGGAAGTCAAGTTTCTGAACATTGCACTGACAGGCTCTCAACTAGAACTGAACAGTAGTTGTATCTTTATATATTCCTTAGGAAGGTAACCAGCCACACTGCAACATAAAATATATGAACTGAAGAACTTCATAATACAAAGCTGATGCATTGCAGCATTTATTTCTCAAAGTTAATATGTTCATCACTGTCTTATTTTAGTTGGAGATGTTGACATACATAAAGTGAACGATGAATGGTTGACTAAAAAAAATGATCAGAGTGGCAGGTGGTATTAAGAAAAATGTTTTTCATGCGCCTTCAAAGAAGATAAGAGGATTGGTACGTATGATGGTTTCCAAGAACATATGGGTTGACTTACGATGAGGACAGGAGCTTGCCGAGTCACGAAAACTGTTGTTAGTGCAAAGAAGTAAGGAAGAGGATCATATACCAGAGGAAAATCATATCCAACATTATCGCCTCCAGATTGATGATTTGCACTGTGGCAGTTATCATCCAATCGAGAATATACTTCATGTTCCAAATTAACAAAATATAATACCTCCATACTCTTTGAGAAGATAAGTAGAAGAAAATGTAAGAGTGGTTCAACATTTTTAGCAAACCTATATGTGCAAATCAAGTCACAGATCACCCCTTAGTTGATTCAACGTTGTGCAGTTTTTTAATATATTTTAAGAGTTCATAACAGTTTTGAGAGGTGCTTCTATACATCATTATTTGAAAGTTGAGTAAATATTAAAGTATCAATAAAAAGTAGATAGTGGTTATTTACCTCTTTTTTTACTTCAAAATTTATACAACTTATTGAAAGTGTAATGCATAGAAGCACTACTCAAAAGAGTTTTTCTCTTCAACCAGAAGTTGAAATTCAGAGAACTAACCGAAGGTTAGTTGGCTAGGTAGGCTAGTTGTGCCCCCACCCACCAGGATTCAAGCCTCGGCTTAGCACTGGCACTCACATTCTTCTAACAGTGAATGCTAGAGTTCCTAGCCTAAGTTAAAAAAAAAGAAGTTGAAATTCAACCAAAGCAACTTCTGGGCTCCTTACTCCAAAGGGCCTAGCCTATATAACTTTGGGGCTTGCATAATGGTCCATTTTATAGTTTCTTGGGAAAATGACAATTATCACTTTTTTTAGAAGAAATGAAAATTACCTTATTATTACTATTGTTGTTGTTGTTGTTGTTGCTTCCCTAAGTCTTGAGAGAAATGGAGACTTTAGAGTAGGGATGAAAATGGATCGTACAGTTTCCGACCGATCTAGATAATTTTTGGATATGGGTTCTCTCAGATCAGATTTTTGTCGGATAGTATTAGATCACATACAGATACGGATACAGATTTGATAACTCACTATCCGTCGGATACGAATACGGATTCGGATAATCCGGATATTGATGAGCCAAATATCCGAAAATGCACGTGGGCTGGGCCAATGCTACTCTTTTGACCCAAAAAGGTTTGTGAATTTCAAAATCCACAAATTAAGTTTCAATTATTAAAATTGGTAAACTAGCTCCAGAAATTACCAATTTTTTTTGGAAAAGTTCCTGACACAATCTATCATTTAAAAACTTATTTTCAAGGATTTATCATATTTTAAATTTTCTCAAAAAATCAAACATTGCTGTCCTTAATAGAAAAATACTTTAAACAAGTAGTTAAAAATGTATGAAAACTCATAAACACATAATTTATTATTTTAAACATAGTTCAACAAAGAATACAAATCTTGGTCATTATATGTTCATGAATGTTAGGATCAAATAAACTAGTTTTATTTTTTTTGTTCATTTTGTGTGTACAATCTAAGGGGTTATCTAATTCCGATAAATATCCATGACCGTATCCATTTCAATCCGTATTCGCTCTATATCTATATTAGATATTATTCGTATTTGTATTCATATCCAAACTATCTATATCTACATCTATATTCAAAAAATATGAAAACAAATATGCATGATAGAACTATTATTCATCTGGATCCAATCCATTTTCATCCCGTGGAGCTGTACATTTACTCCACGAATGCCGTGTTTCGGCGTCATCTCCCGAATAGTGCTGACTCGGGGTTTGGCTATTGCTGTTTTGTGGGTTGTTTCCTGCTGTTTTGGGCAGTTCTGCGTAGGTCTTGGTTGGGTTTGCTTGCCCATTTGTTTGCTTTGAGCCATCGAGAAGTTGCGGCCTGTTCTGAACAGCCCTTTGCGCTGTCAATGGTGGTGCGCACTAGGGTTTCGTTCCGGCGATGGCGTACGGCGGGGCGCCGATTGGCTGCGCTGTACGCGCTGCCCTGTTTTTGGTTAGGGCGTTTGTTGATCTATGCAGCCTCTCTCTTTCATCTTGACAGCACGTATAATCAACCCAATTTATATCATTAATACGAAGATCCCATCTCTCCATCTCAGAGACCATATAGTGATCTACTCATATTTGTGATGAGTAATTAATTAGATTTAAGTTTGTAGTGCTTAAGTTTGAGTTTGAAATGAGTTTTCTTTGAGCAATTTAAGTTAAGTGGTCGTGGCCTTAAGTGATCGAGACACCTTTAAGTGGTCGTGGCTATGAGTGAGTGGTCGTGGCCTTTACTGATCAGCGATCTTTGTCAGATTAATATTGGATGATGGTGTGTGTCATTTTGAATCATGTGTTGATTTAATTGCATATGTTGTTGCACATTGCTACATGTATGTGTTTGCTTGTTGGTGATAGTTGCAGGATTTTAGAGCTAGATCATGGTGAGGTGGAGGAGACTAGGACTAGACTAGGATAGCTGAGGTCCAAATGATCAAGGTGACACCGGAAGATGACTGAGACCAGGGAGTTGTTGCAAGCCAGTATGACAAGTGGATGGATGAGCTGCTAACTTAAGCCCTACTCAAGCGAAAGAGGATCGTTGGATCAAGTGTTCGCGAGTGTAGTAGCGGTTAAGTTAGAGGTGATTTGATAGATGTGTCAAAAACCGTTACGATGTTGGGTTTCAGATTAGTCCATGTATAAGTGAGGGAGTTAATCCCAGTCATTGATGAGGTTCTTTATGGGATAAGGAAGTCATTCAAGGGTGAATATTGCTCCGAGTATGCTATAAATAGAGGGGTAGAGGGATGCTCTCTCTCCAATTTTATTGTTTGTCATAAGGATTTTGGTTTCCTTATGCTCTCTTAAGCTTTGCTCACCTGGTTGTGAGGCTTTGTAACCTTCCTCTCATAAAGAAATAAAAATTATTTTTGTGCTCAAGTTCATGCTCATTTGGTTGCTCTTCCCTTTTGAGTTTTGATCTCTCTTTGATTTTTTTCTCTCTTGTTCTTGTCTTACCAAGGATGAATGATTGTTGGATGAATCTTTTATAGATCATATCACAATTATCTATGCAAGCTGGAACTCACTCTTCTAAGTTTTTACAAGAAACCGATCTTTTTGCTTGAGAAGAGAAAGATTTTTGATTGATCGTGTTCTGACTCATTTGAGAGTTGTTTCCTTGTTATTCTAGGTTGGTGTGACATAGAGGAGACCATCTAAGATTATCTTGATCATCAAATCCCCACGAGTAAGGTCAGGGTGAAGTTTTGTGGTTTTTACCTGATTTTGGTGCAATCTTCTTTAGATTGAAAAAATGTTGGAATTTTGACATCAATCTCTATGATTTATGGTTGGAATATGTGGAATATAAGAACCCGGGGTACCCTCATGACAAGCCCAGAAGATATTCCCCACAGGCCTGCTGCCGTATATAAAGGTACATATCCTAAAGGAAGTTGAACTTATATTTAGATATGATGGATATAGTTGTAACCCGAGTTGTAAATAGGGTAGATAAAGATGTAAACTCTATCATGTAACCGACTAGAATCTTGTAACCGATCGGAATCTCTTAACCGATCGGGACTTTGTAAGCCGCCCCCTCCCCGCTATATAAGGGTGAGGACAGACAGCAACATAGGCATCCAATCATCCAAGTACAAAGCGCCATCTTTTGCCCAGAGCATATAGCGCTTTGAGCACTTCCGATCCAAGAGATCCACATAATCCCAGCACACAGGATTAGGGTATTACCTCCATCGCTGAGGGCCTGAACCTGTATAAATCCCTGTCTTGTGTGACCTTCGAGTTTGAGATCCAGCGTCTACTCTATAAATTCATTGCCGACTACAAAAGTCGACAGAATAGGTTTTTGACTTCCTTAGGTAGGTGCATGTAAAATTTCACGGATTTTGAATCAACCGATCAAAAGCTACATCGATTCTTCGATTTGAGATATGCTGAATTCACTATTCATCCTAGCAACAATGTTGATCCGATCAGGCGACAGATGCTGTTCATCCCACCAGCTATTGATTCTACTGTTTATCTGACCAGTTGATGTTTTCAATAGTCATCTGACCTGTGACGATTTTACTATTCATCGATACTGTTTATCTGATCAGTTCGCATGTAATTTTCATGTGACATGTTCTTTTAGCTAGAAAAGTGGTTTAGATTTTCAAGTGGGAATTTTATTTTGCTCTTATTCGCCCCTGCACCTTCATCAAACGAATAAGACACAGGGCTGCACTTTCTTCCGCGTAGTGTGGCTCCCTAAAATACCAATTTGCACGCACAATTTCCACACGGCCTTTCCAACCTGCCACCGGAACACATGCCTCAACGTTCGCACGGTAAAATCTTAATAACCCGCCGCCATTCCTGCATGCAGGATAACTCTCGGAGATATACATACCGTGACAGCTTTCACTGTAAATGAATACGCAAAAATAATTCATACACGAAAAAAGATTTTCAAAAGACTTTAACAAATACCAATCTAGGTACGTACAAAAAGCTTACGAAGGACAAGGTTATAAACACAAATTGACTTGAGTCATACAGCAAAATGCGCAGCAATACAATTGTCCACCCAACTTATTATATTACTCACTCGTGATATACAGCTGAATGGTCTTATCAAAACCTATATCCTATGCAAACAATAAAAAAATAAAGTAAGTATACCAACGCAATCCAAATAAATCCGACTATTCCATACCATTATCCCAGCTAGCTACTTATTCATATCATGGAAAGATTTGCCAAAAATATGCCCAATTTAGGACACAACCATTGGATTCATACCCCATAATGTCCTGACTATTCCCACTATAACAACAAAATAGAACGATGCATACTAGCTCAAGGTATTTCATAAAAAATGTACCGTTTCCCCTTGGATGGGGATTTTTAATACAGTACAAGAAACGATCCGTAATTTCAAATCGATACAACATATTTGCGTATTTATGAAAAACCCAACCATACCCGAAATCTAAAAATTCGTTTAACATTCCTGAAATTTGAAAATCCGGCAATGCAATAATCAAAAAATGGATATGGGGTGGGGCTCCCATACCCGAAATTTGGTGATTCGACTAAGCCCCATGCATGCATTCCTCCGCATGCATCTGACAAGCCAGTGCATGCAAATTCCTCCGGATTCGCCGCATGCAGACGGAGACAAGCTAGTGCATGCATAAAGAGGAAGAATGTCGGGCGGTGGCTAATTTCTTTTGGCAAAAGTGACCGTTCATTTTCTGCCGAGTGCTCACACGCGGCGGCTGCGCAGAACCGGCCCCGGGCTGATGCAACTACAAGTGTCACATTTTTGCTTTGTTTCACGTTGATCCATCCCATCCGCGCGCCGTAAGCAGCGACCGAATGAAAAAGAGACACTTCTTCGGTGCTATAAATTGCAGTTATGTTGCGATGATCTGCGTTAAGCATTGAACGTGAGGAAAAAAGCAGAGGAAGAGCGAGGCAGTGCGAGCGCTGGTAACCGAGAGAAAGAGGAGAGGAGGGAAAAACAGAGAGGAAAACGAGGTGGAAAAGGAAATTTGGAAGTGTATTTCTGGAGGAATTTTTATGATATTCATATTTTACAGTAGTTTTGTTGGAGTTTTATTTTCGATCATTTGACGAAGGGTCTGTATGTTGCAGGTATTGTCTGGAACATTGGTTCGTATATCTGTCAGGATATTTAATCTCCAGGAGAGGTTCAGGAAGGTTTGTTCGAAATTGTCATGAAGTAATGTATTTTGTTATTATAGTAGTAGTGTAATTAGTACAACATTAGTGATATTTGCAGTGTACAAAATGATGTTATTAGTATAATCAGATGGACGGGTTTAGTCGAAGGAATTGGAGTATAATAGCGCATTGGCCCGTAAAATAACGCTACAGCCATATTGCTGTCATACAATTATGAATTTATTAGAATGACAATAATGTGGTTCTTTTATTAGTTGAAAATTGGTGTAATATTATTGCGATATATGGAACACGTAAATAATGTTAATGTAATATTGCAACAATATTTGTGGGATTAATACAATTATTGCGATGTGTGTATAACTTAGGTAATATCAGTATAATATTATGACAATATTTGTGGCATTAGTACAATATTAGAATAACTAGTGGTACACAAAATGACGTCATTAGTAGTTGGAGTAGCAGAAGAAATAATAAATTAAGCGCAACGAGGCGTAAACTTGGACGCCGGTAAAAAACAAATATCCCCCCCCCGCGCAGTTTTAATGTTCCAGCGATCCGTAATAGCAGAAATTTTTGAAAATAAATTTTTCTGCGCTCGGCCTACCACTAGAAAGGCATTAAAAAATTAGTAGTAATGAAATAAATATATTAGTATATGTCATGACAATGTTAAAGTAATTCCCCATAGAAATGCTATTTTTGGTAGAAGTTGTAGTTACCCTTGTACATTATGGTTTTCCTTTAATTTGTATGGACATGTGAACCTTGTAAACCTAAGTATGAACTAGACATGCTTAATATCCTTTTAGGTATAAACGCTAGCCTATTCATGCTTAAGCCATCTGCTATATATTTTCGGTCTTTTCAACAAATGTATGGTCCTTTTTGAGAAATAGTTGCTGGTAGTTTGTTAAAAACCCCAAAATAAAACTATGGTTGGACGGGTGATTATTGGCAATAACCGGTGGTGCAAAAAGGGAAATGCACGTAGTTTAGGGTGGAGTATTGCCCGTGTCAGATTAAGGCCCGAGCAATGGGACGGTAAATCCAAGATTTCGTACAACCAAGAGGGCTGATCATGGGACTAGTACAGTGGTCACATGGAGGTTCATGTTCGCAAGAATAGGGTCTCACAGCGTTGGTATCAGATCCGCATTGACTGTAGGAAACCCTGGGTAAATAGGCGTTAGTTAGTAATATGAAGACTTAAATTGAAAAAAATAAGAAAAATCCTACCTCTACTAATAATGAAATTTAGCATATTCGCTAATTTTCTTATTTGTTGCTTCTTAACTTTTCATAATAACTATTATTAACCTTCCCTTCTCTTTTTATTTTTGTAGATGGCGCGATATGTACCTTGTCATGAGTCAACTGTTCCAGAACTGTTGGGGGTGATGGGAGTGCTACATTCGCTGCTAGAGAGTTGACACTTTGAGGGCCTCCCAAGATATGTTGTGTTTCAGGCTTACTTAAGTCCTGAAACGAAGGAGTATGCCACCCGGGTCTTCATTCCTCCTAGGCCGGCTCTCAATGAGGGTGAAAGGAGCTTTGTGGGTTATGGATCATCATAGATGCGTCCATGAATGAGGTTGCATATCTGGCAGTGGTCCGACTTCGGCAGGCGTTACCTGATTTGAGTCCCCATTACTCTTGCTGCCGCATGAGACCCACGGCGGGAGTAGTGTGTGCTGAGGATCACACTAGAGTGAGGGATGACAGCCTTAGGGTCATGGTGGATTTTGCGAATAGATTGGACCAGCATTATGTCCAGTTGGCCCAGGAGTTGTTGGAGACTTGTCGGCGTATGGCATTCTTGGAGTCCCATCTAGTCTTGCGTGTGGCGTGGAGTCCTCTACCACGAGCAATACTAAGGGATGGAACTCCACAAATCCCAGTATCTCAACGTCCGCCACTGGCTTCTTATGTGCCTACCCCGGGGGTGTGCAAAGGAGCAAGAATATCGTGTGTTAGTAGTTGCCCTAGGCTTGTGAATGATAAGGGCATCAATCCTAGGAGCACTTGTACTTACCACCCCGAGACTCCTCGGGTGTACCGTCGCAAGGAGTGTGCATCTAGGATTGTGGAAGTTGGAGAGGGTGCTGGATCCTCCTCTAGGCCGGTTGTGTTGGAAGTGGGAGAAATAACCATGGAGTAGAGGGTAAAAGTGTAGTAGGAACAAGTGGGGTGTGATGCTGTAATAAAGGAAAGTCTTTTAGTAGTGATCTAGTAGTAGGAGTAATGTATTTGTTAAGTGTAGCTTTTGTTGTAGTATATGTGTTGCCAGAATATTGTAAGTTCTGGAAAGACATGATGAGTTGCAA
Source organism: Otatea glauca (assembly GCA_036346275.1). Classification (NCBI taxonomy): domain Eukaryota; kingdom Viridiplantae; phylum Streptophyta; class Magnoliopsida; order Poales; family Poaceae; genus Otatea; species Otatea glauca. The sequence goes on from CM070725.1 coordinate 32,794,082, forward strand.
GGTGAACTAGTTCCAGTCTGTACAGGAAGTAGAACTTGTAGAGATGTTAATTGTGGGTTGCAGCTTCCTATGTTAAACCAATGCCTGTGTATGTTTATGAAGGGATGCATTGTAGTTTTATTCATGTGTTGCTGCTAAGTGTTGCATTTGTTAGTACTAATTGTGTCTTATTTTAAGATTTCAGATGGCAAACTCCGCCAATTGGGCGGCCATAGTTAGGGAGTTAGCGGAAAATTTGGGACAAGAAAAGAATCACCCTATGCTCATCATTAGGCAAACCACTATTGGGTTTAAAGTTCGTGCGTGTGCAATCACCAAAATGAGAGAGCGTCGCGTGCATCATCGCATCAAGCATCATAACGCCTGTAGGATTCATGCTATAAAAGAAGGAAGTCGCAAGTTGATGAGGAAAATTTGTCAAGTGCATCGGGTAAACATGGATGCATATGTGAGGATGTATGAAAGTCGTGTAGGTCGCCAAGGGGCTGGATTGGGACCTAGGAGGCGCAGGACAGGGAATAGGCAGGAGTATTTGCGCCAGTTTCGTCCCGCTGGAGTTCAGGAGCCGCCCCCTGAACCATCTAGTTTGGGAAGTAGTTGCGAGATTGGTTCACCACTGCAGTTTCCAATGATTGGTGGTGCATGGATCCATTCCAGTAGCTCTGATGCTTGAGCTTTAGTGTTCTGGTAGTGGAGAACAAAATCACAGGAAAGTGTGGTAGTGGCTGTTACGTGAAATAGATTATGTACGTATGTACAGCTAATATGTATGTGATATGTTTTGCTATTGTAAGTTTTTGAGTATAATAACGCTATAGCCATATTGCTGTCATGCAATTATGAATTTATTAGAATGACAACAATGTGGTTCTTTTATTAGTTGAAAATTGGTGTAATATTATTGCGATATATGGAACACTTAAATAATGTTAGTGTAATATTACTACAATATTTGTAAGATTAATACAATTATTGCGATATGTGTATAACTTAGGCAATATCAATATGATATTATGACAACATTTGTGGTATTAGTACAATATTAGAATAACTAGTAGTACACAAAATGACGACGTTAGTAGTTGGAGTAGCAGAAGAAATAATAAATTAAGCGCAACGAGCCATAAACTTGGACGCTGGAAAAACAAATATTCCCCCCCCCCCGCGCAGTAAATATTTAATGTTTCAGCGATCCGTAATCGCGCAAATATTTAAAAATAAATTTTCCTGAACTCGGCCTACCGCTGGAAAGGCATTAAAAAAATTAGTAGTAATGAAATAAATGTATTAGTATATATCATGACAATGTTAAAATAACTACTCGTACATAAAATAACAGAAGATGGCGTAAGTAATGGCATAATTATCAGTGTTAATGTTTTGTAGGAATTTATTACGAGCTATCTTCATTTTATGGATTAACTAATTCGGGTTCCCTATTTCACAGGTACGCTCCAGGAAGGTGATTTTGCAAGTTGGTATAGGTTTCCTGATCTTCATTACAGCTTCACATAGGTTAGTTTGTAATATTTAGGAATATTTTTCATGCTGCGATTTTGGTTGCATGCAGCGTGATTAGTTCTGAGCCGTTAAAATTTTCAAGTTTGTCTATAAATACTTGTCTAAATATACTTGTATGTTCTGAGCCGTTTCGTTTCAGCAGCATGTGATGGTGGCCATTGCAGTTCCAGAGCTTCTCCGTGAGTCAGTCGATGCCCCACATCGTGCGAGGGCAATTTCTGCAGGAACTATGGTCCGACGCATTACTATATTACCTGCCATCACTGTTTTTGAAGAGGCATAACCACTTTGTCGTTAACGTTTCAGTTGCCCCCTCTCTTCTACCGGTCGTTGCATAAGATAAAAAAGCTGGACTATCGATTCCACATTCCACTAACTCGTGCAGGTCTACTACTGTTTGCGCTCCTCACGGATGGGGCTTAGCTCGGAGGAGGCTTGACCACACCCATACCTGCCATCGATCATGCACTTCTCACTGGTCTCATCGACCGATGGTGTCCGGAGACACACACCTTTCACCTACCGTTCGGTGAGATGTCCATCACTTTGAAGGACGTGGCCATGCTAACCAGCCTACCCATCAGGGGATAGCCGTTGGTTCTTCCTCGCCCCAGTAGACAGCAATGGCAGCACTACATCGCGGAGAGGTATTACATGACATAACATTATTTCATATTTGTAATGTGCACGATATTATCGACTCTCTTAATCCGGAGTTCATGCAGGTTCGGTGTCCCATACGAACGGAAGGAAAATGGTGTCTCCATGACTTGGCTACAAGGATTGCAGGAATACAATCTATGCCCACCTGATGCCGACGAAGCTACCGTGGGGCGCCACTACGAAGTGTACCTGTACTACTTGCTGGGTGGTGTCATGTTCACGACGACCGCCGAAGACCTCATCTTCCCGCACATCGTGTGGATTGCTCATCAGTTGGGCGCCAACCTTGATGACATCTCAGCCTACAGCTGGGGATCTGTCGTCCTAGCGGACACCAACCGTGGTTTGTGCGATGCATGCCATCGGCAGACTTACAAGGGCAGTATTACTGGATGCCTGCAACTCCTTCAGATGTGGAGTTGGGAGTTCCTTCCGATCTCTCGGTCGGAGGAACGCACGAGGTACTACCCTGTTGTCGTAGACGATGACATGCCGGATGCCACTCGCTCTACAATGGGGCACCGTTGGATGCACGCCCGGCTATGCTGGTCGTCGGCGGGTGACCACTCGAGCTACACGCGTGTTATCGCCGACTTGGACTTGCTGATCGCAGAACATGTCACCTGGGATCCATGAACCGTGCAACGAGCCGAAGAGCTTACGACTGATGGCCATATCTCTTCTTGTTGCATGGTCGACCACGGCTTGTGGATGACTACGTATTTCCTCTTGTACATGAACGTGGTCGAGGTCTACTCGCCCGAACGGATCCAGAGGCAGTTCGGGTGGCGGCATCTAGTCCTGTTCGGATCGTGAGGCAGCGGGAGTTCTCATGGGTATGCATTTAATTATTTTCAATATTTGCCCCCTATATGCAAATTTCAAAATCTTACGTCCTTGCAATTGTAGGAGAAGCGCGAAGGGCAGTGCGGCCGCAGTGAACTGGACCGTCAGCCACGCTCCGCACATTACGCGATGGATGGAGACAGCGTTTCAGGAGGTTGTTCATCCCTCTGGGCCATATGACACCGAGGAATATGACAACTACCTTACATGGTACCGTGCCCGCACGCGTCCCACTTTACTGAGCGAGGAGGTCGATGAACGAGCCATGGCGTATCCAGAGGACCGATCTTGACAAGTCCATATTTTGGTAGTCCCAATATCGTACTAATATCTTAAGTAAATTTCTTTACCCAAGTTCTAATACACCCGTACTACCATGCAGACGCAGGAGGCATCGGAGCTATATACCCAAGCGGATCAACTTCCGGCCCAAACTGCATGCACCTCAGCTCCTCGTCACCAGCAAATCAGATGAGACGGTACCTCGCGTCTAGGGGGTCCCGATTCCTCTCGGCGATCCGTCATCTTGGAGGATCTTCACGTCCTCCCGCCTGCAACTATGAAGATGCTCGCATGGACCCTACTCGTAGCTCACAGGCCAGGCGGTCCACCAGCAGCCGTCCCTCAAGGGTCGACGTGCACGACGCCGGACGTCGTGCATCCACTTCCCATGCATCGAGCCATTCATCGCGACGTCATTTTGCCCCCCCCCCCCGTTGAAATACCAGCTGAGGCCTTCGCTCAACATGACGAAAGACCCGGTCCTTCCGCACCACCGGAGGTGCCCCATTTATCACACTCCTTCGGGACGGACATTAGTCACACACAGCACTGGAGCGAGGCCAGAGATTTCAAGTTCGACCTCATGTCCGCCCCTACCTTCAGTGGGTTGCTCGGTGTGTAGCAACATGGACCTCCTCCCTACGAGGCGGGGACCTCACAGCCAGCGGCCGACGTACTCTATACGGCTCTCCTAGGGACGGAGGATGCAAGTGCGTGCTACAATCAGATCCACGCGAGCGGAGGGCAATACACATTCCAATCGGGCCTGCTTCCCCAAGAAGAGCATCGACGTACCGGCAGGCACGGGGAGGCATGGGCCATCATAGACCGCGGGACAGAGGCAGACACATGCCCCAGAGACGTACACCCCAGAGGACTTCACCAGAAGGCAGGGTGGACAGCGCAGAGAGAGGCACTGATGATTTCTTTTACAGCTGTGTGTACTGTATTGATTACTTTAACCTAGTTGTCATGTCAAATAACTATTGTGTTGTCAAATTTGAAATATAGTGATGCCAGCTAGTTTTCTCTTAAGTGTATTCAAGTTAACAAACATCATCCATCAACATTAGAATATTGCAACAAGTCTTAACAAGGTACATCACTAATACATAAAATTTTAACAAGTCCCGGTGATACCTTGGACTTCTATGGAAAAAATAACTTACGTTTGGGTCAATTTGTATTAAGACCATATAGGGCCTTAATGATCGATTGTATGGAAAACGTCTCGGATGAAAATAATATATAGTGGAAACAACTTTAAAACACTCTTAAGGATACCCCTTGCTAATGCCAGAAAAATGAGTTAATAATCACATATAGTGTAATCGTAATGTAAGATTGAAATCTTACTCGTTGTAACCTTCCCGTATGATCATTTAAGCCTTTTCAACGACAGATAAAATAACTCGTCTAAATACTAAAGTTATAAAACTAGTTTAGAAATACTCCCTAAAGTATGTACTACCATATTCTGAAAATAGAATATCATTATGTTATGATTTGCATATAAAACTCGATAGCAAAATAACCCTAAGCGTTAAGCTTTCCGAATATTAGAAACATTGAAGCCTTTTTGGTAGCCTGTAGAATAACTCGTCTAAATGCAAACCTCAAGTAAAATAGCTTAGAAATGATATTTAGGATATGTCCTACTGTATTCTAGAAAAATATTTTATTTACCACTTGCCGTCCATCAAAGTCCTATTAGTACAATGCCCTTAGGTGATAAGGTAATTCATACACTCATTTGGCCGATTTTGTATAACAGACTTTAATGCTATATAAGCCTTTTTAGCAATGAATATAATGCCTCAGCTAAACACTAAAATTCATGAAATTAGTTTAGAAATGCTAACCAAAGTATAGATTACCATATCCTAAAGAAATAACCTTATTTCATTATGTTTTTCATATTAATCTTAATAGTTGAACAACCTTAAGTAATAAGCTTTCCGTAAGATATAAAATGCATAAACGTAGTTGAAGACAATGAATAAATCTATATTTAAAATATTTATATCACCAATATATTCTTAAAAACCCTGTATATGTAACCAGTAATCTAATCTAACAAGATTTGATATTTTCAAATAAGCTTTTCATACAAAATCAATTAAGAATTAAACACTATTCATTCATACAATTCAACCAAGTGATTAATGATTTCATTTCTACTAACGTAATTAATTTTTGCATCTTGAATCCGAATTTATAAATACAAAAATACATAATTTTAACCTCTTGATTTCACAAGTTAAGAATAGATAAGCTAAAAGAAATTGTATTCTTGCTCGACCTGAAAGCTATTATTTATTGAGATGTTAATCTCTTAAAAGTAAGATATATGGAATCATGTAACCCAAACCCTAAAGTATTCTCGCTTTTTAGAGTGATTCATCAAAGCGTGCGACTGTCACCATCGGCAAAAAGTCACCCTCTGCGAAAAGACAGTCACCCTCTGTGAAAAGCTGCACTACTTGTCACCCTCCGTGAAAAGCTGCACGACCTATCACTACATATCATTAAAGCTGCACGACCAGTCACCCATCATCAGAGCTGCACGACCTGTCAATACACATCATCAAAGCTGCATGACCTGTCACCCATCATCAAAACTGCACGACCTGTCACCCATCATCAAAGCTGCATGACTTGTCACTACACATCATGAAAGCTACATGACCTGTTATGTCCCCATACCCGAAATTTCATATTTCGGCAAAGGCTGGGCGACAGGCTGCATGCAAGTAATTTGGACGATGGTGGCAGGGAATCTCGGGCAATCATCGCGCGCTGAAAGCACCGATCGAACGAATCCTTGTGAGCTGCGTCCTTCTTTTCCCTTGCTATAAATCCTTCGCGATGGCATTGTAACGTTCACGACAACAGAGAGCGTGAAGGCAAGGCAAGGCAACCAGAGAGCTTGAAGACGAGATATTAGTTCGTTGGGGATTCATTCGAGATTCTAATATTGCAGGTAATCTTCACGAAGATTTATTGGTACATTGCTCCAGCTTTATTGATCTTCGGTACAGCTTATAGAAGGTTAGTTAGAAATCATCATGAGTGTATATTATTTTTGTGTTATTAAGGTATTTAGTACATTAATAGTGCGATATTTGCTACAGATGGACATGCTTGTTAAAATTTATTTCGGAGAACGGCCCGTAGTTTTGCACGGGAGAGTCGTGAGCATTGATAATTGTCTGCACGTAGATAGCACAATAGCCACCCCGAACGAACTCTGGCAGCTCAAATCACATGTCATCACTCTACTGCGTGTGAACCTTGAGACGCACAGAGTTCGTTTCGATGGGGTTCGTCCACGGGTTGTCCCCAACGGCCCGATGGTTGTGTACACGCTCTTCCCGTTACGGAAGAAAAGCGCGTGGGCTTTGTATGTCCGCAAAGCGGGTCAAGAGAATTTTAAGGTAGGAGTATACGTGGAGATATTGCCACGACACGAGCCCGTAGAGGAGGCCTCTACCTCCCGAGCAGTAGAACATGACATATCACATGCACCACCCGAACCAGCAATTGTAGAGGAGGGGCATCGGGGGGAGGCGAAGAAGAAGCTGAGGCGGTGGAGGTGGATGGGGAATGCATGGATGGTGAAGACGGCGGAAGCGGGGATGAAGAGGTGGCAGACAATGATGACCCAACACCGGCTATACATTACTTCAGGGCTATCGGTCAGCTGGATTGTACCCTAACGGATTACAGTAACATATCCGCGTGGGGGTACTCCCAGAACGATGTCCAAACAGGACAACGGTTCCGTAACAAGCTGGAGGCTATTCACTTTCTTAGCAACTATGCCGTCATGACAAGATGGGAGCACTCTCGTCTCCGGTCGGAGCCCTCCTCGTACGAGGTTAGGTGCACGAAGTACCCGGATTGTCCCTTCTTTGTACGAGTTCACAGACCCAAGCACGATGACTACTTTGTCATAAGTAGAAATAGGCCTCATACGTGCACGGAGGAGTCCGTAAGGAACATGAGCCGACTTGTGGACACGAGGTTTGTAGCCCAAATCCTCGTGTCCATCGTTGGAAGCGACATAGGGATAACTCCCCATAAGATTATGGAGGAGGTCCAGGCTAAAACTGGGATGGTCATCACGTACCATACGGCTTGGAGAGCGAAGCAGAAGGCATTGAAGATGCTTTTGGGGGGATTCGAGGAGTCTTTCAACTATGCCCCTAGGTTGCTACAGAAGATCGCCATGATGAACCCGGGCACTCAGTTCGCAGTGGCCGATGAGCCCGTCATACTAGAAGACGGGTCCGTTAGCTCGGCGGACCGGTACCTCATGAGGATATTCTGGTCATTTGGTCAATGCATTGAAGCTTTCAGGTATTGTAGACCAGTCATATGCGTGGACGGGACATTCCTGAGTGGGAAGTTCCACGGGACACTGCTGACTGCACCGCTGCTGATGCAAATAACCAAATCCTCTCGGTGGCGTTCGCTCTCGTCGAGAGTGAGAACAATGACAACTGGTTGTGGTTCCTAACTCTAATCAAGAGCCGGGTCATCGGTACCCGGGAGCGCGTATGCGTTGTCTCGGACAGGAACAAAGGCCTCCTCCACGCGTTGGATGTCATGCACGACAGCACGTCCTTCGAGACTAGCTAGCCCGATGTCGAGAGAAGATGGTGCATGCACCACCTTGGTGCGAACCTGTACACAAGGTACAAGAACAAGGCCCTGCTCAAGAGATTCAAAGCTATGTGCCTGCAGAACCAAGCACACAAATTCAACGCGATATGGACGCAGCTGAACGAGACCACACGGAAGATGATGGAGGACGACCAATCCCAGGAGCTACAACTCCGTTCGCAAATGGTGGGAGGCCAGACCGTGGTTTCTCAAACTCGGCCCACCTTCAGCCAGTGGATCGCGGGGAAGCCAGCGGAGCGGTGGGCGCTACTCCACGACACGAACGGAGTGAGGTATGGACGAACCATAACTTAACGCAAATCATTTCACCTCCTTGTATTCATTTTCATACAAGCTGACATACACCATCATAGGTGCAACGTGATGACAACGAACATAGCGGAGGCGCTCAACAACGTCCTAAAGGGTGTGCGCGCTCTTCCGTTATGTTCAATCATTGAGCTCACATTCTACCGGGCGGCTGATTACTTCCGAGATCGCGGTAATGCGGTCGAGGCGTGTGTCACCGCGTACGCACCCAGAGTGGAGAAGATGCTCGTGGAGAGAAGGAAGAAGGCGCACTTCCACCGGACAAGGATTTATGATCTGGGGATGAATAAATTTGAGGTCATGTGCAAGCGCACACATGCATCCGGGCATCTCGCGGGGACACCGTGCAACAGTGTCAGCTAGGGGGCGAGCAAGTGACGTGCACGTGCCACAAGCCGAAGCTTCAACACATTCTGTGCTCCCATGTGCTCGCCGCATGTCGCGACATGGGTGGGAACGATGCATCACAGTACATCTCGCCTTACTACACCGTGCATGCTTTGAAGAACACATGGCATCCAAAGATGAGTTCGTTCACAATCGGAGTGAACTACAAGATTATGGAAGGCCCAACCTGGAAACCATATCCCGCGACTAGACGCACACAACATGGGAGGCCAAGGGCACAGTTGCAAGGTGACATGGGCGCGGTGATCGGTGGACGGTTTGCGAAAATGCAAATTATGTAAACAACCTGAACACGACCGCAGGAGGTGCCCCAATCCACCCAGTATGTAGTCATTTGGCTTTGATTATGTGCGAAATGTTCTCTGCCACCCAATGTATCATGTTTAATCACCCTTGTGTTGCCAAATTTGAAATAAATCGATGCCAGCTTTCTCTGAAGTTGTCTTTCCTAATTTATTGTATATACTAGTCTTGTCAAATCACTCATGTGTTGTCATCTTCGTAATACAGTGATGCCAGCTTCTCTTAAGATGTCGAAATTTTTAATTGTAGCTCATAGTCATGTCAAATCACCCATGTGTTGTCCGTTTGCACGCTTTCTCAGAGTGGACGATTGGACGACGCACACCACAGCCTTCGCAACGCGATGTGACAGCACACTGCTATCAGCTTTCTGAAGCTAATTTGACAACACTCTGCACACCACCAAGCGACACAGCACTACCCATCTCAGGCCAACAGAGGGTAACAGGTCAAGCAGTTTTTGACAGAGGGTGACAGGTCGTGCGGCTTTTGACAGAGGGTAACAGGTCGTGCGGCTTTTGACAGAGGGTGACAGGTCGTGCGGCTTTCGACAGAGGGTGACACGTCGTGCGGCTTTCGACAGAGGGTGACACGTCGTGCAGCTTTCGACAGAGTGTGACAAGTCGTGCAGCTTTTCTCAGAAGGTGACAGGCCGTGCAACTTTGATGATAGGTGACATGTCGTGCAGCTTTTCACAGAAGATGACAGGCCGTCAAAATCGATAAATGCTACAGTTGTGTGGAGTAACCCCTCACCACCACTATAAAACCGGCCGAGGGGTAGACATCCAACACCACCAAATTAGCCATAAAACATCGGCTGAATCTACACAAATTAGGGCAGGATGTCGTTCTACCGTCGCCTCTTCAGCAAGCAGAACTTCTCCTGCCCCGAATACCCGGATGCCAGTAGCGTCAACGCCCCAGTTCTGCCGGAGTTGCCCGACCCAAATGCGACTGCAACCTTCCGGCGAAGATGATGCAATCTACCCACGGAGAGACGGCCGCCCGCGCTCACTACTGTTGTGCCCGCCCCTACCGGGTAAATCTACTGGTGTCCATACAATACAGGGTTACAGTACCATTTCATGCACCGTTCTTCCTTTTTTCAGCACAACAACCGGTGTTGCTTCTTCCAATGAATCGACAGGCCGGAACGACATGACAACGAATTTATCTACAACTGCCATGAGGGGGGGTTGATGCACTGTGCGGCTGGGCAGAGGAAAGGAAGGCCGACTGGCAAGGTCTTCAGGCGCCAAGGCGCGGGGTTGAGGTCGCCGAAGCGGGGCTTGGACAGCGACATTTGCTGGTTGAGTTGGCGCAAATTGGTTTTGCCGAGGCAGGTTTTTGCTCGCGTGTTTTGTTGTCGTGGCTAGCAAAGCAGAGGCACAGCGCTAGCTTGAGAAGGCAAGGCTGCGGTTCCAGGGGCTATGCATCTGGGATTTGGAACGCTGGCAGGTGGGGCCTTCTACAGGGTTACACTCATTGTTCTAGGGAAATTTTTGATAAATTTTGAAACTTATCTGGGGATAATCTTATTCCTAATGCAGAAATTTCACCTCAAAATATTATTTTTTCAATTTATTAAAATTCTGACAAGATACTGTGCTCAAAATTTTTTTTCTGTTTTTAAATTTTTTGGGAATATATAACTCATTAAAAATTTCTGAAACTTTTTGTAACGGATCCCCATGGCTATATAATCCTTCAGTAAAAATTTCAAATTAAGAGATTTAGTATTTAATTTATAAACATTTTGACATTCTTATTTTTGTATTTTTAGCCTTTCAGTTTTTGAATTTTTAAATATATTAAACTTGGTTATTAATTTTTAATACTTTTACTGTTAATGTATTTATCCATCCAGAATATAATATAAAACTTTTAGATAAATTTGGATCATTTTTATTTAAATCAGACAGTCACTGTTGTTAGTCAAGAATCATTAATTGGCCTTTCATTTCGTATTTAATTGCTTTGATATGAATTTTTAAATTTAGAATTGATTTCTGGAGATTTTCTAAGCTTAAATAAAATATATATATATAAAAGCCAAGAAAATCCAAAAAAGGCCAGAAAAATGCACAAAATGGAAATTCAAATTAAGATAATATTTCAAACTCATTTTTATAGTTTATTCGATTTGAAAGAAATGGTTTTATCATTGAAATCTTTTTTTAAAGATTAAAATTCAATAAAATAAGGAAAAAGATATTGTTTTAAATTAAAATCTTGATTCCAATTAAAATTTTTATCCAATTCTATTTTTAAATTTTTGTTCTTCCTATTTTTGAATTTTTTGGGATGTTACAACAATTAAGCCCTTGTTTTTGTATAAATTACTAATGGGTTCTTATTATATTGAATTTAGGTCCTTTCAGCGGGAAAATTGCAAAATAGACCTTAGAACTTATAGTTTCGAGTACGAGGGCTTCCGCCATACGAAAAATTACAAATTGTACCTTAAAACTCTTTTGATTATCACGGTTTAGTCTTTTAGACTTTATATAATTATCAAAAATTATTTTTATACTATTTTAATTCTTCTGTGCAAGTGGTTGTTGCAACAGTTGTTGCTCTGTTGCAACGCATAAGGAGGTGGAGGAGTCGCCTTGGCAGGTGTAGTGACACAGTCGTTGAATCGAGGTCGAAGCCATGCTGATCGACAACGAAGAGAGAGAGAGACGGAGGGATAGGGTTACAGTTCTTGCCACCGACGATAGGTTCCCCTTTGGCACAGCAGAGGAAGACAGGGGAGGTGGAGGGGTCGAGTGGTGGGTGTTATTGTTGAAGCTACGGTTCTTGCCGCCGAGGATCGCTCCTTCCACAACTGTTGTCCTGCATGTAACTCCTCGTTCCCCATCTCTATCTTCTTCCATGAAGTGGCTACATCCGTAGAATGCTCACGTGGAACTAGCTAAAACTAATTTTGTTTTGTGTGATATGTTCTAAGGTAGAGATTTTTGTGTCAAGAGTTCTTGTGACCCGCAAGAGTTCTCCTGACTCATAATGCGCTGTGTGGAATGCAACCTTAATGATAATATGTATAGGTTTGTTGTTCTTTAAACAAGTCAACAAACTTGACGCTTCAGTATTACATTGCATCCAATTGTGGTTTTTCATTGGAACGTATAGACACTTAACTAGTATTTATAAAACCCAATAAAATTATAATATTATAAAAGTATTTTTTGAGATAAATCTACACATATGATTTTTATGTATGTAATTTAAATATTTAAAAAGATATTAACAATAAAGTTTCCAAAGTTTGATTGAACCTATGTCTAAAACTAGGAATTTTTATTTTAAATAATACAATTTTTTATTCAAATTGCAAAAATATACGTCGATCTCAAAAAATTACAAAAATATACTTTTTTCGCCCGTACATGGGGCGATCACCCCATACACGGGCGATCGGTGCGACTTTCAAGGCGCGATATTTCCTCTGTCTGCGGTCAGTTCTTAAAGAAAATCATAACTTTTTCATATGATGTCGGATGGAGATGAACTTTATATGAAAATTGTAGCTCTCGACGGGATCTACAACTTTTGTATACAAATGTTTTCATTTGAATCCATTTAGATAGCCAAAAAAAGATAGAAGTTTCAGGTCTAAAAACAGGTCTGTTTTTATATCTGAGCATTCTATCCCTTTTTTATCATCTAAATGGATTCAAATTGAAAAATATTATATACAAAAGTTGTAGATCCCGTCGAGAGCTACAATTTTCATATAAAGTTCATCTCCATCCGACATCATATGAAAAGTTATGATTTTTCTTAAGAACTGACATGACATGAGGAAATATCGCGTGTTGAACCGATCTCCCTATATGGGCGATCTCCTATATATGAGGCGATCGCCCCATATACGGACGACAAAAGTATATTTTGTAATTTTTTGAGATGAACATATATTTTTGTAATTTGAATAAAAAATTATATTATTGAAAATAAAAATTCCTAAAACTAGATCTATTTGTGACCTGAGAGACTAGCACTAGAACTATTCGTGACTTGAGGGAGCTGACGCAGGCCCAGCAAAATTTCCTCAAGAACGAAGTAAACAATGTTGAAAATAAACCATCCAACAAACCGCAGCAGGCCGAAGCACACGAATGCGGGCCAAACACATCGCCCAAAGCCCAAACCGGCCCAATACTCTCGACAATTACACATCACTATACCGTGCACTCACCACATAACGATACACCAAACTGCATCATATACGTTGAGATATAACGGATTCTTGGGGTTGGTAGTTGAGATATATTTGGACTCTTAATTTTTGTGGATAAATTCCAAAACTACCTATGATGGGTTATGGGTATAACTATAGCACCTATTGTACAAAAGAATTAATCTACAATCAATAAAGAGAAAGAATTGATCTCCCTATATTTTGTGTTCATCTATTATAACTGTTCTTCGTTTATTCTAAATTAGTATTGGGATTGATCTACAGCAATCGTCATCGTTTTTCAACAATACAATTCATATTCCATTCCTGGCTAAAGGCAAGACCAACACAACCCTATCTTATCATACACCTTACTTACTCCCCAAAAAACTGTTGCAATGCATCTAGTAACAATCAAGCCTAGTGAATTTGGGATGGGCCAAAATTGGCCCATGGACTTTATCGTGACACCAGTTGTACTACCCACCGGTTAGCTTTAGATTTCCTCTAAGAAAACGTTAGCTTTAGGTTTGAAAGAAAAGATAAAATTTGATTGATGCGGATCCGAGCATGCAATTGTCCTGTAATTTTTTAGAGATTTCCCTTGTAAAAGAATCTTTTCTGGCAATACTTGATCAGAGACGCATGCTAGTCATGGAAGGATCATGTTTTTCTTGTGTTGCTCCTTAAAAGCAGACAGGATCAGTTAGCCCAATCTCTCACATTAGCAGATCTAACAACAAATCTTGGAAGTAGCTGCTCCTGTGCATCATTATTCAGTCCAAGATTTGGCATCAGCATCCAGCACAGGATAGCCCGCTATTCCTGTTCGTCAAACCCATTTGCATCAGCACACAGGTGAGCCTGATGCCTTCAAAATGGAATGTCTGCCCACTGCAACTGTGCATTGCAACCTTTCTTCAGAGACCCAGGGCATATAGTGAACATGCATGGCAAGGATGGAATGGCAGCATGTGGTTAACTGCTAATTCATGGCCTCTTCCGAGTTGAGACCTAAAGATGCACAGCTAGCCACAAATGACAGTGAATGGCATTGTATGTGTGGGCAGATTGGAGAGCTTGTGCAGGTGGTCAAGCCCCTGATTGCTGCTCCTGTCCTACTTTCTTGCAGCAGCCTGTAGTAGCTGTCTGCAGCCACACTGGAGGAGCTGAGCCAGCTCATCATTGCAACATTTTGATCTTGCCGACACCTCGCGTTGACGCACGGCGACCCGAAGACGTTTCTCCAATCATCGGACGCTCACATCGGCTCTGATCGATCGGCGGGGCGATAAACGAAGACCGTCTATCATTGTCAGTGCTCACTCTGAATTTCTGGTTCTTATTTTTTTTTTCTGTAACGTAAGAGCTTGTGCAAGTCCCCATCGATCGATGATGCTACGTTTCTTTTGATCGTTCAGGGAAAGCTCTTCTCTCTTTCTCTTTATCCCCTTTTGCCCCACAAGGCCACAGCCATGGAGGCCAGGTTAGCTCTTTCTTTCGTGGTATGCAGGTAACTGAAGAAAGCGATCGAGCTAAGGCTGACCCAAAGGCAGCAACCGTGGGGTTGTTCCTGGATGCGTTTTGAGTGCTCTGATGATTGAGCTGGAGACTGCATCTGCAACATAAACATTATCTTCTTACTACAGCATCGAGCAATGCTGATGCCTTGATTTGATAGTGATATGTACGCGCGTCGCCGGAGAGCTCACCGGATTGTCCGCCGGACGGTGACTGGATGGATGGACATGTCTGGGCTGTTGTACTATGTTTTAAATTTATGACGATAGAGAGCTGGTTGAGCTGCCTTACAAGAGCAAGCGGCCAACCTTCCTTTTCTTCTTCCTTTGTTTTTTTTTCAGTGTCAGGTGGTATATAAATGGCAGACCATATACACAAATTTATTGAATTTTATTCACCATCCAGTTTATGCAAAAGCTTAAGCAGTCGTCGAGAAAAGGTAGGCGCAACATACTTCAACAAAACTGAGAGTCAGAGACAACAACACGACTCGATTGCGCTTTCGTCCCCCGCTACCTTGAGGCGAATAGCTAATCGGGACGGGCCGTCCAATTATTCCTCGTCAAACTAAAAATCAATTAATTCTTCCCTACTACTAATAGCACTCTTAACTTTCCCCTACTACTATGCATATACACTGGTACTCCTACATGAATACTTCCTCTCTTTTTTTACTTTTTACGGTCTGAGACTGACTTTGATCGTTACTTTTTATAACTTCCTATTAACATATACTAATAAAATTATAATATTATAAACGTATTTTTAGTGACAAATGATATAATTCTAGGATGACAAGCAGGCTAGCAAAAAAATTCATTAGGACTCGAATCAAAATTACTTCGATTACAGTAGTTAATGAGTTTAAAATTTAAATAAGTTCATTTTGAGCAAAAAAAAATATTAATGAAGCTTGGCTCGCTAGTGGGCCGTTATCTCAAATTTAAAATAACCACTTAAATGATAAATAAAATGATTTTATATCAAATTACATTAATTTCGAAAAAAAGCTCATTAAGCTTGATAGCGAGTCCTAGCGACAAGTAAAAACCGTACAGTATCTTACATCTAGCACAAACCAATCCTTTAAAAAAATAATGCTCCATGCAAATCACGCATATTAATTGCACAAGGCTGCAGAAAATGGTGGCGCCGGCGTTACCACGCGCGCAAAAGAGAGCACCGCCCGGCCGCCCCGCTCCAAACATTCTGCAATCATGTCAACTTTTGACCCGTCGCCGGCAGGCCGGCCGGCCAGCCGGGGTCCTACACGGGCGCCACCACCACGGCACCGCCAACACTGCAACAGCTAGCGCCTCCACCTCGTGGCTGGCAACCTGATCTGCTTCTCACGTACGTACAAGCTACATGAACTTGATTAAGCTTTAAAGTGATCATTGTACGCAGGACCAAAGAAAAAGGCGAGGCCGTGCTTTTTTAATCTTGGTGCATGACCACCTCTTTTTGCAATCTCTGAATCTCGAACACTAATGACTGACTGACTAATTCTTTTTCTCCTTGGCTTCTGGGACTACAAGGGCATATACAATAAGGTCATTTCGGCTTACTCTTAATATGTCTACGTCAGCTTTGTCTTATATAGAAGAGTGAGAAAAGAGGAGAGAGTGAGTTGGCTCTTATTTAGTAATAAGCATTGCACGAAAGCATATGTAAATTAGTTATGTACAAGAGAGAAGAGATAGTCAATGCATAGCATCTAAAGCCAACTTTTAGAGATAGCTATTGTACAAGCTGGCTTTAGTGCTTGCTCTAGATGACATGGATGAGAGATAGAGTAAGCAGCTGGTTTTGTTATTGTACTTGCCCTAAGGATTCCAAAAGTTTCATCCATTTGTGTAAGATTTTTGAGAGGAAAGTGCAGTGTTGCATCAGTAAAGTCAAGTGTTTGTGTTAAATAGTTAAAGTTGGATGTATAAGTTCACGGCACATTGTCCTAGTTTTTCTGATAAGGGCTAGCTCCTTGATGGCAAGTGACAAGGGGAAAGAAGTTTTCCCTCCCTAAAAGCATGTAAAGTCTCCTCATAATTTTACCTTTCCTAAAGATCTTTCTTCTTCTTTTTGTCCAAGATCATACATAAACTCCTGTTGAAATCCTGTTGTTTGATGCCTGTGCAAAGAACCAGTTTGAGACTGCTGTGCTGTGTTGTGTTGCGTCATGCATGTTAAATGTTATGCTGAGAGAGATCATCATCGTCTTGCTATTTATTGTGGGGTGTTAAGGATAAACATCAAACAAGAGCAGGATGGAAACATAATAATGCCGTATGTGTGTTCACTATTATGTCAAGTGTTACTGCACCCTGTCGCCAGTCTTGTTCGCGTCCATTAGGGCACTAGCACTACTACAGAAATATACATCACAATCGGTTCTTTTTCGTTATCACAGTCAGTTCTAATAGCGATACAAAGTCATTAGACAGTGATAAGACGATGCTATCACAGTCGGTTTTCGCCTGATTGTGATAAAGTCATCATCACAATCGGTTCTAACTCAGAATCGATAGTGATGAATTCCTCATCACTATCAATTCTGAGCTAGAACCAATAGTGATGAGGGTGTGTATTGTTTCTCGTTTGTGCATCCTCCCAAAAATAGCATATATTACACAGTATGAACATATCACATTCACACAGTACAGATTACACACAGTATGCACATATCACATTCACAATACAAACACTTTATTACAACACACATATCACATTCGTTCACAATATAGAACATAAATATGCTTAACAGTCAGTACACATGCATATCACATTCACATATATAATATTGTTTACATATAGACTAGTAGGAGCCTTCACGATCTTTAAACCTACCGTCCTCCGATATAACTTCTATCTAGTACCACTGGTATTAGTGGTCTCGTAATTTGTTGAGTTCTTTGCTTTGTAAGTTCGTGACGGTGATATCGATCTTCTGTAAAATAGAAATGAGTGCACTAGTTTAGGTTTTAAAATTTGTATGTAAAAAGCTAAGTGTATTATTATGCATGTACATATTGAAGGGATACAGGTAGGCTACACTAGAGCACAATAAAAATTCTACCTCGTAAACCAGAAAGCCACGTAAGTAGATGATCATGGATCGTTACCACTAGACGCGCAGTGCGGCAGAAGGAAGTTGATGCAACACGAATCAACGAAGTGCGTGTCCAGTTGCAATGGTCGATCTTCCTCGTTGCGGTGGTCGATCCTCCTCACGTGGTGGTCGATCGTCCCGAACAATGTTGCAGTAGCAACAACACATCTACCGGTGTCCACACGTTCGGAGAAAAGAACGTCGTGCGTCAGTGTGCCAGCACCAGAGCGCAAGGGAAGGCTCAAGTGGTGACGGCTAGGGTTTCGGTGGCTGCACCCTCTTCCCTTTATATAGTCACCCCCTCCCTCATGGTCAAACCCTACATTAGAGCCCAACTGAAGGACAAAGCCCACTTGGCCCATTAGTGACGGATCCAATCTGTACCACTATATTTCAATCCCTTAAGTGTGTGACCATGTAGGTTCATGCATATTTGGACACGACTCGAAAACACCTTTGCGACCGATAATCGATAGCGGTACCTAACAGTACATATCGATTCCCAAATATCCATAAAGCTTTAGACGAGCCTACTATAGTGTGATAATGTAATGTTCCCTTTGCTTCACGATATCAGATCGAGCTCAAGGCGAGAGTTGTGTCATCCTATGACAGCTCGATCTCTTCACTCATACCGTAGTGGAATAATATATCTGGATTGACTCTCAATCACATTCGGCATGGCCATGCACTTCTTTAATCCATCTACCTTGAGGGGCCCAGAGATATCTCTCCTTTATATAGGAGGAGCAAATTCCATCTTAATCATTCATGTACCTCAACATGTTTCATGGTAAACCCGAAAGCTTCTTTTATAACTACCTGGTTAAAGAGTAGCGTTTGGGAGCTCCTAAGTGAACCTACACATCTAGAAAACCAATGACAATCTCAGGTCTAAGTATCATACATACACTATGCATGAGATCAATCGATGACACATAAGAACAATTCTCGCAGTGTCATATGGATCTATCCAACGCATGTTCTCTAACATGTGTCCACATTATAGATTAGATATCTCCATATCTTTATGACCCGTGAAACTTGGTCATCAATCAATACATGTGTTGATCTATAAAGCATAATTGTCCTATATTATGATAACCAATCAAGGATAACTTAAATAACATCGATATATGAAAAAAGTTGCACGAACAAGTCACTTACTTGTTGATTAATTAATCCAATCAATATTTATTTAAAGGACAAACAGTTATATTATTCCATAAACATAAGGCGTGATACAATCATCTTTATAATTGCTTCAAGGGCATATCACCAACACATATACTTTAGGAAATATGTCGGCGCCGCCGACCACGAGCAGCATGTAATGCATGACGTAGAAGCCGCACAGGTCGTCGCTGCCCTATTGATGACACTGTGAAGAAAGGAAAAGAAATTAAGAGACAAAGAATATATATCAGAAAAAATTAATCCTATATATGCTAGTCACTTATACTTTGAAGCGCTTATACTCCAGCTTGTCGTCCCGTTTGTCATCGTATCGCCCTCTTTCAGCGGCGTAGGACGAGAAACCTCTACATACATTGGAGAGATGCCATTGAGTTAAAAAAAATAAACGTAGTTAAATACAGAAAATGTTATGTTAGAGTAATGTACTTACTTCTCTAAAGCAGGTTTGATCGCGTAGGCCATCGATCTCTTCTCGAGCGAGTTAAAAGTGTAGACTTTGTTTTCACCCAGAGCGAGCACGAGTAGAACCCAATGGTTGCTTATTAAATGGTATGTCGTACAAGAAAATAAGTTCATATACGGTTTAACTGTGTATTGAAGGGTAATGTAATACTTACTCCTCGTGGTACGAAAATAGAACGAAGTCCTTCCACTCATCATGCAATGCCCGCTTGATGTAGCCGGCAGCGAACTCCGATTGAAGCCTAGCCATGGTCGCAGACACAAGCTCAGGGTCGACGAACCCAACTAGGTGTTGACCTATCACGGCTCGCTGCTTCATTACCCTGCAACTCATATTGAATGTTAAAAAACATAATACAAAATCTTATAAAAATCATAACCTCGTAGTAATGTATCATTCTATAGTATGTAATACTCTGCTCTTAGGACTCCCTGCTTGGCTGCATGGGGTCATGTCGTGTCACACCCAGCTTGTTGGTTGCTTCTTGCTGCCTCCATTGTTGCAAGCACAACGAAGATCTGAAAAGATGGCACAAGAGAGATGTGACATACCAATCATGTTTTTTTGGCAAATAATATTGACCACTGCAAATAGTGAAAATGTTGGAACATGCCTAATTGAGCTGGTCGTATGGAATTTGTTAACGTCCAGATCAACATTTACTACGCAACTGCATGGTTGTTAAGCAACAGGTACCATTTTTGCCGAGTGCTATATTATGTATACGTAGGTCCTACAATATATGGCAAACTACTCTCTCTCTACTAGGAAGGTTATGTAATTTTGTCGACTTTTTTCCATTTCGTTAATTGGTTTGACGTGAAATTGACATGCACTTGACATATATTCATGCGAAAAGGCAAAGATAACATGTAGTTAGTTACTCGTTTGGGATTTAGAGATTCATAGAGTAAACTCCATTCAACACTATCAAACCATTCTTGTTCATTTGAAGGAAATTTCAGCTGTAGAATTTTCAATGACAAAACCTCTGAAAGGACACTCTTCTGAGATAAATTAATTGGCATGTGCCATTCTTATTATGAAAAGAATTAATATATATGGGAACAAATGGCAAGGCCCCCCAAGGCCTGATCATGCTTGGACACAATGAGCCTGGAGATGGATAAATATTTCACCCCAGAGCTCACACTGACTAGGGCATGTTCTGTAGGTAGCATCATGCCCCCTTGGACTCACTTGATAATACAGCAACAAGGAAAAATAGACACACAATCACTCAAGAACAAACAAACTCTCCCTCATGAATATCAACAGATATTGGCAGGGAGTAGAGGCCTACTAATCTGGCTAGCCTTGACTTTATGCATGACCAGCTCATTTTTAGCTCACTCCGGTGCCCTTTCCAAAGGCCTCATGCTCTCAGCATACCATGTATTCCCTGAATGACAGTAGGCCCTACTCCACACAGACTGGCAGTGCAGAATCTGCAGCCACTGCATCATGACACTATCAGTAGGGCTATCAGCAAGAGCCCCCACCTCAAGGTGTAAAAGAACTTAAAAGAAGAAATGGGGGAAATACTTTAACAGAACAACTCAACAAAAAAAGGTAACACTGTTAATTAAACTAGGACTCCTATAGTCTCAATAATCTGAAAACCACATGTGAATAACACTATCCACTGCGAATTAACCTAGCCTCAACTTCTGTCATGTGTCTGGTGACCGCTTCCTCCTCTTAGATGGGGTAGGGGAGGAAGAGGAATTAGAGGACACAGCCTCCTCTGAGCTCACAGTAGTTGTTGCCGTCGTTGTCATCGTTGTCACTGCTGATTCTCTCTGTACATTGCTAACTATCAGTTGTTGCATTAGCTGATAGCACCTGCTGATAGCTCCCTACAGGAACAAGAGACAACGTTATCAATGCACTACATCCGCAGCTGGTCATGATCATGAGTCTCCTTTCCGATACTGAAACCTCTGTGAAGCATATATATACCTCATCAAGGCCAATGCACCAACTAAGCACAGTTCCAGGATCAATGGATGGAAGTGACCTGATCTCACTGGAGGCGCATAGCACTGCTGCTGCCGCGATCGACGATGGGCAGTGATCCAAGAACTCGATATCTGCAGAATTTACTTCTATAGCTTAATTTACAGTGAAACAACATGTGGCACATGCTTGATGTAGCTAGCTATAGGATGAGTGTATATAGTGCAATACCATGTATTGCAGCTAATGTTACTTGAGTGGCTCGATCAATCAGGTTTCTCGTGTGCTTCCCCGTCGAATCGACCTTGTACGCGAAGAAGTACATGAATGTGAAGGGCGTGATTGATCGGAGCCTCCAATCGAGTGCGTTCAGGACTAGAAGCTCCATCCGACAAATTGTTCGGGACTCGAATATGTATTTTGTGCCCTCTGTCTGTCAACGTACAATGCACACGTACTACTTATCGTCAGAACTTGTTTTGTAAGGGAAGTACTTGGAACACCCCCGGGAAAGAAAACCGACAGATCCTACAGTAAAGTTTGAGGACCATCTAAATTAAAAGGTTTTGCAAGATCTGTGCAGTTTTCTACGGAGGGGGTGTATATTAGAAGCACTCTAAGATTATGAGAACGAAATATCGATGCAATTGTGCGGTTGATTGAAATTGCCTGTAAGTCCAGGATGGATGGCACTAGGGTTTCCTCCATCTTGGCAGCCAGGGAGAGGCAGGTGACTGCAAGCAGCTGCATTGCCCATCCATTTCCCTGCGGTCACATAAAACCACAAAGTACTGCATTAAAGGCCGGAGCGAGCAAGGATCCACAAATCTAGGACATGAAGTGTACTATGTTCTTGCAGTTCTTGACCACCACCATAGCTAGCTATCTCTAGTGTCACGAGAAGTTATGATGTATGAATAAGATGCATCAATGACATCATTGCATGGTCCTGATGGGCACCTTTAATCTTGAGATGAACCGTGCCATTCATGGACCACCTTGTACTACTGTTCTACGGAGATTTCATGGATATGGATGGAACTTTGGAAAGAGATAACCGGTGACTGCAAATTTGGCAATTGTACGTGGATCGCTGGATCAAGAAGTGACGGTCTAGATTTTTTTAGAGACCGTAGCAAAAACAATTTGCCAATTTTTCACTGTAGCTTAACGCTATTGGTTGATCTGGACCATTCATCGTCTCGATCCAACGGTTCGGATGGATGAGGACTACTTAAGTTGCAGTCCGTACGAGTGTTTGCTTCCAAAGGCATTATTAGCAAGGATAGATGCATTGATTAATTGGTTTATTATGAGAGAGCTTGAGAGAGTACGATCCGAGGAAATTAAGAGGGACATTTGTTTCGCTAGGGCAGTTAATATTAGGCTCTGAAGAAAGATCTATACACGGCATTTATTATCAATATATAGCATGCAAAAATGTTACATTAAAATACATTTATCATATAGTACGATAGTACATAAAAGCGCTGCCTTTGATTGCAAGGTTTATCGCAAATTGATTGTATGTCTCCCCCTAGCTGTATAGCTCTGCATATAGCTTTCATTTCTACGTACTTTCTAATTGCTTTCTTTTAAAGTACGCTCTTTGTAATTATATCGCAGGTAATAAACGGAGCTCGTGACTTCCAAGAGCAAATGTTATATTTTAATTTTTTATATTAATTATTGTAAATTACAATCGCTCTGTAAGCGATTTTTTCTCTATATTTTAACAAAAAAAAAACTATGTAATTACATTCAATGCATAAACAGAAATGAAAGCTAAAAAAGTTCAAAATTAGACCAAGGGAAAATGCATCATGTATACTTTCTCAATTCTTTTTTACTTGATTTTTTTACGTTTTATGGTCTTGGATATGCGACTTTGACCGTCAATTCTTATAAATTTTTATTCAAATGTACTAATAAAATTATAATATTATAAAAGTATTTTTATGACAAATCTAATGATATAATTTTCTCCAACCTAGATAGTTTTAAACTTATTGATAGTTAAACTTTGGAATGTTTGATGGCACGGATTCTAAAACATCAAGTAAAAACAAGAGCACGACGTGGTGCAGAGAGACACAAGATTAGTTATAGTTTTGCGGGGCGTACAAGCCAAACTGAATCAAGAATCAACGATCTAAATTGTTTTTCTGTTGTTGTTTTTATCTATCGGTAGTTGCCTAAAGTAAATCATGCTTTGGGGGTGTTTGAATTAGGGGTATTTTATTGGAATATTTTAGTATCTAATTTAAATTTGAATTAAATCTCAAAATCTTCTAAATAATTACCACTCATTCAAACAGAGCCTTAGTGGTATGTAGAGGATAATATAATTAGTGAGCAAAGCACAATATTAATGATAGATAATTAAGCTCTGCTCCACCGGATCGACCACCATATACACACAAAGCATGCGCTAAGGGGCTATTTTGTTCATAGCCAAACTTTACCACACACTTTCCCACACATTAAGTTAAGCAAATTTGACCGATTAGACGTCCGTTTGGTTCATAGTCACACTTGCAAAATTCTTTCTTGCTATCTAGGTCCTATGCGTTATTGACTCAAAAAAAATGTGGTCAAATTCATTTTGCTAGCTAAAGTATGATTTCAATTTTGATAACCTAACTTTAGACAGGTTTGATAAAAAGTTATGATTAAACATAACAACCTTAATGTACTAACCAAACAGAAACAGATCTTAAATTAAAGTGCAGACCCAAAAGGGCATGTGTGCGTTCATGTCTCGATCGAGTGGAGAAGTGGAGCACTAATTAAACAACATAGATATATCCCATATTCCCATGCAAAGTGACCCTACAATCGTCCAGTGCCGGGCCCAAGCATTCAAGTGCGCACTCTCGAAACAATCTAATTTCTGCTCTAAAAAAGAACATATCTAAAGAGTGCTGTTATCATTCTTGTTCTTTGTTGAATAAACAGTGATATAACAGACTGTTGATAGGACATACATGAGAGATACGT
The DNA here is from genome assembly GCA_036346275.1 of Otatea glauca. NCBI lineage: Eukaryota > Viridiplantae > Streptophyta > Magnoliopsida > Poales > Poaceae > Otatea > Otatea glauca. The sequence continues at coordinate 32,818,537 of CM070725.1, forward strand.
ATCAGTGTGTGAACATGTATATATACCATGCATGCACGATCGTACGTACGTACCGGTCGATTGAATGGAGAGGCTAGCTAGCTTATGTAGGTAGGTACGTACCGGGAAACGGTGGAGGGAGAGGAACCGGTCCATGTAGCTCACGGCGAGGTAGGCCGTCAGTGGAAGGAAACCGTAGCACTCTCGCACCTGCAAAACATGCATATAGCAAACAGTAAGCCACACCTAGCTTGCTAAAATACTTACTAAGCTAGTACCTACCTACCTTGCTACCTATCTGCAGTATTGAGTCTGATGACTCTGTAGCAACCTGCAGTATCGATCTCTACAACTACTGTAAAACAAACTGCTACAAACAACACATACGTACTGGCTGCATCTTTCTAAAAATTAGCAGTACTAGCTAGTATATGAAGCTGCACGTACACTGCTATGAAAACGGTTATTATCGAAGGAAGATGTGGTCAATAAAAGTCCACATATGGTTGTTAAAAGTTCATATGTGCAGTGGCAGATCTATTTTGGTGGCCCGGGGATGGACAACTGCATTGTGCTTGTCGCATCTGTATCTTTCTACTATTTTTGGCAGTATATATATTATTAATATAGTTAATCTTGTAATATTAAGATTGCTACTTGCATATATTTTTTTAGCTTTTGAAATGCATTATCGATTATTAAGATATTATCTTTAACTATTTATTATTATAACTTATATATATAAGTAATCGAATATATTTTTGTTATGTTTATTTTAACGATAGCTTCGCGCTAGAAGCCTCCATTTTTATTCAGTGTACCCCACTACAGATGTGTACAATTACATTTTGCAGTGCGTCAACTTTTTTCTTTTCGCGAGGATGAGTACGAGAATCCCGTATTCCCGTACAAGAAAGCAAGGTTCGTACATAAGAGAGCAATCGACCTTTAGGATCCATGCGACGGACTCGGCACGGGCGGCCGGATCGACGGACCGGGCCCTGAGGCGGCCGGGATAGTCGGACCGCGGCGAGTGCTCCGCCTCGCAGCCGATGAACTCCGCGATGGACGACTCCTCCTCGCCCGATTCTGCCACCTCGTCGCTGGCCAAGATCCCGGCGTCGCCCTCGTCGTCAACGCTACTATCCGCCGGCGCCGTCGACGTCGTCGAGGCCACGGCCTCGGCGGTCTCCAGCTGGAAGGCCCCGGAGGCGCCCTCGGCGCAGAAGAGGTACGCGACGTCGTCAGCTGGCGTCGCCATGGGGCCCACCACCGTCGACGTGCGTACGTCACTGCGCCGCCATTGATGATCCGTCCAGCTACTATATATGTGTGTGCGCGCGCGCGCGTATGGCCAGTGAGTGTGAGAAGGGAGCTGAGCTAAGGTGGTGTGTACCGAGCTAGCTAGTAGTGGAGAGAAGCCGGACTTTGGAGTGGTGGTACGTAGTGGGTGTGTTTGGTGGTGCGGTGGCAGTAGCAGTAGTGGCAATGGTAGTGCGAGTATAGAAAGGGATAAGATATAGCTAGCTAGAGATATAGATTAGAAGCTTGTACAGTTGTACTCATTGGTCTATTGCGAAAAGAAAGATAACTTTAATTAGATAGTGATAATTATGTACAGAGAAATGGATTCGGATCCGCTGCGATTGCGTTACATGATACTCTCCCTCCGTGCTCTGCCCAAGCAGATCCATGTCATTTAGTGCCGTTCACACAGTCCCCAATGCGCACCGTAGTTCTTGGCTATCACGGCTAGATCGAGGACATATACTGACAGGTGGGATCGGAAGGCCCCACACAAAGTGGTCTTTTTCTTTGGAATCCACCACTTCTTTTAACGTCCGATGATTTTTCTTTAAATCTAGGCTCCCTTCCCTTCGAACCAAATTATAAAAATAGTGCTCACTGACCGTGGAAGCACATGGCAAAAGGTATCGAGGTACCATAGTTCGATAGGAATTTGTCATTAAATATTAGTTTTAGTTAATTAATCAATTAATTTATCACCTAATTAATAACTTAATTAACAACCCTTGCTTAATTAAATAGCTCATTAATGCTACTGAGTAGCAAAGTTCGGCAGGTAGCTCCTTCTGAGCTCCTGCTACCCGACATCTCCTTCCACGGTATAAGAGCGGGGCAGGTGATATGTGTCACCTGCGAGCAAGATTCAAAAAACCGCTGAAATCTCGATCGACAATTTGGATTCCGACCAAGGACGGGATCCAAAATCCCGGCGAAATCTCGATCGACAATTTGGATTCCGACCAAGGACCGGATCCAAAATCCCGGCGGGGTAGAAAAATTTGAAAACAAATTAAATTACTACAGTAATCTCGGAAATTTCAGCGAGGTGCCGCCGAAATCTCGGGGTTTTTTTCTAACTTTTTATGGACGCATTTGGCCCAATAACCCTTAAGAAAGTCATCTTCCATGAAAATTTGTTGAAAAACCGAATTTTTGAGACGTTTTAAAATTTTGACAGAAACACTATTAGATATTTATAAAATTATACAAGCTTGATCATTATCTAAAATATTTATAGTACTATCTTTAGTAGTGTAGGATCATACATAAAAAATTTCAAAATAATTGAACTTCATTTGTTATCTTTAAAAAATCAAAAACTGAATGAACATAATTGGGACAGTAACATTGTCAGAATTTTATAAATTTTCTCGTGTGTTTTCGTTATCCAAAATTTTTATGAGAGATTAAGAATTGCCTCAGTAATATTCTCTAAAATTTTCAAAAATTTTCAACTTTTTTTTGCTCAATCAAATCTATGTAAGTATTGAACTTCATTTGTTATATTTCGAAAATTAAAAATAGAAAGAACATAAATGGTACAGTGCGCTTGTAAGAATTTTATAAATTCACTCAAGTGTGATCATAATTCAAAATTTTTATGAGATCTTCAAAATTTCCTTAGCATCCTTCTGTAAAATTTTCAAAAATTCTAAACCTTTTTTGATTGCTAAAGCAGATCTATGTATTGATCATCGGGCTTTTATCAAGACATAGCACTGTCAATTTTTTGAAAATTTTTGAAGCTTGATCATCATATGAAAATTTATAGAAACATTAATGATGCATCAGGACTATCCAAAAAAAACTCAAAAATTTCTAACATGGTTTGAACTATTTTACATTTTGTTGAAGTTTGCTAGTAAGGCTTTTATTAGGACAATAGCACTATCCAAATTTTAAAAATTCATGAAGCTTGATCATCATCTGAAAATTTTATGAGAATATTAGTGATGCATTATAACCATGCACAAAAAATTTCAAAGCTTTATAACGTGGTTTGTTCTATTTTTCTATTTTGTTCAAACTTACTGGTCAACGTTTTATCAAGACAGTAGCAATATTCGAATTTTTAAAATTCTTCAGACTTTATAATTATCTAATATTTTTATGGGAACATCATTGATGTGTCAGGAAACTCCACAAAAAGTTTTGAATTTTTTTGACATCATTTAAGCCATTTTTTGCTTGGTGAAAATTTACCAAAATCTCGGCAAATGTCGCCGAGATGTTGGGAATTCTAGTCAAAATTTTGGTTTTCTCGGTGCAAAAAAAACTGGATTTGATTTTTTGTTTTTGCATTTCGTTCAGGATTTATCCAAAATTCCGAGATCTCGACGAGATTTCTGATTTCGGCCACCTCCAGATATCATCTGAAAACAAGATTTCAAACCTTGCCTACGGGTATTTTTACAGTTGAAAAGTGAGCTATTTTTATAATTACATTCGGAAAAAACTGATTTTTCTTTTTTTAAATAAATTATCGGGAGAATAGAAAAGCGTGGACCCCCTTTTCTTTTGTACTGGGCAGCTAACTAGCTGCCGTCAATCATCAATCGAGTGGCCGTTCGTTCCTGGCAAGGATGATTTGTGCGCACATATAAAACAGCCGAAGATTGTTGCTGCGAGAGGTCAGGATCTAATCGACCCTCGAGGTGAACTGAACCGATCAGCTAAAAACTTTCATGTAGGTACTAGGTAGTCCGCGCCAAGATTGAAATCTCGATTTCGCTCTAAATATCGTATGTGACAGGAGAACGAAATTTCGGCGAGATCTCGAAAATTCAAACAAATTTCGGCCAAAATGCAAAAGCAGAATTTGAATTCCGGTTTTGTAGCCACCGGTATGACTGAGATCTCGGCAAAATTCGACAACATGAAATCCAGTCGAAACGAACTAAAAAAAAATTGAAATTTTTTCTGGAGATCACTCACACATTGGTGATGTTTCCATAAAAATTTCAGCTAATTATGAATCCTGTGGAATTTTTAAAAATTAAAAAATTATTACTATCATAAAACGCTGACAGACAATTTTTGAACCAAACGAGAAATGGGACAAACCACGTTAGAAATATTTGTAATTTTTTGTGAATGATTCTGTCATATCAGTAATGTTTCCATAAAATTTTCAGGTGATGTTGAAGCTCGAAGGATTTTTAAAAATTAAGAGAGCGATGATGTCCGGATGGAAAATGGTTGAAAGTACGTTAGAAAATTTTGAAATTTTAATTGGATGATTGTGATGCATCATTAACCTTGCCATAAAATTTTGAGATGATTATCAGTCTGTGGAGTTAGAAATGTCGGCAGCATTTCGACTGAAATTCGAATGTGGAGGGTCATAATTGTAGACAATCGATGTATATTTGCATGATAATTAATAAGCATGAAATAAAATCGACACATATGATAATTTATCCCATATTTGCATCACATTAAAATCAATGTCTATTTGCATCACATACCTACGAGTAGTAGTTCGCCTGTGGTGCAAACTCCACCCACGCGTTGTCGACAATGACCTCGTGATGCCTCCTCTCGTGTTGTTGCTTATATTCTTCCCAGGTCATGTCCCGCGGTAACCAGGGAGACTTCCAATGTTCATAATAAAACATCCAGTCGGTATAATTATCGGACTGGTAAAGGTACCTGACACTAACAAACGAGTGTCGTGCATACAGATCGGCGTTTGGATCAGTGTAGTCAAACGGCCAAGAGATGCTAGATCCGTCATAACTCTGTCTGTAATCGTACCCGCTATCTCAGTTGGGAAACCCAAATGGCTGGAATATTGGCTACTACACCATGAGCCTGCGTCATACTGTAGTTGTGCTGCCTGTCGCCAACCCCCACCACTCGACACACCCTTCCCTTTACTACGGGTCTGCCTCTGTGAGCCCCTCCTCGAGGGGCTAACCCCGTGTTGTAATCCTGACGGCGATTGTGGCTGTGAATGGAGGCGCATAGTATATCGGCCAACTTCTGTCCCATCTTCGTTGGGAGAGTCTGTCTTTGTTGTTGAGCTACTACTGAGGCAATGCTCATTATCATCAGGTGTATTAATCTCATCATCACTGCCAATAACAGGCTCATCATCAGCAGGAGGCTAGCTGCCCGATAACTTCTCCAATCCACGTAAAGCTCCTGCCAGAATGTCGTTATCTGTGGCGTCACTGGAACGCTTTCTCTTCCCTTTGTGAAAGAATATCTTGTAATGCTCTCCGTGCTCCCGCAAGTGGTTTGTTATACTCATTTCGCACAATCGTGTAATTCATCATGACACCACTGATCGTTGGTAACTTGTCTTGATCCGCAAACCTCAACATCTTGTACAAGGGTTCTATGGCCAAGATGGTCCAGTCCATCCACACCCAAAACTCCCTGCTCAGGAGGTGTTCATATGCATACTTGCCCTCCTCCATCGCAGCCCACTTACTACCTGTCCAGTCAGGGATGTGTCATCCATTGCTGGAACTGCTCCTTTTTTTGTGGAAACTATCTAGGAAAACAAAGATCGTGCTAAACCTAGTGGCATTTGGCCTCACCAACTCTCCTCCAATATGTTGCCGCATCTGTGCGTGCAGATTTTTGTGGTTGTACATGAATCTGCAAATCGTTTTGGCCTGTCCCACAACCTGTTTGATTTCTGGGACATCATACACATCTTTCAGCATATGATTCACAGTGTGTGCAAAGCATGGCTTTCATATAATCTGTGGGTACTGCACTCGTAACATTTGGCATGCTTTCTTGAAGTTGGAATCGTTGTCAGTAACCACATGTACGACGTGCTCTGCCCCAATATCCTCTACCACGACCTTTGTTATCTCACGTAGCAGGTACTTGTGGTCCTGCACCTTGCTTGTGAATGAACAAGCCAGAAGGTAGTACGTTCGTCATTCACAGTCTGACGAGTAGATCCAATTGCAGTATACCTTGCTTATGAAGTTGTGGTCCTGCACCTTGCTTATGAAAGAACATGACCCCATTGCAGTATACCATGAAGTTGATGATGCTCTGACGAGTAGATCCAATCCAAGCATCACACATGATTGTAACACCAAATGTGGCCCAATCGTCCTTGAACCTTCGAAGGTACTGAATTATCTTCTGCTCATTCTCATCTAGGTACTTCCCGTCTATCTCATGGCCCCGTGGTGCACGAACCCTTGGGCCTAGCTCCTGCGTCAGCTTGATTGCAACTGTCCATCACAGGCATAAGAGATTAGTACAATCATCACAAGAGTTGTAACTGAGGAACGTATGATCATTTTGTACCTGTGAAATATGGGCACTCGGCCTTCCTTCCTGGAATTGCATTAGCATAGAACCACTTTGACCATCCCCTCCCTAGCTTCTGCCGCCCCCTACTTGAATGAAGTGTCAATACGGGGTTGCTGCGGGGCACCACTCCGTCGAGGTCAACATCGATGGAAGCATGGCTTTCTCGTGCCGATTTGGACCTCCCGAATATTCTGCTGAGAGTAGATTGGATCGAGGTCCTTGCTGCACCACTCTCAGACCCCGAACCTAGGGCCAAACCTTGGCTCCTGAGATGGGTCTCTTCTTTGGAGGCCCTGATGACCATCTTGAGCTACTCCTGCTCGGTACGGTACGTTGTGGCCAAGGTGGCCCACTCGTCGCAAGCCTCCTCCTGACAGAGGCGCACCGCCTCCTTCTCCTTCTTCTTCTCCCAACCTTTATGGAGGTCAGCTAGCATGGCCTGCCTAACCAATTTAGGCACGCTTGGGCAGGCCTTCACATCGCCGGCGTGGTCAGCCAGATGTTCCTTCAGACGGATCACCGCTCCACCCTTCATGGCATGCCTGTAGTAGTTGCACTTTGACCCAGCCGGTCCGACGCGCTCGCCATGATCCCATATGATGCCCACACGATCTGCCATCGCGAGAAACTGCAGAGCAACAAAAAAGATGTACTAATGCATGAAGTGGTACTGCACTTCTTTAAGGTATGATTAGGCAATGCGCATTATTTGAGATACCGAGTTTTTTTACGTCAACATTGCTTGCCATAGATAAAGTATTCTTAATTCTGGACACTTCGTAGAAAAAATAATGATTAGGTGCATGAAATGGGAGTTCATTGTACATACGGAATCATAATTCATTTTTTAAGAATATGTCACTACTGTTTGTTTATTACTGAAGAAGCTCTGATGCATGCATGTGTGTACTTGTTCTTCAATATGATGCATGCATGTCTATACTTTAATCTACAACATGAGAAGAGACTATGCAATGAAAATATTCTACATATCATCCTTGTTCATGGTATTATCAAGAGTACAATGCATCTAACTTCCAAGGAACTGAACAAGAAGGAAAAAAACAGAAGAATTTTTTTTACCTCGATCTTGCTGTTCGGGCGAAATCTCGGTAGAAATGACTGAGATCTCGGTTCCTCCGACTGAGATTTACCCTTCTTCGGCTGGATATGGCTTCAACGCTGCCGGAATTGGCCGGATTTATCCCAGAGACGGCTGGCGACGGGGAGGAGAAACTGATGAAGTCTCAGGTTGATCTAGTTGAGTGAGTGAGTGAGAGAGTCAATGATTCAGTATGTCTTAAAGGCAGTGCAAATGATTCGTATAAATGGATTAATTCCTCAGTGGTATTACGCAATAGAAGCTGTAGCCTAGTGGTGAGGTCTCAATCATTCCATCAGGAGGTCTCAGGTTCAAATCATAAGTTTGGCACTTCATTTCCAAGTTTTTTCCCATAGTTTTGGAGCATGAAAAAATTATAAAAAATTTTGTGGATACTCGTGAAGCATTTGTAGTGTTCTCATAAAATTTTTACATCATGATAAAACATAACGAATTCCCAAAAAATCTGAAGGCGGTACTATACAGTTTTCGGACTTAAGAGCGCGTGCTTGCATCGTTTAGAATTTTTAAATGAGTAGCCAAAATAGGTTTAAATTTTTAAAAACTTTTACACAAGGGTTATGAGGTAGTTATTAATCTCTCATTAAAATTTTAGATCATGCTCAAACTCAACAAAAATTATAAAATACCGACACTGTCACTATCACATTTATGCTCATTCTATTTTTTACTTTTTACATATAACAATTTAAGTTAAAATATTTTATAAAATTTTGTGTATGATCCTACTGTTCTTAATATAGTACCATAAAATTTTTATAATATGAAAAGGCTTCTAAAATTTTAATAAAATCCGATAGTGTTTCTGCCGGAATTTAAAAAGGTCTCAAAAAATGTTTTTTGAACAAATTATCATGGAAGATCACTTTTCTAAGGGTTCTTAACCTGATTCCGGTCAAATCCGGGCTTCAAATTGCAAATTCCGGATCACAATGTCGAGATCTCGGGCGAAATAGGCGAGATCTCGCCGAAAAAAATGAGATACTGTAGCAATTGAATTTTTTTTAATTTTCAAATTAGGCCAGCATTCCTACTCCGGAAACCGAGATCTCAGTGATATCTTGCAAAACTCCGGTGAGATTTCTATCCTTAGTCCACGTTGATAGGTTGATAGGGTAATGAGCCAAAACAACCAATGCATTCGTCAGCAGGCTCATCAAGACCTGGATCTTTTTTATCAGGCAGCTAGCCTAGCTAGCTGGTGTACGCGCATAAATCTTGTCAGGCAAGTTGACGAGGATGAAATAATCCTTAATAAATGGATTTAATATTCATGGTAATTGTAGGATTACTCCGATAATTCCTTCAACTACGCTTGGTCGGAAGAATATGATCGAGCCAACTCGAGCAAGGACCGTCTCCTAGTCGGAAGGGTCCAAAATTAGACATATGGATCATATCCTTCGACTAGATGACAAATCCACTATAAATGCGTAGCAGTCAAATTGGAATATACACCTTTATCTCTTTAACATAATCGCAAGTATCCAACCTCCATCTATTACGATAATCGCTCAACTATTGTGCTTGGGCAGAAGTCTCACTGACATTAAACGGTGACTATATCATGATTCACGAACCGACGAGGCACCTCCCTGTGTACTGCAAATGCCACCTCTTCGATGCTTTATAAGAAGTAGCACCAGGAGATGGAGGACCCAGAAGCACATGGAGTGCAAGACAGTCGCATACTTTTTGTAGCCGTAGCCTTGTACACCCAATTATAATCTCTAGCAACACAAAGAACATAGTAAGTAGCTAGGGTCATCATTTTTTCTGGAGAACGCCTGAACCTGTGTAAAATGCAATGTCTCTTTCTACGTGATTTCAAGTATTGTGTTCCTCGCATTAACTTTGCAACATCGGTGGTAATTCGCCAATAGCTAGTGCTGACCGTGGGGACACGGTAGTAAAGTTCTAGTTCCCATGGGCTCTCACGCGTTTATGGCAAATGAGTGGAACAAGGAGATCTGGTTTGACCTCGTGGATTAAGTAGGGATCAACATGGTTGCCTACTTCGATAAACTAGAGGAAAGTGTCTTTTCATTGGAGCACAAAACCTATTCCCGAGATGCGTCACTGGGCCCCAAGGAATTTTTTTTAAATAATATATGTTTAATGAAAAATTACAGAAATAATATGCCGAAAAAATAACAGTTTTACCTACCTGTCGCACGTCCAAATTGCGACAAACATTTTGTTGTAATTCCGAATTGCGATAATCTCTCTGTCGCATTTTGGAATTGCGACAAAGAGCTATCGCTAACGGTTTAGCTCTCTGTCGCAATTTGAAATTGTGACAGAGAGAGTAAAATCACCTGCCGCCCAACCTTTGGCCTCATTTCCACTGAGGCTTGCAGCACTTCACCTAGAGCTCGCGCGCACACCGGAGAAAAAAGAAAGGAGAGGGAGAGGAGGAGGGGGACGAGAGAAGGAAGAAGAAGAGGAGGAGGGGAGGAAGAAGAAGAGGAGGAGGAGAGGAGGAAGAAGAGGAGGAGGGGAGGAGAGGAGAGGAGAGGAGGAAGAAGAAGAAGAGGAGGAGGGGAAGAAGAGAGGAGATTCATCGTGTGTTGAGATAAATTTTGTTTTATTTTTTAAATTTTGAATTTAGTGACTAAATGAAATAGATTGGTAAGTAATTAGGTTTGTAGAGCAATAAATATTTAGAAAGACGATATAGGGACGAGATTAATTAGGGTTGTAATAAATTAGCTGTGTAGACTGGCAATAGTTTATTTAAATTGACGATTTAGAGATCGGATTATATAGTTTTTAAATTATTTAGTTGTATAGAGTTATAATAGCTATGGATATAAAAAACTACAAGAATTATCAGAGATACAATGTGTGCAAGAATTACGCGAGATACAATGTGATACAAAAAAATAATTTTTGTAAGGCTGCAACAGTTGTTTGAATTAGTGTGGAGTATGTCGTCATATGGGTAGATTAAGACTTGAAAGGTGGTAGCGTTATGTCGTGCGATCATTAAAAAATTCATGAAATGTTTGACAGGTATGGATGAACGAGTAGAATTTAATATACACTACGGAGAAGGGGTTCCGCAGATGGGTGCACAAGGGGTAGAACTTAGTCATTTTCCAAGTGTCATGACTGGCCTGTCACGTGCTGGTGAGCGTTCATGGGGGATGGTTAACAGATGGTTGTACCACATGTTCTCGTTGGATAGTAAATCGCATGACCTCAAACTACACGGAGTAGGGTATCGGAGACGGGATTACACGTACTGTGAGTTAGTAGAAATAAAGGGGATGAAATCCTGGAGCTCGTACGTAAAATTGGCAACTGAGAATGGTTTGCCATTAGTGTTGTTGGCGCAAGCATCTGAGAAAACCAATGCTGGCCATACGATGCAGGAGGAGCTTGGTGGTGATGAACCGGAGGAAGTTGGAGAGAGTGTAACATCCCAAAATTTGAGTTTTGGAATGTTTGAATTTGAAAACGAACCATTTGCATTTTCCTTGCATTAATTCAAGCTTAATTTGAATTTTCTATTAATGAAAGGATTTAATTTGATTAATCTATTCATCAAACAAAAGAGCTATCTTCATTGTGCTCCAAGGAATTTTTCTGTATTTTTAGAGATTTTTCTGAATTTATTTGCTATTTATTTGAATTTATAGAAATTTCTTAATTTAGAAATGTTTTATTTTTCTAAAACTTCTTTCGGGCCAAATCTCTCTCTCCGGCCCATTTTTCTCCTCCGGCCCGCTTCGTCCCGGTAGCCGCCTCGGCCCACCGCTCAAGACCGCCCGCTCGCTCGCCATGACCACTGCCCATTCCTGCATGAAACCCAAGCCGCCACCGCTCGGAGTCCGCGCGCCGCACGTCGCCGTCCTTGGAGTCCGGGTCGGACACGCCTCCCGAGACCGCTATTTAAGGCGCTGCACCCCGTACGAGGTTTCCCTCGTCGTGCCGCTCCTTTTGCCCTCTCGCTTGTCACCCGAGTCGCTGCCGTCGCTTTGCGCGAGCTCGTCGTCGTTTTTCACCGTGCCGAGACCCTTCTACCGCCCATATCTCCGCCGCCGGTCCTCCTTCGCTGTTGCCGCTTGCTCGCCTGAGTTTGTCACGTCGCCCTCTCGCAGACCCGCGTGGAACCGCGCCCGATTCATCGCCGTTGCGTCGTTTGTCGCGCCTTCTTCCCCGAGTCCGGTGAGCTTTGCCCTCCGTCGCTCGCCGTCGGTCCCAGTCGAACTTCTGGCCGTCCGATCTTCGATGGATGCCCCAGATCGTGCCGCGTTGCCGCTGCCCGCGCCTTCGTTTTGCGCCGTCCGATCCGATCGCAGCCACCGGATGCGCAACGCGTCGACAACCACGTCAACGCCCACGTGCCGCCCCGTCAGCGATGACGTCAGCGGTGACGTCAGCCCTAGCCTTTGTACCGTGAGCCCGGTTCACCGTGAACCAGTGCAGATCCGTGGACTCGGTCTATAGACCGTGTGTCCCGCATGTCAGTGAAATAAGAGTTTTCTGATTTATTTTTATTTAGGGAAATTGATTGCTGACGTCAGCATTGCGCAATAAATCAATTTTTCAATAGAAAAATAAATCGGGAAATTCGGATTTTTTTATTTTCAGCCTTTTTCTCTGAATTTAATCTTTCGGAGGCCCGTTCTCTCTCATACAAACTCCGATTGAGGCGATTCAAGTTGCTAAATTTTTCTAAAATTAAGATCTATCTTCCAGACCCATTTATTTTTAGTTTTGAGCTTGTTTATGTCTCTGTTTTGTATTTATTTTGTTTCGTTGCTTTCTTCTCCGGTAGACACTAATTCCGAGGGAGCGAACGAAGACTTTGAAGACCAAGACTCAGCACTAGATCAGCAAGGCAAGTCGTAACCTTTAATCATATTGAACCTATGTTTGCAAAAGTAATTTGTTTTATACAAGTGCATGCTATATTTGTGTATCAATGATTATTTGTTGGGAATAGTTAGTTGACATTATGCCACCTTGATTATTGGGATGCCATGTATCCATTGTTAAACATAGGTTGGGACATTACTAGTTGGACATAATCATTATACCAACATTGGGTTATCATAGTTATGCTTAGACCTACTTAGTTGTACAAAGGGATTCATGTCACATGTTGAATAATGTTAATCTTGACTTAATGAGATATTGAATCATGGCCGTTAGCTACTGTTGTAAAATTTGTTGTACCATGGCGGGGTTTGCCATTGGTCTTGGTTGAACGAATTGTTTTCCTTCGGTCAAGTAATCGTGCAGTAAAGGGGGTGCTTTCTAGCACATTGGGATGTGGATGTCTTATCTGAGACAACTTAAGGATTTAATCTTGTGCGCCATTGAACTGGTCATAACCGTACTACCACATGTCTGGTATGAGACAGACCTAGCTGATTAATTTGCAATGTCTAGCTTTGAGTACTGCCAATTGGTGGTGTGGGTTCCGGGATGGACGGGTAGATTCACAAGGCGCAATAGGGGGCCCTAAGGGGCGAAACCTTAGCGGACAGTACTGAGTTTAGACAGTGCATTGTAAAGGCTTTGTCATGATATCTCTACGACACACCAAAGGAAGTGTGTTATTATCGATTGCACAAAGAGATGATCATGTCTTGTGGGTAAAGTTGTACAACCTCTGCAGAGTGTAAAACTATTCGAATAGCCGTGTCCGCGGTCATGGACAAGCCCGGGAATTTCACGCAGGGGAGTGTTTTATGATATGTGAAATGTGGAATATGGAATTGTTGGATGTGAACGGGGAGTTCACTGTTGTTTTGTTGTCTACCATTAATCTACCAGTTATTTATTTATCTTTTCATAAATACGCTTTCAATCTATTTATTGTATTTCAATTCAAGATATTGCTTTCTGCAAATGAACCATATGGCTATCCTTTGTCAAGCTGTGCATGAATATATTGCATCAATTCCCTACGGCTTGCTGAGTACTTTTTTGTACTCACGGCTATACGCCTTTGTTGATCAGTTGCTGAGGAAGGATCAGGAAATGTTAAATATCATGAAGAGGAATTCTATAAAGACTACGTGGATTAGGAAGGCGTTCCCCAAATGATTGCCTATGGCATGTCGAATGGCTCAAGTTATCTTTTCCGCTGCAACAGTTATTTGTTTCTTAAGCCCTTAAGGCGTAATGGTGTAAACATTGACCATAAGGTCATTTGCTTTATTTAATAATAATTTGCTTCTTCTTAGTTAATCCGTTGTATGGAATGATATTTCATCTATGTTTCCACTGTGTGCACTAGCGTGATCCTGGACTAATGCAGTATACACAGAGGGTTTCGGATTTGCAAATTCGGGTCCCGACAGAGAGCAGCCGAACCGGAGATTGCTTAGTGAGGTAGGATGTCAGCTCGAGTCATGAGGGTGCGCGAGGCGAGAAAGCTGGTGTTCGAAAGCTAGATGTTCAGGTATCATTGGGCGTGGCAGATGAGGGAGAGAACATTGAATCGTTGGTTGAAGCAATGGAGGCAGAGAGCTAGGAATATGAGAATTTGAGTAACGATGAAGAGCATTTTCGTACGGAGTGGGATGCATGTCAGTTCGATAGATTGGTGGTCAACGAGGGTGAACACTTTGCATGGGAGTCGGATCGGAATGAGGTGAGGCAAGGTGCTATTTACAAGAATAAGTTTGAGGTTCAAGAAGCAGTGACAACATGGGCAGTGTCGCTTCGTAGAACTTTTAAGGTTACGAAGTTAGACCAGCGGGTGTATGATGTCAGATGCCAGATGGAGGGTTGTCCATGCTGTGTGCATGCATACCAGCCTAAGTGGGATACCATTTGGAAGTGTTCTATAGTCGTCCCATACACATGCGTACTGATGGAGTCTGCCCAATTGCATAGAATCATATCTTCAGGTTTTGTTGCAAATGCAATGTATGGGGACATTGTGGGCAACTTGGATTTAGAGCAACGTGCCGTCATACTTGCAATAGAGGAGAGGTTTCAGTACACCATAAGCTATACGAAAGTATGGAAAGCGAAGCAGAAGGCATTGAAAAATAGATTTGGTACTTACGAAGACTCATACAAAACCTGCCAAGTATGCTTGAGGTGATCAAGGAAAGAAATCCTGGAACTTATATCGATATTTGTGAGCGGCCCTCGCAGCGCTTCCCTAGGAAGATGGTACTCAAGCGGGCATTCTTTGTTTTTGGTGCATGTGTCAACGCGTTCAGACATTGTCGTCCGTTGTTATGCGTGGATGTGATATTTTTGAATGGAAAGTATAAAGGCCAGATATTGACTGTCATAGGAGTAGATGGTAATAATCAAGTTTTTCCAGTAGCGCTCGCATTCGTAGAGGGTGAGAACATAGAAAGCTGGCTCTGGTTTCTAAGGAACGTGAAAGCCGACGCCATGGATCAGTGGCCTGGAGTGTGTTATACACAATCGGCATCCCGGGTTGTTGAAGGCGGTCGTGCAATTGCAGAAAGGTGTAGAAAAAACACATCAATGGCCTGATATGCGAAGTAGATGGTGCAAGAGGCACATGGGTGCTAACTTTTACAAGCAGTTCAAGAATAAGGATCTTACGAAGCTTTTTAAGAGGTTGTGCGACCAGACCCAACAGAGAAAGTTTGATGTACTGTGGAAGAAGTTGGACGAGCTGACATCAACGCATACAGCGGAGGTAGCGAAGAGGCCAATGACTGGCACAGAGGAGGCCCCAGTAGTGTTGGTAGTGTTACCCATGGACCCTCCGCACTTAGTCCGGAGGAATGGAAGATCCACGAAATGCTTCTCCGAATGGATAGAGCATGAGCCTAGAGAGAATTGGGTATTGCTTTATGACACTGATGGTGCCCGATATGGTGTTATGAAGACAAATTTGGCTGAGGTTTACAATTGGGTCATGCAGGGCCTGAGAACCCTTCCTCTTGTTGCTATAGTGAAGGGAGTTCTTCATGGTATTGTGAAGTACTTTGTGGATCGCCATGCTAGGGCGTTAGTTCGCATAAGTAATCCTGATGTGAAATACTCAGAGGTGATCTGTACGTACATGGAGGAAAAAGGAAAAAAGGGGAGATGCATAGAGCAATAAAAATGGGCACGAGGGAGCTTCGTTTCGAGGTACTGTGTAGAGAGAAAGCCGGTCGTGGGATGAACCAGCGTAAAGTTGCTCATGAATGCATTCTACATTGGTAAACATGTGTCTGCAGCTGCAACAAGTCTCGTCTCTTACACAAGCCATGCTCATACGTAATGACTACCTGCTCAACAATCCGTATGGATCCAGGTATATTCTTGTCACAATTCTTTAATAAAGAAGTGATGACGTCAACTTAGAGCGAAGAAATTTACAGCTTTCGAGTGGTGGGTTTGTTCACGAAGCATCAGAGGTGGGAGGATACACGGTGGGTTCCTGATGTCAGCAGGCTCAAGGGCGTAGGGCGGCGACAAACAAGACGTGTATAAGGAACAACATGGACGCTACAGAAAGCGGGTATCGTGTGAAATTTTTTTCAGTTTGTAAGGAGACGGGACACTCTTTCAAGTATTGCCCGACAGTTCAGAGGCCGTGACATTGTTGTATAGGCTTTGCATATGAAATTGAAGTAGTTTACTTGCATGTCAATATGATATGTCGAATTCCTATATGTAATGCATGTATGGACATAGGATGTGTAATGCATGTGTGGATGTTAGATGTGTTATTATTGCATTCTATTTGGTTCGAATTTGTATGTGTGATGCATGTATAGATTTCAATGGTGTTAGCGTTTGTGGATTTTAATGTCTAATCCCTTTATTATATTCAAATTCTATTTCTAATCACTGCATTCAGTTTTATTGTGCATTTGATTTCGTACTAACGTTGTTTTATTCAATTGCAGATATGGCGAACTTCAGGGAGTACGAGTTGCTGGACCCAGTGATCGACGCAACTCACCGGAGTTCTTTGGCCACCTTGCCACCTCCAGACGGGGAGCCACCATTCGAGCTTAGTGCCCTTCACTTGTGGACCCCTATGAGAGCATGGCGGGTTGACCCGCGATGGATTCCCAGGTTCGTGCACTTTTCCCAAACTTTCCTTAGTATATCTTGTACGTGTGAACCAATAGTTGTTACAATATGCTGAGAGCGGCAGGGTTACTACCTATAGTATGGATGGTGGAGGTGACTGTCGCCGATGCGCAGGAAAGACGTGGTGCCCCTAGGAGGTTCCCGTACGACAGGAGATTGCTAAGCACTTTGGTAGATCACTGGCGACCGTAGACGCATACGTTTCACCTCTCGTGCGGTGAGATGGCGCCAACACTGCAGGACGTGATCTACTTTCTGGGCCTACTGAAGGACCATGTGGAGGTCCATCCATGTTTTTGATGAGTATTTGACTTTATTTGAGCAAGGTGTGCTCAAGTTTGAGTTTGATTTGGATTGATTTTCAAAATGAAGCAATTTGAGTTGTCTCTGCCAGGAGTGGCAGTAGCGACCGTAAGGGCGCGGTAGTGATGAGTTGGATGGTTTATTGCATATCATTGTGGGCATTTCTATGTGATATATTTCCTTGTCTTTGATGGTTGCAGGGCGACGGTGCTAGGTCATGGTGAGGCGGAGGATGACCGGGACTAGACGAGGAGCGTCGGAGGTTCAGACGGTTGGGAGATCGCCGGAAGATGATCGGAGACGGAGTCCGGGCAATTCAAGAAGACAAGGAAAGGAGAAGATGCTAGCTAGATGCCGCGTGGATCAATGAGGGCCGTCGGATTGAGGTCTAGTTGATAGGTTAGTGGGTCTAGGTAGTATGCTTTGAAAACCGTGCAAGAAAACCCGGTATGTGTGTGGGTTTTGGGTTAGCCCTTGCATGGCTGTGAGTGTGGGTTAATCCTAGCCCTTAGATGAGTGCTCTAAGGTTGAGGGACTCATCCAAGGGTGGTAGGTGGCCCAAGAGTAGTATAAATAGGGGTGGAGGGGTAGCCTCCTTCCCTTGAAGGTTTTGAGGTTTTTGAATGCTCCTTTGAGCTTTGCCCACATGAAAGTGAGGCTTTGTAACCTCTCCTTCCAGAAATGAAAGTTTTATCCATCCGCCTCTAAATTTATTTTGCGCATTTACATTATGTCTTACTTTACGCAATTTAAATTCAGCATCTACTTTCCCACAATTACATTCTCGCAATTTACTTTCACGCAATTTGGATTTACCTCCCCTCCTTCTAAATGCTGTTTATCTTGGATGTTTTGAGTGTGTTTATATGGTTTTACATCTCTTTTGCACTCTTGGATTGAGTAGAGAACATCTTTTCTTTCAAGTTCCAACTTTGTTCAGAACTTGTTCTTTGTGCAGCATTTAGTATTTAATTTTTACAAAAATATATAAAATCATTTTTAAGTGATTCTTGTTGGAGGAGGTGCGGGACTCTGATATCCACTTGCAGAAAAATTTTGGAGTTCACTTCTTGCACCGTTTGGGCGCCATGAGGTGAAAACCGAGCCCCAAACTTTCTGCTCGAAGTTCTTAACTGACTGTGTTCTTTGATGTTTCCTGTTTTTTCTGTAAGGCTTTTTGAGGATAAATTTGGTGGAGTTCTTCACAACTCTGATGCTCATAGGGAGAAAAATTCTCAAAATTTTATGAGCTGCAAAAACCCACGAACCTCCTGTTCAAATTGAGGACAAGTTCTGGAAATTCTGCTTTTGCTTTTCTGAAAGTGACTTTTGTGATTTGAATTGATATTCTTTATAAAAGCAAGAGTTGGATTGATTCCTCTTTATCTTGGACACTAGACAACCAGGATTGTGACTCAGAAATCCCTACATATTTTATGGTACTTATCCATGCAAGCTTGGGGTACACATAGTTGTCTAGTTTTTCGTGTTTTTCACGATTTCCTTTGAGCGATCTTGTCAAGGTTTTTGTTGGAGTATTTTGGGGGAAAATTTATTTGTGACTATTCACCCCCCTCTGTTCACCACCTCTGTCCTTCAATTAGTATCAGAGACGGTTTTGCTCTTCCATAAAACTTGACCGGTCTCAAGAGCCATGGCGATGGACAAGTATTCCACCAAGCCTCCCATTTTTTCTGGAGTCGATTTTCCATTCTGGAAGTTGCGCATGGAGTCATACATCACTGTCCAGGGCTTCCTGATATGGCAGAAGGTAAAACTCCCATATGAGGTTCCTGCCGATGAAAACGTCACGGCCGGCAATATGGCTGACGTTGAGGCGAATGCTAAGGCAAGGAACATCCTCATCTGTGGTCTTAGCGCGGTGAGTATGACAGGATTTCTCACCTTCGTTCTGCTCATGAGATTTGGGTGACCCTCGATGCTTACCATGAGGACACTACCCAAATCAAGACGGTTCGACAGGACCAATTCAAGCGTGAGTTCAACAAGTTTGAGCAAAGACGCGGTGGTGAGTCTTGATGAGTGCTTTGGTCGTTTTACCAAGATCTTGAGCGATCTTCGAGCAGTTGGTTGCATATACCCTGACTCGGATAATGTTTGATATTTCTTGACCGCACTCGATTTGTGTGTTTGGGAGATGAAGGTGACCACCATCAAGGACACCACTGACTTGTCGACTCTGACTCTTGACGGGCTTTATTCCAGCCTCAAGACTCATGAGATCGATGTCGTCTCACGGAAGACGAAATCTCAGTCGATGGCCTTGGTCACCAATCCCATTGGATCTTCTTCTGATCCTTCTATTGGTTTCTCTCTTTCCACCCTTTGTGAGCTAAGCGATGACCAACTGGAAAAATTTCCAGAAAATGAGCTTGCTCTTCTCGCTCGCAAGTTTTCTCATGCATACAAGAAGGTGAGCGAGAGGAAGAGATGTGGCATGATCACCTGCTTCGAGTGTGGTAGCCCCAACCACATTCGGGCGAACTGTCCCAAACTGGAGAAGGCTAAGAACGATGCCGGCGGTTCGGCAAAGAACGACTACAACGACTAGAACCACAACAAGAAGCCTCCAGTTTGTGAGCCGACGCGTGAGAAGAAGTACCGCAACTTCTCCAAGAACAAGAAGCTCTTCCACCACATCCTCGCCGCGCTTGACGACATCAACCTCTCCGACACGAAGACATGGAGCGACGAGGGCGAGGATGAACCGCAAGAAAAGAAGGGCGACGACGACTTCTCTGGCATGTGCTTCATGGCCGACACCAATGGCATCAGCGACTCCGAGCTTTACAGCGACTCAGACGAGGTACCCTCTTATGACCAGCTCAATGAAGCTTTCTGTAAATTAGGAAAATTTCATGCTAGAGCTAGAGCTAGGTGTACGGAGCTTGAGAAGGAAGTAGGTACCTTGACTCAGGAGTTAGCTTCTCTTAGATCTTCTCCCTCCCGAGTCACTGATGATTGCTCTTTGTGTGATGCTATTCTTGTGGAGTTGGAGAACTTAAGGACTATGCATGATAGTGTGTTGACTGAATTAGATAGTCTTAAGTTGAAGAATGCTAGCGATAATTCTGCTGATGCTATTCCACTAGATGCTAGTTTTCTTCATGCTCACTCTACTCCCTCTTGAGCTAATTGCCCTAAATTGCTTGCGAAATTGATGCCATGGCGATCACCTTAGGAAGCTTTCTTCTAGAAGCGATGAACTTGAAATGCATGCTTCTAAGGACCCGATCGGCTCATGTGAGGGTGTAGGCAACTAAAACTTGACAATGAATCCTTAAATGTCAAGTGTGCTAAACTTGCTAAGGACTTACTAGATAAGTCACAAGAAAGTTGCTTGCGATGTTCTGTGATTGAGGGGGACTTGGATAAAATCCATGTCGAGCTTAGGAAGAAATTAGAAGACCAAGCTCATAGAATTAGAAATGCATCTTGCGTTTCTTGTGAGGCCCTCAAGATTGAGGCAGCCGTGCTGAGGGAGAAAAATGCACGTGCTGAGAGAGCTCATCTTTCTGGTTCTTCTTCTTCTTCCCCCTGCTCTTCTTGTGCCTCTTTCTTTCGAGATTTCCAGTATCTTATAAGCACTCTCGAGAAGTTTGTTGGAGGCAAGAAGAAGCTCAATCTTATTCTAGACCAATCCAAGATTAGTAGATTCAGTCAAGGTCTAGGATTTGATCTCTTGGAGCACGCTCGGGCGCATCCTCCCACCATTGTGCGCGGCTCCAAGAGTGGTGAAATTGTGGTAGCTCCCAGAGTGAGTACCACCGTGTTTAGGTCTGCTGGGGTTGTCCATAAGACTTCTGACCAGAAGGGTGTTACTCCTATTGCTTCTACCTCTAGCAAGGCGAAGTACACATGCACCTTCTGTAAGAAGGATGGTCACCTAGTAGATTTACGCTTCAGCGCCAAGATCACTCGGCGTGGCGTGTTCTTGCTCTTAGGGGTATTGAGGTCAGCCCGGACTTTGAGTGCTCCTAAGACACACCTTGCTTCTAGGCAGTTAGAGAGTCACTGTTTTTGGGGCGTCCATGACTCGGTTTTCATGCTAGTTCTTTGAGTTTTAGTCACGGAGCTGTTCAGTAGTCGGTCTTTTCGCCGTCCTCTTGATATTCCTCATTTTCTCATCGAGGTAGATATCGTGGCGTGATGTGTTTTCTGGTAGGAGTTTTAGGCAACTTCTTTGGGGTGGTTCGGCTTTTGCACCACGGCATGCCAACCGATTTGACTCTAGATCATCTACTAGAGTTACTCTTGATCTTGTTAGGGTTAAGCGTCAGAGAGACACTCGAGTCGATCATCTTCGTGGTGGTACTACGAGTATCGTATGGTTGATATTAGGTTCTTAAGTCTTCACTCTATCGATCTTGAGCCATCTTTCTCTCTTGTGTCTTGATCGGGTTAAATCGGATGGGGAAGGGGATGTTTGGATTATCGACTCGGTTGTTCTCGTCATATGACCGGAGATTCTCGATGGTTCTCTTCCTAGTCCGAGCCCCCGGTGATGAGTTGATCACTTTCGGGGAAGCTTCTTCAGGTAGAGTCATCGCTAAAGGTACCATTTGCATTAATGACAATTTCATTCTTAAAAATGTTGCCTTTGTAAGTAAGCTACAATAAAATTTGCTTTCTGTTTCTCAGCTTATTGATGACTCTTTCGAGGTGAGTTTTAAGAGTAATGCCTGTAGAATCCTCGATTCATCAGGAGGGTTAGTTTGCGGGATTTTTAGATTTGGGAGAGTCTTCCGTGCTGATTTTTCTGTTTCTTCTGGAGACTCTCTTCGGTGTTTGATTGCTTTTGAGTCCCGTGATCTCTCCTTCTGGCATAGGAGACTTGGTCACATTGGATTTGATCATTTGACCCGAGTTAGCAGCCACGATCTCATTCGTGGTTTGCCCAAACTCAAAATGGTCAAAGACTTAGTTTGCTCTCCTGCCGACATGGCAAGATGGTTCCGCTTCTCATCCCCGATCATTGTTGTGATGGTGATGCACGAGACAGCTTTTACATATGGACCTTTGTTAGTGCGGCTAGAGTCTGATCGGTGGGTGGGAAGTGGTATGTTCTTGTCATTGTTGATGACTTTTGAGGTATTCTTGGGTGTTTTTCATGTCCTCAAGGATGAGACTTTTACCCATTTTAGGGTTTGGTTCATAAGTTGTCTTTTGAGCTCCACGGTGCCCTCGAGCTATCTGTGATGACAATGGCACTGAGTTCAAGAACTCCTATTTTGAGAGTTTACGTGTGGAGTGCGGTTTGGAGCATCAATTCTCCTCTCCTCGTCCCTCAACAAAATGGCGTAGTGGAAAGGAAGAACAGGACCCTAGTAGAAATGGCGGACGATGCTAGGCAGTACAGTACTCCTAGGAAGTTTTAATGAGGCTATAGCTCTTGCTTGCCATGTTTCTAATCGTGTATTCTTGAGAGCACATCGCACCGCACTTCTTACGAGTTGAGGTATGGCGGCTCGGTGTTTCTCATTTTCGTGTGTTTGGTTGCAAGTGTTTTATTTTCAAGTCAGTAACTGGATAAGTTTGAGTCTCGTTCTTACGATGGTATCTTTACGGGTTATTCGACTTCTTCTCATAGCTATAAGTGCAGGTTGCGATGCGTATAGGATCATAAAGACACGTGAAGTGACCTTTGATGAGGCTAGCCGGAGTTAGACCCGATATTTGATCTCTTCTTCTTCCTCGAGACCATCTTTGTAGAGGATGAGGATGATGGAGATGATGGTGTTCCACGATCGAGTCCCTCTACACGAGGTGCCTCTGTTTCCATTTACGCACCTCGGGAAGGCCGGCTCTTGCCTTCGACTCTCATTCGACTAGTGGCTTTGCTCCTGCCTCTTACGTGCATGAGGTAGAGGCCATACCTACTGGACCTCCCGTCATATTCAGCGTTCTCATCTACGATCGGATCATCGGCGATCTATTTGGCGAGTCACTCGCTCAAAATCGAGTTTGTCGTTTCTGCCTTCACTCTGCCTTCGTTGCCTCGTTTGAGCGAAGGATGTGACTCATGCATTATCGGCGAGTCTTGGACTAATGCTATGCATGAGAACTTGAAAACTTCGAGAGGAATAAAGTCGGCGGCTTGTAGAGCGTCCATCCGGTCATAATGTCATTGGGACCAAGTGGGTGTTCAAAAACAAGCAGTGAGGGCGGGGTTGTCATTCGCAACAAGGCTAGACTAGTTGCAGGGCTTTCTCATGTTGAGGTCTTGACTTTGAGAGACCTTTGCCCTGTAGCTAGGCTAGAGGCTATCAGAATCGCTTGCATTTTACGCATCGAAGGCTTCAAGCTTTATCAAATGGATGTCAAGAGTGCATTCCTCAATGGCTATATTGAGGAAGAGGTTTATGTCAAGCAACCTCGAGTTCGAGAACCCCAAGTTACGAGTCATGTATACAAGCTTTCCAAAGCTCAGTATGGACTCAAGCGAGCCCCGAGCATGGTATGAGAGGCTCAAGTCTTATCTTCTCAGCCATGACATTAAAATGGGCATAGTAGACAAAACTCATTCATCGGACACCATGAGTCGCATTTTCTTCTCGCCCGGTTATGTGGGCGATATCAATTTGGTGGCTCGTCTCATTCGCTTGTGTCTCGGTTTTACGAGGTGATGAGCACGAGTTTGAGATGAGTATGATGGGCGAGTTGAGCTACTTTCTTGGCTTCCAAATCAAGCGGACTCGGGAGGTACTTTCTTGCATCAAGGCAAGTATACGTGACCTTACGAGGCGCTTTGATATGTCGATGGGAAGCGGTGATGACTCTATGGCCACCACTGCTGTCCTCGAGCCCGATGAGGATGGTGAACCTGCTGATCAAAAGGAGTTTGAGCATGATCGGCTCCTCTTGCACCTCATTGCCGAGGCGGACATACTTTTCATTTGTGTGTGCGTGAGCTCGATTTCAAGCTTCCTCGCGCCTCTCACGCGCGAGCGATCAAGCGCATCTTGGTACCTTCGTGCTACCGCGATTATGGTATTTAGTACTCTTCTTCTTCTTGTCTATCTCTTAGAGCCTTTTCCGATGCCGACTTTGTTTGGTGTAGGATAGATAGGAAAAGCACGCCGGCACTTGCCAATTCATTGGCACTTCATTTGTTTCTTGGTCACCTAGGAAGCGATGCAGGGTTGCACAGTCCTTCACCGAGGCCGAGTATGTTTCTGCGACCGATTGCTATAGCAGTGCTCTGGATGAGATCGACCTTACGGGACTATGGGTTAGAGATAGAGAGTGTGCCACTCTTACGTGATAACACTTGACTATTTGCATTGCTAAAAACCCGATGCAACATTTAGGACCAAGCACATTGATATAAGATATCACTTCCTTAGAGACCATGTGGAGAAGGGAGATATCGCGCTTGATTCGAGAGAGTGACCTTGATTAGCCGATATCTTCACCAAGCCTTTGGATAGCTCAGTTGTTGCCTTGAGGAGTGAGCTTGGAGTCGTGAGCCCCTACTGACCTTTCGTGAGGGGATCTAGTTTGTATATTATGTATTATATGTTTTCTTCCGACTTTTCTTTTCTTTGTGGTTCTTACGGGTGACTTTGGGCTTGTTTTCTTGAGTTGAGTTCACTCACTTAGACTTACGGCATGCCTTGCATGGATCTCTTATCTTGTGCTTTAGGTTGCTATCATGCGTGATTAGTTGTTCTCTCTTCTCTCTAGGTTGAGTTCCCTCAGTCTTATAAATCTAGCGGTATTGGGCCTCACAGGTAGGCAGTGCATGTGCACTCCTTAGTTGGGATCTAGAGTCGACTTCCTATGTCGATCCTTTGGGAAGATAAGAGCGAGTCTAAGCCGTAGTGAGTCTCTTATATCTTTTCTATGCTCTATAGCCATCCGTTTTGCGTTTCTCGACTTCTTCTCCTCATTACATTTTTAGTTATTATTGAGTCCATTCGGGTTTTCTTTATGCCTAATCTTGATAATAACTCAACTTTAACCAGATTTGAGCTTAAAATTGATTCATTTGTTGAGGGGGAGTTTGGGAATATGTTCGTGCATTGCATATAGACTGCATTTCCTGTTTAATGAGCTGTCTATTATGCAATTGCTTTCTTCTTCATGCTATACACCATGCTACATCATATGGAGGAAATCACTAGCTTAGATATGTCCAAGTTCATTTAACTTGCTAAGCTAAAAAAATGAAATAAGCCTTAAATGAAAAATTTGATGAAACTTGTTGCTTTTACTTGCTAGGTTTCCTCTCTAGAGGTTTGTGCCATAATTTGAGAAATTTTGGAGTTCTCTAGAGTCCCTATAGCAACTTGGGTGAAACTAGTTTGATCCATGCTAGAGTCCTTCAATTGCTCATAAATCGTTGTGCTAAAAATGAAAATTAAACAAAATTGACTCTTCTTATGCACATACGACTCAACACCTTGCATTCACAAGACCGCTTCCCATTGCACTTGGGATGAACTTGGAATACATCGTGTTTGACCTAGACTCAACACCTTGCATTCACAATACCGGCTGTACTAGCTGCCACGTACCAAGGTTTTTGCGACAGTTGTCATCGAGTGGGGGACTGGTCTATTCTCGCGGGGTGTCCTCTACTACTTCAGCTTTGGTCTTTCGAGAGGTTCCAGATCGGTCGACCGGAGATGGATTTGGGACCCTACGGAGCAGGATTCTACGGCGCCCACGGGGATGACGTCGACCGTCCTACAATAGGGACGTTGTGGTGTCGTCGACGGGTTAGTAAAATGATCTTTACCTAGAATTGTGCAATAATTTTGAAATTTTTTGTCTAACTTTGGATTATTCCTTTTTTTCAGCCGACTTTTACGCCTGTCATGTCACACGCTTCGTACCCTGAGTACATAACGATGTTTGACCAGCTGACGAATTATCGCGTCATCTGGCGTCCTTACCTCTCGAAGCTGGTAGGCGCGAGAGTACCTCATGGCCTCTCCCTGTAGTGCACCCGTGACGCCGCCTTCTGGTTGACACGACGTCACCTAGTGTTTGACGTCTATGTGGAGACGTGCACCGTGCACCGTGTCATGAGGCAGTTCGGCCTCTGTTAGGTCTTCCCCGTCTCCACTGGTGAGGTTGTCCCACCGAGCGTGCACATGTGAGTGCTCTTCTACGTCAATTCCAATTGCATTATTTTTTGCAATGTTCTTGCAACTAACGTCAGTGCTCTTATTCTCATGCAGGCTTACACGGAAGGGTTTCGTTAGTGACGCGAGCTGGGCAGCACGCATGTTGCCTCATGCTCAGCAGTGGGCGTAGACGTTGGCGGACGTTCACTAGGAGGTTGCCTCTTACGACCCCGACACGTATGACGAGTACATTCGGTGGTTCAGTCCGCGGACATGTGTTCGTGTTGTGTGTGTGGTTGACTCACCTTTGAGGCACGTTCCCTCCACTGCGAACACCTACCCCACGCAGCCGGACTCGATATTTCATCGCTCGGTTTGTACTTCTTTGACATGCCATGTAATTTATCGTTACTGCAATTGTACAAACTAACTAGCCTTTCAATGCATGTGCAGAGCGACCTTGCTAGGGATACCATGGAGGAGATGGACGCACTACTAGCACGAGTAGGTCGGACGGATAGGCTCGAGGTCACGATGGACTTCCTGAGAGGGGTGTTGCAGTGTTTACGCCAGAAGGCCGCTCGCATCGTCCAACTTACGTCTTGAAGGAGGCCTAGGGACGACGACGTCCTACAGATTCACAGACGTGCTCAGCTATACAGGGTCGACACGCGCCCCAGACCGTAGCTGGGACATCACACTAGTAGACGGCCCCCTTCGGACATGCTGGGGGGATCTAGTTGGCAGTGTTCCGCGCCGTACGTCCCCATGACTACAGGTACACCACGTGATCTCCTTTCATCTATTATGTTCTTCATATTATGTGTTGTACTAACATGAAAACTTTGTCAACAGCGGTTGATCCAGCACCTAACCAAAACGCGAGCACCTCGGCTGACTTCTCTCTACTTGACGACGCTGACTTAGACTTCTTTGTAGATCCTTACCAGCATTCCACAGGTGTGGTCCTTGGTCCCTCCCAGCTTGCCGATGCGCCTAGCCCGACTCAGCCGATGCGTCTTTGCTACTCCAACAACACCAGTACGGCCTGCTAGGAGTACACGTGGACAGGCCCCTGACCAGCTGACGTATCCATCTAGGCATGTTCAGCGCTATAGGAAGCCTGGGACCACACGAGGAGTAGCACCGCGCAGGGCCCAGTTAGTTTTTTCCTTTCATACATGATGTACTAAACATAATATAGTGTTTTACTTCCTAAGATTATGTAACATTCAGCTATGGTATTTTATTTTCTTAAGTTATCATCTATTACGATATGATCTTTTTCTTCTGTAATGCCTTTAGCCTTTAACCAAAGTACCCGCAACGCAGGAATCATCATATAACCATGTAGTACCAGCCAATAATTTAGAAGTTCAGACCCAACTTGTAGATCCAATTAGTTGTGAAATACCAAAAGCATCCATCACCTTTCGAAGTGAAAAGTGACAACACTCTACACACCGCTTTCAGCTTTTTCAGTCCGATTGGACAACATATAGCCAGCAGTATTCTCAACCCGATTTCAATATTTGGGGCAACGTGTTGTCAAATCGGCCTAAGAAAGCTGCTGCCAGCCTGTTGTCACATCGCCCTGAAAAGTCGAAGCGGCAACACGCTGCCTATTGATTTCTCAGTTCGATTAGTCACATCTGCCTGAAAAACTGACGAGACGCGACGCCCGTTATCACATAGCGACATATAACACACTGTTTGTCTCAGAGCGAAGTGACAACACCCTGCAACCCACCGCTTGTCTCAGAGCGAAGGCGCTGGCACGGCGGTGCTCCGGCCGAGCTGCGGCTCTCGACCGGTGGTGGCAGCGAGCAGGCGGTAGCTCAACGCGCGATGAATGTCAGCGAACGTCGACAATAAATTGTGAAATTTGACACACACGTCACAGCAAGCTCCAGATTGATTGAGTGTTTAGCTTCGTGACAAAGTGGAACACGACGTGGCACAAACAGTCTGGGAAGAAGAGCTTTGAGGCGTAGAAAAGATCGCAAGAGCACATTGGGCGATGCTAGGGATGGCTTCGGGACTTTGCGGCATTTCGGGCAAACAAGAGCATGAAAGCGAGGAATGTGTGAAGAAACGAGTTGAGCAAGGAGAGACGGTCCCGATGCTCACCTTAAATAGCCTCAGGGGGCTCAAAGAGATAGAAACCAACTCGGGTACGATGGCATCCGAAAAGGAAAGAACGAATATTCCATGCAAAAAAGAGAGGATTAGACTAGGAAAATAGCGGTAGTTAGATGAGGATAAGGTTGCATACGAATTTGAAAAGAAATCAAGAAAAATCGCTTTGATTTTGAGCTCCAAAATTCACTCATGGTGGAGGAGAGAGACATGCAGCTCCTCTAGAGCTTGAAGAATGTCCTGACAGGTGGGGTCCGATCCCACCTATCAATGAGATGGATTTTTTAATTTTTGAATTAATAAATTGTAGGAAAATAGAAAGATTTTTACAATATAGCAAATAAGGTTCAAAAAATTGGAAACAAATCTAAAAAATATCCTGAGACATTTTGTTGAACGTAATAAAATTATTTTAAACAATATTTGTATTTCAATTTTTCTGAAATAAATTATTTTATAAATCAAAAAATAGGAAAACCCTTTCATATTCCAGAAAATTCAGAAAAAAAATCTCAGAAAATAAGAATTAAATAATTAAACTATAATATGCAAATTTAGGGTGTTATAACATGTCAACCAAAATACAAAAACAAAGACATGTAGGTTATTTCCAAAGCAATCTTCCAATGTTCAACCGAATTAATCTATACAAACACCTTAAAACATGTTTCTACTACAAAAATAAACATGGAAACAAGGTGATATTGGGCTTATTAGACATGAAATTAATTCTTAAATTCAATGAAAAGTTAAAGGTCCCCAAAGCAATAGTGTGAATATAACACTCCCACAGGGAAATATATGACAATGATAGGTTATTTTCTCACACATCAATAGAACTCGAAATCTTAGCACCGAGTAATACCTATAACATCTGAATCCGCATCTCAGCCATTGCAAAAACCTTTGATATTGCGTACTCTGACACCGGTCACTGCAGATTGTGGATATAGAAATAGTGACATCACGAGATGGAAAACGGAGAAGAACTTGGATTCGTGTGGTAGCGGAGGGCTTCTCTGTCTCCTCTTCCATGAGCGGAGTAGAGTTTCTGTCTCTCCTCCTCTAATCAGAGCAGCGATGAAAAGCTAGAAAAATCGAGGGGCTGTCAGACCCTGAGAAATCCGATAAATAAACCAAATCGCAAACAGCAATCTAAACCAAAAACACACTGAACAAGAAGAAAGGATGAGAAGAAAGATGCGATAGGAACTGGAAGAGATAGAACTTTGAAATTACTCAAATGATAACCCGTAACAGAATTCAGTTACATCTCAACCTTTTTATACAGAGCATCTACTTTCTTACTATGACAAAACGACAAGAAAGTTCATGAATAGTAATGAAATAGCTAATTACTGCCTCCAGAATTAATACTTCAATTCTCCACCGTCCGATCAACTTGAATCGTTATCTTCTATTGCTAAGTGTTGGATCTTCATAACTCCATAGCGACTTGAAAGAAACAAAGACTTGATATCGAACTCCCATTTAGCAATCTGACAATTCCCTTCCCCTTGAGATCGTTGCCCTCAAGGATTGAATTGCGGAAAGATCTTGGTGATAAAATTAGCATCCTCCCAAGTAGCAACTTCTGGAGATAAGTTGATCCACTGAATTTTCCACTGTACCACCGGTTCGTTGTTTCTAGGAATCACTCTTCGTTCAAGCACAGCAACTGGCTCTACCAAAATATTCCCATCAGCATCAACCAAGGGTAATGACTTACAAGGAATCGCTTTAGGTCCAATATGCCTTTTTAACTGACTAACGTGAAAAACTAGATGCAGTTGACAACCATCTGGCAACAAAAGCTTATAAGCAGCATTCCCAATCTTCTCAAGAACTCTAAAGGGGCCATAATATTTTGAATGTAATTTCAAACTTTTATGGAGTCCCAAGGTGTTGTGCCTATATGGCTGAACTTTCAAATAAACCATTTCCCCAATATTTAAACTCCTCTCTTGATGGTGCTTGTCGGCGAATTGTTTTATTCTTGATATGGCCTTCTCCAAATTGACCGTAATGACATCCAATGCAGCCTGTCATCCCTGCAACACATTCCTGACCTCTTCATTTGCTGAGTCAGAGAGCATATGCTCGACCACCAGAGGAGGCCTGATACCATATAGCGCCTGGAAGGGTGTCATCTTCAAGGATGTATGGAAGCTAGTATTGTACCACCATTCAGCCTGAGCAAGCCAGGAATGCCACTTCTTCAGATTAGTAAAAGTCATGCACCGTAGATAATTTTCCAAGCATTGATGTTACCACTCCGTCTGCCCATCAGTTTGGGGATGATGTGCACTACTGAGCCTTAATTTCACACCCAAAGCCTTGAAGAGCTCTTGCCACAAGGCACTAGTAAAGATTCTATCCCGGTCTGAAACCATTACTACTGGAAGCCCGTGTAATCGGTAAATGTTGTCCAGGAAGAGTTGCGCTACAGACTGAACCGAATAGGGATGTTTCATGGAGAGAAAATGGGCATATTTTGTAAATCTGTCCACCACTACTAAGATTACATCCATATTCTCTGATTTTGGGAGCCCTTCAATGAAATCTAGGGTTATATGAGTCCAAGCCATGTCAGGAACAGGTAGGGGTTGCAACAGCCCTGGATACAACTGATTTTCAGACTTGTTCTTTTGACGAACTGCACAACTCTTGACATGTTCAGCCACTGCCGATTTCATTCCAGGCCAGAAAAAAAAGTGACTTAATTCTCTGATAAGTAGCCCTTTCTCCTAAATGACCACCTAATGCTAAGTTGTGGAAAGAATCTAATAGTTGCTGCCGAAGGTTGGTGCTAGTACCCACATATAATCTCCCCTTATATCTGATAATGCCATGGGTCAGAGTATATGGTGGAGCTCTGGCTAGATCTAACCTTAATTTAGTCTCTAGCTCTCTGCATTTTTCATCTTCAGAGTAACTTTGGATCACCTTAGATATCCATTGCGGCACAGCCAAAGATATAGCATTGATCTGCTCCCCATGATGTACCCTCGATAAGGCGTCTACCGCTCTGTTCTCTCTGCCCCTTTTGTATTCAATCCGATAATCAAAAACAAGCAATTTCATTAACAGCCTGTGTTGCACTCCTTCCATCAGCCTCTGTTCAGCGATGTACCGCAGGCTTTGTTGATCTGTTCTTATAATAAGAGTTGACCCAATTAAATAGTATTTCCACTTTTTAAGCGCTTCCAGTATTGCCAACGCCTCCTTGTCATATGTGGACAGTGCCGCCGCTTTTGGACCAATTGCTTTACTCATGTATGAAATGGGTCTGCATCCCTGCATTAATACTGCCCCTAATCCTCCTCCACTAGCATCAGTTTCCAACACGAAGGGTTGAGAATAATCAGGAAGAGCCAATACAGGTGCATGGGTAAGAACCTCTTTTATCTTCAAAAATGAGGTTTGCTGATCTTCTCCCCATTGGAATGAATTTTTCTTGAGGGATTGGAACATGGGCTTGCAAATGATTCCAAAATCCTTAATAAACCTCCTGTAATACCCAGCTAGTCCAAGAAATCCCCTGAGTTGAGTAACATTCTGCGGCTGCGGCCAATTTTGAACGGCCAAGATTTTATCAGAAGTTGTAGCTACTCCTCGTGCACTAATTACATGTCCCAAGTACTCCACCTGGTTTTGCCCGAACACACATTTGTCTCTCTTGGCATATAATTTGTTCTTCCTCAACCGTTCCAACACTTCCCGTAGGTGTCCTCTGTGTTCTTCCAGTGATGAACTGTAGATGAGTATGTCATCAAAGAATACCAAAGCAAATTTTCTTAAAATTCCTGCTAATACTTCATTCATGAACGCTTGAAATGTAGCCGGGGAATTAGTTAAGCCAAAGGGCATGACCACACATTTGTAATGACCTGTATGAGTGCTAAATGCAGTCTTATCAATGTCATCCGGATGCATTCTAATCTGGTGGTAACCAGACCTCAAATCAATCTTGGAAAAATATTTAGCTCCATGTAATTCATCAAGTAAATCCTCAATTACAGGAATTGGATAATTATTTTTCACCGTATTTGCATTAGTTATCGGTAATCAATACAAAGCCTCCAGGTTCCATCCTTTTTCCTAACCAAAATAGCCGGAGAAGAGAAGGGACTCACACTCGGCCTGATAGTTTGAGACTTCAGCAATTCCTCAATTAACTCTTCCACTGCATTCTTCTTGTAATGGGGTAGCCGATATGGCCTAATGTTCACTAGCTTGGCATTGGGAATCAGGGGTATAGAGTGATCACAAGGGCAAACGGGTGGTAATTCAGAAGCTACCTGGAATACACCAGCATATTGTTTCAGCACCTCTTCAATCTCGGTTGGTAGCTTCGGTTGATCTTCCCCACTATCCGTCATTGTTTTAGCATAGATGACTGCCCCCATAACTCCTTGATCCATCCACTTTCTCAGTTTCCGGCCACTAATAACACAATTTCCCCTGGGATAAGTTTCATCAATGAAGGTTACCATTTCCTGCCCGTTCTTGCAAACATGGAATGTTCTTGTCTTCAAATCCAGGCTAACCGGACTGTGTTGGTATATCCAATCAGCTCCTAAAATAACATCATAACCTTTTAATGATAGGATCCTGAAATCTGAGATAAACTCTTCACCTTGAATGTTATACCGACAGCCCAGGCATCTAGAATTGCATTCCAACTTCATTCCATTCGCCACAGCCACCTTTTCACTGGTTAAACTAACAATAGTTTGATTAGATTTCACTGCCGTTGAAGGAGTCATGAATGTTGTTGTACTCCCACTATCCACCAGTGTAGTAGCTCTTATCTTACCAACCTGTATAATGAGAGTAAAGGTGGATGCTCTGGAAAGAGTACCAGTCACTGCATGCAAGGATACATGTAATTCCTCATCTTCCTTCTTGTGCCCGGACTGCTAGGCGGTGTACTGAATTCCCCTTCCAAGATTTCCTCTCCTTCTTCGTCCTCAATAGTGATCAATTGCAATTGCTTTTGGAATTTACAAACCTTCCCGTGGCCCGGAACCCACGGCTCTTGGCATCTGAAACACTTTCCCTCAGACCACTTACTATTCCCAGGTCCGGCTTCTTTTTCACCCCCTTCTCTTCTAGAAGCGATTTTGTCACCTTTCTGATTCAGACTTCCGGACTAAGGAGCTTTGCTTTGTCCATTTAAGTTCCATCCAGAATATGTTTTGTGATTAATATTGTTTTCATAGTTTCTAGCATGGGCATAAGCTTCCACCAGTGTTCTTGGATATAGGGATTTCAGGGGAATCTTGATGTAATTCTTCAATCCGGATATGAAATAATCAAGGAAGTATTCTTTAGTTAAATTCTGGTTATTCCTTCTCACTAAACTTATCATATTCTCAAAGTTATCAATGTAGGCTTCAACTGTTCCTTCCTGATTCAACCCTCTAAAATTCTCAGCAACTTCCACTCGGGTTTCTGCAGCAAATCGTTTACGGAGCATGTCACAAAATTGAGGCCAGCTCAAGTAATTAGTGTTGATCTGATTGCAAGTTATCCACTAATCGGCTCTGCCCGTAAGATGCACCTCTGCAATCCCTACTTTCTGCTCCTCAGGAGTTCTCCCTAGCTCAAAACATTTTTTGGCTTTTTTATCCAGGCTTCGGGATTCTCTCCATCAAATTTAGGAAACTCCACTTTTGGTCCCTTGCCGAAACTGCTGTTATAGTGATGATTTCTATCCCAAGTTGGTTGTACCAATCCTTCATGTGCTCTCGGCCAATTGTACCCATAAGGGTATTCATTTCCTTGTCTTCCAGGAAAGCTACCACCCTGCTGTTGAAATGAGTAATGATATGGTGGTCTGAAGGCAGGTACATATGGGGGGTTAGATGCCGTAAATTGAGGAGCAAATGCCCCTGTTGCCATAATAGGAGGATACATGCTAACTCCAAATGTTCCTCCAGTTACAGTCTCTATTCTTTCACTCATAGTTTGAGCTCCCATGGAAGCATTAGCAACCACCTGGGGTTGGGTGAAAGGGACTGGGTGTAGTTCTCCCGTCATATTGTTTGTAAATTGATTTGAAGCAAACGAATACCCACTATCTGGTGTTCCATCCCGGAGAATGGCTGTTGCAGACCTCCTGGGGTTAGAATGCATTGACTGTTCTTTTTCCCCAACGATATTAGCCACATGACTCTCCACTTCTCCTTGCATCTGTTTTTGGAGTTCATCCATTTGATTCCAAACCATTAAGGCATTATCCCCAATTTGTTGTTGCATCTGACTCATCTCCTTCTTCAATTGTTCCATATCACCCACACAAGCCGATCCGACCATCAAACCACACTCCGCGAACACAGAAGTTCTCCCGAGCTAGCTTAGGGATTTTACAGAGGAACACAAGTTTCCCCAACCCTCACTACTCAGGAACAACTCTGTTTCCGCGAATCGCCGAGAATCACAAGGCTCTGATACCAAAGATGTCAGACCCTGAGAAATCCGACAAATAAACCAAATCGCAAACAGCAATCTAAACCAAAAACACACTGAACAAGAAGAAAGGATGAGAAGAAAGATGCGATAGGAACCAGAAGAGATAGAACTTTGAAATTACTCAAATGATAACCCGTAACAGAATTCAGTTACATCTCAGCCTTTTTATACAAAGCATCTACTTTCTTACTGTTAAGGAACCTCGCTATCGAATAGTCCGGGATTCCCGAATAGATCTGAATTGGAGAACAGAGGGACAAGAGAGACACAGGTTTAGGGAGAGCGACAACAAAATTCTTTATTGCTTTGTGGTTGCTTATACAATGGGGGGACCCCTCTCCTCCTTATATAGTAGTCGCCTAGGGTTTCGGCTAAGGGACCAACATGGGCCTTCAATGGGCCATGTGGTTTCCCAACACTCCCCCTTGGGCCCTTTGCCGCGAGATGCATATGCCTCATTAAAACTCTAGAAAAACCCAGTGGAAAAAATACTTGGAGAAAGAGTACATAGCATACGCTTATTGCGTTGCACGAGTTGCCTCATTAAAACCTTATGCAAGAAAACTTCATGAAAAACTTGCTAAGGAAAAGAGTACAATTCACCCAAACTTCAATTGCTAATCTTCGAGATTCATGTTGGGTACTCAAAATTCATGTTCAAGATTCATGTGGGAATATGTAAAATATCTCTCCCTGAAATCTGCACTTCTCTAAGTCTCATCATTCAAATTCCTTTAACGCATCTTTCAAAGGTAGATGCTGGGAGTGATTTAGTGAACAAATATGCAAGATTTTCACATGACTGAGTATGCAATATCTTGATCTCGTTCATCTTATGCAATTCGTGAGTATAGAAGAACTTGGGATTAATATGCTTCGTGAGATTGCTCTTCACATAACCCATCTGTGCTTGGGTAACACAAGCTGCATTATCTTCATAAATGATCGTGGGAGTTTGCTCAATGTTCAAGCCACATGACTTCTGGATGTGGTGAACCATTCTTCGGAGCCATGCACATTCACGAGAGGCTTCATACAAAGCAATGATTTTCGAGTGGTTTGTCGACGTCGAGACAAGAGTGCATTTAGGCGACTTCCAAGCTGCTGTTCCTCCACATAGGAAAACATAGCGATTTGGGACTTGCCGATATCTTGGTCGATAAGTACCCGACATCGGCGTAGCCAACCAAATTCAGATTCATTGCTTCTTCTAAAGAACAAGCGAGATCTTTGCTTCCTTGGAGGTAACGGAAGATGTCCTTGATCCCTTTCAATGCCTTTTGGTGGGTTACGCCTTTGTCTTGGGCTAGCAAATTCACAGTGACGCAATGTCAGGCCTGGTGCTATTTGCAAGGTACATGGCGCTCCAAGCGCACTCGGATATGGGAATTCTGCTCCCGGGACTTCCTCCCCTCTTCTCTAGGTGCAGTATAGATCTAGGTGCGCTTGGAGTGACCTTGAGCCATTGGAGTCTTTGTAGGATATGCCTTTTCAAAGCCAAATCTTTCCAACACTTTCTGCGTGTAAGTTGATTGATGTACCAAGATTCCTCCTTGGACATGCTCAAGCTGCAGGCCTAAACAAAACTTGGTTTTACCCAAATCCTTCATTTCAAACTCAGACTTCAAGTATGAGCATGCTTCTTCAATTTCTTCATCCGTCCCAATGATGTTCAAGTCATCTACATAGACGGAGATTATACAGAATCCATTCGGGGATCGCTGTATAAACACACATGGACAATCTTCGTTGTTTGTATAGTCTTTCTTGCAGAGAAAGTAGCTCAAGCGATTGTACCACATTCTTCCTGACTGTTTTAGCCCATACAGTGATTTCTCCAATTTCACACTATACAGGTTTCTATTTGCTCCGTCTTAGTTCGGGATAGGAATACCTTACAGTACCTTCATGTATATCTCTGAATCCAAGTTTCCATACAAATATCTTTGTAACAACATCCATTAGCTTCATTCTCAACTTCAAGTTGTTGCCATTGAGATTAAATATCTAAAGGTAATTCCTCCCATGGCCGGAGAATAGGTTTCTTCATAATCAACTCCGGGCGTTGAGTGAAACCTTGAGCTACTGAGCCTTGCCTTGTACCTTATAACTTCATTGTTTTCATTCCTCTTAGAACAAAGACACATTTGTGACCTCTAGGGTTTATATGGGGAGGTGTGCGGCATACGGGCCCAAACACCTCTCTCTTGTTCAGAGAGACTAACTCTGCAGTGATTGCCTTCTTCCATTCTTCCCAATCTAGCCTTTTCTTACACTCTGCTAGAGATGCAGGCTCAGGATTATGACCAATGATCGAGGCAATCTTCTTTGCAAAGTATGCATCAACATTGGCTGTTGCTCTATTCAGGGATTCTCCTGTTATTACAAAGTTTATGGCCATTTTCATCATGGGGTGCTTCATGCACTTCTACTTGCTCTTCTCTACTATTCCCTATCGCAGGAGCAAGTTCCTTTAGCTTTTCATCGCCTATGTGTGCACACACATTATTTCCGACGGCTTCCTGTAGTGGAAGATTCAAGTCTGGAATTGCCTTTTCCGTCGGCTTCTTTCCAGTGCCAGGTCTCAACTGGTTCCCCTTCTTTCTTTGGGGTATTTTCGTGATTGGTTGTGGTAAGTCCTCTGCTTGATTTTCTCAGGCGTCTCTAGGTACTTTGGGTTTGAGGCAGATTTCTGTTCTTTTCTTTGAGGCCTCTGAGCAGGATGAGGATACCTTCATTTTCTTTGGTATTTTCACCCTCTCTGGTGCATTTCTTGCGGGTACATGCGACTTAACCACGCCCTTCAGATCACAAAAATGATCAGGTAGTTCATTTGCTAAATTCTGCAAATCAATTATCTTCTAGACTTCTTGATTTGCTTCATTAGTGCGGGAGTCATGCGCGGGATCGAGTGGAATGCTATATGATTTCCGGCATTTTCATCAAAGGTTGATTTCCTCTCCCTAATGACGGGAAACGATCCTCGTCAAAAATGCAATCAGCGAATCGGTCTGTATGCAAGTCTCCAGTCATGGGTTCCAAATACCTGATTATGGATGCACTCTCATAACCAACGTATATCCTAGACTTGCGGAGAGGGCCCATTGCAGTCCGCTGAGGGGGTGGTATAAGAACATATACCATACACCCAAATTTCCTGAGATGGGAGATTTTCAGGATGATCCCGTGCACAAGCTGCATAGGAGAATGGATGTTGTAGGCCCAAGGTCTGAAATTGATGAGTGCTGCTGCGTGTAGGACTGCGTGTCCCCAATAAGTGTTGGGCAAGTTACAACTCTGCAAAAGCGGTCTGGCAATGAATTTAATCCTCTTTATTAGTGCTTCAGCTAGTCCATTCTGCGTATGGACATGCGGTACAGAGTGCTCAACTGCTATCCCTGTTGCCGTGCAATAATCATCAAATGCCTTTGAAGTAAATTCTCCGGTGTTGTCCATTCTAATGGACTTCACGCGATGATCAGGGAAAGCATTCTTAATTCTTATGATCTGCGAGATCAGCTTTGCAAAAGCATGGTTTCTTGTTGACAATAAGCATACATGCGACCATTTCGAGGAAGCATCCATGAGCACCATAAAGTATCGAAGCGGTACGACAAGGGCTGAATTGAGCATAAATATCCCCACGGATGCGTTCGGGAATGCGAGATTTCACTTTGCACTTTCATGATAGAGGTCTAGTTATTAATTTCCGGTGGAACATGCGGGGCACACGAAATCTTCATGATTGGAAATTTTTAACATTAATGCCATGACCTTGTGAGTTGTTCACTATATTTCTCACCATTCTAAGACCAGGATGGCCTAATCTACCATGCCATAAAGAAAATAACTCAGAGCTTCTAAAGACAGTCTTCAAGGAAGTATACACTTCGGGTGCATGAATATTCGTGTAGTACAACCCAGATTCATATGAGGGACATTTTTCTAATAGCATTTTTTCACATACCGTGTGCTTCATAATGCACAAGTATTCTTTTTCATTTTCTTTGTTGGTTTCTACGTGAAAGCTATTGGCGTGGATGTCTTTGAAACTTAAGAGAGTACGCATTGATTCAGGATACAAAAGGGCTTCTTCAATTACCAAAGTTGTACCCATTGGCAATATAATTGTGGCTCTTCCAGAGCCTATTATATATGAATCACTTCCTGCGATCGTAGTAATCTTTCCAACGTTCTTCGTGATCGACTAGAAGTATTTAGACTCTCTTAAGATGGTATTTGTTGTGCCACTATTAACAATGCATATCTCTTCCATTTGGGCGCTACACGATTTCTAAAAAGGAAAATAATTCCAATCAAATAGTGGCAAAATAATTCAAATATTGCTTGTAAATGAAAGAATACTGGAATAAATAATAAATTGCATATTTATTCATGAGAGAAGTATGCTCTTCTAGAGCTTACAATTCATTATTCAAAAGAAAAATGCTGACAACCATAAACTAAATAAAACATGCATTAAACAGAATCTTTAAAATATGCATTAATTTCTGCTTCTATGTCATCGATAGAAGTTTTCTCTTCATTTGCCATAAGTTTGGCTGCTGCATCGATGTCCAAGCTATTCGGTGAGGATGAGTCAAGTAGGGTATCTTCATCCATGGCATCATCATCACCAATCTTGGCGAAGTGCACCTCTGCTGGGGCGTTTTCTTTTGCCTTCCTCTTAGCCTGATATGCGTTGATCACTTCCTTGGATTCTCGACATATCTTCGACCAGTGTCCCCAAGTGCCGCACCTGAAGCACGTTTGGTTCTGCTGTCCATACGGCTTTGTGTGCGCCTTTTCCTTGTCATCCTTCTTCACTGGGGCTTTGGACTTTCCTTTGGCCTGAGACCTCTCTTTTCCACCGTACTTGCCCTTCTTTCTATGAATGGGCTTTCTCACCTTATAGCTATTGGCATTGACTTCTGTGCCAGTGCCCCTTCCAGGTGGCTGCGAGACATAATTCTTGCGTAGAACATCATCTTGCGATTCCGCAACTTGCATTACATCAATCAGTTCGCTATACTCCTTGTATGCGTCCTGACGATAGCTGCGTGCACTCTGGATAGCATTTGGATGGAAGGTAGAGAGAGTTTTCTCAATCTTCTCTTCATCAGTGATCTTCTTGCCACATAGAGAGATTGGTACAAATTACGTGCAAGGCGTAATTGTACTCGACCCTTATTTTGAAGTGCGCAAACCTCAGCGGACCCAATCTTGCTTGTGCTTGGGGCAAGATGGTGTACTTGAGCTTCTCGAACCACTTACGAAGTGCAATCCAAAGCTCAAGTGCACTCTCCTCGATCATATATTCATTCTTGAGTGGTGAGAGGTGGTGCACGAGGAAGTGCGAGGCTTGATCGTTACGCTCGGCGGTAGGTTTGGCGTCCTGCGAGGACCCTAGACCAATCGTTGCACGGAGCTTCTTGCCCCCAAGAAGCGATCTTCACGTCCGATGCCCAAGTGAGGTAGTTACGATCGTGCGGGGCGATTCTTCAAACTCACGATTCACGATGCGGACATCCGCATGATTTCAAAATTCGACATTAGATTACTGCGTGTAATCTAATAGAAAATGGTTGCAAAAAGCATAAAGTGCCAGAAAATAAATAGCCATACATTGCAGTATACAAATAAAGCAATGAATTCGAATTTCATAAGGAATATTCATAAATGCAGAGAATAAAGCTAGAAAAAAATAAAAACAGAGCCAGATAATATCCTAGATTTTCTGGCAATTTTTTTTCAAAATTTTTTGCTATTTTTTTCTTTTCTTTTCTCTTTCGGGCGACGGCCTTTTGAGTGCGCCGCTTTCCTCGGCCCATAAGTGCGCGGCGGCTAGGGTTTCACCCTTAGCCGCCATTCTTCCTCCACGCACCAGGCCGCCTCCCCAATTGCCAGCTTCGGCTTCATGCTCGGCGGGGAGAGGCGCGGCGGGCGGCGGGCGGCGTTTCTGGCGTCCACGGCGGCGGCTACTCGGTGCGCACGCATGGCGGCAAGAGCGGCATCAGCGCGCAAGCCGAGGTGGCGGCGGCGGCCGGGCGCTCTTGCCGAGGCGGCGGCAGCGGCCAGCGCGCTTGCGAGGCGGCGGCGGCCGCCGTGAGCCGGCAGAGCGGTGGCTTCAAGTGTCTGCTGCGGCGGTGATTTCAAGCATCCGCGGTGGCGGCGACCAGTCGAGTGGTGTGGTCGAGGCGCGGCCGGGCAATGGCGGCGGCGGCGGCGGCGTCTTGCGCGACGCGACGAACTGGCGGCGGCGACGGCGGCGGCGTGCGTGCGGGTGCTTGGCGATGAAGCGAGGGCGGCGTTCACGGTGCGGCGGCTGCTGGCTGCAAGCGCGAACAGCTTCTGGCACTGCGGAGCCGAGGCATCGGTCATTTGCGGCGTGGGAGCCGATCTGACGCGGCGCTTGGCGGCGCGGCGGCGGCGACGGCGAGGAAAACGAAGCGTCGCGGCGAGGCGGCTTCAAGCCGAAATCGTGGCGGCAAGGCTGCGTCGAGCCCGATCGACGGCGGCGGCCGCACGCCGGCCGAGAAGCGCAGCGACGGCAGCGAGCGTGGCCGAGCCGAGGGCGCCGCTCGTTAGGTCGGAGTTCGGCCGTCGGCGGCGGCGCGCCGCAAGCGCGAGGCGATGCTGACGCAAGCGAGCAAAGCGACATCGCTTGACGGCCGACGATGAGCGGCGCTTCAAGCGCGCATACCGAGGCGTCTACGATTTTCCCTTTTTTTCTCTCTCTCTGTGACGATGAACAGTAAAATACTGTAGATCCATATCGTTGTAGCTTCTTGCCAAGCGACGAACACAAAATACAGATGCGCAGGGTAGATGCATGCATAGGATCAGTAAGCGATTAGATTCAATCGCCGAAACCCACCTCTTCTCACCTTTTCAATCTGTTCGCCGGTAGAGCTTCGTGCTGATAACGTGTTAAGGAACCTCGCTATCAAATAGTCCGGGGTTCCCGAACAGATCTGAATTGGAGAACAGAGGGACAAGAGAGACACTGGTTTAGGGAGAGCGAAAACAGAATTCTTTATTGCTTTGTGGTTGCTTGTACAATTGGGGGACCCCCTCCTCCTTATATAGTAGTCACCTAGGGTTTCGGCTAAGGGATCAACATGGGCGTTCAATGGGCCATGTGGTTTCCCAACACTTACTACGACAAAACGACAAGAAAGTTCGTGAATAGTAATTGAAATAGCTAATTACTGCCTCCAGAATTAATACTTCAATTCTCCACCGTCCGATCGACTTGAATCGTTATTTTCTATTGCTAAGCGTTGGATCTTCATAACTCCATAGCGACTTGAAAGAAACAACTGGACTTGGCTTCAGACTTGATATCGGACTCCCATTCAGCAATCTGACAGGGGCTAAGGGGAGTGCATCTTAGGATGCTGAGGCTAGAAGTTAATATATTCTTTCATTATCAAAAAAAAGTGCCGGATCGCGAGCTAGACGGAACATAAAATCCGGTTGGTGCTTACATGACATATTTGGAACACTCTTACGCTCTCAATCGCATTCTTCCATGCTGCTACTATTTGCTTGCAGATTGCAACCGTGGAGATAAAAAAACAAAAGAAATCATCTTATTTAGCTAGAATGTGCTCATACAGAAGTTTCCGATCAAATAAACATTTTGCTAGAACGAATAATGGATCATCAATCAATAATGGATCAATAAACACTTGAGTCGGGAATATTGGGATATACAATTCAAAACATATGAGTGTAGACAGAGGTAAACCTTAAAAGTTTACCAAAATAATTTTTGTTGACTGATGAAGAGGATCAGATTTCCTAAGCACTGCAGGAGGGGTGTAAAGTTTAAAAAATCTTCTTATGGCAGACTTTTCGGGACAAATTTCAATATATGTGATTGAAAAAAATGGAAAAAAATAGTATTAACTGTATTATTTATAAGTCCTAAAAACTTCCTGATCGTATCTTTTTTTACCCGTGTTCTTGCTAAATTTGCAAGTGCTGTCACAGAATTCCTTCTTTAGGACTTAACATTTGTTTCGTTTCAAGATTTTTTTGGACAATTGGCTTCCGTTGGGGTGATATTGCATATCATCACATTTTGTTTAATTTTGCAGCATTCTATTGACGATCTGGCAAACAAGTAACAAAATGGCGATTGAAGATCAATTTCCAAAGCAACCAAGTGTCGTGTTGTACAAAATCTTATTTTACATGCAGCTGTGGAGAAATCTATTGGGGGACCGAAGCAGCATTGATGGTCTGATTGAGAAGACGAAGATTTGGCTTAGCGACTTGGAGAAAAGGAGATGGTTAGGTTTAAAGCTGAGTACTTTCATAGCGAACGTATGGAACAAATTTGTTGTTCTGCGGTACGCCTCTTTAAAAAAAGGTTTATGAATCTTATAGCAAAGTAGTTAATATTAAGTGGGAGTAAATATGCATAACTTTAAAAATGAAATCAAAGATTTGTGCCTACCTAATATCCAATTCTATATCTGCATCTAATCATCAGTTTGATTTATTTTTATAGGTTGACATCACCTGATATTTGCTTTATGATTCATAAACTTTTCTAAAAGAGGTGTACCAAAGCAAACCCCCTTTAGTTTCTGGTTATGTGTTGTCAGCTAGTGTCCCAGCTAGTCGGTTCAGTAAAAGCTGGGCAAAATGTTTTAAAGAAATAAGGAAATCTCCCATCCTGTGCATTACTTGGCTTATTACATGCTTGCTTACAAAAACAAAAGGAGAAAAAAATTGCACAACAATTCGTTCTCAACATAAACCATAGCACACCATGGCTTCCAAAATCCTAAAATGTGGCATCGCATACATAAGACTGGATGGACATAACAGCAAATTGCCACGTCGCTCTTTTCGACTGGGGCAGCTCAATGGTGCGTCGGCGGTCATCCAGATCATGGCAGCCTTCATTCCACGAGCTACTTAGAAGTGCCTCAAACTCTTGTCACCAAAAGGATTTGGCAGCTAGGTAGGTTTTGTCAGGTCACACGAATGGTGAGACAGTGCACTGTACTAGTATGGCCAATAATCGCTGACATCGTGCGGTTAGTCGGTTACCATTAGTCCTGACGGATGACATTCTCATTTTCTGATCAGTACACAGGATGGCGACCCCGTTTTCTGGTCAGGCTCCGGCTCTTTGGCGATGGAGCTTTACCATAGCCACCCAACCTTATCACTGTCGTCAAATCCAGAA
This sequence comes from Otatea glauca, assembly GCA_036346275.1. Classification (NCBI taxonomy): domain Eukaryota; kingdom Viridiplantae; phylum Streptophyta; class Magnoliopsida; order Poales; family Poaceae; genus Otatea; species Otatea glauca. The sequence continues at coordinate 32,862,497 of CM070725.1, forward strand.
AATGAAATTACCAAAACGCATCACGTGTAGGCACAGGATGGTTCATGCAAAATATAGATTGACAAAGCATTCCATTTACCTCTTCCCATCTCAAGTTCCTGGTCTAACTCTTCCTTCCACTTCTTCTGTCTTTCCGAAAAGCTAAGGCTATTAAAAGAATAGTACTTCAGCTGTTGGATCAAGTACTGGCTAAATCATAGGAGTGAAACACCCTAATTAAATTGAACAAAAGAGAAGCTTTTGCAATGGAACTGTAAAGTGGTTCGTGCTTCTCATGTAGTCATATTATTGTATATATTTTAATATTCAAAGCAATGTGCTTGAAACAAACCTTGGATTGTCCTGGATATCATGGACCTTGTTCTCGAACTTATTGAGTTGAGGAGAAGCTAGTTCTCTCAAAATTCGACCACTCTCCGCGCTGCTTCTTGAGAAACGCCTAGTGCAACTCTTGGGACTGGCATTATTCAGATTATCACAAATTGGCTCTGTTGCTGCACCTCCCTCCATCTTAATTGGAGGTGACCTTCCTCGAGAGGGCAATTGGGGATTAGTTACGTTGTTTGCTCGGCAAACATCACTAACTCCTTGAGAAATTCCAGCATTTACTGTGTTGTAGAACTCATATAAAGGTGTCTGTAGTTTCTTTAGATCTATGGCCTGTCAAGCATAGAAACAAACAGTAATGAAGTACTATAAACGAAAGGGGTTGAATTTGCACTGCCTCAAACATGACAAATACCTTTTCATCCAGAAACTCCTTTATTTTTGATTCTGTAACTTCATCATCCTCTTTAACTTCATCATCCTCTTCACAGCTTCCCTCGCAAGGGAAAGTAAAATCATTTTCAGACATGTTACTTTCTGCATGTTTGGCTAATCCACCAAATCCCCTTGGTTGACTACATCTTTGTTGTTCTGGGCTTTCCCAATCATCAAATGGTTCAGCCATAGGATTGAAGCTCTGGAATTGACAGAAACATCACATAAACTGTAAGGACACCACTTAGGGGGTGTTTGGATTAGGGGTATATTTTTAAAATGTTTTAAGATCTAGTTCAAATTTGAATTAAATTCCAAAACCTCCTAAGGAATTACCACTCATCCAAACAGGGACTTAGGGGATTCAAAATACACATTTGTGCAACTTGTACATGATAAAAGTTAATGGCCACAGTAGCAAAGTAGGCGCTCAAATGAATATTTAGACAAGAGTAAAGCACGAATTATTACTGATCCAACAATTGGGAAGTCATCCTTGTCGGCAAACCGACGCATGTCATCGCCGCAGTGCTGATCCCATAATGATCTGGTGTCTGATGACTTATAAGAATTCAAGGTGCATAAGTTGCCAGAATGATTCAAGCCCCTGCAAGTTGAACAATTTGCTCAGTCTAAAACTGAAAAGGGACACAATCTACCTGGCTCAATATTACAAGAGAAGTTACTTACGAACCACCAAATGGCATATCATACGCAGGAAGCTGGTTACTGGAAGTTTCCTGTATTTTATTGTTTAGAACGACATTTTTTGATAAAATAAGTGAGTAAAGAAAGAAAAATACAAATGGTAATCCAACCTTGTGGACAGCATGATTAAGCTGATGAAGGTCCTCCAATCCTCCTGTAACAAATGGGTGCTGGAAGAAAATGTTTAGGCGTTACTCTTCGAAAAGTACAATACCGTATACCATATCGTTACAGCCACAGAACTGCCCCCACCAGCTATAATGCGAGAAATCCAATGTAAACATACCTGTAATAAGTCTGATGCAGCAGATCTCAGTTCCGGTTCCCTGAAAGGAGAAACAAAATTGTCAGCGCAATGGAGGGCATTTACTAATTATTATTTCCATATGAAGGAAAAAATTGCAGCTTGGTTCTGGTCATTCCTAGGTAGATTTACCTGTAGTAATTTTCTAACAAATGTACTGGGACTGTGCATACACATAATGACATAAGTACATAACAACCTCACAGATGACAATTACCAGAATAGGAAGTAAAGTAGCTATGATGCAACCAGCACAAGTTATATTTCCAGATCTGGAGTTCATTAATCTTATTTTGTAATCAGGTAATAGCAACAGACAGAAAAAGAAGAGTATTTATATTGAATTTACATGGAACAAACAGTGTACGTAACATGGCTAACTGAACAGTACCACAAGAATATATAAAAGATACCATGCTAATAAGAAGTACCGCATCCATTCTCCAAATAGTTGTCTCCTTTGACTTTCACAACCTCCAATTTACAACTTTGACTATATATTTTTACCATAACAAGGAAATCCTACAAGTATGATATCATGATAATAACCTTGACAATGAATCTACATGTCATTTTCGTGTGGCCATCCTAGATAATGTTAAATATGGTGACACATTTGGCTGCACAGACGCAGAGATAGCAGCTATGTGAGGAATAGAGGCAGTGTTCCTTGGACACCCGTGTCCAACATTTTTTGCCGAATGGGACACATCGAATCTGAGTCAGATTCTGACACCCATGTCCAATTCCGAGTAGCATTTCCTGTGTTAAAAAAATTTGCCAAATCGGACACCCCGAATCCGAGTCGGACGTGTCCGTGTCTAAGTAACACTGAACAGAGGTAGTTTTATTTCAAGTACAATTGCATAAATGACTCATAAGAGTATTCATGTTCAGCAATAGTCAATAAGATAACCCAAAAAGATTATTGAATTAACACAGAAACAAATTATTTCTTATTATAGTCATCATTTATCAATTCAAAGGTGTGATTTAATCGTACTTTTGCAAGCATTTTGACAGAAAATCCTTGGCTTCTGGGGAGATATGTTCTGGTATTGGTGGGTGTGACTTTGTCGTCCCAACGTAATATAGAAGAGAAACCTGAAACAGTTTGGTAATTTTAAGAATAAGCAATTTCTATAACTTTCTCAGGGTATGCTGGTGCTAAAACTGACCTCTTGAATTTCCTGATTCCAGGGAGGTTTACCAGTTGCCATTTCAATTACTGTGCACCCGACACTCCATACATCAGCTGAACTGCAATGATAGATAATAAGGAGTAGTTCAAGAAATAATAACAGCATGTAGTTCTGGAGATGTTGTTCTCAAATGGCCACATATTATCGGCAAACTTGGTGTAAATTAGTAATCCATAAAAGTCAATGTGCATGAAAATGTTTGCATTTATGAAAAGGCAAGTAGACAACCAAATGCAGTTAGAAAAAAAAAACAATGGTTCTAATTGCTGTTTCCTTTTTCCGGGACACATTTTAAGTTCTTCATAAATTTATCACAAAATTAACTATTCAGTTAACACAATTAGCTAACACCTTGGTTCAGGAGATCATATAATTACTTATTTGTTTAAGAAGAACAGGGCCCCGGGGGGAGGAGACTTGTACACTTACAAGTCATGCCCGCTCCCAACAATAACTTCTGGGGCCATCCAATACGGTGTCCCTTTCATTGTCTTTGCAGTGGTTGCCTAACACAAAACAACCATTGAAAATTTAGTGGTGCAGTAAGGAAGGACATAGGCACATGAAAGACAGTCGACAGGGCAGTAAATATCATCTTGTCTTGCAATGATGAACACAAATGGAAGAAGTTGGACAACCCTTCTGTTCTTTTTTTCCCTTTTAGCTGCCTCATGTGGCGCTGTAGTGAGTTCTACTATAGTTCATTTTTTCTTTTAATGAAATATCAGCATTCTAGGATATAAAGGAAATGCAAGGTAAACTTTGAATATTCTGTAATACAAGTTAATGTTAGACCTAATACATAGCAGAGGGACTACAATTGGACATATCCCAATCACTAATGGTCAATTCACTACGCAAATATTACTAATGAATTAAAAGCTAGTATAGAACAAGGCAAAGGCATAAATTTGAGTATACTGTCAAAACATATAGAATATAAGTAATTTGTGTACTCACCAACTTCTCTACTTGCTTAGATGCCCCAAAATCTGCTAACTTAATGCATCCTTTGTTATCAACTAATATATTTGCTCCCTGAAATATGAAAATATCACAAGAATCCCATATTATAACCAAAGATAACAAAGCTTTCAAGGAGACAAAATTCTGGTACTAAATTTTCATGCCTTTATATCCCTGTGTATGATTCCATTGCCATGCAAATACTCCAGGCCATGCAAAAGCTGCTTAGTATACTTCCTAATGACCTGAAAAACAAATGCATTAAATCAAAACCACACTTCAGTGAACAACTCATCAACGTAACAGAACGAGCAGAACAATTAATACTTACAGCCTCGGGGAATGATCCAAGCCTCCCGAGGAGTGACTGGATTGACCCTCCTGGCACAAACTCCAGCAGAATATTTAATGAGTTTTCCTCCCGCACCGTCCCAAGATATCGCTGCCCAAACCGCACCAGATAGATCAAACACCATCAACAAAAAGAGGAGCAAAACATGCAGCAATGCAGCGTCAACTCACAACAATGTTTGGGTGTGAGAGGTTCTTGAGTAGCTTCACTTCGTCCTCAAGTTCCCTTATATGAGCCTAATCAAAAAAAAATTCCATAATAAGCACTTCACAGTTAAGAAAAGGATCAGATTGGCACAATTTGCCAAAAAAAAAGTTAAACAAACTACGGTACTCACTTGGGCCTTCTCCCTCATCGAATTGCTGCTCCCGATCAAAACCTGCAACCAGTAACAAACAGAAGAGCGATCAAATCACATCAGATAGGCCCACAAGCTCGAAATACTGAATACTAGCTTCGCCGCGGAAGCATCCCGACCTGCTTTACGGCCAGGAGCTCGCCGGAGTCCAGGTTCATGCCGAGGTAGACCTGCCCGAACGCGCCGCTTCCTATGAGATCACCCTTCCGCCACCGGATCGGCGGGTTCTCCTCTCCTCCAAGCCCGCTGCATCCTTCTCTTCCTTCGGAGACCGCAGACGCGGGTGGCGGTGCCGGCGGCAGCGGCAACTGCGACGGCGGCGGGGGAAGGAGGCGACGCGTGGGCGAGGGGCCCTTGGAGACCATCCCGAGCAGCCCCATCCCCCGCGACTTGCGGAGGCAGGTGCTGATCCGTTCCCTGAACCGCTCACGGGCACCACCAGCAGCGGAGGCGGGCTCGTCGAGGGCTGCGCCCGGGCGGAAGGAGATGGAACGGCGTACGGAGTCGAAGAGCTCGTGGAACCCGCCTCCGCCGGCGTCGTCTCGCCGCATGGTCTGGCTGGGGCACGCTAGGCTTTGGCCCGGTCGTCGGCGGCGAGGGTTTGAGGTCGGATCGAATGGGGAATTGTGGATTCGGTGGTTTCTCTCCTCTCCTCGGTCGGTGTGGCTGTGCGATTTTGAAAAATCCTGGGTGGTGGTGGGGAGAGAGACGGAAATGCCCCTCTCGACTCTCGACCGTTGGGGCAGTGGGATTTGGGATTCGAAGTGCGGTCCACGTCAGCAAATAAAGATGAAGCAAAAGTCAATGGAGGTCACGGTTTACAAAACCGAATTGAGGTTAAAAATGGAATATCAGTTGGCACTGATTTTCATTTAAAATTGTCAAAAATTGAAGGTTTAGAAATCAAATTTTCTAAAAATAGATTAAAAAATAAAAAATCTATCGGTTTTCACAAAAAATCGGTCGATTTTCATTGATAATCGATTGTTCAAGCAAAATCTTCCGACGACCGATTTTTGAGCGGTTTATGTCGCATAAAATTTCCCAAATTTTTTGATTTTTTTAAATTTAACCGGTTTATCAACCAATATAGTTTATCGAACCGGCTCGATATTCGTCGATATTTGAAACTCTGATAGAGATGCAAATGTCCAATATGAAATATATGATCCAAAGTAGATGAAACCACTATTTATACTGTTGGTGCTACTCCGATATTTGTATGGACCATTTTATTTATTTCACTTTTCTGTTTTTCTAATTCTTTGATAGGACATAATGGATCACCTCGACAGTACATGTGAGGCGTTCATCCCATCTCTATCCTACCTTCCCCTTTCTCTGTCTCGCCGGACATTGTCGCTGGTTCTCTCTCTCCACCCAATGTCTTTCTCTTCATCCGGTGAAGTGGGTGGCAACCAACAAGTGGAGCAAGCGACGGCGAGAAGGTAGGCATGCAGGGAAAAACGGTTGGGTCGATCTTCTTTCACAACTCCGACGACGGAAAAAGAAGCTTAGATGACCTTCATCCTCAACTCCAATAAAGCTATCGACAAAGTGCACCTCACCAGTGTGCGCGAGGAACACTAGAGAAGTCTTATTCCTCAGCAGTAGCGGCGCTGAGGCGCTCCTGCTACGCTCCGCCTGCCTCCAGATTCGTTGTACCCGAGCCTGCCGTGACCAATCCATCGTTCTCGAGCCACTATTGTCAAATCCATCGTCTATATTAAATTGTTTATTGTTACCGAGATTACTCGAGTCGAGTTTGAGCCTACTCAAGCTTGAATCAAACCGAGCTCGAGTCAAGGTCCAGGTTTGGACCCTAACTCAAGGTCGGCTCGAGTCCGAACCAAACTCAAGCCGGAAGCCCAAGCTTGCTCAAACTCGACTCGTTTATAGCCCTAATGTTAGGAATCTAGGAATATACGGTGTAGCCTTGATTTAGTTAGCTACGACTCTTCTAAGTAGTTTGTGAAGACAAAAGAAACATATTAGTAGTGTTCGAGTTCAAAAAATAATATTACTAGTATCCCATTTCTCATGTGTCCTATTTCCATTAGTTAAAGCTACACTTTGGTACAAATACGGGACAATTATAAAACAGCACAATTACACCAACCAAATGTTCGTTGCTACGGAGGAGTACCACCCTAAAACATGGCACAACTATCAAATAGCGAGGTTAAGGCGAGGATGGGTTGAAACTGGGAGAGGAAGCCTGAATTCGACGGCTAGGATCGGAGATCTTGTTGGGTCTTAGCGATAATTTATGATAATATATGATAAAACATTATAACTTTTGCCTAATTAATTTACAAAAAAACTTGAATAAAAGAGTGTAACATAGTGGCCCAACAACTCTAAACGGCCAAAAGAGGCCTCCTGTCCGCTTTAGGACAGGAAGCTTCCTCTTTCCCCATCACAGAAACACTAATCTATGGTTGCAACGCGTACGCGTAGAGGCTATTGGGATGAGATGTGTCGGAATTGAGCCACCTCTTCTTCTCCCTTAGGACCATGCTCTCAACTATGCTTGATCGGCGACGGCGATGATGAAGGCAGTAGCGGTGGCCAGCAGGGTTTACCAGGGTTAGTGAGGGATTCGCTGAGATCTTGGGGTATATATAGAGGAAGAGGTGAGGTGGTGACCCGATAGTGGGTTGCGGTGGTGGTAGGGCGGCGAGCGGGCGATGGGCAACAGACAAGGGGAAGGACTGATTATTAGGTTGAGTAGGGTTAGGACGGCGATGGTGGGGAAGAGGGATGGCACGACAAGGACACCGTCGGGCGCTGGTGGTGGAAGTGGGGGCAAGGGAGGTGGCGAAGGCATGCGAAACTCGTGGAGCAAGGAAGTAGACAACGCGTGTGGAGAAGAAGGAGGGTGCGAGGCGATGGTGAAGAAGAAGAAGGGGAGCCAGGCCGTTAAAGAGGAGAATGAACTAGCAACTTGAAAGCATTTAGGCCCCAAATTCCCTCATGGTTTTGGTAATAATGACAATTTTGGTTAAAGGACTAATATTTTCTTTAAAAATATTGAAAATAGGTAAGTCCTAGGTTCATGGAAGTATGAAAATGGCGAAAAAGAATATCAATACGCCAAGCAAGTGACAAAGGTATAAATATAAGGACTTTTTCCTAGCTTTTTGCCGATCTTGGAGTTTGGAGAAAAGATGGGGTTGCTAGAAATAGGGCAGTACTATTAAGAGGGGTCTTGATGTTATCTTGATATTGTTTAAGGTCTAAAGGCTCAAATCTATACTTAAGATCATGCATAATGACATATATAGATTCAAATTGAAAATTCTATTGTTTTTAAAGGAAGTTTCTAGAAGCTCGGTACTACCGTCCATGGTAGCCCAGTGCTACCGGGAAAGCGGTAGCACCAGCCCCATAGCGGTGTGTAAAAACACGAGAAGGGTAGTTTGGGGGGCCAGGAAGAGCGGTGCTACCGCCCATAGTAGCCTGGTGCTATTGGGCGAGCGGTAGCACCGGTCCTTTGGAGCGGTGTGAAAATTTCAGAGGACATGCATTATGGGCATTCGGGTGGTCCGGTGCTATCGTCCATGGTAGTTAGGTGCTACCAGGATAGCGGTAGCATCGGCCTAAATGCCTAGTGTAAAAATTTCAAAAGGGTGTGTTTTTTTGGGCATTCTGGCGGTTCGGTGCTACTGCCCATGGTAGTCTGGTGCTACTGGGAGAGCTGTAGCATCGACCAAAATGTCCGGTGCAAAAATTCTAGAGAGCACCCCTTTGGCTAAGGAAAATTAAAAAGGGCCCGATGCTACAGGTCCTAGTTGGGCGGTAGAATCGGACCCTCTGCACAATGGCCTCTGGAAGCACATTTAATGCACTGCTCCAACCGCTCGGTGCTATCGGTCCTACATGGGAGGTACCACCAAAAATGCTGACATGAGCAAGTTTCGAGCTCAAACAGCTAGTTTTGTTGGTGGGGGCTATAAATACCCCTCATCTGTATTCTAGAGTAACTCTTGATCCTCATTGATGATATTTGAGCTCTAGCAAGCCCTCTCTTCTCCTTAGTGCATTCAATTCTCATTTGAGAGAGTGAGGAGCAAAATTTGAGTGTTGCATTTAGTTTTGAGCCTTTAGACACTCAATCCGACCTCAAGCAAGTGTCAAGTCTTATTACTCTTGGAGGTTGCCGCCTCCTAGATAGCTTGGAGGCGATCGAGCGCGGTGAGATTCTCAACGGAGGTTGTGAGAAGCCCTGACAAGTTGTGAAGGCCGGAGTTCGCCTACCCGAAGTGGGGAAGAACTACCTTAGTGATCAAGGAAGGCTCAAGCGGGTGGATCTGGCTTGAAGTTGTTCAAGTCACTTCAACGTGGATTAGGGGAGATCGGCAAGTCTCCGAGACCACGGGATAAATTCTTGTGTTCTTTGCTTGTGGTTTGTATTTCTTGATCTCTTGTGCAATTCACATTTCTAGCAAGTTGAGAGCTTTATTTTGTGTTGAATTGTACCTTGGCCATACTTGAATTGTAGGAACATTTAGTGATCTCTAGAAAAACTTAGTGCTAAATTGTTAAAGTTGCAATTCTTGCTTAGTGATCTTGAAATTTGGAATTAGTGTCGAAAAAATTTAGAAACCTCCTATTCAACCCCCCTTTAGTCGGTTATCCTTAATCCTACAAGTGGTATCAGAGCTTGGACTCTCTTTTAGGGCTTCACCTCCGAGAGAGTAAGGATGGCTAGCGATGGGATGTCAATAGGTAAAGCGCCATTTTTTAATAGCACTAATTATGCTTATTGAAAAATTCGCATGACCGTTTATCTCAAGGCCATGAGCCCAAGTATACGGAGGATTGTAGTTGAGGGTTTCGCTCCGAGAGTTAATTCTACACTCACAATGGATCAAGAAGATCAAAACACTCATCACAATGCTCAAGCTATGAATGCTCTTTTTGGTGCTTTGAACGCGGATGAGTTCAATCGAGTGAGTAACCTTGAAACCGCTCATGAGATTTGGACAACCCTCTCAGAAATTCATGAGGGGACATCCTCGGTCAAAGAAGCCAAATTACATATGCTTCAGATCAAATATGAAAGTTTTATTATGTTACCCCATGAAAACATCAATGAGATGTATTCACAGTTAAATAATATAGTAAATGAGCTCAAGTATCTTGGGGCGTCACTAACCGATCTTGATATTGTTCGTAAGATGCTTATGGCTTTTTCGGACAAGTATGAGACTTTGGTGACGTTGTTTCTCAACTCACCGGAGTTACCAAGAATGACGCCCAACAGACTTCTTGGAAATCTCATTACTAATGAGCTTTACAAGAAGGACAAGGAAGAGCTTTTGGAGCAAAGCTCTTCGAAGAAGAATATCGCCTTCAGGGTGAAAGCGGAGTTAAGCGATGAGGCAATTGATGACTCCGACAACGATGACACCGAGAAGGAGATGGCACTCCTCATAAGAAGAATGAAGAGATTCATGAGGAGGCACTCAAGCTCAAGTGCACCTCAAAAGTTCAAGAAGGGACAAAGCTCAAGCACCAACCGGTATGCAAATATTCGGTGCTATGAGTGTGATGAGAAGGGGCACATTGCTTCTGATTGTCCCAAGAAGAAAGACGACAAGAACAAGTCGCCCAAGAAAAAGAGGTTTTTTCAAGGAAAGAAGAAGCTCTTCAAAAAGTTTCACAAGGATGGCAAAGGTGAGGCTCATATTGGAGTGATGGACTCCGAAGAGGAATATTCGGACTCCGACTCATCCGAAGATGATGCTCCTTCAAAGAAGAAGGGCCTTGCCGGAGTCACCATCAAGGAGGCTTCATCACCATTCGTCACTCCTTTGTGTCTTATGGCAAGAGGAGAAATTAAGGTAAAATCTAATGATGAAGATGAACCTACTTATGATGAGCTTATGGACATGCTTGAGGATTTGAATGAGTACCTCGGCAAAAAAATGTCTAAACATAAGGCTTTGAGAAAAGAATATCTTTCCCTCAAAGACTCTTATGAATAGCTAAAGGAAGCTCATGAGACTCTTCTTGCCAAGGACCATTCAAAGTCTCAAAATGATGTAGGTATTGAGTGCATTATTCTTGATGATATATCTAGTTTAGAAATTGATGCATGTTGTGTTTCAAAAACTAGCATATCTACTTCTTGTGATGATTTATTTGATATGCCTTCAATTTCATGTGCTAGCTCAACTTCTTATCATGAAAATTTAATTATTGAAAATAATGAGCTTAAAGAGCAAGTAGATAAACTTAGCAAAAGTTTAGATAGATGTTTTAAGGGTAAGGACACTCTAAATAAAATTTTAAATAATCAAAGATGTTCCTACAATAAATAAGGTCTTGGGTACGTATACTCCTAAGAAGGGCAAGAAAATTAGTAACAAATCGACTCGGTTTGTTAAATCAAATGGGAAGCTTTGTTATAAATGTCATGATGTAGGATATTTAGCAAATGATTGTTCTTTAGGCAAGGCATCCAAAAATAATGTTTATAATTCATGCTATGTTCTTAAGAAAAATAGAAATGGTAATATTGTTGCTAAATTTGTTGGGACTCCTATACTTGGCCAAAGAAAGAAAGCCATATGGGTGCCCAAAACCTTGGTTACTAACCTCCAAAAACCCAAACAAATTTGGGTACCTAAAAAAGTTTGATTTTCTTTTGTAGGTGAACTACAAGACCGATGGACGGCATTGGGTGTTGGATAGTAGATGCACTCAACACATGACAAGCAACCGAAAAATGTTCACCACATTTGAATCGGGGAGTGGCCAACACGACAAGATCATCTTTGGTGACAACAACAAAGGAAAGGTATTGTGATTGGGTAAAATCGCTATCTCAAATGTCTCTTTAGTAGGAACATTGAATTTCAATTTGCTATCGATTGCTCAAATTTATGATCTCGATCTTACTTGCATGTTTTCCAAGAATGGAGTAGTGATTTCTAAAGAAAATGATAATTCTTTGGTGTTCAAAGGTTTTAGATTCGAAAATTTATATTTAGTTGATTTCACCTCAAATGAGTCGTGTCTTCAAATATGTTTAATTGCAAAAACCTCTTTGGGATGGTTATGGTATAGAAGACTAGCTCATGTTGGGATGATTCAACTTAAAAAGCTTTTCTAAAATGATTTAGTTGTGGGCTTGAAAGATGTGAAGTTTGAGAAAAATAGACTTTGTAGTACATGTAAAGCTGGCAATCAAGTGGCTAGCTCTCATCCTTCGAAAAGTATGATGTCCACATCTAGACCATTAGAGCTCTTACATATGGATTTGTTTGGCCCGACAACCTATAAGAGCATCGGGAGCAATTCTTATTGTTTAGTCATTGTTGATGATTATTCAAGATACACTTGGGTTTTCTTTTTAGATGATAAATCCGAAACCTTCGGTATTTTCAAAAGTTTTGCAAAAAGGGCTCAAAATGAATTTGATTTCAAAATAAAGAAAATTCGTAGTGACAATGGTTCCGAGTTCAAAAATACAAGAATTGAAGATTATTGTGATGAACTTGGAATAAAGCACGAGCTTTCCGCCACCTACACTCCGGAGCAAAATAGAGTTGTAGAACGGAAAAATCGAACACTAATGGAAATGGCAAGAACTATGCTTGATGAGTATAGCACGTCCGATAGTTTTTGGGCGGAAGCCATTAATACCGCTTGCTATACAACAAATAGGCTTTATTTGCATCGTCTTTTGAAAAAGACTTCCTATGAGCTTCTCATTGAAAGAAGGCCAAACATTTCTTATTTTTGAGTCTCTGGTTGCAAATGTTATATTTTGAAAAAGGGTGTTCGGCTCTCAAAATTTCAAAGTCGTTGTGATGAAGGTTTCTTGCTTGGCTACTCTTCAAGTAGTAAAGCATATCGCGTTTTTAACAAAAAAAAGGTTTTGTTGAAGAAATTTGTGATGTTTAATTTGATGAAACTAATGGCTCTCAAGAAGAGCAAGAAAATTTGGATGATGTATGTAATGAAGTCTTAAGAGAAGCAATGAAGAATATGACGCTTGGAGTTGTGAAGCCGGAAGTGGACAAAGAAGATCAACCCTCATCCACTCAGGTTGAACCATCTACTTCCGCAACGCTAAGTCAAGTTCAACCAATTGATATGGATGAGAAGGAGAGTGATCAACAAGTTCAACCCCTACCTCAAATAGTCCATCATGGGCTCTCCAAAGATCATCCAATAGATCAAATATTGGGTGACGTTAGTAAGGGTGTTCTAACTCGATCTCATGTCGCTTCTTTTTGTGAGCATTACTCTTTTGTGTCTTCTCTTGAACCTACTCATGTAGATGAAGCTTTAGATGACCCAGATTGAATGAACTCAATACATGAAGAGCTCAACAATTTCGCTCGAAATGATGTATGGGCGCTAATCAAAAGACCCAAGGATCACAACGTCATCGACACAAAATGGGTATTTCGAAACAAGTAAGATGAGAATGGTATTGTGGTAAGAAATAAGGCAAGGTTAGTGGCGCAAGGTTTCACACAAATCGAGGGACTAGATTTTGGTGAAACTTTTGCACCTGTAGCTAGATTATAAGCTATTCGAATCTTGCTTGCATTTGCATCTTATTTTGATATTAAGTTATTTCAAATGGATGTGAAGAGTGCATTTCTAAATGGACAAATATCCGAATTGGTATTTGTTGAACAACCTCCCGGTTTTGAATGTCCTAAATACCCAAATCATGTATACAAACTCTCTAAGGCGCTATATGGTCTCAAACAAGCTCCTAGAGCATGGTATGAGCGACTTAGAGATTTTCTACGTTCAAAAGGATTTAAAATTTGGAAGGTTGATACAACACTCTTTACTAAAGTAATAGATGAAGATTTCTTTGTTTGTCAAATTTATGTTAATGACATCATATTTGGTTCTACTAATGAAGATTTTTGCAAAGAATTTGGTAATATGATGTCTAGGGAGTTTGAGTGTCAATGATTGGAAAATTGAGCTTCTTCCTTGGACTTCAAATCAAGCAACTTAAGAATGGGACTTTCATGAGTCAAACCAAGTACATAAAGGATCTTCTCAAGAGGTTTTGCATGGAAGATGCGAAGCCCATCAAGACTCCAATGGCATCAAACGGGCATCTTGACTTAAATGAGGGAGGTAAACTGGTAGATTTAAAGCTTTATCGTTTTATGATTGGTAGTTTACTTTATCTTACCGTATCTAGGCCCGACATCATGTTTAGTGTTTGCATGTGTGCATGTTTTCAAGCTTCTCATAAAGAGTGTCATTTAGTTGCTGTCAAGAGAATTCTAAGATATTTAAAGCATTCCTCAAATATAGGGTTATAGTATCCTAAAGGTGCTAAATTTGATTTAGTTGGATACTCGGACTAGAATTATGCGGGTTGCAAAGTGGATAGAAAGATCACCTCCGGGAGTTGCCAATTGCTAGGTAGATCCTTGGTTTCATGGTTCTCCAAGAAACAAAATTTCGTAGCTCTATCCACCACCGAAGCCGAATATATTTCTGCCAGTAGTTGTTGTGCTCAATTATTGTGGATGAGACAAACCCTAATGCATTATGGAATAAATTTCAAAAATATGCCTCTATTATGTGATAATGAAAGTGCTATTAAAATAGCCAACAACCCGGTCTAACACTTAAGAACCAAATATATAGATATCCGCCATCATTTCTTAAGAGATCATGTTAGCAAGGGGGATATTATGATTAGTCACATTAGAACCGAAGATCAATTAGCGGATATCCTCACTAAGCCCTTAGATGAAGCTTGTTTTTGTAAATTGAGGAATGAGTTAAATATCATAGATATCTCTAATGTGGTTTAAATGTTTGCACCTTAATTGATTTCTTTATTATAGTGTTTGTTGGATTTTAATTGATTCTTGGTTTGTTTAGATGAGAAACACATTAAGGGGGAGTATTATACCTTTCATATGTATTCTACATTCCTAAAATGTGAAAACACCAAAATTAGTGCTATTATTCTTCAAAAAGTGATTCTAGACCATATTATGTCAAAATACTTGAAATTATTCTATTTTAGGATTTTGAAGTGTAAACTTTCTTAAAACCTTCATTTTCAATCTATTATTATATAAATCTCATCTCTTGAAATACTTATCTTAGTATATTCTCTCTATATCGAAAATAAACTCAAAAATGTTTCTTGACAAAATTTTGATTTTCACCAAATTACCATCAATCAAAATCTTGATCTATATTGGTCAATCTAATGCACATTGTGAGTTTTTCGCCTTTGGAACTAGAATCATATAGTTTCTAGTCTACCAAAAGGTATTTTTCAACTCATATGCAAATGAACCTTATTTTTGCTAGTTAAGTGTTTTGTTTCAAAGAAAATGTTTTTGAAGCAAAAAGGACCTATCTCTTGTAAAAACTATTTGTAAAATAAATTTCTCGATTGATTTATAAGGTTGGAGTGCTTATATATGTTTTCTATCAAAATTTGCAAACATATGAGCTATTTCAACTCATTTGGCACTTTTGAATCAAATTTCATCCTGTCAGGTCCAGTAGCACCGCCCCTACATGGGCGGTAGCACCGGATCCCGGTACTACCAGCCAAAATGCAGTAGCACCGGTTTGTCGGGTTTTGGGGGTTAAGTCAGTGCAGTGCAACCAGCTCCTCCCTTCTCCCTCAAACCGCAATATCCTTTTTCTCTCTTCTCTCCTTCTCCGCTTCATTCCCCTCTCAAAATCTTCAAGAAACTCAAGGATTTTGTTCACTCTCTTGTCCCTCACTTGATCCCCTACTCAAATATAACTCATCCTCTCTTTTTTCTTCTTTAAAATCCTTTCTTTTCTCATGCCCTAGGTCCCATTTCATACCTTTCTAAGGTTCTTGTGAAATGCAGTGAAATCTGTGTATATTTGATGAAATTTGTGATTAGATTGAGTAATAGAGTGACATATAACGTCATTACATGCCATTCCATGGATTAAATCACTCAAAAAATCACAAGATTCATCAAAACTTAGTCTTGACTCCGTGCGGCCGGTGCTACCGATCTTTGTGCGGTAGCACCGCCCAAAGCCCGGTGCTACCGGTACAGCATGAGCGGTAGCACCAAGACTGCTGTCAAAACTGACACAAATGTTATCCTTCTCACAAAATAACCTATCTCTAGGGCATATGACCTTTGATGTCACTCCTTGCAATCCTCTTCTATCCAGCAATCATGCCAAGAACCCGAGGTGGTGGCTCTTACAAAAAGGTAGCGGCAAATAGAGGTCGCCCTCCTCCTCACGTGAGTGATAGCAAAGATGAAGTGGCTATTGCCGAAAGACTTCGTGAAGTCAGGCAGAAAAGTCAGAGAGATATTGGTGGTAGTTCGAGGAAGTCAAAGGGAAAACAAGCTGCATCAGAACCAAATGATGAAGAGAAAAATGACTCAATGGAAGTTGATGAGGGAGCAAGTGAAGAGGAAGTATCAGAGGAAGAGAACTTTGATGATTTTGATCCTACTTCTGGTCTAAAAACAATCAAAGGTGACTCCTACTTCTTCCTCAGACAAGCAAATCAGTATATGCTGCCTAGGAGTGCCACTGAGGATAGATTTAGAACCATTTTTCAGCAAAAAGTATATTATAAAGTTTACATGAACAAGAAATTTGCTGATCATAAATGGGTCAACTAGGAGCATATAAGGAAGATTCCTCTGTTTGTGGGAGTTCTAGAGCTGTTTCAGGGTGCTGGCTTGGCAGATTTCATCAGCAGGAAATGTGATTATAATGAGGATATGATCAGACAGTTTTACACCACTTTCCACATTCCTGAGACCCTTGATGCCATCACTTGAATGACTGACACCGCAGTACACACCGTCACCAAGGAGCAGATTGAGGAGGCCTGGGGGATTTACCACAGTAGTTATCCGAAAGTTCACAGTGACAGAGTACTTCCCCTTGCCAGGCAACTTGAGTTCTATGACCCCGCTGCTCCTGTCAAGCGCACAGGTAAAATGGCCCATCTCCTTCCCTCATCGAGCCTCATTAACAGAATTGTCAGAGTTACCATTCATCCAAAGAGCGGGAATCTTGATGAAATCAGGGGTTATGCATGGAACATCATGAATAAGATAATGTATAAACATAAATTTGATGTGGTCGATTTTATGATTAGAGAGATGGCATCCTCAGCCTGTGAGAGAGGTAAAAGAATTTACTTTGCTCCTTTCATTATGATGATCATAATAGGGTGACTGGATATCGAGTATTGTGTGGCAATGTTCACAAGCCCTATCGGCCTCGTGAGGCGGCTCCGCAGACTATCAGTCAGAGAGGCCAATCGTCATCTCAGCAGCCACAACAGCAGGAAGCCCCAGAGGCAGAGGAGCACCCCTCAGGCAGCTCAGCAGGCTCCTCAGGAGCAATTCTTGGAAAAATTGAGAAATGACATGATGAGTAGTCTTGCAAGCATCCGGTTTGACATGATGAGCCATTTTACTTGAGTGGATGAGTATCAGACTCAGACTAGGCAAATAGTGGACGAAGTCAGAGGGCGAGTGAACTCCATTGGCTTGACCATTTTCGAGCTTCGCTCTTCCTTTGAGGAGTATCTCTCTCAGCAGGCTCCTATTGCATTTCAGCGCTATGGGTCTCGCACTCCTCCTCATCCTCCTTCTTCGTGAGCTCATCGGTGATCTTCTCTGTTTTTGGTACTTGATGCCAAAGGGGGAGAAATATGATGAAGACGACGTAGTTAATGAAGTTGAAGTCGAGATGTTAAGAATTAGCTTATGCTTTTAAAATCTTTATATATTTGTAATGTAAGCTAAATGAACCTTGTATATCTTGTGGTTTGTCTTTTGGATGTGTTGGATGTCGTGGATGATGTTTATGTTTTTATGGATACTGTGGATGTTTATGGTTGTTTTAAATTGCTAATTGTTAATCACTCATGGTTCTTGCATATATATCATATATATTGTTTGTCTATCCACGGATTCAAATGTTTAAATGAAACTCCGTCAAAAGTTTCAATTTTCTTTATATGTGCAAGTATTCATTCTCTACTTGTATGCACACCTTTAGAGGGAGTTTTAAATTAAACAATTATGTTTTAATAGCATTTTGCTTCAATCTACTTCTCAACATGTCAAGAAGCAAAATTTTATTAAAACACAACTCTTTAGTATACATATTCCACTTGTTGCATACTCAAAATAAATTACAATTCATTTCGTATGATTGAGGTTGTCATCAATTACCAAAAAGGGGGAGATTGAAAGCATCTAGGCCCCAAATGCCCTCATAGTTTTGGTAATTAATGACAATCATGGTTAAAGGACTAATATTTTCTTTAAGAATGTTGAAAATAGGTTAGTCCCAGGTTTGGTGATCATGGAAGCACGAAAATAGCGAAAAAGAAGATCAATACGTCAAGCAAGTGACAAAGGAATAAATATAAGGATTTTTTCCTAGCTTTTTGCCGATCTTGGAGTTTGGAGAAAAGATCGGGTTGCTAGAAATAGGGTTGTACTATTAAAGGGGTCTTGACGTTATCTTGATGTTGTTTAAGGTCTAAAGGCTCAAAATCTATGCTTAAGATCATGCATCATGACATATATAGATTCAATTTAAAAAATCTATGGTTTTTAAAGGAACTTTCTGGAAGCCCGGTGCTACCGTCCATGGTAGCCCGGTGCTACCGGGCAAGCGGTAGCACCGGCCCCAGAGTGGTGTGTAAAAACACGAGAAGGGTAGTTTGGGGGGCCAGGCAGAGCGGTGCTACCACCCATGGTAGCCCAGTGCTACCGGGCGAGCAGTAGCACCGGCCCTTTGGAGTGGTGTGAAAATTCCAAAGGGCATGCATTTTGGGCATTCGGGCGGTCCGATGCTATCGCCCATGGTAGCCCAGTGCTACCGAGCTAGCAGTAGCACCGGCCTAAATGCTAGGTGAAAAAATTTCAGAAGGGTGTGTTTTTTGGCCATTCTGTCGGTTCGGTGCTACCGCATGGTAACCCGGTGCTACCGGGAGAGCGGTAGCACCGGCCAAAATGTTCGGTGCAAAAATTCCAGGGAGCACCCGTTTGGCTGAGGAAAATTAAAAAGGGCCCGGTGCTACAGATCCTAGTTGGGCGGTAGCACCGGACCCTCTGCACAACGGCCTCTGGCAGCGCATTTAATGCACTGCTCCAACCGTTGGGTTAGAGCCTGGTGCTACCAGTCCTACATGGGCAGTAGCACCGAAAATGCTGACATGAGCAGATTTCAAGCTCAAACGGCTAGTTTTATTTGTGGGGGTTATAAATACCCTCCACCTGCATTCTAGAGTAACTCTTGGTCCTCATTGATGATTATTTGAGCTCTAGCAAGCCCTCTCCTCTCCTTAGTGCATTCAATTCTCATTTGAGAGAGTGAGGAGCAAAATTTGAGTGTTGCATTTAGTTTTGAGCCTTTAGGCACTCAATTCAACCTCAAGCAAGCGTCAAGTCTTATTACTCTTGGAGGTTGCCACCTCTTAGACGGCTTAGAGGTGATCGAGCACGGTGAGCTTCTCAACGGAGGTTGTGAGAAGCCCCGGCAAGTTGTGAACACCGGAGTTCGCCTACCTGGAGCGGGGAAGAACTACCTTAGTGATCGAGGAAGGCTCAAGTGGGTGGAGCCGGCTTGAAGTTGTTCAAGTCACCTCAACGTGGATTAGGGGAGATCGGCAAGTCTCCAAGGCCATGGGATAAATTCTTGTGTTCTTTGCTTGTGCTATGCATTTCTTGATCTCTTGTGCAATTCACATTTATAGCAAGTTGAGAACTTTGTTTTGTGTAGAATTGTACCTTGGCCATACTTGAATCGTAGGAACATTTAGTGATCTCTACAAAACTTAGTGCTAAATTGTTAAAGTTGCAATTCTTGCTTAGTGATCTGGCAATTTGGAATTAGTGTCGGAAAAATTTAGAAATCTCCTATTCATCCCCCTTTAGTCGGTTATCCTTGATCCTACACAACTACGGCAGCGGAGCGACAAAAGAAAGAAGGAATGACAAAGAAGAGAGAAGAAGAAGCTTGCCGATATGGATCCGGCCGAGATGCTCGCGCGTGCATAATGTGTAGGGCCCACCGTGAGCTCGGCCACAAACTAGCGGTTTCACTCAATTGTACCCATTGTATGGGTTAGCATATTTAAACCGAAACCGAATTAACCGATTATTTTTGGTTTTTTTGATTTTCGGTTCGGTTTTTATTCTAGTGCTATTCGGTTTTCGGTTCGGTTTCTGACTCTCAAAAACCCAAAAGCCGAACCAACCGATAGACACCAGAGTGAGCACCCACATTCCCCATTCCCCATCGGTGACTTCGGTCCTTCCCCGTTCCCGTTCGACGTTCCCCATTCCCTATCGGCGCCCATCCTGGCCATTCCCCATTCGCCTTCACCAATCACCACATGCAGCGCCTCGCACGTCTCGGCCTCCATCCGCAGCTCCACGCGCATGCAATGCCTCCCTCACCAGCCTTGTGGACTCCGACCACTCCGGGTCTAGGGCACCACCGAGCGAACTCCACTCCTCGCTAGCTTGCCTCCTCGGCCTTGCAATCCATCGGCACCAGTCGTTCGATCTGACCACTCCACACCACCCGCGATCAGATCCGACCGAATCTAATACGCGGAGGCGGCGTAGAGGAGCTCGACGACCAGATCTGGCCAAGAAGGTTGTGGTGGCAATCTGACGGAGTTGGGACTGGACGGCGTGGAGGGTCGCGTCCGGCAGGGCCCTGCCCCAATCAACAAAGGCCATGAGGTCTCTAGGGCAGAGGTGCTCGACGGCGGCCAGATCTGGCCAAGAAGGTTGTGGTGGCAATCTGACGGAGGTGGGACTGGACGGCGTGGAGGGTCGCGTCCGGCAGGGCGCTGCCCCAATCAACAAAGGCCATGAGGTCTCTTGGGCAGAGGTGCTCGACGGCGGCCAGATCTGGCACGCGGAGGCAGTGGTGGCCTTGGCCGCGAGGTCCTTGGGCAGCGGCGGCCTCGGCCTCCGTGTGGCGCATCCTACCCCGATGCGGCGGCGCCTCGTCCCTCGGTGAGTCCTCCCCTGACGCAGCGCTCCCTCGGCGCTCCCTCCCCCAACGCGGCATCTTCCAACTTTTGCGGTTAACTGAAAAACCGAACCGATTTTTTTTGAATTATTTGGTTTGGTTTTCGAATTTGAAGCGATAATTTCGGTTTCCAGTTTTCAAAAACCGAACCGAATACACCGAAAAAACCGAATGCCCACCCCTAACCCATTGTAAAGAACATTGATCAGGGGTCCATGCAAAAACAACGATTTTAACTTTCAAGCTTGCATACCAAAAAGGGAAATTTCAAATGGAAATTGTTTTAATAAAGAAGATCAGCCATGGTTGGCCAAACAAGTGTTCCAGGCAGTTGATCCGCCTTTAGCATCATGGAGATTTGATCTCTAATGTTGTACACGCAATGAGCAGTTTCCCTGACATTCGGATACTTTTATGTCATAATTGATCAATTTTTCAGTTAACATTACCCTTGCAAACATTTGTTTGCCCACTATCTTCAGGGCCATGTCATCAAATGCAACCGGCTAAAGAAGATCTCGAGTCACTGTCCTGTGTTCTCTAACTGAAAGAAGGCAAGCCATTTCTTGCATCCCAAACAAAGTAATGGCACAATGGGTCCAGGCAGAGGCAACCATCCTACTGTTTCCCAGTGTTTATGGTTGGAGACTTGGAGTGTGCTCAGCAGACAAGCAAGCTAGACAAGTATTTCCTTTAGATGATCGAGTCCCCATTCAAGCAGTATTCAATTCACCTAACTTGAACACCCGAACTCACCCCAACCTAAATGTAAGTAAGCTTTGACATTATAAGTGTTCTAGATAGTTTTTTTTACTTCAAACACTAAGCTACAGATCAATGTTCCGCTATATTAATTTCAAGTGTTATAGCTAACAATAGCTCCGCTATATACCGTAACTTGTAACTAGCAGTATTTCCGCTATCCTACATAGGTACCCACGGGCCAAAACATTAGACCTATTTTGAAATCCAACATTACTATAAGGGCTCAAATGCACCTTTTATAAACTTGAACTATAAGAAAACCTAGTAAAAGACGTCGTCTCACCCTTTTTCAATAATCCAGCATTCATATTTCTTAGTGATTAAGTTTATTATAAAAATATTAATATGGTTTAAAGTATCATGGTTTAATGATTTGTTTGGAGGTGATATATAATTTTTTTTAATACTGAAAATGTGATGAAAGATAACTAGCAATAGATGATGTAGCTTTTTTGTGACCTTCCCGTGAAAATCGTGATGTAAAACTTTGGACATTATATTATCAGTGTGTTTAGTGTTAAACAATGCTTAAGCTTTGACATTGTACATTGCTACTCGATAACTAGGATGCAATTATGCAGAGAAGAGACATGTACCAGCTTGCAAGCAACAACAAACAGAGCATTGGCACCTATATACACTTTGGTTGGCATAATAATAGGAACAAAGTAGCAGTACAGATTACATAGTACGCACACGGCACACACATGTGAACCAGATTCCAATTGCACAACTGTCTCTACTCTCGACTAGTTTCACCATCCATCCAAAATGACACACCAAGCAGCCAAGCAGAGGTACAAAGAAATACACAGCGAGATTTCACTGTGATGAACAGACAACGATGGAACATCATTATCTAGCTCAAGAACCTAGATTAGTCTTCGATGCATACTGATCGCCAAAGATGAGGATTTTGTGGCGTCGCGGCAGGAGGAGCTCCCCAGCTTGCGGCGCGCCGGCGGTGGACCGGCACCAACGACGCGATGCTACCACCGCCATTGCCTTCGCTGTTACTAAAGTCCGGATGGTCGCCGTCCTTGTAGTCGCCCAGGCCCGGCATTGCGCGCAGCGCCTTCCGCGCCATCTCCTTTTGAATGCCGGCGTGCAATCTCTCGGCGACGAGGATGAGGGGCCGGTCCGCGCCGGCCGCTCTGGCGAGCGCTCGGAACCGCGGGCTCCTCCTGCTCATGCCGTACAATGCCGCGACGCACCATTCCTCCAGATCCGAGCAGTGGGTGTCGTCGGACAGGATGGCGGACACCGTCGCCACGGCGTCGGCGTCCATCAGCACGGTGCGTCCCTCCGCGCACGAGGCCACGTTGCAGACCACCATGAGCGCCAGCCGGCGGATGGGCGACGGCTCGGTGGAGTCGGACGCGATGGAGAGCAGGTTCTTGGCGGCTCCAGGGGCGCGCGCGAGCTTGGACTGGTTGACGGCGGCGAGGGAGAGGTGGTACAGCGCCATCCCGGCGTCGCGGCGCGCGCGGGGGGCGTGATCGTGGGTGGTGAGGATGGCGAGGAGGGGTGGCACCGCGCCGAGCACACCGATGGCGGCGCGGTTGCCCTCGTGGAGGGAGAGGCCGAAGAGCGCGCCGGCCGCGTGCTCGCACGCCTCCTGAACCGCGGCAGCCCGCGAGGAGAGCATACCGACGAGCGCCGGCACGGCGCCCGCGCGGACTATGGGGACCCTGTTCTCCGCCTCGAGGGAGAGGTTCGCCAGCGCCGCGGCGGAGTCGGCGCGAGCCGCGACGGTGTGGCGCGGGGAGAGCAGCACGCGCCGGATCGCGGCGAGCAGCCGCGGCCCACAGAGCGCCCGTCTCCTCTCTTCGCTCTCTCGCGTCGCCCGCCGGAGAGCCGCCATCGCGGCCTCCACCTCCTCCTCATCCCCGACCTCCACTGCCTTCACCGCCACCTCCTCATCCGTCTCACCAACCCGCAAAGACTCCACTTCTTTCGCCACCTCCTTCCCACGCACCACCTCCACTTCCACCGCAGTCATCTCCGACGACGACCCGGACGACGATGACGTCGACGCAGCAGACTCCCGGGAGAAGCAAGACAAGTTAGACGACAACCTCGCCTCCGCCGCCGGCGTTGGCACCGCGCAGAGCACGGCCTCCCGCGCCGCGGCGGCGGAAGGCGCCGCAGGCGTCGCTCGGCCGGAGCGCCCGCACCACGTCCGGATGGCCGCCCTGAGCGCGTCGTTGGGTATGGCAGCACCACCCGACGCCGACGGCTCCCCCGCCACGCCGGGCGGGCAGACGGAAAGCTCCGCGCACGCCTGGACGCACGCGCGCTCGTACGTCCGCCCCGACGGCAGGATCACCGGGTCGGCCATGGGCGCACCCAATATCGGGCACAGGAACTCCCGCGGCACCTGCTCCTCCACCGCCGCCCGGGCCACCTCCGGGGAGGGAGTGGCAGGGATGGGCGGCGGCCGCGAGTGGAAGGGCACCAGCTTCCAGCGCCGTGCGCGCGCGGCACCCATGCTTATCAGCTCGGCCGCAGCTAGCAGCAGGCGGCAAGAAGCAGTGGCGCACTGGCGTTTTGCTGCTTTTGGTGTAATAATAATGGTGGCTCCTTTTGGGGGGCGGTTTGGCTTTGGCTGGCTGGAGTTGTGACGTTCTCTTCCGTTCTTTTTGGGCGCCAAGTATGGTGGTCTTGTGGGGGGAGAGATGACTTAGCCTGGAAGGGATCAGCGATTAGTTACCACTGCATCTATGTGCGGTGCCGTGCGTGCAGTGTGGTACTAGCGCCTGCCGCGTAAGCCTGAACCGTGCGTAGCCGTTTTTTCTTTTTCTTTTTTTAAATCAGAGCATACGGACAAACACATAACACACGCACACCATATATACATATGGGTGAGCATAGGAACACACTATTTCACTGAACACACACGGCGTGTGTGTACCTATATTAATTTTTATTTTTAGGATGAGGCTTGTGAATCGAGATGGACTCAAACTCATGACATGTTGGAAAGCTCACCTGCCTTCCAACCCACTAGGCTAGTGCCTCTCTTTTTTTGCATGCATTTGCCTCATTCTCCATTGCGAAAGGCGTAGCTGATGACACTGTCTCTTGCTATACAGGGGCCTTGAAGCTCATGGCACCTAAGAGCCCCGTCAGCCGTGTGAGCAGCATATGGCCCAACTGTCGGCGATCGGGACCGCCGACCGCAAGGGAGGTAGGGAGGATCTTGTGAGGACGGAGCCCGAGGTCGTACTCGTCCGGGAAAAGGTGTAGCGTGTATGTTGGGGAAGAATAGGGGGAGAGACAGAGCTGAGGACACCAGGATTATACTGGTTTGAGCCCCCTAGTCCGGGTAAAAACTCTGCTCCAGTCTTACCCTGAGGCGAAAGATGAATGTAATGCTTTGTGGGAGAGTACAATGGGAGCTCAAGTTCGGCTATGCTCGAGAGTCAGTGTGTGAGTCCCCTCTCCCTCTTGCCCCTTTTTCCGTGCGCGTGCTTGATCTGAGACCTGTATCCCCCGAGAGCCCCCCTTGGGGCTCCCATTGCTTGGTCCCAATACTGCCGTCAGGCAGTCGTTGCGAGCTGACGTGAGTCGTTGGTCCTAGTTCCCACGCAGAGGGAGTTGACATGAGTTGTTGGCCCTAGTTCCCACGCAGGGGAAAGTTTCTACTCCTCTAAAACTGACCGTTACAAGAAACGGCTCGGTCTAGAGGGTATGGGAGTCATGGCGTCGAGCTTGGATTGGAGCCTCATCCCTCTGCCCCGAGCCCGAGTTCGCTGGATATAGACTTGAGCTCGGGAAGCGCATGTTCGAGCTCGTACGGGTCCGAGCTCGAGCTCGGGGACATGTACTTCGAACTCGTGGGAAATGGCCTTGAGTTCGAGGGGTATTCACTCGTTCCGAGGCTACCAATCCCCGACACCACCCACAAAAGAACTCCTTCCACGCTACTCAGGCACGACAATGCAACTCTTCCTCTGCTCTCCAGGCGCGGTAGCGTCTCCTCCCGCACTCTGTCACCCTGCCGCGGCGTTGTTGAGCTTCCACGCTCCCCGCACAAGGTAGGGGATAGATGTTGTCTGTAGCGTCTTCCGCAGTGGGAGTGGGGGCCGAATTTGTAAATGGATACGTGAGAAAGTCTGATTTATTTCTATAAAAATAACAAGATATAGAGGATTAGATAAACAATTATTTCTAAAAAAAAATTCTGCTTCCGCGAATGCATCAGCCATTCTGGTCATCACTGCCCTTCTCTAAAAAACATAGGGGTCTCAGATACCCTTCAATCCAAGGAACAAGCCATGGGGAGGATCATCTCAGTAGCGAGTACTTTTCGTTGCTGTTTGTGAACAATTGTTGCCCGATGTATCGTAGTACTCGTTCGGGGATTTATCATATATTGCGAGCTTGTTTGTGTGTACAGTTTGGCATTTTGTTTTCTTGGACCTGAGGATGGGGTAATGTGAGCTTAGTTCGGTCCAATTTTCCCGGATCTGGCATGTTGCGGGCCGTAGGTGCTCCTACCTGGCTAGTATAGGAGCTTTGGTATATTTGGTGTCTTTTTTTTCTGTCTTTGATCCCCTTTCGAATAAAATTATAATTTTAGCTCTCTTCTCGACCGCGAAAAGGTTGTCAGCACCATATTCACTGCGACAGATGAGCTGCCGCAGTACCCGAGCTCAGGAGGATGGAGTACCGCGGTGCCCAAGTTCACTACAGTGCGGACAACCTATCTCAGTAAGTAATATGTATTGTCTATTAGTGCTTAAACGATAGAGAAGATGATTAAATTTATAATTTTGTTCCAAATAGAAGACCGTCCCAAAATACACGAAGGCTTTTTGTTCCTATGCTTGGCTAACACAGAGGTTAGCCCCGCAGTGTATGCAAATACAGGCTGATCTGCACTTGTTGTCCGAGTGTGGGTGACGCATCTGACCTCCGGTGTTTTTTGGTATTCACCTGTCCTTCGGCCACATCAGACAGACATCTCCACATCACTCCGAGCTGAGAGTTGCTGTCCTCCTGTCCTTCCGCCACATCAGACAGACATATCCACATCTCTCCGAGCTGAGCGTTGCTGCCCTCCTGTGTCCTGTCCCTGCACGAGAACTTGCATGAATCAGCATGCAGCAGGAAGACAAAACTTGTCCGGATGCAACGAGCCGAGACAAGCGGTCAGCGTTCCATCTGCATGTAGTTCTCGCTGTTGCAACTTGCAAGACTCTGATCAATCTCATGTTTTCTACTTCCAACAATGCGTGCGTGAGACGGTTCATTCAGTACAAGGATAGCAAATGTTTCTCCTTTCACTTTAAAAAAAAGAGGGTTGCACATGTACTCCCTTTTTTTTCTATACCTGGGAGATTTTGTTACATGCGGCTACAGTAAGTAAAAAATATGAAAAGGACAAGGCAGTGCATTAGAAATAGTTCAGAATACATGAATGCGATGAGTAAAAAAAATATGCAAGTGGTCACAGAGCACTGTAGTGTTTAATTCGCATTAGGCCATTTAATTCAGACCCAAAACCATTTCAGCCAAAGTTCAGAGTAAACAGCACACTAGCACAGACTGCATCATAACTTGTAACATGTAGAATCGTGAGAACAGTATGCAGCTATGCATGATTCCACCGGAAATTAACTTATCGATGATTAGGTCTCCAGCAATGTACTGAGTTACTGCAAGTCATTTCACACAGCGGCCTTTCCAACATGGTGGGAAATTTTTGAATACAGTACAAAATACTGTCGGAAATTAGAGAATGATATAACATGTTTGCGTATTTACGAAAAACCCCACCATACTCGGAATCTGAAAATCCGTTTAAACATACGGGGCCTTGAACACAGTTTCTGGATTTTGAAATTCGGTATGGGAACCCCCCTATACCCGAATTTCAAAAACCGGGTATGGGGTGAGACCCCATACCGGATCCTCAAAATCGGTTAAGCCTAGCATGCGGTATTAGCACAAAGTCACATGCATTCATCTTGATTAGACACAAAGTGACATGCATGCATCTTGATTAGACAAAGGCCAAGATTCCATGCATGCATCTTGATTAGACAAAGGTTCTCTGCATCTTGATTAGGCAAAAGTGCATGCGGATGATTAGTAAAAGTACATCTTGATTAGTAAAAATTACAATTAGTAAAATAATTAGTAAAAATATAATCGGTAAAAGTACAATTAGTAAAATGATTAGTAAAAAGTATAATTAGTGAAAGAGCGGGGCTAGCCTCGATTGGTTGGCGGGGCTCATGATTATTGGTATTTTGGCGCCGGATGCATCGTCCGGCCAAAGAAAGCAAAGGCAGTCAGTCGATGTCCCTCATTAGCACTTTTTCTCGATATAAATCGGAGGAGCAGAGCGGCAATGCATTCACAAGATAGTAGAGGCTCACGAGGCAGAGCGAGTAGAAAGCAAAGCGAGCCGAGAAGCGAAGAGCGGAGATTAGTTCGTCGGTGTTTAGTTTGTTAAAATTTTCGTAAAGTCTTAAAATTTTCAAGTACTTCATTTGGGATTTGTATTTTGCGGTATTTTTAGGAATATTTATTGGTACATTGCTCGTGCTTTATTAATCTTTGGTACAACTTTCGGAAGGTTAGTTACAAATCTTCATGAGTAATAGTATATTATGGACGATGTAGTATATTATGGACAAATCTTCATGCTTGAATAACTACCGTACATAAAATAACGAGAACATAGCATAAGTAATGGCATAATTATCGGTGTTAATATTTTGTAGGAATTTATTACGAGCTATCTTCATTTTATGAATTAACTAATTGGGTTCCCATTTCACAGTGCGCTCGGGAAGGTGATTTTGCAAGTTGGCGGAGGTTTTTCGATCTTCATTCTGACTTCACACGGGTTAGTTTTTAATATTTAGGAATATTCTTGTGATATTGTTATAATACAACTATAATAAGTAGAATATTAGTACAACTAGTATGACATAAACTACGACACTAGTCGAGCGAATAGTACGAAAATGTCGGTGTTGGAATAATATTAAATACATACATTAACGATTGCATAGTTAGTAGTCATGAGCAGCGTAAATAATAGTGTGTAATTGGTACTACACTTGGACATGTAAATATTTGACTATGGGAAAGCAGTCTCGCATGGTTATTTTTTATGTAGTGCAAGCTGGAGTGCGTGATGTTATTTTGCAAGAAGATGCACACATGAATATGCTCTCACGACATCGATATGCCCATTTGGAATACAACCTGTCCCTTTCTTGTGGGCAAGTTCGAACACTACATTATCAATCCCTCTCTCCAAATAATCAGTAGTCCTGAGAGATTCTGGCCAACAATGAGCATGATTAGCATGAGTGAACAAACCACAAAAATCTGGACAATGTTAGACAACACAAGGAACAAACAAGCGATATCATGTAGATGTTAAAGGTTCTGACCTCACACATAAAATCAGGAAGTTCATAAAGCATATAATTCTAAACTTATAAGTTATGAAGTTATGAAAATATTTGTTTCCTTCTATCTTCAAATACCAACCCTTTACCACCCAAAAATCATTTAAGATAAATATTTCAAATCACACCTTAAAATGCAACATATTGGAGTAAAATTATCCACAATATTATGATATGTAAGATCTTAATAGCAATTTATGAGTACAACAAGCTGTTAATACTTAATCTGAGAGGTCACGATGGTGAGCTCATAATAAAATATTAAGCGACAATTGAACAAAGCGAAGCGTATGAATTAAATTGGAATATAAATATTTTGACTTTTACGGTGTTATTTATTTTAATTAGATTTTACTTGGTTTTTTTGCATTGAATGAAAAATGTAACGAAAGAGCATAAGAAAAAGGTAAAAAGGTAGAAGTAAAAGCTAGAAAATTTACCATGGGACCTTATCTATGCTAGTAAGCCAGTATAATCATCAGGTAAAAATCTTATGCACATGAATGTAAATAAATAAAGTATATAACCACTCTTTTGACTAGAAATAGTAAGGTTAAAATTTAAAGGAAATTGGTCGATATCTATCCAAAGCTAAGAAAATTACCATAGTGTTCTGAGTGTATGACCTACCTCTGGTAAATTTTTGATAAATTAATAAGCCGATTTAAGCCTTTTAAAAATTGAAATATAGAGGCCTTAGAAATTTAGAAAATGGAATGTCAGAATTATTATTAAATAAATACTCAAGTTTTAGACTTGAAAATTTTATTGTAGTTCCTTCATAAGTATCTGAACCCCCCAAAAATTTCCAAAAATATATATTATAAAATGAGACTTAAAATAAATCAAAACCCAAAATAGAAATGCAGGCGTTGAGCGATTGTCGAATTAATATAAATTCCATATAGGATATTTTGAGCTAAAATTTTTCTTGAGTGGCAAAAACTTTCACTAGACTTCAGTCAAAAGTTTCAGAAAATATGACCATGATCGGATGGCGAATTTAATGGTCATCTCGAGTATGCAGAGTTGAGTCTATAATGTAAAATCTTGTAGATCAGTTATGCAAAAATAATTTGAAGATCAGATTATGGAAAAATAATTTGAAGGTCAGATTATGCAAAAATAATTTGAAGATCCAGTTATGCAAAAATAATTTGAAGATCAATGTTGTGCAACTTTAGAAAATGCAAAGAAACACATGGGTATGAATAATGACATTTAATAAAATATTTTCAAATAAAGTTAAAGTTGAATAAAATAAATTTTATGGAATCTCAGTCTGCATTTGTTAGTACTAATTGTGTCTTATTTTAAGATTTGGATGGCAAACTCCATGATTGGGTAGCCATAGTTAGGGAGTTAGCAGAAAATTTGGGACAAAAAAAGAATCACCCTATGCTCATCATTAGGCAAACCACTGTTGGGTTTAAAGTTCATGCGTGTGCAGTCACCAAAATGAGAGAGCGTCGCGTGCATCATCGCGTCAAGCATCATAACGCTTGTAGGATTCAGGCTATAAAAGTAGCAAGTCGCAAGTTGATGGGGAAAATTTATCAAGTGCATCGGGTAAACATGGATGCATATGTGAGGATGTATGAAAGTCGTGTAGCTCATGAAGAAATTTGGATTGGGACCTAGGAGGCGGGGCGAGAGCAGGCGGGAGTATTTGCGCGATTTTGTCGAAGGAGTTGAGAGCCGTCCCTGAACCATCTAGTTCGGGAAGTAATTGCGAGATTGGTTCACCACATGGTTTCAATGTATGGTGGTGTATGGGTCCTTTCGGTAGCTCGATGCTTGAGCTTTAGTGTTACGGTAGTGGAGAACAAAATCATAGGAAAGTGTGGTAGTGGTTATTATGTGAAATAGATTATATGCGTTTATGCAGCTAATATGTATGTGATGTGTCTTGCTATTGTAAGTTTTGAAGTATAATAACACTATAGCCATATTGCTGTCATGCAATTATGAATTTATTAGAATGACAATAATGTGATTTTTTTATTAGTTGAAAATTGGTATAATATTATTGCGATGTATGGAACACTTAAATAATGTTAGTGTAATATTGCTACAGTATTTGTGGGATTAATACAATTATTGCGATGTGTGTGTAACTTAGGCAATATCAGTATAATATTATGACAACATTTGTGGCATTAGTACAATATTAGAATAACTAGTAGTACACAAAATGACGGCGTTAGTAGTTGGAGTAGCAGAAGAAATAATAAATTAAGTAGAACGAGCCGTAAACTTGGGCCATTGGGAAAAAGCAAATATCCCCACGCGATAAATATTTAATGTTTCAATGATCCATAATGTGAAATATTTAAAATAAATTTTCACGCACTCGACCTCTTGCTACAAAGGCACTAAAAATTTAGTAGTAATTACGATGTTAATGTTTTGTCTGATTTATTACTGTTTGTCTTCATTTTATCGATTAACTAATTCGGGTTCCTTATTTCACAGTGCGCTACTGGGAAGGTGATTTTGCCGGTTGGTATAGGTTTCCGATCTTCATTCTGACTTCACATATGCTAGTTTTTAATATTTAGGAATATTATTCATGCGTGAATTTGGTTGCATGCGGGGTGATTAGTTTTTAGCCATTAAAATTTTCAAGTTTGTCTATATATACGGTCTAAATGTACTTGTTTGTTACGAGCCATTTGTTTCAATTGAGACGTGATGGCGGCCATTGCGTTCGAGCTTCTTCGTGAGTCGATCGATGTCCCACATCGTGCGAGGGCAATTCTGCGGGAACTATGGTCCGGCGCATTACTATATTACTGTCATCACTTTGTTTTGAAGCGCATAACCACTTTGTCGTTAACGTTTGATTGCCCCTCTATAAGCCGATCAACGCACAAGATAAAAAATTTGGACTATCGATTTCATATTCCACTAGCTCGTGCGGTCTACTACCGTTTGCGCTCCTCATGGATGGAGCTCATTTCGCGGGAGGCTTGACCACACCTATACGCCATTGATCGTGCACTTCTCCTTTGGTCTCGTCGGCCGATGGCGGCCAGGAGACACACACCTTTCACCTACCATTCGGTGAGATGTCCATCACTTTGAAGGGCGTGGTCATGCTAACAAGCACGCCCATCGAAGCGGCCGTTGGTTCTTCCTCGCCGTGGACAACGGTGGCGGCACTACATCGCGGAGAGGTATTACATGATATAATGTTATTTCATATTTGTAATGTGCACGATATTATCGACTCTCTTAATCCGGAGTTCATGCGAGTTCGTGTCCCATCGTCTGAGAAAGAAAATGGTGTCTCTATGACTTGGCTCACGAGGATTCTGAGAATACAATCTATGCCCACGATGCAAGCGAAGCTCTTGTGGGCGCCACTCGAAGTGTACCTCTACTACTTCTTGGGTGGTGTCATGTTCACGGCGGCCGTCGGAGATGTCATCTTCCGCACATCGTGTGGATTGCTAGTCGGTTGTCGCCAACCTTGATGACATCCCAGCCTATAGCTGGGGATCTGCGGTCCTAGCGTACACCTACCGTGGTTTGTGCGATGCATGCCAACGGCAGACTTACAGGGGCACTATTACTGGATGCCTGCAACTCCTTGGATGTGGAGTTGGGAGTACCTTCGATCTCGGCGGAGATGCGTGCAGTACTACTGTTGTCGTAGATGATGACACGCCGAGAATCACTCGCCCTACAATGGGGCACCGTTGGATGCACGCCCGGCTACGATGGTCGCCGACGGGTGACCACGCGAGCTACATGCGTGTTGTCGCCGACTTGGACTTCTTGACCGAGATCATGTCACAGGATCCATGGACCGTGCAGCGAGCGAAGAGCTTGCGGCGGTGGCGTATCTCTTCTTGTTGCACGATCGACCACGGCTGTGGATGACTACGTGCTTCCTCTTGTACATGAGCGTGGTCGAGGTCTACTCGCCGAAACGGATCGAGGCGATTCGGGTGGCGGCGGCGATCCATTCGACATCGCGGGGCCAGGAGCTCTCATGGGTATGCATTTAATTTTTTCAATATTTTCCTGTATATGAAAATTTTAGAATCTTACGTCCTTGCAATTGTTGGAGAAGCGCGAAGGCGGTGCTGCGCATCGAAGCGACCGTCATCCACGCCGCACATTACGATGGATGGAGCAGCGTTTGGAGGTTGTCCATCCCTCGGGCCATATGACCCGAGGAATATGACAACTACCTTAG
This sequence comes from Otatea glauca, assembly GCA_036346275.1. NCBI lineage: Eukaryota > Viridiplantae > Streptophyta > Magnoliopsida > Poales > Poaceae > Otatea > Otatea glauca. Next base: position 32,895,601 of record CM070725.1, read on the forward strand.
ATGGTGCCGGGCCGCTACGCGTCCCACTTTCTTGAGTGAGGAGGTCGACGAACCAGCCATGGCCTATCAAAGGACCGATCTCGACAAGTCCATATTTTGGTACTCCCACAACCGTACTAATGCCTTAGTAAATTTATTTACCTAAGTTCTAATACCCGTTACCGCCATGCGAGGCGAGGAGGCATCGGAGCTATATACCAAGCGGATCAAATTGCGGCCCAAGCTGCGAGCACTTCTAGCTCCTCGTCACCGACCGTCGGATGAGGCGGTACCTCGCGTCGGGGTCCGATTCCTCTCGGCGATCCGTCGTCTTGGAGGACCTTCCGTCCTTCCGCCCGTAGCTACGAAGATGCTCCCATAGATCCTGCTCGTAGCTCACGAGCAAAGCGGTCATGCACCGCCGTCCCTCCGGTCTTGATCGCCGACGGCGCGGGCGTCGTGCATCCACGTCCATGCACCGAGCCATTCATCGCGGCGTCGTTCTGTCCCCCATTGAAGTACTAGGTGAGGCCTTCGCACAACATGACAAAGGACTCGGTCGCCCGGCATCACCGGAGGTACCCCATTTATCGCACTCCTTCGGAACGACGTCGATCACACGGGGCTGGGCGGGCGGAGATTTCGAGTTTGACTTCATGTCGCCCCTACCTTCACTAATGGGCTACTTGGTGTGCGACCACATGGACCTCCTCCCTACGAGCGGGGACCTCACGGCGGCGGCCGAGCGTCTGCATCTGGCTCCCCTAGGGACGGAGGATGCAAGTCGTGGTACAACGAGATCCTGCGGCGGAAGGCAATACACATTCAGTAGGGCTTCCTTCCCCAAGGCGAGCATTTGACGTCTCACGTAAACAGAGAGGCATGGGCCATCACGAGCAGCGGGACAAAAGCGGACACATGCCCAGAGATGTACACCCAGAGGACTTGATCGAAGGCAGGGTGGGCGACGCCGAGGAGGCAGCGATGATTTTTATAGTTTGTGTGAGTATCTTGATTACTTTAACCTAGTTGTCATGTAAAATAACTATTGTATGGTCGATTTGAAATCTGATGTTGCCCTTTCGCATTCAAATGTTCATATCTTTTGCTAGGATGGTCAAAATAAAGTGAAATTAGTTTATAAATTTAAGTTTTGAAATGATGAATTTGAATCTTAAATAAAAGTTTTATGTTGCGTGAGAAAAATATTTTTATTGCAGTTTGAATTGTAGGCTCTAAATGTGAGTTGCGAATGAAGTATACTCTCTGTTGATCCTTAAATCTTGAAATAAATACCATAGTTTCTTGCAACCATATGTACTTCTTTTCTGTAAAAATATTTAAATTTAAAAGCATTTTGAATCGATTATGGCTAGTTGAAACCCTTAATAACATTCAAATTTCAAGTGGCTGGAAAAATGTTCAAACGACCTCAAAACTTGATAAAACCAGTTTTTTTACATTCTTGGGATTGCATTGGTCATAGATATGTAAAAACATTTAGACTTTGCTTCAGTTTGCATTGTTTACTAGTTGTTTAAACATTCAATCCATAACCACGATCATTTGTTCGTTAACCGCCAAACAAGCCATGAATTGACGAAATAAAATCGATAACCTTAAAATAACATGTACTTGCTTTATGTATAGAAATAACATCAATTTGATCAATTTTGAGTTAGGCCATATTAAGCCCTAATGATCGTACGTGAAAAACGTCTCAAATAAGCGCGTAATACCACGAAACTAACTTTAAAATACTTTTAGGGCTATCCCTGCTAATATATGAAAAATGGTTAGATTCTTCCATAAGGTGTGGCATAATCGAGAATTAAAATTTGGCCTTAACCGCGATCGGCTTGATTGTATTAGCTTTTGGCAAGTCATGAAATATCTTATATAAATGGAAAATAATGAAATAAAAGCTCGATACCGTCCTATAACATTTACTCTACCATAATATGGAAAAATATTTCAATTACAACGATGTAGCATATGAAACTTATCATTGCAAATGCCTTGAATATTAAGAACTGCACAAACTATAATGACTAAGCCTTTTTGGCAATCGAGAAAAATATCTAGCCCTAATGCAAAAGTAAAAGAAAATATCGAGTTTAGTGTATATACTACCATATTACGTAAAATTATTTTAATTAAAACTTGATTTGCATCTGAATCCTACTTAAGCAAAACCCTAATCGACAACGTCGTTGAAATCTCTTGTATGGAGTTTTCATGAGTTTGTGTCGTGTGTAAGAAATAAAATAATTTTGAAGTTTACGTTTGAACAGATATAACAGATTATTTCTAAGCTATTCCGTGACTATTTTCCCTTTGCAGGGTATTTCACGAGGATCTTAGGAAGGCTTATATTACCATGAAAAGATGCCACGAGTAGTGAATTATGCTGAAGAAGCTCGAGCTATGGTAGCTAATCGACTTACAATCTATTTCACTAGAATAGCTACGATTACAACAAGGATAGCCACACACACAATCTTCTCCAACCATTTCACATTATCTAAAAAGCGGTCCATCTTGAACATCGGCATGTTCGACCTCCGCTTTCGAGAATAGGGTCCGTCCTCTCCATAGTAGGATGCATCCTGCGTGATGCTGTGGTTGTTGCACGCTCCACCGAGGTGTTCAATGTGTCCATGCTGGAAATATTGGCACCTGCAGCCTCGTGATGAGGTTAACATGCTTTTAGGCCGTGCAAACAAATGAGATCTCCATGAGGAACTACACAACTCCAACCGGAAAAGGGAGCAAGCGAACTTCTCACTTACGGAGAAAAAGGGCATTTGTAGAACAACCGGCCGTTATTTGCCTCGGTCTTTGGAGTAGAACACATTAGCTTGCACATGGCAATTAGGACAATCGACTTGCCTTGCGATGGCAAGCGACGGGCCCTCCGATTTCTGAGCTCGCCGTTTGAGACATAGTCTTTGGAGGCAAGGAATGGGATGAGGATGAGGATATGTGAATGGGTTGAGGAGGAGGATATGTGCAAGCGGAGCTGGTATGAAGACCTACTTATAGAGGCGGTGCACACTTCTTTGCCGTAAGTATTCTTTGTATAGTTGTGTGTCGTCCGTACAAAGCTGCTCGGCTATTTTCTCTCTGCGTCGCCTTGATCGACCAATTTCTGACCGACCGACGTGCCAATGCTCCCGCCGGCCGCCACTTATGCGGACTGCGCCCCCACCCCCTGGGACCACAGCCGCTGCGCCCGGCTCTGCCTGCGCCACGCCACTCGCCCCCCCCGCGCGCGCCGAATTGGGATAGGGAATCTCACAGGCGATTAAAATCACCCATGTGAGCATCTAGGCCCCTATTCTTTTATTGTACTTATTGTAGGTTTTGGTGTCGATGATCAAGTAGCGCATGTACTTATTTACGGTTGAGGCGCTCAAAGATCCTAAGTTGTAAATTTCAACCGGCGTACATCATGTCTATTTGGACCGCTATTTTCGATGCAGTCTGAGAATTATCCTTACCGGCGCACACCATGTACGTCGGACCAACTTTTTGATGCAGTCTTTGAGATTTCTTTTCAATCACATTTAACAAGTGTTCATCGGACAAATATAAATTATTTCTTCTATTTTAGTCCGACATAAGTTATTTTCACTTCAAATATAATTACGGTCTATATTAAAATGTCAAAAAATTAAGTCTCATGCGGCCAGGATGAGTAAGCTATTCTGATGATTCATCTAAGCGGTATGACTGTCACCCATTATTAAAATTTGCGACTAGTCACCCATCATCGAAGCGCACGACTGTTGTGTAATCGTCTTTACAAAGCTGCTCGGCTATTTTCTCTGCGTGTCATGCGATCGACCAATTTTAAGCCACCGAGCGTGCCCAAGCTCCCGAGGGCCGCCACGTGTCTGGACTGTGCCCCCACCCCCACCGCGACCGTGTAATTTTTCCTCGCTTTCCGGTGATCGGCGACCACGTAATTTTTTTGGTGGCATGGTTGCTATTTCTTAATCGGTAGCGTGACTCGGTGGGGCAGTGGAATCAATGATCGCCGACCATTGGATTCCGTGTGGCGCCTGCGGCGGGGAGGCGGGGCGGGGCATTTCTTTGGAGCGGCGCCGCGTGGTGGCGAAGGCTGATGATTTTTGTTTACTCACATCGGCCTAATGAAGGCCATGGTCCATCAAGATTACACAACTCACGAGGAGAAGCAACCCTTTTATACATAAAACCATCTTTGAACATCAAACCATCAGGCACTTCAAAAACATCACCAGTTTGACGATCACTCGGTCATTAATAGATATTTTCTTCATCAAATGGTTAACAGTTAACATTTTATCCACAAAAGATACTCAGTAAAAAAACATGTTCACATGACAAATCATAGAGTAATAGCGTAGATTCCAAAACTTTAAAACCTTTCATGGAGACGACTATCGTGCAATGGCTGTTCTAGCGTGATTAGCAAACCGATGGGCCCAATGCTTACAACTTTTCAAGTCGATTTCACAACAATCTACCTATAGCTTCCTCACGCCAATTTGACCACTGTTGGTGGACTTCTACTCTTTCTCTACTCGTTCTCATAAAGGCTTTGTCATACATGTTGGCACAGCTCGAAGTGACAACTCACTGCCTACTTTTGTCAGTGCTGACAATTTGCATGCATGACTGCCTTTTCAGTCCGACTAGACTACACACTACGGTGTTGTTTTGCAATCTGTCTGTATGCTTACTTTCCAACACTTAGTCCATACACCACTCCTTCGAGTCTATAAAAGGCAAAACTGCAGGCATATATCCACAGCTCCCACTCACACTTATTCACCATGGCAGGATCCTCTAGAAGCGCATTTTTGTGGACACCTGATATGAGCAACGTAGCTCTCCATCACACGTTGAAGGTTACGCGTGGTGGGAAAGATGATCCATTCAAGGAGGAGAACCTAAGTAAAGTGGTGTCCAAATTGCAAGAGTGGCGCGGACATTGCGGAGGCAAACCTTGACAACATCGGCTGAACCTTGTGACCGTCGGCGACACGAAGACGCACTTGCAATGGTGGTGTCAAAGGTATTTGAGGTGTCTTGAACTAGTGAGCACCCTTCTTCTGAGTTTCTCTACAAGATATTACAAGGTGCGATGCTACCCGATCGGTATGCAAAGCATATTAAGGTTAGTTATTTCACATTTGTTCACCTTACTAATCTTTTGTGCATTATACATAAGTTCACTACTTCATATGTTAGTCTTACGTGTTAGTCATTCCCGGAGGATGAAGAGTTCTTTGAACAAAGCAATCCCGAAATTCTTAGCGATGCATATGCTCTTGGCGGTATGATGCTGGATGGCACGAGAAGCGCAAAGCGGATCTAACGGGAGGGTAGAGATCGACGCGATCTTTGCATCGGCAAGTTCAAGAGGGCGTGCAACCACCACGGAGGGCATGCTCGTAACTATGCAAATGGTGATGATGATGATGATGACGATTTCGTTTCACCTCCACCTTGGCGTTCAAGCAATATCGGAAGAGGCCGTTCAAGCACCAGGAGGGGAGCATGCTCTTAACTATGCAAATGGCGATGATGATGGCGATTTCGTTTCACGTCGCCTTGGCGTTCAAGCACCACCGGAGGGCTTGCTCCTAAATATGCAAATAGCGATGATGATGATGATGATGATGATTTCGTTTCACCTCCACCTTGGCGTTCAAACACTATCAAAGAGGCCGTTGAAATATGAATGTATCTAAGTTTGTATCTCGGTTTAATAATTAGAGTTCGAAAAATCGATCGAAATACTTCCACAAAAATTAAATTTCCTCCCAAAAATAAATTTGAATTTTTCTTTGTTCTAGCAGTGGCGTATAATTTTCCTCGCGATTAGTTAATTGCGAAAAAATATAAGCAACGAGGCCAAAAGGTAAAATTTCCGCCTCTATCATACTGTTGCCCGGCCCCCAGCGCCCAGCTATGACTGGCAGCGACAGTGAATCTCATGGCGATCATGAAAATGTTGTGATTTGCATATAGAACTCGCTAGCAAAATAACCTAAAAACAAACCTTACGTACAATAGCTTAGAAATGATATTTAGGGCATGTACTCTTGTATTATAGAAAAATATTTTATTTACCACTTGTCATTCATCAAAATCCTATTAATATAAAACCCTTGGTGATAAGGTAATTCATACACTCATCATTTGCATGACTGTCACCTATCATCATAAAAGTCGCACGACTTATCACCCATCATCATAAAAGCTGCACGACCTATCACTACACATCATTAAAATTGCCACGACCGTTATGTCCCCATACCGAAATTTCATGTTTAACAAAGGCTGGCGACGGGCTACATGCAAGTAATTTGGATGGTGGTGGCGAGGCAATCTCACGGCCGATCATCGTGCTTGCGAAAGCACCGACCGAACGAATACGTGGTGTGCCCTTCCTTTCCCTTGCTATAAATCCTTAGCGATGGCATTGCAGCGTTCACGACAAAGACATCTGACGTGAAGGCAAGGCAAACAACGAGAGAGCCGAAGGCGAGATATTAGTTCGTTGGTGTTCATAGTTTCTTGAAATTTTCACAAAGTTTTAATTTTTTATTTATCTCATTCGGGATTCTAATATTGCGGGTAATCTTGGGAAGATTCATTGGTACATTGCTCGACTTTATTGATCTTTGGTACAACTTAGTGAAGGTTAGTTAGAAATCATCATTAGTGTATATTATTTTTGTGTTATTAAGGTATTTAGTACATTAATAGTGCGATATTTGCTCTGAGATGGACATGACTTTTAAAATTTATTTGGAGAACGGCCGTAGTCTTGCGGGAGAGTGGTGAGCATTGATAGCTATCGCACATAGATAGCACAATAGCCACCCGAGCGAACTCTGGCGGCTCAAATCACATGTCATCGCTCTCTGCGTGTGAATCTTGAGGCGCAGCGAGTTCGTTCGATGGGGTTCGATCACGGGTTGTCCCCAACGGCCGATGGTTGTGTACACGCTCTTCCGCTTCTGGAATGAAAGCGCGTGGGCTTTGTATGTCATAAGCGGGTGAAGAGAATTTTGAGATAGGAGTATACGTGGAGATATTGCCACGGCACGGCCCGTAGAGGAGGCCTCTACCTCCGGCGATAGAACATGACATATTACATGCACCACCCGAACCGGCAATTGTAGAGGAGGGGCATCGGGGAGGTGAAGAAGAAGATGAGGTGGCGGAGGTGGATGGGGAATGCATGGATGATGAAGGCGGCGAGCGGGGATGAAGAAGCGGCGGACAATGATGACCCAACACCGGCTATACATTACCGGGGCCATCGGTCATTTGGATTGTACCCTCACGGATTCTGATAACTTATCGCGTGGGGTACTCGAGCGATGTCCAAACCGGACAACGGTTCCATAACAAGTGGAGGCAATTCACTTTCTTAGCAACTATGCCGTCATGACAAGACGGGAGCACACTCGTCTCCGGTCGGAGCCCTCCTCGTACGAGGTTAGGTGCATGAAGTACCCGGATTGTCCCTTCTTTGTACGGGTTCACAGACCCAAGCATGAAGACTACTTCGTCATAAGTAGAAATAGGCCTCATACGTGCACGGAGGAGTCCGTAAGGAACATGAACCAACTTGTGGATGCGAGGTTTGTAGCCCAGATCCTCGTGTCCATCGTTGGAAGCGACATAGGGATGACTCCCCGAAAAATTATAGAGGAGGTCCAGGCTAAAACTGTGATGGTCATCACGTACCATACGGCTTGGAGAGCGAAGCAGAAGGCATTGAAGATGCTTTTTGGGGGATTCGAGGAGTCTTTCAACTATGCCCCTAGGTTGCTCTGAAGATCGCCATGGCGAACCCGGGCACTCGATTCGCGATGGCGATGAGCCCGTCATACTAGAAGATGGGTCCGTCATTTCGGCGGACCGGTACCTAATTAGGATATTACGGTCATTCGGTCAATGCATGAAGCATTCGGTATTGTAGACCGGTCATATGCGTGGGCGGGACATTCCTAAGTGGGAAGTTCCACGGGGACTGCTTGGCGCACTTTTCGCTGCGATGCAAATAACCAAATCCTCGATGGCGTTCGCTCTCGTCGAGGCGAGAACAATGACGGTGGTTGTGGTTCCTAAGCGTACTCAAGAGCGGGTCGTCGGTACCGGGGGCGTGTATCGTTGTCTCGGATAGGAACAAAGGCCTCCTCAACGCGTTGGATGTCATGCACGACAAGACGTCCTCGGACACTAGCGGCCCGATGTTGAGAGAAGATGGTGCATGCGCCACCTTAGTGCGAACCTATACACAAGGTACAAGAACAAGGCCTGGTCAAGAGATTCAAAGCTATGTGCTGCAGAACCAAGCACACAAGTTCAACGCGATATGGGCCTTGTTGCGAGACCACGGAAGATGATGGAGGGCGACCAATCCCGGGAGCGGCAACTCCGTTCGCAAATGGTGGAAGGCGGGCCGTGGTTTCTCGAACTCGGCCCACCTTGACCCGGTGGATCGCGGGAAGCCAGAGAGCGGTGGCGCTACTCCACGACACGAGCGGGCGAGGTATGGGCGAACCATAACCGCGCAAATCATTTCACCTCCTTGTATTCACTTCCATACTGGTGACATACACCATCATAGGTACAGCGTGATGACAACGAACATAGCGGAGGCATTCAACAACGTCCTCAAGGGTGTGCGCGCTCTTCGTTGTGTTCAATCATTGAGCTCACATTCTATCGGGCGGTGATTACTTCCGAGATCGCGGTGACACGGCGGTAGGCGCATCACCACGCACGCGCAGTGGAGAAGATGCTCGCGGAGAGAAGGAAGAAGGCGCACTTCCACCGCACAAGGATTTATGACTTGGGAGCGAATAAATTTGAGGTCATGTGCAAGCGCAGACATGCATCCGGGTATCTCGCGGGGACACCGTGCTTGATGTCGACTAGGGGCGAGTAAGTGGCGTGCACGTGCAACAAGCGAAGCTTCAACACATTCCGTGCTCCCATCTGCTCGCCGCATGTCGCGACATGGGTGGGAACGATGCATCGCGATTCATCTCGCCTTACTACACCGCGCATGCTTTGAAGAACACATGGCGTCCAAAGATGAGTTCGTTCACAATCGGAGCGAACTACAAGATTATGGAAGGCCCAACACGAAACCATATCCGCGACTAGGCGCACACAACATGGGAGACCACGGGGCACAGTTGCAAGGTGACATGGGCGCGCCGATGCGGTGGGCGGTTTGCGAAAATGCAAGTTATGTAAACAACACAGACACGGCCGTAGGAGGTGCCCCAATCCACCCAGTATGTAGTCATTTGGCTTTGATTATGTGTGAAATGTTCTCTGTCCCCAATGTATCATGTTTAATCACTCTTTTGTTGCTAAATTTGAAATAAATCGATGCGACTTTCTCTTAAGTTGTTTTTCCTAATTTATTTTATCTACTAGTCTTGTCAAATCACTCATGTGTTGTCATCTTCGTATCTGATGGCCTTGATTTCTCTTAAGTTGTCGAAATTTTTATTGTACCTCACGGTCATGTCAAATCACCCTTGTGTTGTCCATCGCATGCTTTCTCGAGTGGGCGATTAGGCGATGCGCCACGACTTTCGACGGAGGGTGAAAGGTCGTGCGACTTTGGACGAGAGGGTGACACGTCGTGCAGCTTTCGACAGAGGGTGACACGTCGTGCAGCCTTTGATAGAGGGTGACAAATCGTGCAGCTTTGATGATGGGTGACACGTCATGCAGCTTTTCACATTAGTTGTTGTCGACTATAATATTTAGGGTTATTGCACTAGTGGAAATTAGAAGCAGAGCAATGTGTACATTAAATATTTTTCGGAATATGCTAGTGCATATATGAAACATCAAATGTTGTCCATCGTTTATAAAAATTCCATTCATACATGATATTTTACGGGCCGCCGAAAAGGCTAAAAAACATGACATGAATTGTTGTCGACTATAATACTTAGGGTTATTGCACTAGTGGAAATTAGATGCAAAGCAAGGTGTAAATTAAATATTTTTCCGGAATATGCTAGTGCATATATGAAAGATCAAATGTGGTCCATTATTCATAAAAATTCCATTTACACATGATATTTTACGGGCCGTCGAAAGGGCTAAAAAACATAACATGAGTTGTTTTCGACTATAATACTTAGGGTTATTGCACTAGTGGAAATTAGATGCAAAGCAAGGTGTAAATAACATATTTTTCCAGCATATGCTAGTGCATATATCAAAGAGCAAGCAAATATGGTACATTCTTTCTAAAAATTACATTTAAACATGGCATTTTACGGGCTGCCGAAAAGGATAAAAAATTCACACTCACCCTTATGTCAGAATCACACTCTCTCTGATCTTCCTCTCCGACCATCGTTTTGCAATTTCTAAAAAATATAATTCTTCAAATAATTTCAAATTATTGATTGCCCAAACTTTTATTGGAAACATTTATCAGTACCTAAATTCAATGGTGATTCTTGTGACCACTTCCTCCAAAAGAAGTGTTTTAAATATCTTTACAAATTTGGATTGCATTTGTTCAATGCAATAACGCGATTTTGCTAATCACGTGGAGACTACGAAATTTTCTAATCGGTATGGAGGGAATTATACTTTTTATAGTTTTTACTAATCATTTTACTAATTATACTTTTTACTAATTATTTTACTAATTATATTTTTTTATCAGCATGCATGGAATCTTCACTTTGTGTAGCATGCACATGGGGGCTAGGCTTAACCGGATTTTGAGGATGCAGGTATGGGGTCCACCCATACCGGTTTTGAAATTCGGGTATGGGTGGAGCCCCATACCCGAATTTCAAAATCGGTAAAGGTTAACCGGTTACGGCATCTCGGGTATGTTTAAACGGATTTTCAGATTCCGGGTATGGTAGGGTTTTTCGTAAATACGCAAACATGTTGTATCGTTTTCTAATTTCCAACGGTATTTTATACTGTATTCAAAAACTTCCAATATGGTGGCATCACAAGATCATTTCGAGGATGGGATTCCAGATGCACCACAGGATGAAAAGCAGCAGAACAGCGAACAGTCGGCTTTGCAGAAATACAGAGGCCAGCCCGCTGCGGAAGTAGCGACGGACCTATGCCGCGGTCCTTGAGCTCGGAAGGAGCTTACGCTTAGCCTCCAATTGAGCTTAGCAGCCTCACCATCTTTTCATATTCTGCCGTTGTCCGAAAAGTTGCCGAATTCCATAAGCATAATAGATAACATGTGTCACCTACTGTGTCTTTTATGATCGGAGAGTTGACTATTTCTATACATTTATTATGGAGGAGTCTGATTTGAAAAAAATATGAGAGGTGCTTCTATGCTTTTTCTTTTGACAGTTGCACAAATATTAAAGCATGAATGAACGGTAGATGGTGATTACTTACCCATTCGCTTATTTAAAGATTTGTGCAACTTGTATTGAGAGGGAAAGCATCGAAGCACTGCTCAAAAAATATATATAAGGAGGGGTAGAAAAATCTAAGGTTTCGGCTTTACAAACTAGCCTAGCTGCCTACGCTGCGCTTGAAAAGTTTTGGATGTCCACAAATCACAGCACATGCTTTTTTTCTGCCTAGCTCTCAACAATTCTCTCCGTGCTGTGTATTTATCAATAGTCTTGCATTGATCAATTCTTTCTTTTGGAAAGGAAGACTTCAGCCAGTTTTTCAAATCTTGTGGGATTTGAAAATTGAAATCCCGCACCTCCAAGGCTAGCTATTGAGTTTAATGAGTTATTATTGAGCTTCTATCAAATTTGATATAGTTCGATTTAAAATCATTTTATGTACTATTTGGTGGTGGTTCAGTGTTTTGGGTTTCGGTTTCGGATAAAATACCGTTCATGCCCGAAAAACGAAATTTCGGCGAAATTCGGTAATTTCGGACAAATCTCGTCCGGAAATTCAAATCCAAATTTTGAATCCGGTTTTTTCTACTGGAAATGCCGAATTTCGGAGAATTGGCGAGATCTCGTAGAAATGGCGAAATTTCGGCCAGATTGACAAGCCCAAAATTGGTCCAAAAGATGAAGGAAAATTTGAATTTTTTGGAGAGTTCTGACGTATTATTAATGTTGTCATAAAAATTTCAGATTTTTTTGAATCATGTAAATTTTTTTAAAATTGAAACATTGGTACTGTCGTAATGAAACGCTCGCCGGTAATTTTGAACTGAATGAAAAATGGGACAAAGCATGTTATAAATATTTGAAATTTTAATAGCATGATTCTGACATGTGAATAATGTTGCCATAAAATTTTCAGAGTTACTGAAGCTCGAGGAATTTTTAAAATTGGGGAATTCGGGTATACGTGCGTGAAGTATGAAATTGGGAATTGGGTATACCTACTAATCTTATTGTATATGGAAATCTTATTGTATATTGAAATCTTATTCATATGACCTACATTGATCCTACTTGTGTTTTGAAAAGGTTTTATCAAAATATCACATTTAGGGGGAGTCAAGTTTGCTACATATGCAAATTTCGTCCCTGTTTCTTCTATATGTTTTCTTGAAAAGGTTCATCGAAAATGTCTTATAACCAGTTAGAATTAGATTTCTCATAATTCTACGGACCACTTGAATTCTTTGTCCGTAAGTTTTTACTTCTACGGACTAGTTAGCGATACTAGTCGATTCACGCCGGACTAGTTAGCGATACTAGTCGATTCACGGACTACTTACAAGTGGTCGGCGTGAACAACTTATACGGCGGACCACTTCCAAGTGGTCGGCGTGAACCGATGTTTATCCTATTTCGATTTTTATTTTTAAAACATAACAAATGATGTTAAAATATTTTCATAAATTTTATGTATTATCCTACATATCTTATGATACTCCCATAAATTTTTCATAGCATGAAAATGCATTCTCAATTTTTAAAATTCAGAGAGTGTTTACTGAAATGCCAAAAGTCTAAAAATAAACTTTTGAAACATTATCATTGAAGATCACTTCACGAGAACTTATTGATATAATTCTACGATCCAGCCAAAAAATTCAAATTCGGTTTAAAATTCGAAATCTCGGCGGTTTTTGAAATCTCGCCGAAAAATAAAAATCCGAAATATCTGTAGCAATTTCAAAATTTTTCGGATTTTTACATCCGCCGGTCTATGCAAACTCATTGGTCCAAATCCGAGATTTCGTGAGATTTCACTAATTTCGCGGTTTTGTAACCTTGTGGTGGTTATTTCAAATTCGAGCTGTTATTAAGCCAAGCCTCGTTAACTTTTTTCGCTCGAAATTGCCTCATTTTAATTTTGAACCTATTAATTACTATAATTGAAGAAATTTTGATTCGAGCTCTAACAAGTTTTTTTGCTAGCCCTCCAAGCGGATCTTTTTGTCGGTGTTTTTTGAAGTTTATTTAAATTTTCTTCCAGGATGGCTATGGTATAAACACCTTTAGGTAACAAAAAAAATTCAACTTTTTTCCCTTTACGTAATTTTCTACCTCTCCCCATGCACTTACGCTTGTATGGTGGGCAATATAGATGGTATACTGTGAAGTGCACAAAAACATTAACACTTGTACTATAGTCATATCAAGTTCGAATCGCCACAAGTACCTATGCTATGTCAAAATTGCACAAAACAGCTGTCCCGATTCCCACCGGGAATTCCAGAAACCGGCAGAAAGAAGCCGGTTCTAGCTGTGATCGATCCAGAACAAGGGGGGCCTATCCAAATTTTTTTATAGCTGTACATTCAAAAAAAAATTATAAAAAATTAATTATATAATATATATATTAGCTATATATATTAATAATAGGATCAAGTCAGTATATATATTCACTTATTAACTAATTTTAGTCTATTTCTATTCTTCCATAACTCAACTCCCCAGTTGGCCATCGTAGTCTATTAGTGAAAAGTCCACACCTCACATTTCTCAACCGAACATAGCACATTGCAGAGCAAAACCAACCCTAGCAAAAAAAAAAATTGTCTTTCATTCTCTCTGCCTCTCTCTCTTTCACTTGGCCTTAGGGCGTCGACCGACGATACATTTCGACAAGCAGGCGGCGGCAGAAGGATGGGGACTGAGGTGACAGCCGGGCTGTCGACCAAGTAGTAGCCGCAACACTGCGGGCTGCACCGTTGCAGCAGCCAGTGAGGGCCATCGACCATATCATATAGGTTTTCACATATTGTCTTGTTGAATGTTTAAAATTTGAAATGCTGATAAAAGGTGAATTAGTGGGATTAATTAGTTGATTTTGTGTACGTAGAGTTTAAGAAAATTAAGAGGTATTCCGTAGATCGGAAAGCTTTGTGAGATTGATCCGGAAAGACACACAAGGCAACTACAACTACTACATCCACATCAAAACTAATACCTATAGAAAGCAAATTTGTTTTCGATAATTAATTTTATAAAAGAACTAACTAAGTATAATGGATGATCAATATTTTTTTCTACAAGTTAGTGATGAAGTCATAATATCTCACTTTCAAGTTATGGAGTCTCACGAATTAATTTGTATTTATTCTTAATTATTATGAAATTTTCTAATTTATTGTGACATATTTGCTCTAATATGAATAATTTTAATTTTAATTTTGTTATTGTGAATTTTCAACTTTTATATTAAACAATAATTTATTAACTCCGTACACCTATCTAAAATTTCATAGATCCACCACTGTGGACCTGAACCCTTGTCCAACGTTTGTTTTTGTCCTTCTCTGCGCCTCTTTATTGACAGATATTGGCTAGACATGCACATGCTCTAGTCTGGCTTTACCTTTAGGTCTACGAGGTTTATAAAGCTTACGGCCTGTTTGGAGAGAGTTGTAGTTTTTCAAAAAAACTATTTTTTTAGTATTTTGGGCTGAAAAGTAACGGTAGTTTTTTTTTTAATTTATAATAGACTGTTTAACAAGTAGTTAATTTTTCTCAGTAATAAACTGCAAAAACAGGTTCAACCTAACTTTTAATTTTATATATGACTTCTAGATTATGCAAAAAAACCGCTTAAAAATTGAGATATTTGAGAGCTTGCTAGTTAGAAACTGAAGCTGGTTTAAAACTCTTCAAACAAGGTTTAATCTAGGGGCTACACAACTTGATTACTTCTAAACAACAGCATGTCTAGATTATATGCACGTCCGCACTCATATACCCGGTGTAATGTTAGTTAGACTGAACCCATGAAACAGAAAATTAAGCGCAAGGGATGCGTGATTTATGTAAAGCTAGTGCAAGAAGCCAAGAATAGTTAGGGCCTGTTTGGTAGGGCTTCAGATCCAGCTTTTTCAGATCCAAATCTTGCTTCCTGAAGGATCTACTTCACTGAGGAGCTGGATCCATCTGACAAAAGCGTTTGGCTAGGAAGTTAGCTCCAGAGATTTTAAAGGGAGGAATGAAAACAAATAGACCATGGTACCCTTAGTTGTAATTCTTCATTTTTCTTTATCTTTTTTAAAAGCACAAAGAATGAACTGTGAAATATTCATCGTATTTGAGTCGCCAAGATTCATTTGATGCATGTTTTGCATCTGTGTAAATGGATGGAGTAGAATACAGCGTATGCACTCGGCCATCCTACGATGTTCAAGGTGTTATCCATGTAATACAGACCAATAGCAGCAAACATGTCACATATTATCTCTCCTTTATTGAAAAGCGAAACCAATCTGATGTGTTCATGCTCAAGTCTCGAATTCCAGTAGGCCAAGCCATAATCAAGTCAATGTAGCGCCGTATTGTTTAACTTCGGTGACCATATTATTTTTCCCTACTGAAATTTCGAACTTTGGAACTCTAAATTCATTTGTAATAGTCCCAACTTATTCACCACTGTTTGCTTTGGAACTCTAAATTCAAGTCAAGATTTGCTTTAGGATATGATCTGCAGTTCAGGTTATCCATGTAATTCGTTCTCGTTTCTCAAGTTTAAATTATAAAAAGGATGTAAATAGACATACTCCAACCATTTTAACCAAATACATTAAAGACGATAAAATATCACAAGTAATGTATCAATCATCCTGCAATTGCCTGTGCAAGCTCGTCACGAAATGCGTCCATGGTTGTATCACTCCTATCCGATATTGACGCATCTGATGCATCTTGAGAAATGACATATCTTGCATATCTTGATGGTATTGTAGGCACGTAGTTTAGATCCCGGTCAAACCTTATGAAATCCTTGTCTGGCGCATCATGGTCACGTATGAAGTTGTGCAGTCCCATAGTTGCGGCTACAATCATCTTTTGCTTTGGCATTGGATAGCTTGGCATCTTCAAAAGAATTCTCCATTTCATCTTCCATACACCAAAGCATCTCTCAATGATATTGCGTAAACTCGAGTGCAATTGGTTGAATTTCTCTTTCGTACCACTTGGTGCAGAACCTCTTCGAAAATCTGGCACATGGTACCTTTGGCCCTTGTATGGCGCTAAGTACCCTGGATGGTTAGGATAACCGGCATCCACAAGATAATACTTACCTGAAACATGCAATGCAGATGTCAATGGAGTACTCGTTGTATAGATAGTACAAAGAAAATAAGCAAGTATAACTTACCTTGAGGAGGATGTGGAAAGGTATCTCTATCAGCTTCCAATGCATGATATAGGACACTTGTGTCATGCATTGATCCTGGCTGTCCAATAGATACATATGTGAATCTCATATCATGATCACACACTGCCATTACATTTTGAGTTGTAGACCCTGATCTACCAATATATCTAACTTGTTCTTCTGCAGGAACAACAACTAGAATATGAGTTCCATCAATAGCCCCGATGCAATCCTTAAAATGTGGCCACATGCGATGATCATTTCTAATTCTGCTATGGACTGTAGAGAAGTTCGGGTCTTTCGGCTTCACAAGGTCTACCGACATCCTAACCACACACTGCAAAACCTTATCAAACTTCCTGCTAATTGTCTCACCAGAATGCTTGAACCGGTTTTGCACATTTCGATTAGATTCACAGCCCCCACAAAGGTATAGGAACATAGACAATGACTCCATTGAATGAATATGTGTAGTTGATTTTAAGCCATAAGTACTAACCAAAAGATCGTGTAAACTCTGAAAGATTGTAGAATTCATACGAAGCATGCGATGACATTCACCTGGAGTGGTCAAAGTTTCCCTCACCCAACCCATTCCACTAAGACGTGAAGTCCTAGGCATATTCTTGTCCAAATAGGTTGAGTGATACTTATCCACAATATTTACAGCCACAAGAAGGTTGGTTGAAATATGATGATATAGACACATCATATGCAAATCATACTCATGTTCATCATCAGAGGAATCAATTCCTTCACTCTCACTTTCACATGAAGACATCTATGCATGACAACAAACAACACATAAATAGAGTACATGCGATTAAACATCACATAAATAAAGATTAACATAAACTGGTTTAAATATTACATAAATAGAGTGCAAACCAGATAAATTGTTGTCAAATAAAAGTACAAGCCAAGCGAACATTACATAAATAGAGTACAAAAGAGGAGATAAATTGTTCTCAAATAAAGTAGGAGTCATGATCATCTACTTGCCATACTTGACTTCATACTTCCTTTTAAGCCATTCAAAAGCGTCTTTGAAGGGCTATGCAATGACGTCATAAACATCTCTCTTTCTTCCTTCTTGACAAATATTTCATGCAATGAAGTGCTCATTGCTCCTTCAACAGCCCCACACTCATCTACTAAGTCCATCACATCTTTGATAGTATAGCCAGATGATTCCTCTCTCTTTCTTGCAAATGATTCAAGTGATGAAAATGACTTTTCACTAAGCTCGACAACACGCTTAATTTCTTCTTGCATCACCAAGACCCACTCTTAGCCTTTTTCAACTTATCATTTTTAGGACAACGAGCTCTCTTTCCTTTCCTAGCGCTCACCGGTGACTCATCCTCCTGTTCACTGTCTTCTTTGTTGTTATAGCCGTCTTCATGCTCATCATCGTCAATGATAGGGGATGGGTGCGAACTGCTCTCAGGAATGGTACCCATAAAAAGAGACCAATGGTGCACTTTATTACGAATATTTTCAAACATTCTAGAACACAATGGCTCATTTTGTAGTCCTGCCTTTTGAAACTTGCCACAACCAGGTAACTCCTACAAAACATCACATATTAGAACAAGCAAAGCAAATTGGCAAATTGAAAGCTAATCTAAAAGAAATAATGACTTACTTTTTTAAGTTTCGCCATCGTTCATGTGAGCTTTGCACCGTTTTCTTTTCTTCATCCCAACCTAAACACATCTGTTTGATAGTTTCTTCCAAGTGTGGTACTCACTTCTCAGTTTATCCCATTTGTTCTTAAATTGTCGCTTGGTGTAACGCAAACCAGTTCTCTCCGCAAATCTCTCTATGATAGCATCATAACCAGGGTTGCATAAATGGGTATTAGAACGATTCCCGGCCACTACCTGTTCAACGAAAAGCTCACACACTATCCTAGTGTTGTGGTCATTCCACTCAGCATTATCCATCTGCATTGTTCCATTTTCAGTTGTTAAAAACCTAGACAAGTTGGCCATGCAATATTTTTTCCCAACAAGGATTGCTAATTGGGTGTATCATTCATTGCCCCAATCAAGCTACTGTTTTCACAACAAGGATTGCTAATTGGGTGTATTAGCAGGGAAAGCTTTCTATGAACAAAATGCTTTCATTTTTCATATAAACTATGCAAATATACAAATAAACTATGCATATCCTTATGAAAAAAAATAAATGCTGAAGTAGAACAAAATTATGTGATTGCTATGCAATATAATTGTGAACTATAATATCCTAGTTTCACATTTACATCTACCAGCAAACAAGTGCACTCAAGAATGGTTTGGTCAACCATGCTCTAGCCAGCGCTAAGGGCATTCCTCCTGGTAGGATCCCTATCTTGAGATTTTTTTTTAATTTGCCATGTGTACAACCTATCTTCTGTTTGAATAGGCGGCAAATAGAATGTAGTAGTGACTGTGTCATGTGTTCAAGTGCTCAGTTGTCGTATTCTGAGATGGAAAACATTTTCAAGAATTGTACTTATATTGGTGTTGATATAATCCCATCAATTAACAAGTGCACTCAAAATAAAAAACCACAAGTGGCCAAACTAGGTTGTGCAAAGTCCCCAACTTGAACTAGTATGTACAACTAAAGGAGAAGAATTTCTATATATCAACAATGAGAAGTATTTGATTGCAAGGTAAAAAAAATTCAAGACCACTCAAATAGGATGAATTGATGAACATGCATGCAGCGTTGATAAGATCTGCATTGTTCCATATAGATCTCTTGCCTAATCAAGCTACAGTTTTCCCATTTTCCCTACAAACATAAAAGTAGCATTACAGACTTGCATTTCCTCTCCTGTGAACTCAGGCATTTCTTTAACTTCCCAGGCTCCCAGTGACATTTCTCTGTCATTGAACTTAGCTTTTGGCACTATTGTGTGTTATTATGCACTGCCATTTTTCAGTTAAAACTGAGCAATCCCTCTTAAATCGAAGATCAAGGCTACATCTTTGACTACTGCACTAGTATATTGAACACTCAAGATTGGAGAGAAACTGAACAATCATGATCTGTACTCACAGAATTCTCATTCTCAAACTTCAGTTCAGACTTGATTTATCACTTGAATTGCTTTCTTGTAACAAAAACAAACCATCCGCATTCACCATCATATTCACCATCTACTAGCATGAGGATTGGGGATTAGGGTTTACCTTCTACTACCACGAGATCGAACCGCTGCACTCGAGGGCCACCGGCTGCTTGGAAGAAGCTCTTTGAAGGACCGAGATGGCGAACAGAGGGGGGTGAATGGTCGCAAATAAAAATTCCCCCAAAATACTCCAACAAAAACCTCGACAAGATCGCTCCAAGGAAATTATGAAAAACCCGAAAAACTAGACAACTATGTGTACCCCAAGCTTGCATGGATAAGTACCATAAAATATGTGGGGATTTTTGAGTCACAATCCTGGTTGTCTAGTGTCTAAGATAAAGAGAAATCAATTCAAACTCTTGCTTTTAGAAAGGACATCAATTCAAATCACAAAAGTCACTTTCAGAAAAGCAAAAGCAGAATTTCCAGAACTTGTCCTCAATTTGCACAGGAGGTTGGTGGGTTTCTACAGCTCACAAAATTCTGAGAATTTTTCTCCCTATGAGCATCAGAGTCGTGAAGAACTCCACCAAATTTCTCCACAAAAAGCCTTATATAAAAAACAGGAAAAATCTAAGGACACAGTATACTCAAGAACTTCGAGCAGAAAGTTTGGGGCTCGGTTTTCACCTCATGGCGCCCAAACGGTGCAACAAGTAAACTCAAAAAGTTTTATGTAGGTGTATATCAGAGTCCCACACCTCCTCCAACAAGAATAACTCCAAAAGGATTTTTCTATATTTTTACAAAAATCAAACACTGACTGCTGCGCGAAGAATAAGTTCTGAACAAAGTTGGAACTTGAAAGAAAAGATGTTCTATACTCAATCCAAGAGTGCAAAAGAGATGTAAAACCATATGAACACACTCAAAACATCCAAGATCAGCAGTATTTAGAAGGAGGGGAGGCAAATCCAAATTACTTGAAAGTAAATTGCGGGAATGTAATTATGGAAAGTAAATCTGAATTCAAATTGCGTAAAGTAAAGACATAATGTAAATGCATAAAATAAATTCAGAGGTGGATGGATAAAACTTTCATTTCTGGAAGGGAGGTTACAAAGCCTCACATTCATGTGGGCAAAGCTCAAATGAGCATCAAAACCTCAACACCTTCAAGGGAAGGAGGCTACCCCTCCACCCCTATTTATACTACTCTTGGGCCAACTACCACCCTTGGATGAGTCCCTCAACCCTAGAGCACTCATCTAAGGGCTAGGATTAACCCATACACACAGCCATGCAAGGGCTAACCCAAAACCCACACACATACCGGGTTTTCTTGCACGGTTTTCAAAGCATACTACCTAGACCCGCTAACCTATCAACTAGACCTCAATCCGACGGCCCTCATTAATCCACGCGGCATCTAGCTAGCATCATCTCCTTTCCTTGTCTTCTTGACTTGCCCGGACTCCGTCTCCGATCATCTTCCGGTGATCTCCCAACCGTCTGGACCTCCGACGCTCCTCGCCTAGTCCCGGTCATCCTTCGCCTCACCATGACCTAGCACCGTCGCCCTGCAACCATCAAAGACAAGGAAACTCCTCACATAGCAATGCCCACAAAGATGTGCAATAAACCATCCAACTCATCACTACCGCGTCCATACGACCAGATCGCCACTCTGACAGAGACAACTCAAATTGCTTCATTTTGAAAATCAATCCAAATCAAACTCAAACTTGAGCACACCTTGCTCAAATAAAGTCAAATACTCATCACAAACATGGATGGACCTCCACATGGTCCTTCAATCTCCCCTTGATGAGTATATTGACAAACCACACAAAAGGCATAAATTTGAGTTTGAAGAAAATGAAGAAGAAAGCAATTTTTAGTTGCAAAGTCAAACTTGGTCCAAAGATAGAAATTAGAACCATGACCAAGTTGACGAAGAGGAATTCAGATTTTAGAGTTAAATTTAAGAAAGAGCAAGTTTTCAACAAAACTCTAAAATCCAACTAAACATGTCAAATGTGATTATGAGATTATGATCCAATGTAAGTAGTAGCATAGTTTTACAAAGATCATAATAACCAAATAAGCATTCACATTTTTATCATTTTAGTGATGCCTTTTCTACGTTTTCTCCCCCTTTTGGCAATATAGGCATCAAATTTTTTTATGTATGCATGAAATGCAATCGAAAGAGCTTTGAAGATTATCTAATTGATCAAAATGGAAGGATATTACACCAAGCTTGTCAATTTAGAAGATGACTAAACTAAGAAATGTCCAAGTGCAAATCGAGCTTAGTTTTGAATATTTCATTTTTAGCAAGATTAGACAAGTGCAACACTTAGCTTTAGTTTCAAAATAGAAGAATAGCCACTCTAAGGATCAAAAGGAAAACCTAGAGTTCAACCTACTCAACACTTTGGGGAATCTAGAAGAGCATACAAGGTCCTTGGGCTCATTTATCACTTAATGCAAATTTTGATTTATCATCATACAAGACATAGCGGGTGCAAATGTTTGACATTATTTGCATTGTTTACCCACATATGTCTTTGTTTTTAATTTATTTGCATTTTCTTTTGACAACCAATTGACTCAAGCCGTATGCGACCATCTCAAGATGAACTCTTAAAAGGATGGTCTAGGTCAAACACGATGTATTCCAAGTTCATCCCAAGTGCAATGGGAAGCGGTCTTGTGAATGCAAGGTGTTGAGTCATATGTGCACAAGAAGAGTCAATTTTGTTTAATTTTCATTTTTTTTGCACAATGATTCATGAGCAATTGAAGGACTCTAGCATGGATCAAACTAGTTTCACCCAAGTTGCTATAGGGACTCTAGAGAACTCCTAAATTTCTCAAATTATGGCACAAACCTCTAGAGAAGAAACCTAGCAAGTAGAAGCAACAAGTTTCATCAAGTTTTTCATTTAAGGCTTATTTCATTTTTAAGCTTAGCAAGTTAAATGAACTTGGACATACCTAAGCTAGTGATTTTCTTCAAATGATGTAGCATGGTGTATAGCATGAAGAAGAAATCAATTGCATAATAGACAAAGCTCATTAAGCAGAAAATGCAGTCTAAATGCAATGCATGAACAGATTCCCAAACTCCCCTCAACAAATGAATCAATTTTAAGCTCAAATCTGGATAAAGTTGAGTTATTATCAAGATTAGGCATAAAGAAAACCGAATGAACTCAATAACAAACAGAAAAAGCAGAATGAGGAGAAGAAGCGAGAAAGCGCAAAGCTGGATGGCTATAGAGCATAGAAAAGATATAAGAGACTCACTACGGCTTAGACTCGCTCTTATCTTCCCAGTGACTGATATAGGGAAGCTGACTCTAGATCCCAACTAAGGAGTGCACACAGACTGTGAGGGAACTCAACCTAGAGAGAAGAGAGAACAGCTAATCACGCATGATAGCAACCTAAAGCACAAGATAAGAGGTCCATGGAAGGCATGCAGAAGTCTAAGTGAGTGAACTCAACTCAAGAAAACAAGCCCAAAGTCACCTGTAAGAAGAAAGGAAAAATTTGGAAGAAAATATATAGTACATAATATACAAACCAGCTCCCCCTCAAGAAATGCCATATGAGCTCATAAACCCAAGCTCAAATCCCCCTGAACACACTCTACTCCCCTTGAGGCACACTCTAAAACTCTCACCTCACAAGAGATAGGTAGAAAGCTAGAGGAGAAGAGATAAGATCTAAAACCACATGGTCTCTAAGGAGCAAAATGGCTCAAGGTAAGAAGCAACCTAACTATGCTAGAAGTCCAACCAAAAGACTCTAGACAAATAGGACACAAGCTCTACCTACAAAGAACCACAACCTCCTAAGAGACCCATCACTATCATCAACATTTTCAGAGGTACTCACCCTCTGCAGGTGTAGAGCAAGTAGTGGCAAATGACTGAAGTGGATCCAAAAGCAGAGGAAGAAGACTTAGAGATATTCCTAGGATGATGGTCTCCTCACCGAAAGCCTACACATATGCATCCAACAAATCTATGCTTTCAAATGGGGTTAGCGAGATCCGGTTCCTAGGCACGAATGGACAAGATACAGGAAAAGTGTGGCAAATGATCATCTAGAGCATGAACATGATGCAGAAGGTAATGTAAGATCATGATCACAACCAAGCTAAAGATAGCATCAAGACCCATATATCCATAGACAACAGTGAAAATATATCCACATGATAAACAACGACAAGGTGCATCATAGCTTTGTCATCTTTGGCGAGAAGAAGCTAAGCAAGGTGCATCACAGCAACAAAATGCTTGCAGGGATCATGTGCAAGCCTAGAAATACATGGATCAAGATACTACCCTAAACATGGCAAGGAGCATGTAAATGAAGAAATACCACAATGAAGCACAACAACATGCTACTAGATATACCATGAGCAAGATGAATGAGGACAACCAAAGAGGATCATGCATAAAACAAACCAATTAGCAACATCAAGATCCATTTATCCATAGTCTCAATAACAATATTTACATCTTGCGAAAAGGCCGTCAAAGAAGACCAAACAAAAGGTCATGAGGACACAGCGACATGAAAGTAAATGGTGACCATGGACACAAAGATGAGAAGCTACTTATGGCAACACTCTATGCATGATGATGAATACATGCCATGAATGAAGAACACAAGCTCATGCAAAATAGGTATGAAGCATATAAGCATGAAGGGCAATAAAAGGTGATCATGAACAATATAAGTCATATAGCGGCAACTAGATCATATGACCCTAATCTCATGAAAGGCACTCACATGTAGCACAAAGTCTGACAAACAAAGTCTAAACAAAGCTAATCATGGATGTAATAGAAAATCAGGGTTATATAACCTAGATACTACTCATGACAAAATAAAGTAAATGATATATAGCACGTGCCTATAGTTAATACAAATGCTCATACCAAATGAACAATATCATGGACAGGATAAAAACAAGAAAATCACATGCTGGGAAAGAGCTCATGAATTTAGGATATAATACATGAAGCACAAAGATGGTTGGGAAAAACATGCTATGGCACAAAACAAGACAGACAAAAACTAACAAGACCTAGCAAAGTACATATAATACACATGGGAGCAAGAGCAATCACAACATGTCATGGAAATGATGATCACAAGTATAACCGACATGAGGATATGAGATAGCTCACCATGGAAGTGGAAGTCCCCAATCTTTGTTATCATGAAGCTCAACACTTGTGGAGCGAAACACGAGGCAAACAAAGTTGAAAGAACATGCGAGTTAGCATGATGCTCATGATGGTCATGCAGGAAGATCCAATCCTCTAGAGACAAGCCGCAAAGGCCAACTCGGAATTCACATCGAGTGCCAACATTGAAAAGCGACAAACCGATCCTAGATGAGATTAGTAAAGATCAACATGACCAACATACTTACCTTCAACTCTTGCCGTGAGTGGGTACCTCGAGGAAAAACGAGGTCCACTACTTGTGCACGGTGAAGATGATTCCTCAGGACAACTCATGGACAAAGAATCGAACTAAGAAAGGACAAGTCCACAAGATGACCCAAATCCACTCCACTAGGCAGTGATCACATCCTCAAGCTAGCCTCAAGCGACTCATGCCAGGAGAAAGGCAAAAGGCACTTAAAAGCATCATCGCATAGACATGACACAAGGAATTGACACAAAAGGGAAAGATGACTCAGTACTGGGATAGAGTGAAGACTTGGGGACCCAATACTAAACCACCCGACGCCTCAGAGTACCAGCCACTGAAGAAGACTGGACTTGAGTGTCTCTCGACATTTAACCCTAACAAGATCAAGAGTAACTCTAGTAGATGATCTAGGAGTCAAATCTGGGTTGGCTGCTGGTGGTGCAAAAGCCGAACCACCCTAGTGAAGCGCCTAAAACCCTACCGAACGCCTCACGCCGCTGATATCTACCTCGACGAGAAAAACGAGGAATATCAAGAGGACGGCGGAAAGACTGACTACGAACAGCTCTAGGACTAAAACTCAAAGAACTAGCATGAAAACCAAGTCCTGGACGCTGCCTAAAAACAGGCGACTCTCTAACCTGTCTAGAAGCAGTGTGTACCTTAGGAGCACTCAAAGTCTGGGGATGACCCTGAATACCCCTAAGAGCAGCAACACGCTTACGCCGAGTGATCTTAGCGTGCCTGAAGCAGAAATCTACTAGGTGACCATCCTTCTTACAGAATGTGCATGTGTACTTCGTCTTGCTAGAGACAAAAGCAACAGGAGTAACACCTTTCTGGTCAGAAGTCCTATGGACAACCCCAGCAGACCTAAACATGGTGGTGCTCACTCTGGGAGCTACCACAATCTCACCACTCTTGGAGCCGCGCACAATGGTGGGAGGATGCGCCCGAGCGTGCTCCAAGGGATCAAATCGTAGACCTTGATTGAATCTACGAATCTTGGATTGGTCTAGAATAAGATTGAGCTTCTTCTTGCCTCCAACAAACTTCTCGAGAGTGCTCATAAGATACTGGCAATCTCGAAAGAAAGAAGCACAAGAAGAACAGGGAGAAGGAGAGGAAGAAGAAGAACCAGAAAGAGAAGATCTCTCAGCACGTGCTTTTTGTTCCCTTAGCACGGCTGCCTCAATCTTGAGGGCCTCACAAGAAACGCAAAGAGCATCTCTAATCCTAAGGGTTTGGTCTTTTAACTTCTTCTTAAGCTCGACATGGATTTGATCCACATCATCCTTAACCCCAACACACAGCAAGCAACCAGTTTGTGACTTAACTAGTAAATCCTTAGCAAGTTGATCACACTTGACATTCAAAGAATCATTTTCAAGTTTTGGTTGCTTACAGCCCTCACATGAGCTGACTGGGTCCTTAGAAGCATGCAATTCAAGTTCATCATTTCTAGCAGAAAGCTTTCTAAAGTGTTCGCTCATGGCATCAATTTCGGCAAGCAATTTAGGGCAATTAGCACATGATGGAGTGGAGTGAGCATGAAGAAAACTAGCCTCAACAGGAATAGCATCAATAGAACTAGTGCTAGCATTCTTCAACCTAAGACCATCAAGTTCAGCAAGCACACTATCATGTATGATCCTTAGGATCTCCAACTCCACAAGAATAGCATCACACAAAGAGCAATCATCAGTGACTCGGGAGAGAGAAGATCTAAGTGAAGCTAACTCCCGAGTCAAGGTACCTACTTCCTTCTCAAGCTCCGTACACCTAGCTCTAGCTCTAGCATGAAATTTTTCTAATTTGCAGAAAGCTTCGTTGAGTTGGTCATAGGAGGGTACCTCATCCGAGTCATTTGAGAGCTCGGAGTCGCGATGTCGTTGGTGTCGGCCATGAAGCACATGCCGGAGAAGTCATCGCCGCCCTTCTTCTCTTGCGGATCATCCTCGCCCTCGTCGCTCCATGTCTCCGTGTCGGAGAGGTTGATGTCGTCAAGCGAGGCGAGGACGCGGTGGAAGTGCTTCTTGTACTTGGAGAAGTTACGGTACTTCTTCTCGTGCGCTGGTTCACGAAATGGAGGCTTCTTGTTGCGGTTCGTGTCGGTGTAGTCGTTCTTGCCCGAACCGCCAACGTCGTTCTTGCCCTTCTCCAGCTTGGGACAGTTCGACCGAATGTGGTTGGGGCCACCACACTCAAGCGGTGATCATGCCACCTCTCTTCTCTCTCTCACCCTCTTGTATGCATGAGAAAACTTGCGAGCGAGAAGAGCAAGCTCATTTTCTAGAAATTTTTCCAGTTGGTCATCGCTTAGCTCGCAAAGGGCGGAAAGAGAGAAACCAATAGAAGGATCAGAAGAAGAAGATCCAATAGGATCGGTGACCAAAGCCATCGACTGAGATTTCGTCTTCCGAGAGACGACATCGATCTCATGAGTCTTGAGGCGGGAATAAAGCCCGTCAAGAGTCAGAGTCGATAAGTCGGTGTTGTCCTTGATGGTGGTCACCTTTATCTCCCAAACCCGAAGGTCGAGTGCGGTCAAGAAATACCGAGCATTGTCCGAGTCAGGGTATATGCAACCAACTGCTCGGAGGTCGCTCAAAATCTTTGTAAACCGACCAAAACACTCGTCGAGACTCTCACTAGCGCGTTGATCAAACTTGTTGTACTCGCGCTTGAACTGGTCCTGCCTCACAGTCTTGATTTGAGTAGAGCCCTCATGGTAAGCATCGAGGGTTACCCAAATCTCGTGAGCGGAGCGAAGGTGAGAAATCCTATCATACTCATCATGGCTAAGACCTGTATGAGAATGTTCCTTGCCTTAGCATTCGCCTCAACGTCAACCATATTGATGGCCGTGACATTTTCATCGCCAGGAACCTCATACGGAGTTTCACCTTCGCCATATCGGGTAGCACAGGTAGTGATGTATGACTCCATCCGGACTTCCAAAAGGAAAATCAACTCCATTAAAGATGGGAGGCTTGGTGGAATATTTGTCCGTCGCCATGGCTCTTGAGACCGGTCAAGATTTAGAAAGAGCAGAACCGGCTCTGATACCAATTGAAGGACCGAGATGGCGAACAGAGGGGGGGTGAATGGTCGCAAATAAAAATTCCCCCAAAATACTCCAACAAAAACCTCGACAAGATCGCTCCAAGGAAATTATGAAAAACCCGAAAAACTAGACAACTATGTGTACCCCAAGCTTGCATGGATAAGTACCATAAAATATGTGAGGATTTTTGAGTCACAATCCTGGTTGTCTAGTGTCTAAGATAAAGAGGAATCAATTCAAACTCTTGCTTTTAGAAAGGACATCAATTCAAATCACAAAAGTCACTTTCAGAAAAGCAAAAGCAGAATTTCCAGAACTTGTCCTCAATTTGCACAGGAGGTTGGTGGGTTTCTGCAGCTCACAAAATTCTAAGAATTTTTCTCCCTATGAGCATCAGAGTCATGAAGAACTCCACCAAATTTCTCCTCAAAAAAACTTATATAAAAAACAGAAAAAATCTAAGAACACAGTATGCTCAAGAACTTCGAGCAGAAAGTTTGGGGCTCGGTTTTCACCTCATGGCGCCCAAACGGTGCAACAAGTAAACTCAAAATTTTTTATGTAGGTGTATATCAGAGTCCCACACCTCCTCCAGCAAGAATCACTCAAAAATGATTTTTCTATATTTTTACAAAAATCAAACACTGACTGCTGCGCGAAGAACAAGTTCTGAACAAAGTTGGAACTTGAAAGAAAAGATGTTCTATACTCAATCCAAGAGTGCAAAAGAGATGTAAAACCATATGAACACACTCAAAACATCCAAGATCAGCAGCATTTAGAAGGAGGGGAGGCAAATCCAAATTACTTGAAAGTAAATTGCGGGAATGTAATTGCGGGAAAGTAAATGCTGAATTTAAATTGCGTAAAGTAAAGACATAATGTAAATGCGCAAAATAAATTCAGAGGTCGATGGATAAAACTTTCATTTCTGGAAGGGGAGGTTACAAAGCCTCACATTCATGTGGGCAAAGCTCAAATGAGCATCAAAAACCTCAACACCTTCAAGGGAAGGAGGCTACCCTCCACCCCTATTTATACTACTCTTGGGCCACCTACCACCCTTGGATGAGTCCCTCAACCCTAGAGCACTCATCTAAGGGCTAGGATTAACCCATACACACAGCCATGCAAGGGCTAACCCAAAACCCACACACATACCGGGTTTTCTTGCACGGTTTTCAAAGCATACTACCTAGACCCGCTAACCTATCAACTAGACCTCAATCCGACGGCCCTCATTGATCCACGCGGCATCTAGCTAGCATCATCTCCTTTCCTTGTCTTCTTGACTTGCCCGGACTCCGTCTCCGATCATCTTCCGACGATCTCCCAACCGTCTGGACCTCCGACGCTCCTCGCCTAGTCCCGGTCATCCTTCGCCTCACCATGACCTAGCACCGTCGCCCTGCAACCATCAAAGACAAGGAAACTCCTCACATAGCAATGCCCACAAAGATGTGCAATAAACCATCCAACTCATCACTACCGCGTCCATACGACCAGTCGCCACTCTGGCAGAGACAACTCAAATTGCTTCATTTTGAAAATCAATCCAAATCAAACTCAAACTTGAGCACACCTTGCTCAAATAAAGTCAAATACTCATCACAAACATGGATGGACCTCCACATGGTCCTTCAATCTCCCCCTTGATGAGTATATTGACAAACCACACAAAAGGCATAAATTTGAGTTTGAAGAAAATGAAGAAGAAAGCAATTTTTAGTTGCAAAGTCAAACTTGGTCCAAAGATAGAAATTAGAACCATGACCAAGTTGACGAAGAAGAATTCAGATTTTAGAGTTAAATTTAAGAAAGAGCAAGTTTTCAACAAAAACTCTAAAATCCAACTAAACATGTCAAATGTGATTATGAGATTATGATTCAACAGAAGTAGTAGCATAGTTTTACAAAGATCATAATAACCAAATAAGCATTGACATTTTTATCATTTTAGTGATGCCTTTTCTACGTTTTCTCCCCCTTTTGGCAATATAGGCATCAAATTTTTTTTTATGTATGCATGAAATGCAATCGAAAGAGCTTTGAAGATTATCTAATTGATCAAAATGGAAGGATATTACACCAAGCTTGTCAATTTCAGAAGATGACTAAACTAAGAAATGTCCAAGTGCAAATACGAGCTTAGTTTTGAATATTTCATTTTTAGCAAGATTAGACAAGTGCAACACTTAGCTTTAGTTTCAAAAATAGAAGAATAGCCACTCTAAGGATCAAAAGGAAAACCTAGAGTTCAACCTACTCAACACTTTGGGGAATCTAGAAGAGCATACAAGGTCCTTCGGGCTCATTTATCACTTAATGCAAATTTTGATTTATCAT
The DNA here is from genome assembly GCA_036346275.1 of Otatea glauca. Taxonomy (NCBI): domain Eukaryota; kingdom Viridiplantae; phylum Streptophyta; class Magnoliopsida; order Poales; family Poaceae; genus Otatea; species Otatea glauca. The sequence goes on from CM070725.1 coordinate 32,926,119, forward strand.
CATACAAGACATAGCGGGGTGCAAATGTTTGACATTATTTGCATTGTTTACCCACATATGTCTTTGTTTTTAATTTATTTGCATTTTCTTTTGACAACCAATTGACTCAAGCCGTATGCGACCATCTCAAGATGAACTCTTAAGAGGATGGTCTAGGTCAAACACGATGTATTCCAAGTTCATCCCAAGTGCAATGGGAAGCGGTCTTGTGAATGCAAGGTGTTGAGTCATATGTGCACAAGAAGAGTCAATTTTGTTTAATTTTTATTTTTTTTGCATAATGATTCATGAGCAATTGAAGGACTCTAGCATGGATCAAACTAGTTTCACCCAAGTTGCTATAGGGACTCTAGAGAACTCCTAAATTTCTCAAATTATGGCACAAACCTCTAGAGAAGAAACCTAGCAAGTAGAAGCAACAAGTTTCATCAAGTTTTTCATTTAAGGCTTATTTCATTTTTAAGCTTAGCAAGTTAAATGAACTTGGACGTACCTAAGCTAGTGATTTTCTTCAAATGATGTAGCATGGTGTATAGCATGAAGAAGAAATCAATTGCATAATAGACAAAGCTCATTAAACAGAAAATGCAGTCTAAATGCAATGCATGAACAGATTCCCAAACTCCTCCTCAACAAATGAATCAATTTTAAGCTCAAATCTGGATAAAGTTGAGTTATTATCAAGATTAGGCATAAAGAAAACCCGAATGAACTCAATAACAACCAGAAAAACAGAATGAGGAGAAGAAGCCGAGAAACTGCAAAACTGGATGGCTATAGAGCATAGAAAAGATATAAGAGACTCACTACGGCTTAGACTCGCTCTTATCTTCCCAGTGACTGATATAGGGAAGCTGACTCTAGATCCCAACTAAGGAGTGCACACAGACTGTGAGGGAACTCAACCTAGAGAGAAGAGAGAACAGCTAATCACGCATGATAGCAACCTAAAGCACAAGATAAGAGGTCCATGGAAGGCATGCCAGAAGTCTAAGTGAGTGAACTCAACTCAAGAAAACAAGCCCAAAGTCACCTGTAAGAAGAAAGGAAATCTTTGGAAGAAAATATATAGTACATAATATACAAACCGGCTCCCCTCAAGAAATGCCATATGAGCTCATAAACCCAAGCTCAAATCCCCTGAACACACTCTACTCCCTTGAGGCACACTCTAAAACTCTCACCTCACAAGAGATAGGTAGAAAGCTAGAGGAGAAGAGATAAGATCTAAAACCACATGGTCTCTAAGGAGCAAAATGGCTCAAGGTAAGAAGCAACCTAACTATGCTAGAAGTCCAACCAAAAGACTCTAGACAAATAGGACACAAGCTCTACCTACAAAAGAACCACAACCTCCTAGGAGACCCATCACTATCATCAACATTTTCAGAGGTACTCACCCTCTGCAGTGTAGAGCAAGTAGTGGCAAATGACCAAGTGGATCCAAAAGCAGAGGAAGAAGACTTAGAGATATTCCTAGGATGATGGTCTCCTCACCGTAAAGCCTACACATATGCATCCAACAAATCTATGCTTTAAATCTGGGGTTAGGCGGATCTAGTTCCTAGGCACGAATGGACAAGATACGTGAAAAGTGTGGCAAATGATCATCTAGAGCATGAACATGATGCGAAGGTAATGTAAGATCATGATCACAACCAAGCTAAAGATAGCATCAAGACCCATATATCCATAGACAACGGTGAAAACATATCCACATGATAAACAACGAGAAGGTGCATCATAGCTTTGTCATCATGTCGAGAAGAAGCTAAGCAAGGTGCATCACAGCAACAAAATGCTAGCAGGGATCATGTGCAAGCCTAGAAATACATGGATCAAGATACTACCCTAAACATGGCAAGGAGCATGTAAATGAAAAAATACCACAATGAAGCACAACAACATGCTACTAGATATACTATGAGCAAGATGAATGAGGACAACCAAAGAGGATCATGCATAAAACAAACCAATTAGCAACATCAAGATCCATTTATCCATAGTCTCAATAACAATATTAAATGCTGCGAAAAGGCCCGTCAAAAGAAGACCAAACAAAAGGTCATGAGGACACAGGCAGCATGAAAGTAAATGGTGACCGTGGACACAAAGATGAGAAGCTACTTATGGCAACACTCTATGCATGATGATGAATACATGCCATGAATGAAGAACACAAGCTCATGCAAAATAGGTATGAAGCATATAAGCATGAAGGGCAATAAAAGGTGATCATGAACAATATAAGTCATACAGCGGCAACTAGATCATATGACTCTAATCTCATGAAAGGCACTCACATGTAGCACAAAGTCTGACAAACAAAGTCTAAACAAAGCTAATCATGGATGTAATAGAAAATCAGGGTTATATAACCTAGATACTACTCATGACAAAATAAAGTAAATGATATATAGCACGTGTCCATAGTTAATACAAATGCTCATACCAAATGAACAATATCATGGACAGGATAAAAACAAGAAAATCACATGCTGGGAAAGAGCTCATGAATTTTGGGGAGGGATTAGGGGGGTAAGTGAGTGGCATTGCGGGTAATTACCTGGAACTCCTGGTGGCATTTTTCTTTCCTTGCACTAGCTCCGCGCGTGGATCGCCCAAAAGGTCGCTCCGCGTTTTGTATTCATTTTCAGCTCCACTCCAAGTCCAGATCCATGGATCAGTTTTTGCAGATGTTAGCGTTTGGTTTGGATCCAGCTCCTCCAAATGAAAATCCAGGATCTGGAGCCCTACCAAACAGCCCCTTAGTAGAAGAGGTTGGCGTTGTGCCGTGTTGGGTCGACCTGACACAGGTCTATCGTGCTTCGTACCTAAACTGTGCTGGGTCGCGATGGCTTGTCGTGCCCGCCGTGTCAGCCCAGCTCATCTTCGGTGAGCCTAGGCACGGCCCATTTGCGGTCCGTGCCTGTTTCGTGCCGTGCCGACCCAGATCTGGCTCATTTGCACTATTGCGACAAGAGGAAAGGAGCTGGAAACGCATAGAGTTGAGACAGTGGATACAAATATTATAGGAAACAGAACTAAAATTTATTTATTCTTGAACAGTTACAGAGAGCGAGGAGGATGTGTTGAACACGGGCGAGAGAAGGGGCAATGGGCGAGAAAGAGTGTGAGGGAGACAGACGGGAGAGATTGAGAGAGACGAGCGAGAGAGCAATTTCTTGCACCATCTCTCAATCTCTCTCAGCTCTCTCTCCCCTCTTACTCGTCTCTCAAGTGTCGGCGTCGGAGGTAGCATCTATTTTGCTGGTGCGTCCATAACGCTCATGCTCTACGGGTCGATGATCATCATGCTGGGCTTCTTACTCATACCCTGAATCTTCGGGCCTAGCACGGCACATACTACAATGTCGTGTCGAACCGTACCGCCCATCATACCCGGTTCTCAAGCCCGATACGACATGTGCTACAGTGTCGTGCTGGCATGACATAACTCACTTCATACCGAATCGCCTTAGACCGACCTTAAAAAAAAGCCCGGTACTAATGTCTACCTCTGATCAGTAGTATGCATGGGCTTGTCAACAACCTCGTTACAAGCAACCCGTACGTCATTTTTCCAGCTAAAACTGAACTGCATTAATTCCAGCTGCGCTCAGGACAAGCACAATTAGTTTGACGTTGGATAGAGCATTGGCTATGTTACAAGAAAAGATCACCGAACGAATTCAAATCTATCCCTTACTATTTTTTCTATATATTAGACATCTCTTTGTATATAAAATCAATTTAAAAAAATAAGAGAACTATTCATCTGTATTGTGTGTGCTCTTTGTTCTTACTCTTATGATTGCGTTGGCTAATTGATTGATTGATCACGAGAGAACAACTACATTTTACAATACATTGCAAGACTCTCGTTTGCCTACGACAATTTACGCGGCATCAAAAATCATCTTGCTACACACGATTATCCTACATCAAAGCCTGCGTAATCGTTTCTGTGTAAGTTTGATCCTGCAGATCATCGTACCATGTTTACGGATCAATTGCTTAATCACCATCTACCATGCGATCCTCTGTTCATTAATAAAAAAATCCTGAGCATCTACAGATGCATCGGCCAGAGCTCGCCGGCTTCGTCTGCGTGCGCCTGCGCCGGCGTTTGGCGACGACCGAGCGCCTCTGACCACCGCCCGACGACGACCTCCGCGCACGTCGCGGCCGACGCGCCTATTGCGCGCTCGTCCTTGCTGTCGTGCACCCCGGCGTCGCCCCGCTCGTCGCGGCCGTGCGCCCAGCGGCTCCCCGCCCGCGCGCCATCGAGCTGCTCCCTCGGTGCCGCCGTTTGCGCCGTCATCGCGCCCGCTGCGTGCCGGTCTCCTCGTCATCGCGCCCGCTGCCCGACGGTCGCCTCGGCGCTCGCGCCCGCTGCGCGACCGGCCGCCTCGGTTTTCGCCTGCCACCGACCGCCGTCGCGCCCGTGGCTAGCTCGCCCGCCGCCGACCGCGACAGCGCCCAATAAGCCTCGCACGAAAAAAACGGTGATAGCAGCTAGGGTTTACCTTTGCCGCATGGTCCGATGGACCTGTGGTTTTGGGCCGACTAATGGCCCGGTCGTATCGAGTCCGTAGGCTTTTTTTTGGGGTCGTACTGCCCTTTTTCCCGAAGAAAGGAATTTCGGAATTAAATTAAAAATCAAAATCAGAAAATTGATAATAAATACTAGAAATTGCATTTCTATGTATATGGGCTTTCGTAATTTTCCATAAAATTATTATTTAGTGCACATCAGAAGTTCCATGCTCTGGGTTTATTTTCTAGCTTTATTCCATATTTAATACATGCTGGGATTTATTTTTTGTTATTTAAGTAATTCTGAAAATTGCTTGGAAAATTAACAAAAAAATACTGGAAAATTATATATGACCCATTGTTCATTGTCATGTTGCTGTATTAATTTTATAAGCATGATTTCATGTTAATATGTGCTGGACACCTTATTTTTCTGTTATTCAATAATTCTGAAAATTACTTAGTAATTAACTAAAAATTATAAAAAATACTAGAAAATTTTTATATAGCATATTGAAAGCTCCATATCTCTGGATTTAATTCCTAGAAAAATTCCATATTAATATATATTGAAATTTATTTTTCTGTTGCATTGTAATTTTAAAAATTGTTGAATAATTAGCAGAAAACTATGGAAATTGCTTGAAAAATTTTGGGAAATTATCTACTAAATAGATATAGACTAAGCTTTACTGATTGAAGAGTGAGCATGCAATATAATGATTTTACCAGTAGTAAAATTCATTTTGCATAAATAGTAATAGGATATATTGGAAATCGCAAAGAGAGAATTTATCAAGCTTGCCCTGAATGACAACAATTACCTTACACGGGCAATAAATATTAAGATTAATCTGATAGCTCAATCCTTTGGAGCTACTGTTTTTCCAGCCTGAAGCTAGTATCTCTGCTCTTCTCGAAGCCACTAGATGTACGACTTTGCACCTCCTGAGGCACCATCTTCATACGGACCTGAAGACCGAATAATTGATGGAAGATGATCAACTGGTATTTTTGGATTCCCTGGAGGGAAAATATATAACCAGCAAAGATCCGTTATGTTGCCAGAAGCACAACGCAAATGGATCCTCCCGCACTTTCAAGATTTTAAAGGCTGTGGCAGCATATAATTTTTGTCATACACAAGCTTGTCACTGACCTAACATTTTGTAATTAGAAAGTTACTAATGCTAAAAAGATTGACAAGACATTGTGTATATTCCACTCCAATATAAGGATACTGCAGCAACAGTACCGTCATGCAAAGTACCAGAAGTATTCTGAGCTTATATGCATTTTGCTAGAAGCAGAAAAATATGATGATCTCATGTGGAGAATCATCACGTACTTTCTAATGGGAGTCATGCAATGCCTGAAGCATATGCAAGCGCTCAGCAGGCTAGTAATAGCCATGACCGCAGAAAATGCCAAAGGAATAAAGGGGATAAGTGGAAGAATGGCAGATCAGATAGGTGAAGAGGCAATCCATAGTGGAATAGTAAAGGTAAAGGGCCAGGGGGCTTCCAAAAGAAAGATTCAGCTAAATAAAGCTGCAAACCCTGAATAATCCTGTTTTAGGTATGGATGCACTGACCATTAGTTGTGCAACTATCACATCCTGAAGTATGTGGTAGATTTTTACAAGCAATCCACTCAAAAAGTCAATAAGACCCAAGGAGACAATGCTGATTCATACTTCACCGTTCAACCTGTTATTGATACGGATGTTGAGAAGTGTGATGATATGGTTCTTGAAATAATTGAGTTCGAGCAGTCCCAGGAGGACACCTACGTCTCATATGGAGACATGGATTAGTCTCCTAAGTATCCCTTCAATTTGCTAGTCGATGTCACATATTACTTATGAGTCTCCTTATCAGTTTAGCCGTATTTCCTGAATGAACATTTGGTCTACGCTTCTGTTAAGCAATTGTCATTTATAATTGAATAAATAGCTATTTTCTAGATATTTGATTAATTGTGCTATGTTTGTTCTATATTCTACAATTTGTTCATTATGCAACAATTATTTGATTATTAAATCATACATCTAATATAGAACAGAGTATAATCCAATGATGGATGAGAAATTTTGTCTAGAAGATAGTTGTACCACACTAAGTGAATTGAAAATATAATGACTATCGCCAGAAGCGATGCTCTCATAATTAGCACGGGAAGAATGCCATATTATACCCTGAGTCCAGAAGTATTTCCTTAATTTTTAAGGACATTGGTCTGAATAGTTTCCTTATGGAGACAGTGAATGAGGATAGTACAGAATACCTACTCATGACTAAGTTTAATGGGTGTAATATATGTGTTGTTGAAAAACTTCATTCTCCTCCAGGTTAGTTATACTATGCACATATAAAACTTAAAGTTTCTGTTGCGATAAAAAAAAATTAAGATCTGGGAGATCGACTGGGTTATCCTGAGTTGAATATGACTGAGAAGAATAATTATAATTTTGCTGGCCATATCATAAAGACTTTTCTAGACCTGAAGATTTCTCATGCCCTGGTTGTGCTAAAGGAAAACTCATACTTAGATTTTCTTACCTAAAGATTAGGGAAGAATCACTGAATTTCCTGGAGAAAATTCAAGGTGATATCTATGGACATGTTCAGGCCCTGTCAGGCCCCTTTTCAGATATTTTATGGTACTGATAGATGCTTCTACTAGATGATTTTATGTATGTCTCTTATCTACTAGGAACCATGCGTATGCCAAAATTAATTGCCCAAATTATTAAGAGCCTCCTTTCTAGAAGAAAGGATCAAGTCTATTCGAATGGACAATGCTAGCGAGTTTACCTCAAAAGCATTTAATGATTATTGTATGGCTCTAGAAATTAATGTAGAGCATTTCGTACCTCATGTCCACACTCAAAATGGCCTTGCAGAGTCATTAAATTAAAAGAATAAAACTTATTGCTTGACCACTCTTGCAGGATGGTAGGCTACCCACCAGTTATTAGGGCCACGCAATGCTGCATGTTGTGGTATTAATTCAACTCAGACCAACTGCACATCATGAAATTTCCCCGTTGCAGATAGTGCGTGGAAAAGAATTAAGTATTTTCCATCTGCAAAAGTTTGGCTGTGTTGTATACGTGCCAATCTCTCCAACAAAGTGTATAACCATGGGATCTCACCGGAAGTTGAGGATTTATGTAGGTTATGAATCTCCGTCAATTATTAAATACCTAGAACCTATGACAAGGGATTTGTACATGGCTCGGTACGCTGATTGTACTAAGGACATTTCTCGTCATTAGGGGAGATAAGTACCACGTTATAGAATGCCGAGTCTTTAGATCCACGCACTGAAGTGATCGAATTTGAAGTTCCAAAGATAATAAATCTGCAAAAAATAAGCTAATAATTTACCACATACCTTCACTGATCATAAGGGAGTGAAAATATCTTATATATCTGCAGCATATGCACCTGAAAGAGCGGAAATAACCTAGAAGGATATTGAACCCACTCTTGACCAACATGATAAAAAAGGGGGAGGCCTCCAGGTGCACGGGACTCAATTCTGTGGAGACGTCCACAGAAGTAGAGAATCGAATAAATGAGAACACTACCCGTGACAGTGGAAGATGCTCAACCTGATGTTGAGAAAATCCTTGAAGTGAGCCATCCTGGAGATGGTAACATCCTTGAATTGAAATATCCTGAAGATGATAACCCCAACGTATATTTGCGCGCACAATCCAATGCTTGGAAGTCGGAACACCCAGACTCCATCGTTGTGGGAAATCACGAGGAGCTGAAATTAATTAATGAAGAGATATCCCGGAAGTGATGCAGGAGAATTGTATAAAAGAAAGACTACAATTGTCGACATATATTTTGCCTCTAAAATTGATAAAAAGTTGGATCTAGAACTAAAGTCCATATCAGAGTGACAGAAGTGTTCAGATAGGGTCAAATGAAAAGAAGCAAATGAGGCAGCGGTCGCTTAATAAGAGGAAAGTTTTTGGTCCTGTTGACTGAACACCTCCTAAAGTGTTCCTTGTAGGATCAAATGGGTTTTCATTCGGAAGAGAAATGAAAATATCCAGGTGGTGAGATATAAAGAGAGACATGTAGCACAAGGGTTCACGCAGAGACTCGGCATCGATTACGATGAAACATATTCTCTTGTAATGAGTGGAATAACTTTTCGATATTTAATATCAATGGCAGCAAGCTTAGCAATGCAGTTGATGGATGTTGTGACCGTATATTTATATGGATCATTGGATACGGATATTTATATGAGAGTCCTTGAAGGAGTCAAAATTTTGAATCATAATAATCGCAATATGTATAGCGTCAAACTACAGAGATCGCTATACGGGTTAAAACAGTCGGGGAGAATGTGATACAACCGACTTAGTGAATTCCTCCTAAAGAAGGGATACTCAAATAATGATGATTGTCCCTGTGTGTTCATAAAGAAATCTCAGAATGGATTTTGTATCATCTCAGTTTTATGTCAATGATCTGAATATCATCAGAACTACAGAGGAGATAAAGGAAGCAAGTGCTTACCTCACGATGGAGTTTGAGATGAAAGATTTGGGTAAAACCAAATATTTCTTAGGCCTGCAGCTAGAGCATTTTCTAGAAGGAATTTTTGTATACCAGTTTATTTATACCAGGAAGGTATTGGAAAAAATTAATATGGATAAATCTCATCCTTTAAAAACCCTCATGGTAGTAAGATCCCTTGAAGTGGATAAAGACCCTTTTTAGACCAAGGATGGAAAATGAGGAAGTCTTAGGGCCTGAAGTCCCATAATTAAGTGCCATTAATGCACTTATGTATCTTGCGAATTGCACAAGGCCTGATATTGCATTCGCAGTAAAATTACTAGCAAGACATAGTGTAGCCCCAACCAGAAGACATTGGGCTGTGTTAAGATTTTACTCAGATACCTCTAAGGTACTGAAGATCTTAGATTATTTTTCCAGAAGAACTAAGATTTAACAATGTTGGGATATACGGATGCTGGCTATTTGTCTGATCTCCACAGTGCCAAATCTAAGACTGGTTTTGTGTTTCTCTGTTGTGGTTCAGCCATTTCCTAGCGGTCTTATAAGCAGACCTTGGTAGATACTTCTACCAACCACTCAGAGATTATAGCTTTGTATGAAGCCTCACGTGAATGTGTTTGGCTAAGACGTGTGATTAACCATATCTGGAAGTCATATGGTCTTAACACCATCGATACCCCCACGATTATCTATGAAGATAATGCTGCTTGTGTTGTACAAATACAAATGGGTTATGTGAAAAGCAATATCACGAAGTATATTGCTCCTAAGCTTTTCTATCCTCACGAATTCCAGAAGAACGGTGAGGTAAAGATTTTACAAACTAAGTCATGTGAAAATCTTTTAGATTTATTCATCAAGTCCTTGCCAAAGTCTACATTCCAAAGATGTGCCAATGGTATTGGAATTGGACGACTTAGAGATATGCAAAATTTAGGGGGAGTAAATCCTTGAACCATAACCCTTATAATGATCCTGAAGATTCTAATATAAATCCAGAAGATTATAAGTTGTACTCTTTTTTCTGTAGTGAGTTTTCCTGAAGTTTTCTCACATAAAGGTTTTTAATGAGGCAACTAGTGCAACATAATATGCGAGTGCAATGTACTCTTTTCTCCATCTCCTTTTTCTCATTGGGTTTTTGAGTCGAGTTTTTGATGAGACATGTACATTACGCGGTATTCACCCAAGAGGGAGTGTTACGAGATAAGATATTTCGAGTCCGTATTCGATTAGACTCTATCTCTATGTGGACAAATTTGAATCTATCTCTTGATATTTCTTCTATATATTGGTCATCCCTCTTGTAAAAGAAATCATTCTAATAAAGTGAGATAACTATTCCCCTATATTGTATGTTCTCTTCGTTCTTGCTCTTGTGATTGTGTTGGCGAATTGATTGATTGATCGTGGGAGAACAACTACGTTTTACAACATGCCAAACCTGCACATATGCTTAGCTTAACTGACCAATGTTGCCAGGCTCGAACGTCTTCAAAAGCTCTATTGCACTGCAGCGCTCCGACATGGATCTCAATCGTACCTGAAGAAGAGGCCTATGCCGTCGGTAGTGCAAGGTGGAGGCGTCACCGCGTGCAATAGGCCGCCATGGCGACGATGCTGGCAACGCCGGTACGGCGAAGGCGGTAACAACAATGCGCGACGATGGAGCCTGTGAGGTGTGCAGCTGTAAGGTCGAGGATACCAACTAGAGGGGGTGAATAGGTGGCTTTTAAAAATTACTCTATGAATTTCTACAAAGCAATTCACCCCTAATTACCCTTATACCAAAACCTTAACAATAATTAATGCGAAAGCGATAAATAAGGTTTTGACAATTAAAGCCTAAATCAACTAGGCTCACTATGTGCACTAACTAAATATGTCTCTAACAATAATTGCAATTCTAAAGACAAGTAATCAATCAATTTGATTCTATGAATATAAATTGCTTGAATATAAATAACGAATACAATCCAACCACAAGAAACACAATACCTTTTACCGTGGTGTTCGGAGACTTACCGGTCTCCCCTAATCCACGTTGAGGCAAGCCAAAACGAATTGGACCGGCTCCACAAATTGAGCACCCACCTCGAATCAACTAGTGGTTTCTCTTTCCCCCTCCGGGTAGGCGAGCACCGACCTTCTGTAAGATCGAGGATGCCGACTAGAGGGGGGTGAATAGGAGGCTTTAAAAATTTCTTCTATGATTAATTAAAATCTTGCATAAGTACCCTTATGTCAAAACCTAAATGATAAAAGATGCGGGAGTGGTAAACTAAGGTTTTGACAATTAAAGCCTAAGTCAAGTAGGCTCACTAAGTGCACTAGCTAATTATGTCTCAAACAAGAATAAGCAATCCTAAAGACAATCAAGCAATTTAATTCTAGGAATATATAATTCTAGGAATATAAATTGCAAGAATATAAATAAGGAATTGCAAGCATACACAAGGAGATACAATACTTTTTACCGTGGTGTTCGGAGACTTGTCGGTCTCCCCTAATCCACGTTGAGGCTAGCCCAAATCACTTTGGACTGGTTCCACGAATTGAGCACCCGCCTCGATTCCACTAGTGTTAGCTCTTTCCTCCTCCGGGTAAGTGAGCTTCAACCTTCACAACTTTGCCGGACCTTCTCACAATCTCCTTGAGAAGGTCACCCCGCACGACGTCTCCCCACGCCGTCTAGGTGTCAGCAAACACCAAGAGTAACAAGTCAAGCCCTCTAGCTTGAGCTCCACCAAGTACAATACATGTACAATGGTGATCACCGAGTGCAACACATGCACAAGGCTCCCTCAAGTGCAACACATGCATAAGAGGCTCCCAATCCACTTCTAATTGTAACACATGTAATTAGAGCTCACTCTTAACTCAAAAACCAAATTAGGGAGTGCAACACATGCACAACTCAACCACAAAGAGCTATGAACTCACCAAAACCCCAGCAACACCCAAATGTCAGCCCTCAAAGCTTCTTATATAGCCTCCACAAGAAAAACTAGCCATTGGGGGGCAAAATGGGTAAAATGCCCAAGAAACCCGGTCATATGGCTAGGGCCGGTATGACCGCTCCTCAGAAGCTAACGGCTAAAAAACTAATCGTTACTCAGAAAATTCGGTCATACCAGACCCCAAAAATTGCATACCCCTTCTCTGGAAAAAACGCACAGAAATGACCCCGGTCATACCAGAGACCCGGTATGACCGGAGAGGGTCCGGTCATACCGTTGGCCGGTATGACCGAGGTGACCACTGGTACAGTTAAGAAAAAGCTCATAACTTTTTACTCCGAACTCCGATTTAGGTGATCTTGGACTCTATGCGAAGCTTATCACAAGGGCTAAAATATCCACCCATTTTTAAGATTTAAGCAACCATAGATATTTTTAAATATCACAAAAACAAAACTCTAATGTAGTCATTCAAGTCTAAAATCTGATTTTTCAAAATCCCTCACATAGACTTGATCAAGGGCATGACTACAAGCTAGCAACAGTCAATAAAATCAAATATTGAGCCATGTGATGATCAACTCATGATCAAAACAATTTTGCAAAAAATATTTGCAAAATCTAATCACATGCTCCAATATCAAATGCATGAACACCAATATTTTGCAAAACACATTCACAAATATAAATATTGTAAACAAGAGCAATCAAGATCATATCTTTGAGCCATGTGATAATCAACATATGATCAAACCATTCTGCAAACACATTTGCAAACTCTATTCACATGCTCCAAGATAAGATTCAATTAAACTATATTTTGCAAAAACTCATTTTGCAATCACAAAATATAAACCTATCTTAGCCTTTGTGATGATCTACACATGATCAAGTCACAAGCTAAGACTCCGATGCATGAGCTCTCTATTTGCAGCACATACAAATATCTAGCTCCATACAAACAACCACTTAAACCCACATGCATAAGCTATCTCTCTTTTGCAACACATGTAAATCCATAGCTCTGTGCAAAAACCAAATCATGATTCAATAAGAAGTAAGCATGAGCTCCCTTATTTGCAACACATGCAAATACTTAGCTCATGCAAAAACCAAATAAGAGAGTGAGCTAGAGTGAATCGGATTGAGTTCATCAACACATGATGAAGCTCAAGCTATAAGACTCGATCCCTTTTAATAGTACGGCAACCTACACTAGCAACTCGGTCTCCCATCCAAACACCGAGATTGGTAAAAGACTAGGAACACATCCTTAGCCTTAGCTAGTTATACCTGTGCCTCTAGCGCATCCACTTGAAGCTTTTATGATTTCCATCATCTTCTCTCCAAACCGGGTGCTTTCTTCTTGTTCATCAACACATGATGAATCTTCTCTAGCTTCACTTCACTTTGGGATTCATCTTTCAAGCTTATAAACACATGATGACTTCTCCTTCCCGATTCTTCATTTTCTTGAACTCGACCTACTTCACAACTCATTAAAGATTGTTAGTCCAACAAACACGATTGTCTCAATCATCAATTGCACTCCATTAAAACATAATGGATGCCCCTATGATCGATTGAGCATAACCCTAATCAATTTGAATGATTTAAAGGTGTCTTGAGTACTTTGATGTAACTAATGCTTCATTATACTCAAGAACTTTCCGCTTGTCCTTAACCAATGAAAAAATACCATCAACACATGATGAAGTGTTCTTTGATTGATTGAAAGACAACTGAACTCAATTTAAATTTTATTTAAATTTACATGAGTATATATTAACTACACAAGTTTCATATACTCATTTTGATGGAAAGTAATGATCCAAATATATTTGAGTGATGGAAAGGAATCAATACTTTTGAGGTCATCAACTATAGAATAAACTCCATTAAATATATGCATATAAATAATTGAACTTTGGAATCAATATGCACATAATCAATCTTGGATAGCATTTGAGTTTATCATATATTAACATGAGTATACTGCAACTACACAAGTTAAATATACTGAAGGGATTGTTTCAAAGTAATGATCATCGATATAGAAAGATGAATTAGATCAATACACTATTGAAACATCAAGGTAAAGTATGAACTCCCCCTAAATGTGTGCATTCATGTACATATGGAATTGAAAACATTATGCACATGTAACATCCCAAAATTTGAGTTTTGGAATGTTGGAATTCAAAAATGAACCATTTGCATTTTCTTGAATCAATTTCAGCTTAATTTGAATTTTCTTTAAATGAAAGGATTTAATTTGACTAAACTATTCATCAAACTTAAGAATTTCAGTTTTAGTTGGGTTCCTTGTGCTCCAAGGAATTTTTCTGTATTTTGGGGATTTTTGAATATATTTGATATTTATTTGAATTTAATTTATTTTATTTGAATTTTCGTTATTTCTAAAATCGGAAAATGTTTTGATTTGAAAACCCTAAACGGGCGAATCTTTCCGCCCGCTCCGCTTTCTCCGCTGCCCAGCTCGCCTCGGCCGGCCGCCTCCTCCTCCCCGCCTAGCCCGCCCGGCTCGCCGCCGGCCGCTCGCCGCTCATGCCAGCCAAGCTCAGCCTCGCGGCCGCCGCCAAACGCCGAAACCCTAACCTAACGGACTCGGATTCGCGCGCCGCGCCGTCGCTCGAGTTCGTGCCCTTCACGCCTCCTAGGCTATAAAGCCCGCGCGCACTTCTCCGAGGTTCGCCGTGTTCGCCGCCCTTTGCCCCACTTGTACGCCGAGACGCCGCTGTTGCCGCGCGAGCTCGCCGGAGTCCGCCGTCGCCGCCAAGCTTCTCCGTCGCCGTCTAGCCGCCTCGTGCGTCTCCGCCGTAGCCGCGCGCTTCTTTGCGTTGCCGTGACGTCCTCGTCCGGATCCCGTTGTCCCACGCCCGATCCGCCGCCGCACCGCTGTTCGTGTCATCTTCTCCACCTCGGTGAGTGGCGCCGCCGCCATTGCCGACCTCCGGCGCCGCGCTCGCCGTTGGATCTCCACCGACGCTACGGATTGCGCCACGCCTCTCTTCCGCAGAAGCGCGCAGCGTGGCCGTCCGTCCGCTCCTCGTCCGATGCGCGACACGTGGCGGCCTCGTCACAAGACGCCGCGTGGCGCCGACGTCACCCGCTGCGTCAACCGAATTGCCGCGTATCGCTGGCGTCACGCGTCTTGCCGGGTGCACGGTGGACGGCCAGCGGCCGTGGACCCATCCACCGTGGACCCGATGACGCGCGTTGCGCAATAAATCCTTTTCCGTACAAAAATAAATCCAAAATTTCGATTTTCGATTTTCGTATTTTCTCTGAATTTAATCTTTCGAGGCCCGTTCTCACTCATACGAACTCCGATTGAGGCGATTCAAGTTTCTAAATTTTTCTAAAATCAAGATCTATCTTCCAGAGCCTTTTATTTTCAGTTTTGAGCTTGTTTGAGTCTCTGTTTTGTATTTATTTGGTTTCATTGCTCATTTTCCGGTAGACGCTAATTCTGAGGGAGCGAACGAAGACTTCGAAGACCAAGATTCAGCACTAGATCAGCAAGGCAAGTCGTAACCTTTGATCATATTGATCCTATGTTTGCAAAGTAATTTATTTTATACACTTGCATGCTATTTACGTATCAATGTTTATTTAATGGGAGTAGATGTATGCCTAGTTGACATTATGCCACCTTGATTCGTTGTATGCCATGTATCCATTGTTAAACCTAGGTTGGGACATTACTAGTTGGACATAATCATTATACCAACATTGGTTTATCGTAGCTATGCTTAGACATGCTTACATATACGTTGGGATTCATGTCACATGTTGAATAATGTTAATCTTGACTTAATGAGATATTGTATCGTGGCCGTTAGCCACTGTTGTAAAATTTGTTGTACTATAGCGGGGTTTGCCATTGGTCTTGGTTGAACGAATTGTTTCCCTCGGGCAAGTGATCGTGCAGTAAAGGGGGTGCTTTCTAGCACATTGGGATGTGGATGTCTTGCCTGAGACAATTTAAGGACTTAATCTTATGCGCCATTGAACTGGGTCTAACCGTACTACCACATGTCTGGAATGGGACAGACCTAGCTGATTAATTTGCAATGTCTAGCCTTGAGTACTACCAATTGGTGGTGTGGGTTCCGGGATGGACGGGTAGATTCGCAAGGCGCAAGAGGGGGCCCTAATGGGCGAAACCTTAGCGGGCAGTACCGAGTTTAGACAATGCATTGTAAAGGCTCTGTCATGATATCTCTGCGACACACCAAAGGAAGTGTGTTAGTAACGTTTGCACAAAGAGATGTTCATGTCTTGTGGGTAAAGTTGTACAACCTCCGCAGAGTGTAAAACTATTCGAATAGCCGCGTCATGGTCATGGACAAGCCCGGAATTTCACACGGGTATAGAGTGTTTCATAAAATGTGGAATGTGGAATTGTTGGGATGTGAACGGGGAGTTCACTGTTGTTTTGTTGTCCATCATTGATCTATCGTTATTTATTTATGTTTTCATAAATATGCTTTCAATCTATTTATTGTATTTCAATTCAAGTTATTGCTTTTCGCAAAAGAACTATATAGCCGTCATTGTCAAGCCGTGCATAAATATATTGCATCATTTCCCTACGGCTTGCTGAGTACCTTTGTACTCACGGCTTTATGCCCTTGTTGATCAGTTGCTGAAGGAGATAATGAATATCATGAGGAGGAATTCTATGAAGACTACGTGGATTAGGAAGGCGTTCCCGCACGATTGCCCGTGGCATGTCGAATGGTTCAAGTTATCTTTCCATTGCAATAGTATTTGTTTCTTAAGCCCTTAAGGCATAATGGTGTAAACATTGACCATAAGGTCGTTTGCTTTATTTAATAATAATTTGCTTCTTCTTAATTAATTCGTTGTATGGAATGGTATTTCATCTATGTTTCCACTGTGTGCACTAGCGTGATCCTGTACTAGTGCAAGATATACACGAGGGTTTCGGATTTGCAAACCGGTCCCGACAGAGATGGTATCGAGCCATATCGACCGTAGGTCGCCATCCTAGTTAGCATGGTCTTCAAAATTATTTCTAAATCAAACCAACGAAATTGGTACCTAATAGTTTTCGTCTCCTCTCGTCTTATTCTTATGTTCTTATTCCTTTCCTTTGCTGAAACATGGTTTCGAAATTTAAATTGATCTTATCTTATGAAACTTCTCAAAGCCTCGAGTCTTCTGCAAGGAATCAAGTCAAGGAAGATGATGATCAAGCCATCAAAGACATATCCGAGAAGCCTACCATATAAGATAGGTTTTTGGTGCTCAGCGGTGTTTGAGCATGTTTTTCCCCTTTTCAGTTTAGTTACGTTTAGTCCGCGTATACTAAGATTTTCTTTGCTTGAGTGTCCGGTATGTTGTACACTTGCCCCAAGCACGGTGTTACAACCATACCTTTAATAAAAAACTTTATTTGCCTCCTTAAATTGAAGCCTTTGGTTGTATCCTTTTGTCCCCGGTATTACCTTCTCCCTAGATGATCTTACCACTTGTCTACCGCTTCCTCTTACCTATCAAAACCTTGTGCTGCATCTCGATGGTTGACACTGCTCGAGCCGGTCGCATTCGCCGTGGATGCGGTGCGGTGCCAACACCAACTCCAACCCCAATGCACCACCGCCACCACCAGCAGTGATGCACTGCAATATGGGACATTTTCTAGCAGCTCGGACTCACTTATGAACACAATGATGCGTAACATGAACAACATGATGAATCGCCAGAACTGATCGCAGCTGTTCTAGCAAATCTGTTGAACCAAAGAAACCAAGCCGCTGCCGCACCGCAAGCTCGTCTCCACCCAAGTTAGTGGAATTTATGAGGACTCGTCCGCCAACTTTCTCCAACTCTTCGTAACCATTGGGACGCCGATGATTGGATCCGCTCCATTGAGAAGAAGCTTGAAATTGCCCAAAGGCACCAATCGTGAGAAGGTTCTCTATGCCGCTCATCGGTTGGAGGGCACCGCTTGCCAATGGTGGGAGAACTACTGATCTTCGCCCATGACGACCCTCAGACTATCACTTGGGCAGAGTTTTCCACTGCTTTCCGCCACTCTCATATTCCTGATGGAAAGGTGGAAATGAAGAAGAATGAGTTTCGAGAGCTTAAGCAAGAGGGGATGTCAGTGAGTGAATACCTCAATAAGTTCACTCAACTTGCTCGCTACGCTCCAGAGGATGTAGCCACAGATGATGCTCGTCAGAAGAAGTTCAAGCGTGGACTCAATCCAGGACTAAAGGTGCAAGTCATTGGCAATGACTATACAGATTTCCAGCATCTGGTAGATAAAGCTATGCTCATTGAAGAATCTCGTCGGGAATTGGAAGAATCCCGTAAGAGAAAGATGATGCAGCATGGAGCCCATCAGAGTCACCAGCAGAGAGTCAGAACAAATGCTCAACACCGCTCGCTTCACTCCTCCGAATACATTCAGACCCTCGCACCAAAGACTCGCCCGCCTCCTCCAGTAATCGCAACCTCAAGACCAACAAAGAATCCACCTCGGAGGAACAAGAATCCAGTGCAGGAGTCACTTGTTTCAACCGTCATGAACTCGGTCACTATGCCAATAATTGCCCCAGGAAGCAAGCTGTGACGCCAATCCGTTTCAATTTGGGATCTACGCCAGCCAAGACCCCAGCCCCAGGAGCAGGACATGGAGTGCCCCAGACTCCTAATCAAGCCACCAGAACTCCGCACTTCTTTGGAAGAGGCCGTGAATCACGCCACCACCGAGGATGCCCACCGCACTGGACGTCATACTAGGTAAGCTCCTAGTCAACTCGGCATCCGCCATGGTTTTGTTTGATTCGAGCTACGATTCGCTTGTTTCGGGAGTTTTGCCGCAAAGCATCAATTAAAGACAATGCCTCTTAAGACTGTTTTATTAGTGCAATCTCCCGATTCGATTTGAGTACGAACCAAGGCTGCCCGGTTAAGATATTAATTGAGGGTAGAATTTCTAGCCAACCTTATTGTCCTAGACACCAAGTCCCTAGATGTGATCCTAGGAATGGATTGGCTCTCCAAGAACCAAGCGATTTTGGATTGTGGGAATAGAGAGATCACCCTAACCACCCGATGGATCCAAGTTAAAAGTTCAAGCCGCTTGGATCATCCAAGGATTAGAGTTTGCAGTACAAAGAAATAAGTTTGGAAGATGTGCCACGCAATAATTTCCGATGTGTTTAGGATGAGTTGCCCGGGATGCCACCGGATCGAGATATAGAGTTCTTGATAGAACTAGTTCCGAACGCCACCCATTTCCAAGAGACCTTATAGGATGCCCGCTAATGAGTTAGCCAAGTATAGAGACAGATCAAAGAGCTACAAGATCAAGGTTTTGTTCGACCAAGTTCTTCGCCATGGGAGCACCAGTTCTTCTAGTTGAAAAGAAAGATGAAACTCGGAGAATGTGTGTAGATTACCGCCACTCAATGAAGTCACCATCAAGAATAAGTACCCTCCGCCAAGAATCGATGACTTGTTTGACCAACTTCAAGGAGCCGGAGTGTTCTCGAAGATTGACTCGAGATCGAGGATATCACCATTGAAGATCGTCAAGAGGATATACCCAAAACAGCTTTTGTTACTCGGTATGGACAAGATGAGTATACCGTGATGTCTTTGGATTGACTAATGCCCCGCCTACTTTATGACCTTGATGAATAAGGTATTCATGGAATATTTGGACAAGTTTGTTGTTGTTTTCATTGACGACATTCTAATCTACTCCAAAAGTGAGGAAGAACATGAGGATCACTTGCGCCAAATTTTAACGAAGCTAAGAGAGAATCAGCTTTATGCGAAGTTCAGTAAATGCGAGTTCTGGATGAAAGAAGTTGCTTTCCTAGGACATGTCATATCAGGAGAAGGAGTCGCTGTTGACCCTGGAAAGGTACGAGATGTGCTAAGTTGGGAGTCACCCAAGACTGTACCCCAAATTCGAAGTTTTCTTGGAATGGCGGGATATTATCGCCGTTTCATAGAAGGGTTTTCTAGAAAAGCTAGACCGCTCACTCAACTTTTAAAGAAGGAGAAGAAATTTGTTTGGACACCAGAGTGTGAGCAAAGTTTTCAAGAGCTAAAGAAGTGTTTGACAACTGCCCCAGTGCTTATCCTGCCAGATAATAGGAAGGATTTTGAGATATTCTGTGATGCATCCCGACAAGAACTCGGTTGTGTGCTAATGCAAGATAAGAAGGTTGTAGCGTATGCCTCGCGACAACTAAGGCCACATGAAGTTAACTATCCTACTCATGATTTGGAATTAGCAGCCGTAGTGCATGCTTTAAAGATTTGGCGTCACTATCTTATTGGTAATCGTTGTGAAGTTTACACTGATCACAAGAGTTTGAAGTATATTTTTACCCAAGCTGACCTCAATATGAGACAAAGAAGATGGTTGGAATTGATCAAGGACTATAACATTGGGATTCATTATCATCCAGGCAAGGCCAATGTCGTAGTCGATGCTTTGAGTAGAAAGAGCTACTGCAATACTCTGATGATTAAGGAAAGTCAGCCAGCCCTCTATAAGGAATTTCAGAAGCTTAGTTTGGAATTGATTCAGGAGGGGTATTTAGCTACTTTGGAAGTACGCCCTACGTTGGAAGATCAGATTCGAGAAGCACAGGTAGATGATGCCGACATTAAAGAGATTAAGAGCAATATGAAGAAAGGAAAAACCTCAGGTTTCTCTGAAGATGAACAAGGTACTATTTGGTATGAGAAGCGATTTGCGTACGGATCGTAAAGAGCTTAAGGAGTTGATTCTCAAGGAAGCGCATGAGACTTTATACTCCATTCATACCGAAGTACCAAGATGTATCAAGACCTCAAGGAAAGGTATTGGTGGCCTAGTATGAAGCGTGAGATTGCAGAATATGTTGCACTTTGTGATGTCTGCCAGAAGGTCAAGGCAGAGCATCAGAGGCCAGCAGGATTGCTGCAGCCATTGAAGATTCCAGAGTGGAAGTGGGAAGAAATCGGTATGGATTTCATTACCGGATTTCCTAAGACCCAAGCAGGTTATGACTCGATCTGGGTAATAGTGGATCGATTGACTAAGGTAGCACACTTCATTCCAGTTAAGACTACCTATGCAGGGGATAAATTAGCAGAGTTATATATGTCAAGGATCGTCAGTCTTCACGGAGTGCCTAAGAAGATAGTGTCTGATAGAGGAAGCCAATTTACCTCTCGTTTTTGGCAGAGTCTGCATGAAGCCATGGGAACTCACCTCAGATTCAGTACTGCCTATCACCCTCAAACAGATGGACAGACTGAGCGTGTGAATCAGATTCTTGAGGATATGTTAAGGGCTTGTGCCTTAACTTATGGTGCCAAGTGGGACAAGTGTTTGCCCTATGCCGAAGTTTTAGATAACAATAGTTATCAAGCCGGTTTGCGATGTCGCCAAGCATTATATGGGAGAAAGTGCGAACTCCTCTCAACTGGAAGGAGTCGAGAAAGACAATTGTTTGGCCTCGCCATACGCAAGAAGCCAAGAGCAAGTTCACTAATTCGAGACCGCTTGAAGATCGCCAAAGCATAAAAGAGTTATGCGAGATAACCGTCGCGAGAGATTTGAGTTTCGAGCACAATGATTATGTTTATCTCGAGTCACCCTCTCAAAGGAGTTAAGAGATTTCAAGTAAAAGGAAAGCTTGCCCCTAGATATGTGGGACCGTTCAAAATCTTGGAACGAAGAGGAGAGGTTGCCTACAAGTTAGAATTGCCTCGATCTTTTGTCTAATCCATGATGTGTTCCATGTATCGCGATTGAAGAAATACTGCGTGTGCGAGGAGCAGATGCCATTGGAAGCCATTGATTTGCAAGAGGATCTTACCTACAAGGAGCAACCAGTGAAAATTTTGGATATCGCAGAGCGTATCACGAGAAGCAAGATCATCCGTTTTTGCAAGGTCCAGTGGAGCAATCATTCAGAAGAGGAAGCTACTTGGGAGCGAGAAGAGGATCTGAAGTCCGAGTTTCCCCACCTTTTCCTAGCTACCGTAATCTCGGGTCGAGATTCCATTTAAGGGGGGAGGTTTGTAACATCCCAAAATTTGAGTTTTGGAATGTTGGAATTCAAAAATGAACCATTTGCATTTTCTTGAATCAATTTCAGCTTAATTTGAATTTTCCTTAAATAAAAGGATTTAATTTGACTAAACTATTCATCAAACTTAAGAATTTCAGTTTTAGTTGGTTTCCTTGTGCTCCAAGGAATTTTTCTGTGTTTTTGGGGATTTTTCTGAATATATTTGATATTTATTTGAATTTAATTTATTTTATTTGAATTTCTGGTTATTTCTAAAATCGGAAAATGTTTTGATTTGAAAACCCTAAACGGGCGAATCTTTCCGCCCGCTCCGCTTTCTCCGCTCGGCCCGGCTCCGCCTCGGCCGCCGCCTCCTCCGGCCGCTTGCCCGCCCGGCCTTCGCCGCCGCCCGCTGTTCGCTCGCCGCGCCCAAGAGCCAGCTCCGCGCGCCGCCGCCACCGCTCGAAACCCTAACCTAACGGACTCGGATTCGCGCGCCGCCGTCGTTCGAGTTCGTGCCCTTCACGCCCCTAGGCTATAAAAGCCCGCGCCGCACTTCTCCGAGGTTCGCCGTGTTCCGCCGCCTTTTGCCCCACTTCGGCCGCCCGAGACATCGCTGCTGCGCGCGCAAGCTCGCGGAGTCCGCCATCGCCGTCGGCTTCTCTGTCGCCGTCTAGCCGCCTGTGCGTCTCCGCCGTAGCGCGCGCCTCTTTGCGTTGTTCGTGACGCCTCGCCCGGATCCCGTTGTCCGCGCCGATCGTCGCCGCCGCCGCTGTTCGTGTCATCTTCTCCGCCTCCGGTGAGTGGCGCGCCCGCCGCCGTCGACCTCCAGCCGCCGCGCTCGCCGTTGGATCTCCACCGCGCGCGGATTGCGCCACGCCTCTCCTCCGCAGTTAGCCGCGTGGCTATCCGATCCGCTCCCTCGTCCGATGCGCGACACGTGGCGACCTCGTCGACAAGACGCCAGCGGCCGCTGACGTCACCCCTGCGTCACCGAATTGCCGCGTCATCGTTGGCGCCGGCGCGGCGCGGTGCACGGTGGACCAGGCAGCAGCCGTGGACTCGATCCACCGTGAACCCGATGACGTCGGCGTTGCGCAATAAATCCTTTTCCAGTATAAAAATAAATCCGAAATTTCGATTTTTCGATTTTCGTATTTTCTCTGAATTTAATCTTTCGGAGGCCCGTTCTCACTCATACGAACTCCGATTGAGGCGATTCAAGTTTCTAAATTTTTCTAAAATGAAGATCTTTCTTCCAGAGCCTTTTATTTTCAGTTTTGAGCTTGTTTGAGTCTCTGTTTTGTATTTATTTCTTTTCGTTGCTTATTTTCCGGTAGACGCTAATTCTGAGGGAGCGAACGAAGACTTCGAAGACCAAGATTCAGCACTAGATCAGCAAGGCAAGTCGTAACCTTTGATCATATTGATCCTATGTTTGCAAAGTAATTTATTTTATACACTTGCATGCTATTTACGTATCAATGTTTATTTAATGGGAGTAGATGTATGCCTAGTTGACATTATGCCACCTTGATTCGTTGTATGCCATGTATCCATTGTTAAACCTAGGTTGGGACATTACTAGTTGGACATAATCATTATACCAACATTGGGTTATCGTAGCTATGCTTAGACATGCTTACATATACGTTGGGATTCATGTCACATGTTGAATAATGTTAATCTTGACTTAATGAGATATTGAATCGTGGCCGTTAGCCATCGTTGTAAAATTTGTTGTACTATGGCGGGGTTTGCCATTGGTCTTGGTTGAACGAATTGTTTCTGCAAGTGATCGTGCAAGAAAGGGGTGCTTTCTAGCACATTGGGATGTGGATGTCTTGCCCGAGACAATTTAAGGACTTAATCTTGTGCGCCATTGAACTGGTCTAACCGCACTACCACATGTCGGAATGGGACAGACCTAGTCGATTAATTTGCAATGTCTAGCCTTGAGTACGCCAATTGGTGGTGTGGGTTCCGGATAGACGGGTAGATTCGCAAGGCGCAAGAGGGGCCCTAATGGCGAAACCTTAGCGGGCAAGACTGAGTTTAGACAATGCATTGTAAAGGCTGTCATGATATCTCCGCGACACACCAAAGGAAGTGTGTTAGTAACGCTTGCACAAAGAGATGTTCATGTCTTGTGGGTAAAGTTGTACAACCTCCGCAGAGTGTAAAACTATTCGAATAGCGCGTCATGGTCATGGACAAGCCCGGAATTTCACACGGGTATAGAGTGTTTCATAAAATGTGGAATGTGGAATTGTTGGGATGTGAACGGGAGTTCACCGTTGTTTTGTTGTCTATCATTGATCTATCGCTTATTTATTTATGTTTTCATAAATATGCTTTCAATCTATTTATTGTATTTCAATTCAAGTTATTGCTTTCGCAAAAGAACTATATAGCCGTCATTGTCAAGCCCGCATAAATATATTGCATCATTTCCCTACGGCTTGTCGAGTACCTTTGTACTCACGGCTTTATGCCCTTGTTGATCGATTGTCAAGGAGATAATGAATATCATGAGGAGGAATTCTATGAAGACTACGTGGATTAGGAAGGCGTTCCCCAGACGATTGCCTGTGGCATGTCGAATGGTTCAAATTATCTTTTCCGCTGCAATAGTATTTGTTTCTTAAGCCCTTAAGGCATAATGGTGTAAACATTAACCATAAGGTCGTTTGCTTTATTTAATAATAATTTGCTTCTTCTTAATTAATTCGTTGTATGGAATGGTATTTCATCTATGTTTCCACTGTGTGCACTAGCGTGATCCTGGACTAGTGCAGTATACACAGAGGGTTTCGGATTTGCAAATCCGGGTCCCGACAGCACATCTTAAGATGGAGACTACGGTGAAGTTCATCCTTTATCTTGAATCCAAGGAATGCATATAGAAATAATAGAGTTGTATTGGATGCATACCTTTGGGATTTACATTTTTCAATGAGATAAGACTAATCAAAGATATACTCAATAAAAGAGTTAGTCTCATATTTAGATTTATCAATATGATCATGAATATTATATCCAAGGAATGCAACAAGATATGATAATATGAAATCGAATGCATACCTTTGATATTTTCATCTTTTTCATCCAAAAGAGACTAAAGAGAGTTAAGCTCAACAAAAGAGTTAGTTTCATAAAAGGATTGTCATTAATTAACAATTGAGACTAATCAATATTATGATTATCAAAAGAGTTAGTCTCAATATTGGATTTGTCATTAACACCAAAACCAAATTAATGGAGCTTGAACTTTCACTTCACAACTTTGCCGGGCCTTCTCACAATCTCCTTGAGAAGGTCACCGCGCACGACGCCTCCACAAGCCGTCTAGGTGTCGGCAAATACTAAGAGTAACAAGTCAAGCACCTAGCTTGAACTCCACTACGTACAACACATGTACAATGGTGATCACCAAGTGCAACACATGCACAAGGCTCTCCTCAAGTGCAACACATACACAAGAGGCTCTCAATCCACTCCTAATTGCAACACATGCAATTAGAGCTCACTCTTAGCTCAAAAACTAAATTGGAGAGTGCAATATATGTACAACCCCTCCAAAATGTCTCACAACAACAGCAACACCCAAATGCCAGCCCTTGGCATCCTTTTATAGCCCCCACACGAAATCTAGCCGTTGGGGGACAAAATAGGCAATTTTCAACATTTTCGACACTACCGCCCTTCTAGGGCCGATAGTACCAACTTCCAGGGTAACGGCTCGAAAACTAGCTATTGCGTAGGAAACCCGGTACTACAGCAAGCAAAAGCTCGGTAGTACCGCTCGAGCGGCATTACCGGCCTCCATGGGCGGTATTGCCGGCCTCAACGCAAAATCCAGAACAGCCTTTCTGGAAAATAGTTACCGGCGGCTTGGGCCCGGTACTACCGCACCTCCGGTAGTACCGCCCATTAACCGGCGGTAGCTCCGACCTTTACCCGAACGCAAAAACACACTCTCTGGAAAAAAGGTACCGACCTTCCACACGGTAGTACTGGACCTCCAGTAATACCAGCCTCACAAGGGCGGTAGTACCGGTCGAGCGGCAAGACGGTTGAGCGGCAAGACGATCAAGCGGCGAGATGGCCCCATAAGCGATCGGCGCCCCACGGTACTCTACCGCATTATACTGCAGATCGCCGGATTTGAATGTAACCGATTTTCACAAAAATCTTCTCTTTAAATCAAGCATCAATAATAATTGATTCTTTGAGCCATGTGATGATCAACACATGATCAAGCAATTTGCAAAACACATATGCAAACCCAATTCACATTCTCCAAAGAATCGCATTAAGCACAACTTATTTGCAAAACACATCCGCAAATAAATCACGAACTTATGAGATCAATCCTCTTAGCCATGTAAGGATCAACACATGATCCCGACACTTTACAAAATACATTTGCAAATGCCAACACATACTTTAGGATCAAAACCCATAACTTCCAGCTCATTTGCAAAACACATTTGGAAATAACAAATCCATTCAATATTTTGCAAAAAATACATTTTGCAAACTCAAAGCATAAACCAAACTTAGCCTTGTGATGATCAACACATGATCCAATCACAAGCTAAAACACCAAAGCATGAGCTCTCTATTTGCAACACATGCAAATCTTTAGCACCATGCAAAACAACCACTATTCAAATCAAGTTGCATGAGCTCTCTCCTTTTGCAACACATGCAAAACTTAGCTCAATGCAACAACCAAAACAATCTTAAGTGCATGAGCTCTCTATTTACAACACATGCAAATCTCTAGCTCCATGCAACCACTTTAAACCAAATTGCTTAAGCTCTCTCATTTTGTAACACACGCAAAACTTAGCTCCAAGCAATAACCACATAAACAACATTGCATAAGCTATCTCTCTTTTACAATACATGCAAATCCATAGCTTCATGCAAAAAACCAAAGCAATTAAGAGTTAATAAAGAACCAAACATGCGCTTCCTTATTTGCAACACATGCAAATACTTAGCTCATGCAAAATCCAATGCACGAGCTTCACCCATTCGCAACACATGCTAAATGGTTAGCTCCATACAAAAATCCGATCAAGAGAGTGAGCTAGAGTGAACTGGATTGAGTTCATCAACACATGACGAAGCTTAAGCTAAATGACTCAACCCCTCTTAATAGTACGACAACCTAACTAGCAACCGGTCTCCTATCCAAACACTGAGACCGGTAAAAGACTAGGAACACATCCTTAGCCCTAGCTAGTTTTGCCTTTGCCTCTAGCGATCCACTTGGAGCTTTTATGATATCCAATCATCTTCTCTCCAGGATCGAATCTTCTTCTTGTTCATCAACACATGATGAACCTTCTCTAGACCTTCTCTTCGCTTCGGGATCACCTCTTGAAGCTCATCAACACATGATGACTTCTCGTTCCCAATTCTTTATCTTCTTGGATTCAACCTACTTCACAACTCATTGAAGATCGTTAGTCCAACAAACACGGTTGTTTCAATCATCACCGCACTCCATTAACACATAATGGATGCCTCCAAGATCGATTGAGCACAACCCAAATCAATTTGAATGATTAATTGTGTCTTGAGTACTTTGATGTAACTAACGCTTCATTATACTCAAGAACTTTCCGCTTGTGATTAATCAATAAAGAGACACCATCAACACATGATGAAGCGTTATTTGATTTGATTAAAAGACAACCAAACTCAATTTAAATTTCCTTTAAATTGACATGAGTATATATAACTACACAAGTTTCATATGCTCAATTTGATGGCTAGTAATGATCCATATATGTTTGAGTGATGGAAATAGGATCAATACATTTAGACCATCAACTATAGAACAAACTCCATTAAGTATATGCATATAATTAATTGAGCATGGAATAAATATGCATATAATCAATCTTAGATTGCATATGAGTTTATTCTATATTTGTATGAGTATACTACAACTATGCAAGTTATATATATATACTCAAAGGGTTGTTTCAAAGTCTTTATCCTTTATTTTATTTTGCAAGAAGATATGGATCAATACTATTGAAACATCAAGTTAAATTATAAACTCTCCTTAGATGTGTGAATTCATGTAATATATGGAATTAAAAACATAATGCACATCTTTGATATATAAGCAATGGAAGAGTTCATCTTTTAAATTGATTCCTATGTATGCATTAAACTAATAGAGTGAATACGAGTGCATACCTTGGGTTTTTCATTTTCCATCCAAATTTGAGACTAATAAGAATGTAGCTCAATTAAACATGTTAGTCTCATAATGATTAGATTTTAATATGAAACCAATCATCAAAACTAATGGAGCTTGAACTTACAGTGGCAATGCTGCAGATCTGTAGGCAAGATGAGGAAGGCCACAGCAATGGCCGACGGAGACGCGAGGCCACAAATCACAAGGAGGGAGGCTGAGCAGGCAGCGTTTAGACCGTGCTCGCGGCATCTCCGTTCTTTCGGGAACTTCCCCCGGGATTGGGCCTGCTTCACTTAGATCCGAAACCTAGCGTAACCAAACAGTTCTACGGGCCGAAGTAGTATAGGTTTTTTGATTTGTTTTTGACTTTTTTGACCGGATCCACTGTTAGGTGAATAGATGATGCGAGTGCTTGAGTTTTGGTCCAATAACCCTTAAGAAAGTCATCTCCTATGAAAATTTGTTGAAAAACCGAATTTTGAGATATTTTTAAAAAACTACAGAAACACTGTTGGATATCTATAAATTATATGTATTTTATCATGATGTGAAAAATTTATGGTACCATAATAAGAAGTGTAGGATCATACATAAAAATTTTCAAAATAATTGAACATCATTTGTTACCTTTAAAAAATCAAAAACCGAATAAACATAATTGGGACAGTAATGTTGTCAGAATTTTATTAATTTTCCCGAGTGTGATCATGATCTAAAATTTTTATGAGAGATTAATAATTGCCTCAGTACCATTCTTTAAAATCTTAAAAAAATTTCAACTTTTTTTGTTTGTTCAATCAAATGTATGTATGCATTGAGCTTCATTTGTTATATTTCAAAAATCAAAAACAGAAAGAACATAAATAGTACAGTGCACTTGTAAGAATTTTATAAATTCACTGGAGTATGATCATGATTTACAATTTGTATGATATCTTAATCATTTCCTTAGAACCCTTCTGCAAAATTTTCAAAAATTTTAAACCTTTTTTGATTATTAAAGCAAATTTATGTATTTATCATCAGGCTTTTATTAGGACGTAGTATGGTCATAATTTTTAGAACTTCTTGAAGCTTGATCATCATTTGAAATTTTATAAAAACATTAACAATACATCAAGAAAATCCACAAAAATTTTCAAAATCTTCTAATGTAGTTTGTACTATTTTTCATTTGGTTGAAGTTTGCCGGTATGGCTTTTATCAGGACAGTAGCACTGTCCGAATTTTTAAACATTCATGAAGCTTGATCATCATTTGAAAATTTTATGGGAATATTAGTTATGCATCATAACCAAGCACAAAAATTTTCTAACGTGGTTTGTTTGATTTTTAATTCGGTTAAAACTTGCCGGTCAGCGTTTTATCAGGATAGTAGCAATATTTGAATTTTTAGAAATCCTCAGATTTGATAATCATCTGAAATTTTTATTGGAACATCACTGATGTGTCAGGAAGCTACACAAACAATTTCAAAATTTTGTGACAACGTTTGAGCTATTTTTCGCTCGGTGCAATTTTGCCGAGATCTCGGCAAAACCAGCTGAAATTTCGGTTTTCTTGGTAAAACAAATCCGGATTTGAATTTTTATTTTTGTATTTCATCTGGAATTTGTCCGAAAATTCTAAATCTCGTCGAGATTTCGTTGAGATTTTATTCTCCGGCCACGGACAAAATTTGGAGCGAAAACGAGATTTCAATCCTTATGAGAATACGCTGGTCCTTTCGACATCCCGCAAAAATAGGCCGAAACTACTCTTCCAAACAAGGCCTAGAATGTTGCGCTAGGTTGAAGCCTGACCAATTATACCGGGATTTTTTTGGCGCTTAAAAAAGTATACTGGCATTTAACTAACCATGCACGTCTTTTACCGCTAGCTCGTACCTACGAGTAAGGTTTGAAAATTCGGTTTCGGAATAAATTTCGTCCCCTGGTCGGATCACGAGATTTCGGCGAAATTTCAAAAATTTGAAAAATTTCGGGTGAAATTTGAATTTGAAAACTCAAATCCGGTCCATATAGTAACGAAAAATCCCGAAATTCGGCGAAAAATCCCGAAATTTCGGGTTTTTTGCAACGGAAAAAATTGGATCAAATTATGTCAAAAACTTTTTAAATTTTTTTGAAGAGTGCTGACACATTGATGATATTTTCATAAAAATTTCAGATTATTCTGAATTCTATGGAATTTTTAAAAATTCAAAAATTGCTACTGTCCTGATAAAACGTTGACCGGCAATTTTGAACCGAATGCAAAATGGTTCAAACCACGTTATAAACATTTGGATTTTGTTTTACATGGTTACGATGTATCTCTAATGCTCTCATAAAAGTTTTAGATGATGATCAAACTGTATGAATTTTTAAAAATTCGAACAGTACTACTGTCCTGTTAAAAGGCTTACTGCCAAATTTGAACAAAATGAAAAATTATCTAAACCATGTTAAACACTTTTAAAATTTTTTGTGGGTGGTCCTGATGTAATACAAATTGTATTTAAAATTTTTAGATGATGATCATTTTCAAATAATGTTTAAAAATTCAGACAATGCTACATCGTGATAAAAGTCTGATGATCAATACATAGATTTGCTTTAGCAATAAAAAAAGTTTAAAATTTTTACAGAATGGTGATAATGAAGTTATTAATATCTCATAAAAATTTTGAATCATGATCACACTCCAGTGAATTTATAAAATTCTTACAAGACACAGTACCATTTATGTTCTTTTCTTTTTTATTTTTGAAATATAATATAACAAACGAAGTTCAATGCTTACATAGATTTCATTGACCAAACAAAAAAGTTGATTTTTTTAAAAAAATTGATATAATGTTACTGATTAAATTATTAATCTCTCACAAAAATTTTAGATCATAATCACACTCAAGAAAATTTATAAAATTCTGACAATGTAACTATCCCAATTATGTTCATTCTGTTTTTGATTTTTTAAAGATAGCAAATGAAGTTAAATTATTTTGACATTTTTTATGTGTGATCCTAAACTACTAAATATAGTACCATAAAATTTTCAGCTCATTATCAAGCTTGTACAATTTTATAAAAATCTGAGAGTGTTTCTACCAAAATTTTAAAATATCTAAAAAATTCGGTTTTTCAGGAAATTTTCACAAGAGATGACTTTCCTAAGGGTTATTGGACCAAATCCGGCTCTAAAAGTGCCAAAACCGGCAAAAAAAACGCGAAATTTTGTTACTGTAGCAATTTCAAAAAATTTTAATTTTTTTTTCGGCTGGTACTTTAAATTTTAGGGTGGTCCGAAATCCGAAAATTCGGCGAGATTTAGAACCCTGCTTACGAGCCGTACGGAACTAGCAGCTGGTAAATAGCTAGGCTTGTTTTGCTAAACATGAGATTGGTGGAAACCTGTAAAGGTAATCCAGTCACTGGTGGGCGGTGGCTGCCACGATAAACTCTTCTCGATATCATTTCGACTAAAAAGTTCCACAGAAGTTATGTAAAGGTAGTGGCTCTCCGTTGGACTTGCCATCATATAGAACTTGAAGCCCAAACACTACTGATGATAAAATCTATACCCTTTTATAATGCACCTAAGCATTCTTTTCTATGTTCACCCCAAATAATGCACCTCACTAGAGATGGCCCAACCTTCATGCACCCAGCGAAACGTCCTCAGAAACTTGCCTCCATCAAAATTAATCTCTCAGATCTTTCCTCAGCTTTACTCACCCACATCCTATGGTCATTGTTTAATGCGTCTAACTCATCCCTGTGGCCCATAACAGATCTCCCCTCACCTCCAGCATCATCTCAAGGAAAAGGAAACAAATATCCTGGAATTAAGGAAAAAGAAACAAACGTTTTAGAAAAGGAAAAGACCATATATTACGTGCTGGAAAAAGAAAACCGAAAGACAGGACACTATACTAATGTAAAAAGAAAATGATACACTAACTTCAAGTTTTTAGTTACTGTAGTGAGAGAGTCGAAAACATATTTTCTTTTAGCTAGCAATGTCAAGCTTAGTCAGTGCGATTAAAATGGTTGGGCTCATTGGTAGACGCATGTACAAGAATGCGAACCGAGGAGCCATGTTGAACATGTATTTAACCAAAAATACATTTATGGTATAAAAGTCTAAGGGGGCGTATTTGCACAGGCCACAGGTTTCGGGCCTTCCTTATTGGGCCATATCGATGGCCAGGTTCAAAATCCCGTTGAAATTTTGAAAATCTCGACCGAGATTTCGGATTTCAGTCGAGGAAGAGATTTCAAATCCAGGAAAAATGAAAAAATTGAAAATTCTCAAAAATACACATCACAGATGGTTTTTGGTTAAAGCCGTCTGTGATGTGAACATGAGGTATTTTGACTGGAACTTAAAGTTTTTTGTTCTGAGATTTCGGTGTTTTTCATCGAGATCTCGGTAATTTTTACCGAGATCTCGGAAATCCCGGTCCAAAAAAAGCCGGATTTGAAATTTGCTCTTTGTATTTCATCCGGATTTCGTCCGAAATTTCGAGATCTCGCCGAGATTTCGGATTTCGGTCACTTCCGAGATATGATCCGGAACCAAAATTTGAAATCTTGATTGAGGGTAAGGCGTCTGCCTCATTTATGCAAATTTGTGTTGGTGGCAAAGTTAAAAAAGCCGACGAAAACCGGTCGGTTTTATGTGGAGTTCAAATGTAAATTTAAAAAATTTAAAGAAATTTAGTAAAAAGTGTTAATTTTTTTTTATTTTTTTGTGAGGTCCCGATGCAATGCTAATAATGCTATAAAATTTTCAAATGATTATCAGATCTGTGTGTTGTTTAAAAATTCTGACAGTGATATTGTCACAATATATGCTCTTCAGTTTTTTATTTTCTAAGGGCACAAAATGAAGTCTAATATTTCATAAACTTTTTGTGTGATGTTATAACGTAATTACAATTATGTTGTAAAATGTCCAGATGATGATCCGATATGTGTATTGTTTAAAAATTCTGAAAGCACTATTATCATTGTATATGCTCTTCTATTTTTGATTTTATATAAGTACTAAATGAAGTATAATATTTATGAAAATTTTATTACATAATCCTTTTGCACTATTATGGTTACATTAAAATTTCAGAATATAACAAATCTTTTACATATTTATAAAAATCTAACAGTGTCTTTGTTCCTTTTCATTAATTGCTGTTTTGGATTTTTTAGAAGTAACAAATGATTTAAAAAATTGTTTAAATTTCTCTGAGGTGTTTTATAGATTAATTAGGATTTGTTGTAATTTGTTCAAATTGTTTTGCAATTTTTAAAAATTTTCTTTGTATTTTCACAATTTTTCCTTCCGTCGTCGGTTTTCGACCTTTCCGAGCGGTTTTCAATTTTTTTGAATTGGTTTGACCACCTATTTAAGTTTCGTAAACCCATCGATGCCGACCAGATACCGGTTTTTATATGCAAAACAAAAATGTGAATCCTGGTGGGTGGACCTCGATAGTGGTTTTTTTCCATTCGATTCTTGTATGTCTTTATTTTGGTACGTTCAACTATGAGCTAGCATATTTTAATTATGGTTTTATCACGCCTGGTATATTGTTATGTAATTATATGTTGGTGGATTATAACTATGGTTTTGTTACTCGTTCGTTCCTGGTTTTCTCTACGCAACTGCCAGTTGGTGGATTTCAGCAGTAGTTTTATTACACATCTACCGTTGATTTAGTCTAACTATGAGATGGCAGAGTTCAATCACATTTTTGTTATGCTCCCACTCTTGATACGGTTTGATTTCTGCGATTTATGGTCGATTTTCGGTAGCGGTCTCGTGATCGCAGCTGATTTAGTTTATGCAACTATAATCTGAACCGTTGATTGCTTAATCCAATGGTGGGAAAACTAGACTGGGCTTCTACTCCGATTTTTTTTAAATAATATGTTTTAAAATAATTTTACAAAAATAATACGTTAGATTTTTTTTTTACAAAAATACACTTCTCTATCGCCAATTGAAATGACGATAAAAGCTCTGTCACCATTTCAATCGACAACATGGTTCTATCGCCAATTCAAATGACGACAGAAGCCTGAGCCTTGTCGACCAAATGAATCTACGATAAAATAATCCATCGCCAATTCAATCTGCGATAAAACATACCTCCATCGTTAATTCATTTAGCGACAAATCTTGTGTCACCATTTTAAATCGCAATAGAGGTGTATTTTTGTAATTTTTCTTAAACTATTTTAAAAAATTCCCTTGTATTTCCCTGGACCGATGTATCCCCCACCAACCTTTGCCATTTCCCCCTCCCAGTCGGAACTCGGAACCCGTTCTTCCAGTCTTCTTCTTCACATCATCTCCCCTACGCTCCCCTCCTATTCCTCCTCAACTAGGGTTTCTTCGCTCCCAAAATCTCGCCCCCGCCATGGCCAAGACCAAGCAGGGCAAGAAGGAGGTGGACTCCTACACCATCCGCGGCACTAACAAGGTCGTCCGAGGTACGTCCCACACGCCCCCACCCACCGCTTCTGTTCGTGTTGCCGTCTCCGGCGAGAAATCTGATGCAATGTCCTTGTTGGGAAGTCGGCGACTGCGTGCTGATGCGGCCGTCGGACTCGGACAAGCCGCCGTACGTGGCGCGGGTGGAGAAGATGGAGGCGGACGGGCGCGGCAGCGTGCGGGTGCGGGCGCGGTGGTATTACCGCCCCGAGGAGTCCAAGGGGGGTAGGCGGCAGTTCCACGGCGCCAAGGAGCTCTTCCTCTCCGACCACCTCGACATGCAGAGCGCCCACACCATCGAGGGAAAGTGCGTCGTCCACTCCTTCAAGAAATACACCAAGCTTGACAACGTTAGGCCCGAAGACTTCTTCTGCCGGTTCGATTACAAGGCCGCTACTGGCGCGTTCCACCCCGACCGTGTGGCCGTGTATGTAGATCTTTATCCATTTTCTTGGTGTTGAATGCTGATTGTTCATTCCCCCAATGCAATGTTTATCTTATGGTTTGTGTGTGTCTATCTGTTGTGAAGCTACTGCAATTGCGAGATGCCGTACAACCCAGACGATCTCATGGTGCAGTGCGACGCTTGCAAGGACTGGTAAAACTGTTAACAAAATTCGTCTTTCTTTTATAATGCTCCTTTTTGTGCTGTATGTAAGTATATGCTGCATGTAAATAGTGAAACTAGATGCACACTTGAAATGGTAAAGATCATGTACAGTGGCAGTCATTCCTGGGATCTTGATAACTTCAATAGCGATGATCACTTGTTAGTTGTTACAAGACCTGCGAGATGGTATCAAATCTCCATTGATGCACTTAACTTGATCTGCCTTTTCTAAAGCGCTAGTGTTCTGTCTAGATGCTTGTCTGGATGTAATTGGACCGTTTGGCATTATTTGCTGACATTATCTATTTCTCATGCCTTACTAGTTAGGGCCTGTTTGGTCTGCAGTAATTTCACAGGAACTCTGCAGGACAAAGTACGGTTCCTACAGGAACCATCATAGAAGGCATTTGACAAACGCACCAGGTTTTTTGGGGAATCCAATCATCCATGCTGTTACTGTCTAGTTATAAATTTAAAATAGATAATGCTCATAAAACATTTGTGATCTCATTATCCCTGGATCTTTAGAAAAAGCTTTTTAAGATAAGTTATATGATCTCATTATTCATGTGTATTTTTTCTGTATCTTAAAATATTGGTATTGGAACTTCCACTGTGGTCATTTATGTAACATGCATCATTTTATGTACAAACTACGAAGTGATGCTAGAGGATTCCAGATTGCACGCTGAAATATTAGGATTTTGTAGCTGTATCTCTTGTTATGTTTTTTTCCCTGAATAGATTCTTCATTTGTATGTGTCATAGCCTGTTCCTATGTTCATGAAATTCATGCCATACTTTGTTTGCCATCTTTATTCACCAAGTACAATGCTCATTTTCTCTAGTGCTTTAGAATTCTAAGTGCCATTTACAGGCGTGGAAAACTTATTGATCTCTTGTAGGAACTATAGGTCCTATGTCCATAGGAGTGCAAAAATGTACATGCGTGGTTCTGAGACAGTATGCACTTGCGTTGCTTGTCATGTCACTTACACTTAAAATAATATCTGAATTTTTTTAGCTTTCCTTCAGCTAGATGTTTGTGGTGCCAGGACTCAGGGCCTGTGTGGATAAATATAACTATATAAAATAGTGAATGTAAAGCAGTTTACCATTTTACCTGTTCTTTGTATGCTCCGATTGTTCTTCTGTATTTGCATGTTATTGTCCTCCTGCCTTATTCAGATCCTGCCACACACAGGTTCCATCCATCTTGCATGAGTATGACAATTGAGCAGGCCAAAAAACTAGAACACTTCGTGTGTTCGGACTGTGTTAAGGAAAATGGCTCAAAGAGACCTTCAAATGCATATGCAACTTCACCAAAGTCTGAGCCTAAGGTAAGCTAATATTTTGTTCATATTGGAGGAGGTGATTATTTATATTTTCTTTTCAGATAGTTAATTATTTGGCCTATTAGATTATTGATCCATTTTCTTAGGAATTACATATGTGGAATTGTCTTGCAGCTCTTGGCATTGTTTGTCAACTAAATCATGTTCATTGTTTAGTAGCTGAGCAAATGCTCAGAAGGTATTTCTTATCTATTTATTTCAATAAAGTCCCTAAAACATTTTCTTTGAGTTTATTCTTGTTTGGAGTGAATCCAAGGTTGTGGTGCCTCAATTGATATCTTAAGCTTACTAGTTTTACTCTTTTTTCAAAAGTAGCTCACTGTTCTTTGGTGGGGCTTCTATTTTCTCAGATATTTCAGATACAAATGTTATCTTTTGCTCATTCAAAGCCTTGATAGTAAATTATTTCCTGGATCGGACTTTATGGAATTTGCAAGAAGATGTGATTGGACTGGAATCTCTTGCGTGTGCCCCACAAATATGTATTTGTCCAGACATTCAATCACAAATATGTATTTGTCCAGACATTCAACTTAAATTCATAAGCACCACCTAATTTTTTCGTACATAGCACCACCTAATTTTTTCGTACATAGTTCATTTTTTTTGGGGAATAGTTGGCATAGGTGTAGTTTATCTTTGACTGGTACTCTGGCAGAATTAAGCCTTGAACTTTACATGTTTGTTGATGCTTCTTTTTAGATGTAATCTGCACATGTTAAGCTCTAAGAAACTAAGTGTATGAAAAAATAAAGGCAGTAAATCCACAATATGCTGATGCCCTAAGCCTATCAGTCTTTGCCCTCCACATACCTATCTTATTTGTTAGGATTTTCATAGGCAGTTAGGCACTGGACACGGTGTCTTACCCCTTTTCTTAGCATTTCAATAGTAATTCAACTGCTTATATACTTGGTCTCCTACCACCTTTTCTTTAATGTGTCCTCTTGTCTTGTGAATTGTAGGCTGAGTCAAAAAGGCAGAGGAGATAACTCTAACTACAAATGCTTCTGTGGTGAATCAGCCCTTTCCTTGTTGTTGTGAAGTTTTGAGGTGTACAGTGCAATATAGCAAATGTTAGCAGAACTCAGGCTTCGTTGTCTTGTCAAAGTCAAAACATTATGTTGTGCTGCTGGGGAATGGTTTCGCTCAGTTTAGTGGGTATGGCATGCTGTTCTATGCTGTGCCGTCGGTTTGGTATGAAAGAACACCTGCGGTGATGACTCACCAACTTAGATCCCTGTGCCGCGTGTGTTAACTTAATTCCTGTCAACAATTCCTCTGTGTGACTGATAATTTAATTCTCATGTAGCATTTTAGATCTGTCATTGCAGAGTCGTACACGAAGTATTGTTGTTATTCTGGGTGTTTTTACCATTGGTTGCTAGTGTTGGCTTAAGAGTTTACAACCCTGTGGTTCTTGAGCGCAGCTGCTATTTGCCAAACTGTGTTTGCCTGCTGCGCCTCTTCGTATGTCATAGTTCGCATTTTAGGAGATGCCACTGCGTGGTTCATCAGTTTGGGTAAATTATTAGGGAAGCTAGCATCTGTTGCGGTTGCGGCAGATGAAAAATGGAAACTTAGCTAGTGGGCTATGAAGTCCTTGCTAGTAGAGGACTAGTGGTATATCCAACGGGTGGGCTCGGTTGGGCTCGAGTTCACCTTTCAGTTGCCAGATCCTATGTATTATTTCTAGCAGCGATGTTCATTTTTTGGCATATAAGTGGCGAACGTACACGTACTCAGGTCATGTTTAGAGGAAGAAGAAATTTTGTTGGGTGGTGAGCTACTTTTTAAACCATATTGCTTCATGGGTCGCTGCTTATTGAATACTTAATTTTGCAATTGGTAACTCCACTTGCTATTTGTAAAACTGGCTTTGAACTCTCGATGCACGTAGAGACTATATAGAGAGAGGGAGGTGACTCGACATCTCTTATTTGCGAGGATATGACAGTTTATCAAGTAGGGGGCACTTGATGCACGTTGTCGGGACTCGGCGATTGTGAGGGCACGACGAGGACATCGAGTGAATGTCGGGGAGCTAGCGAGGGCACGATCGTGTAGCAACGGACAACCCACTACGGTGATGGTGATCAGATTGTGAAGGTGGTGTAGTGTGCGTTGGCAAGTGCTTAACGGCTGGGTGGACTGATCAAGACAACAAATAGATAATATGAGCCCCTCTTCTAATATATGATTTTTGAGACGTGTTTCAATGCTTTCCTTTTTGATAAATGCAGAAATATTAAAGTATGAATGAAAGGTAGATAGTGATTACTTACCTTTTCGCTTACTTCAAGATTTGTGCAACTTGTATTGGAAAGAAAAAGCATTGAAGCACAGTTCATGATTTTTTTATCAATTGTAAATATGTCAGTAGGTTGAAAGAGACAATAACCGGTTTGTTTGATTGATTGGTGTTAACTTATTTATAGATTTCCAAAAGTTTAACAAGCGAATGTTGTACAAGTATTTATCAAATAATGAACTACAAGCAGTAACACACGAACCGATAAGAATACAACATAAGCTGCATAGCACATTTGTCTCAATTTAATCTAATTTTTTGAGCTCACCTTCTATTTTGATCTTGGATTCGCCGTAGGAGGAGAGTTAGGGTACGTTTGGATCTTGTGCTTCTCCTAGCCTCACCTCGTCACGCAAGACTTTGGTAGAGCAGCTTTGCCAGGGAATCTCGCTCGCGTTGGCAAGAATTTCCTTACCCATGACTTAGGCTGGCAAGGTTAGCCCTGTCTCTCCTCGCTCGGCTAGGCAAAGCTAGTTGAGGGCCAAATATGCTTTTTGGTCTTTGTTCGGCTTGATCACAATCCTAGCTCTCATCTATAGTCCAAATTCTCAGCTCACCCGTCTCGGTTAAAAATAAGCCTCTCAAACAAGTCCGTTGGGCACGTGTGAACATCTTGTGAACAGTGTTCATATATAGTCTTCTATACTTTATTTTTTTACAAATCTAGTCCTCTTTACACATGTTTCTACAAAAATAACCCTCTCATAACCGTGGAAGAGCAACATGTGCCCCTTTTTGCTCCTGGAGAGCGCGGAATATGCGGAGCCAACGCCAGTGCGGGAGGACAAGCTATCGCACACATGGAGCGTGGAAGCCTTCCTTTTGCCCTGCCCAAGCGTGGCATAGTCTGCAGCATGTGACTGTTCATGCCACTGTTGCTGTTCCTAGTACTGTTCATGAGCGAGAATACTGTGCTGCTGTGTTGTAGCGCGGAAGGAAGGCTTCTTGTAGCAGCTCGAAAAATTAAAAAAAAATAAAGTTTAAAATGCAATTTGGGATTTTGGTCTTATTTTGAATTTCTATCTTTCCTATGATTTTCTTGGATTTTGGTTTTTAAGAATACCCTTTATATTGTTGAATCTCTGATTTCCAAACTTTGAAGATCAAAATTATATAAGGATAAAATCTAAAGAAAATTTATTTAAATTCTAAGACTATTCCAGAACACCTCTAAATAATTTCAGAAACATTTGAAAGCATTTGATAAACCTGAGAAACCAAAAACAACAACAATTCAAAAACAACTATAACACTATCAGATTTTTTATAAAAATGCACATATTTGATCATCATCTAAAAATTTTATGGTATCATCTTCAAACCACTAGGATCGTACAGAAAAGTTTTCAAAATAAATAAACCTTATTTAATAACTCTGAAAAATAAAAAACAGAAAGCATATATTGAGACAGTGACCTTGTCAGAATTTTATAAAATTACCCAGATGTGATCATGGTCTGAAATTTTTATGGAAGCCTAAAAATTTCCTCAAGATCATACAAAAAAATTCTCAGAAATTCTGGATCAATTATAATAGCTCGGCCAACTCGAAAACTCTCATATGTCCAAAAAAGTGAGTCTCAGTTTTCTTTCTTCCTCATCTTGATATCACTGTCGTGTGGGCCTCTTCCTTGCCCAGCACCACCCGGTAGTGCCTCACCGCCCTGTCTCGCTGCCCCTGGGATCGGAGTTCGGTTGCCTACCCCCTCAGCTAGGCGCCTTCTCTCCTCTATCTCACCCTGACCGAACCCACCTCCTCCGTGCGCAAGTCGCCAACCGCACCTTGCCATTCCGCTGGTCAGCGCGCCTATCCCTGCCACTCTGAGCTGCCATTATTGCTCGGCCCCAGTGCCCTACCATGGCTACGTCATCATGCCAAGTCAACCTCTGCCCCGTGCTCTCTCGGCCGCGAGTCAAAGGGAAAACAACAAGCTTCATACAAGCCACGCCCTTCGCGTCGCCTGACAACCATCACCTCCCAGCTGCTTCCAGGCGTGCGTGACATCCCAAGAGCTCGTGCCTCGTGTCACCCTATCCCCTTCCTCCTCCTGGTCACGACCAAGCTCACAGGAGTCTTTCTGTCGTCCTGCCCTTCGCCTATTTAAGGCCTGCCAAGCCCCTCCTTGACTCCCTGCACCTCCCCTCCATCTTCCTCTGCTCGCAGCCTTGCCTGATTGCCACTCAATTCGGACATTGCTGACTGAAAGCATCTAGGCCCCTAATTCGATTTGGTTTCGGTAATTAATGACAATTGTGTTTAAAGGACTAATATTTTCAATTGAGTATTTTGAGAATAGGATTGGTCCGAATTTCGGCAATCGTGGAAGCATGGAAATGATGAAAAGAAGATCAACACGTCGAGACAAGATGGCAAAGGTATAAAATTTAAGGACCTTTTCATAGCTTTTGCCAATCTCGGAGTTTTGAGAAAAAGATCGGATTGCTAGAATAGGCGTCGTACTATTAAGAGCGGTCTCGATCGCTTGTTCGATGTCGAAAAATATTTAGAGGCTAAATACATGTGTACTTGGAAATATGCATGACATTGCGTTCAAAGCAAAATAAAAAAGAATAGAAAAATGCATTCTTGGCCTATAGGGCCGGTGCTACCGGGCCCACTCCGGTCGTACCAGCCGACGGTATGACCGAGGGTACCCAGGTCTGTTTTTTACCGAGAAGAACATTTTTGGCCGCTGAGTGGCGTGGTCATACCGGACTGAGTCCAGTCATACCGTCCAGCGGTATGACCAGGGTTAAGTCAGCCTGTTTTTTTCCAGAGAGAAGGATTCTTGGTCAAAAGGGGAAATTTGAGGTCCGGTATGACCGGACCCCCTCCGGTCATACCAGCCACAGTGACCAACGGTCACTGATAGTGCATTTAATGCACTGTAGCGACCGTTGGCTACTGAGGAGCAGTCATACCGCCCTATGGCCATACCGGCCCTAGGGCGGTATGACCGGCCTCCCAAGGCATTTTGGAGATCCTTTTAGCCAACGGCTATATTTGATTGGTGGGGGTTATAAATACACCCATCTGCATTCTAGAGCCACTCTTGGATCTCATTGATTATTCTTGAGCTCTAGAAAGTCTCCAACTCATTGTGTGCATTAAATTCTCATTTTGAGAGAGTTAGGAGCAAATTCAGGTGTTGCATTTAGTGTTGAGCCTTTAAACACTTGATTCGACCTCAAGCAAGCGTCAAGACTTATTTACTCTTGGAGGTTGCCGCCTCCTAGACAGTTTGGAAGCGTTCGTGCTGGTGAGCTTCTCAATGGAGATTGTGAGAAGCTCCAGCAAGTTGTGAAGACCGGAGTTCGCCTACCCAGAGCGGGGAAGAACTACCAAAGTGATCGAGGAAGGCTCAAGTGATTGGATCCGACTTGAAGTTGTTCAAGTCACCACAACGTGGATTAGGGAAGACTGACAAGTCTTCGAGACCACGGGATAAATTCTTGTGTCTCATTCTCTTGTGGTTTGAATTTTCTATTCTTGTGCACAATTCACATTTCTAGAAATTTAAGTGCTCTGCTCTTGTGCTTAGAATTATATCTTGCCCATACTTAGATTGTTGGAGCACTTAGTGAACCCTAAAGAATTTAGGTTCAATTGTCAAAAATTGCTATTCTTGCTTAGTAATTTTATTTATTGCAATTATAGCCGAAAAATTTAGAAACCTCCTATTCACCCCTCTCTAGTTGGTTATCCTTGATCCTACAAGTGGTATTAGAGCTTGGACTCTCTTTTGGGGCTTTACCGCCGAGAGACTAAAGGATGGCTAGCAACGGGGTATCCATAGGAAAGACACCTTTCCTTGATGGCACAAATTATGCGTACTGAAAAATACGTATGTCCGTTTAACTTAAGGCCATGAGCCCAAACATATGGAGAATTGTAGATGAGGGTTTCGCTATCGGATTAAACCCCACACTCACATTGATCAAGAAGAGCAAAATTATCATCTCAATGCTCAAGCAATGAATGCTCTATTTGGAGCCTTGAACGCGGATGAGTTCAATCGAGTGAGCAACCTTGACACTGCTCATGAGATTTGGACTACTCTCTCAGAAATTCATGAGGGAACATCCTCGGTCAAGGATGCCAAACTGCATATGCTTCGGATAAAATATGAGAGTTTCATTATGTTACCCCATGAGAACATCAATGAGATGTACTCAAGGCTAAATAACATAGTGAATGATCTCAAAGGCCTTTGGGCGTCATTAATCGATCTTGATGTTGTTCGTAAGATTCTTAGGGCACTTCCGGACAAGTATGAGACATTGGTGACGTTGTTTCTCAACTCACCGGAGTTGTCAAGGATGACGCCCATCGGACTTCTTGGAAACCTCATCACGAATGAGCTTTACAAGAAGGATAAGGAAGAGCTTTTGGAGCAAAGCTCTTTGAAGAAGAAGTACATCGCCTTTAAGGCGAAAGTGGATTCAAGCGATGAGCCGCTTGAGGACTCCAAAGAAGATGACATCGAGGAAGAAATAGCACTCCTCGTAAGAAGAATGAGGAGATTTATGAAGATGCGCTCAAGCTCAAGCGCCCCTCATAAATTCAAGAAGGGACAACACTCTAGCACCAACCGATATGCAAATATTCAGTGCTATGAGTGTGATGAGAAAGGGCACATTGCCTCTCATTGTCCAAAGAAGAAGGACGGCAAAAACAAGTCGCCCAAGAAGAAGAAGGTCTTCCAAGGGAAGAAGAAGCTTTTCAAGAAGCTTCACAAGGACGGCAAAGGCGAGGCCCACATTGGAGAGTGAGATTCCGAAGAAGAGTATTCGAATTTCGACTCCTCCGAAGATGACACACCTTCAAAGAAGAAGGGTCTCGCCGGCGTCGCAATCGAGGATGCTTCTTCACCTTTCGTCACTCCTTTTTGTATCATGGTAAAAGGAGATCATAAGGTAAAGTCTAATGACGATGACGAACCGACATATGATGAGCTAATAGATATACTTGAGGATTTGAATGAATACCTCGGCAAAGAAAAGTCTAAACATAAGGCTTTGAGAAAAGAGTATCTCTCTCTCAAAGACTCTTATGAGGAGTTAAAGGAAGCTCATGAGACTCTCCTTGATGAGGGGCATTCAAAGGCTCAAATTGATGTTGGCATTAGTTGCAAAATTATTGATGATATGCCTAGTCTAGAAATTGATTCTTGTTATACATAAAAAAACTAG
This sequence comes from Otatea glauca, assembly GCA_036346275.1. Taxonomy (NCBI): domain Eukaryota; kingdom Viridiplantae; phylum Streptophyta; class Magnoliopsida; order Poales; family Poaceae; genus Otatea; species Otatea glauca. Next base: position 32,970,434 of record CM070725.1, read on the forward strand.
CATATCTACTTCTTCTGATGATTTATTTGATATGCCTTCAAGTTCATGCTCTAGCTCTATTTCTAGTCATGAAAATTTAATTGTTGAGAATAATGAGCTTAAAGAGCAAGTGAACAAACTAAGCAAAAGTTTAGATAGATGCTTTAAGGGTAAAGAAACACTAAATAAAATTTTGAATAGTCAAATGTGTTCCTACAACAAAGAAGGTCTTGGGTATATTCCCAAGAAGGGTAAGAAAATTAGTAACAAAGCTCCTCGGTTTGTAAAATCAAATTGGAAGCTTTGTTATAAATGTCATGATGTAGGGCATATAGCAAATGATTATCCCTTGGGAAAATCATCTAAACATAATATTTATGATTCATGCTATGTCCTTAAGAAAAATATCAATGGTAAAATTATTTCCATATTTGTTGGGACTCCTATACTTGGCCGAAGAAAGAATGTCATTTGGGTGCCCAAAGCCTTGGTTACTAACCTCCAAGGACCCAAACAAATTTGGGTACCTAAAAAAGTTTGATCTTCTTTTGTATGTGAACTACAAGACCGGTGGACGGCATTGGGTGTTAGATAGTAGATGCACTCCACACATGACTGGCAACCGGAAAATGTTCACCACATTTGAAGTTGGGAGCGACCAACACGACAAGATCACTTTTGGTGATAATAGCAAAGGAAAGGTATTGGGATTGGGTAAAATCGCTATCTCAAATTATCTTTCCATCTCAAATGTCTCTCTAGTAGAAACATTAAATTTTAACTTGCTATCCGTTGCACAAATTTATGATCTTGGTCTTAATTGTATCTTTTCTAGAGATGGAGTTGTTATTTCTAAAGAAAATGATAATTCATTGGTATTCAAAGGTTTTATATTTGAAAATTTGTATTTAGTTGATTTCACCTCAAATGAGTCATATCTTCAAACTTGTTTAATTGCAAAAACCTCCTTGGGTTGGTTATGGTATAGAAGACTAGCTCATGTTGGGATGATTTAACTGAAAAAGCTTTTAAAAAATGATCTAGTTGTGGGCTTGAAAGATGTGAAGTTTGAGAAAAATAAACATTGTAGTGCTTGCCAAGTCGGTAAGCAAGTGGCTGGTTCTCATCCTTCAAAGAGTATCATGTCCATATCTAGACCATTAGAGCTCTTACATACGGATTTGTTTGGCCCAAAAACCTATAAAAGCATCGGGGGCAATTCTTATTGTTTGGTCATTGTAGATGATTATTAGAGATATACTTGGGTTTTCTTTCTAGATGACAAATCCGAAGCCTCCGGTATTTTCAAAAGTTTTGCAAAAAGGGCTCAAAATGAATTTGATTTTAAAATAAAGAAAATTCATAGTGATAATGGTTTCGAGTTCAAGAATACAAGAATCGAAGATTATTGTGATGAACTTGGAATAAAGCACAAGCTTCCGCTACCTACACTCCGGAGCAAAATGGAGTCGTAGAACGGAAAAATTGAACATTAATTGAAATGGCAAGAACTATGGATGATGAGTATGGTACTTCTGATAATTTTTGGGCAGAAGCTATCAATACCGCTTGCCATGCAACAAAGCGTAACATCTCCTATTTTCGCGTTTTTGGTTGCAAGTGTTATATTTTGAAAAAAGGTGTTTGGCTCTCAAAATTTCAAAGTCGTTGTGATATCGGTTTCTTATTTGGTTATTCATCGAATAGTAAAGCTTATTGTGTCTTCAATCAAACTAAAGGTTTTGTTGAAGAGACATGTGATGTTGAATTCGATGAGACTAACGGCTCTCAAGAAGAGCAAGACAATTTGGATGATGTAGGTGATGAAGGATTGAGATAAGCAATGAAGAACATGACGCTTGGAGACATCAAGCCAAAGGAGGATAAAGAAGATCAACCCTCATCCACTCAAGTTGAACCGTCTACTTCCGCAACGCCAAGTCAAATTCAACCTATAGACGTGAATGAGAAGGAAGATGACCAACAATTTCAACCTCTACCTCAAAGAGTTCATCATACGATCTCCAAAGACTATCCAATAGATCAAATATTGGGTGATGTTAGTAAAGACGTTCAAACTCGTTCTCGTGTTGCTTCTTTTTGTGAACATTACTCTTTTGTGTCTTCTTTTGAACCCTCTCATATAGATGAGGTATTAGATGATCCAGATTGGGTAAACTCAATGCATGAAGAGCTCAACAACTTCGCCAGGAATGACGTATAGACGCTAGTTGAAAAACCCAAGGATCACAACGTCATCGGCACAAAATGGATATTTAGAAATAAGCAAGATGAGAATGGTATTGTGGTAAGAAATAAAGCAAGATTAGTGGCACAAGGTTTCACACAAATCAAAAGACTAGATTTTGGTAAAACCTTTGCACCCGTGGCTAGATTAGAAGCCATTCGAATCTTGCTTGCATTTGCATCTTGTTTTGATATTAAGTTATTTCAAATGGATGTGAAGAGTGCATTTCTAAATAGACAAATATCCGAGTTGGTATTTGTTGAACAACCTCCCGGTTTTGAAAAGCCTAAACACCCAAATCATGTATACAAACTCTCTAAGGCGTTATATGGTCTTAAACAAGCTCCTAGATCATGGTATGAGCGACTTAGAGATTTTCTACTCTCAAAGGGATTCAAAATTGGGAAGGTTGATACAACACTCTTCACTAAAATAATAGATGGAGAATTCTTGGTTTGCCAAATTTATGTTAATGATATTATATTTGGCTCTACTATTGAAGATTTTTGCAAAAAAATTAGTGATATGATGTCTAGGGAATTTGAGATGTCAATGATCAGAGAATTAAGCTTCTTCCTTGGATTACAAATCAAACAACTCAAAAACGGAACGTTCATGAGCCAAACCAAGTACGTGAAGGATCTACTCAAGAGGTTTGGCATGGAGGATGCGAAGCCCATCAAGACTCCAATGGCATCCAATGGGCATCTTGACCTTAGTGAGGGAGGTAAACCGGTAGATTTAAAGCTTTATCGTTCTGTGATTGGTAGTTTGCTTTATCTTACCGTATCTAGGCCCGATATCATGTTTAGTGTTTGCATGTGTGCACGTTTTCAAGCTTCTCCTAAAGAGTGACATTTAGTGGCCATCAAGAGAATTTTATGATATTTAAAGCATTCCTCAAGTATAGGCTTATGATATCCTAAGGGTGCTAAATTTTATCTAGTTGGATATTCGGATTCGGATTATGCGGGTTGTAAAGTGGATAGAAAGAGCACCTCGAGAAGTTGCTAATTCCTAGGTAGATCTCTTGTTTCATGGTTTTCCAAGAAACAAAATTCCGTAGCTCTATCCACCACCGAAGCTGAATATATATCCGCCGGTAGTTGTTGTGCTCAATTATTGTGGATGAGTCAAACTTTAATGGATTATGGAATTAATTTCAAGAATGTGCCTCTTTTATGTGATAATGAAAGCGTCGTTAAAATAGCCAAGAACCCGGTCCAACACTCAAGAACCAAACATATAGATATCCGCCATCATTTCTTAAGAGATCATGTAAGTAAATGTGATATTGTGATTAGTCACATTAGAACCGAAGACTAATTAGCAGATATGCTCACCAAGCCCTTAGACGAAGCCCGTTTTTGTAAATTGAGGAATGAATTAAATGTCATGGATATCTCAAATGTCACTTGAATATTTGCACCATGGTTGATTTTTATTGGATTTTATTTGGCTCTTACTTGATTTTTCTAATTTCTTGATGAGCAACACATTAAGGGGGAGTATTATACCAATTTATATGTATTCTACATCCTTAAAATGTGAAAATATCAATAAGTGCAAATATCTTTCAAAAAGGGAGATTCTAGACCATACTAGGTCAAAATATTTGAAATTATCTTAATTTGAGTATTAAGGTGTTAATTTCTCAAAATCTTCATTTTCAAAATATGAATATGTAAACCTCATCTTTTGAGTATACTTAATCTAATTAATCTTCTCTATGTTGGAAAATTACTCAAAATTTTTTGGACAAAATTTTGATTTTCTCAAAAACTACAAACAATTCAAAACTTGGTCTATATTGACCTATTTAAATGCACATTGTGAGTAATTACTTTGGAACTAGATTTTCGTCATATCTAGTGTCGCACAAGGTATTTTAAACTCATATATGCCAAAATGCTAAATACATCTCTCATCAAGAGTTTAATCCACAAAATATTCTCTTTTGCTCACAAGAAATATATTTTAAGTAAAAAATTAATTGGTAAGATTGTTCTCTTGATGGATTTGCAGGATTGAAGTGCTCAAACATATGTCTCATCTAAAATGAAAATATACGAGCTATTTCAATTCCTTAAGACTCTTTTTCGGGCTTTTCAACCTGATAGGGCCGGTGCTACCGGGTTCAGTGCGGTAGCACTGGAGGGCGGTATGACCGGCCCTACTGCGATCATACTGGCCAACTGGGGGGAAAGGCAGTTAATGCCCGAGATTTTTGGTAACCGACCCAAATTTTCTCTCTTCCTTGGGCTGCCCGTACCCCCTTCATCTCTCCTCTCTTTTCTCCTTATCCTTCACCTCTTTCCTCTCAAGAACACTTCTCCAAAAATTCCCAAAACAAACAACCTTTGATCCGAGCACTTCCTCTCAAAACTCTTGGTCTCTCCACGATCTACTGATCCAAGGTATCAATTTCCCTCCATTCTTCTCGAAATTCCTTGCATTTTCATGTCCTAGGGTTCATATTTGCTTTTCTAGGGTTTGATGTACAATGTGGCAAATATTTGTGAAACAAATTGAAATCTTTGGTTAAATTGAGTAGATTATTGACTTTTGATGTCTATTTGTGCCATTAAATGGTTCAATATACTAAAAACAGAAGATTACCCAAATTTTAGGGCTTTTGCACCATATGGCCGATGCTACCGGCCCTAGGGCGGTAGCACCGGGATTGCTGGCCAAAAACCTCCAAATCGCATATATTTGCCACATTTACGTTGTTATCCATCTCTAGGGCTTATGAACTGTGTTTTCACTTCATAAACTCCTTGTTGTCTCAGTCAGGATGCCGAGGACCAATAACATGCCTCCTCCTCGCGGCGGCGGAGTCGTTCGCAAGTCAGTTCATAGGAGGGGTGTTCCATTGCCTAATTCAAGTGACAGCAAGGATTCACAGACTCAGGCAACAAGGGACAGGGATATTAGAAGAAAAATTCAAGAAGAGCTTGGAGGGAGCTCAAAAAGAAGAAAAGGAAAAGGGGCTATTTCAGAGTCTAGTGAAGAAGAAGAAGATGACAACACAGATATGGATGTGGATTTTGAGGAAAAAAATAATAGTGAAGATGAAGAATTAGAAGAGGAAAAGTTTGATGACTTTCAGCCCACATTGGATTTAAGGAAAATAAAAGGGGAGAGATATTTTTCTTTGTGATAAGCAAATCAGTATATGCTGCCCCGTAGTGCCACTCTTGAAAAGTTCAGAACCATGTTTCAACAGAAAGTATATCAAGAGATTTATCTGAACAAGGAGTTCGCAGATCATAAGTGGGTGAGTTGGGAGCATATCAAAAAAATCTCATTGTTTGTTGGAGTGCCCGAGCTCTTTCATGGAGCTAGTATGGCGGAGTTCGTCAGTATGAAGTGTGACTACAAGGACGACATGATTCGTCAATTTTATGCCACCCTCCATATTTCGGACTCGTATGATGAAATTACATGGATGACTGATTCTGCAATATACACAACGTCCAAGGTAGAGATTGAGCAGGCTTGGGGCATATATCACAGCTTAGTCATTACAGTATATTGGTCTTTCCTCTGCTTTCTTGTTGGTTGGACTTCGGTTCATCCTTAACTGGTCAGGCCATTTTCTGATGCTTGGTTACTACACATTCCTTTCAACCTTTATCGATCCGATCATTAGGTAAATGATGTCATCTATCTCTAATATCAAATTCACACTTTTAGTACCGTATAAGAAGCTTATCCGAATTTTATATGCTTGCTCTTTTCTTAACTTTTGAAAGGCCTTGGGTTGAATCCTTGTGGCCAAGTAAAAAATATCAATGGAAACGGTATCTTGAAGCATGGAAATACGGAGCTGGCTTATATTATCGTCAAGAGGAATATATAACTTCATTTAATAGAAGAATTGTGTATTTCCTTAGAAAAAGGAGAATTTTGTATAGATAGATGAATATAGGGCGAAACATTGTAGATACACTGATTTAGATTTTTTTTCTAGGCCAAGACATTGTATCCAATAATACTTTTGGAAGGACATGTCATACTTGGGGATAAATATTATGTGTCTCACTTGTAATTTTTCCCACGGATGTCCAACTTGGAGTGAATATCTATTGTCTACAACATTTTCATACAATGCATAATCGTGCTTTGGGCATTTACGGTGTTTGTTGATTGAGAAAACAAATGTCTGCTCCCTTAAGGTTGCAAGCAAAACCAGTGTAAGTTGAGAGATGAATAAGATAGTGCAACGCACTTGTTGTATTGAACAATGAGTGTTTAAGTACAGGAGTTTTTAACAAACTATACAGGAGGTTGTAACAAACTGTACACACAGAATTAGGAACTACCAATGAGTTAGTTAGAGAGTATATCGCTAACACCCCGCTGCAGTCGTGTCATCAATTCCTGGAACGATGCAAAGACTAGAACAGAAAGAAGAAAACTTGATGAAGGTAGTCCCTTTGTCATCACGTCAGTTAATTGTTGGTCCGTAGGAACATGTAAAATCCGGAACTCTCCTAGTGCCACTTTTTCCTGAACAAAGTGTATATCCAGTTCAATATGCTTGGTTCATCGATGATGTACAGCATTAGCTGACATGTAAACCGCCGAGAGGTTGTCGCAGTAGATGACTGCCACCTTGTCCACACTGCAGTGTAATTCGCCCAGAAGTTGGTGAAGCTAGCAGCATTCCGCGATAGCATTTGCCATGGCGCGGTACTCTGCTTCGACGCTCGATCGAGAAACCGTAGGTTGTCGTTTAGATGACCACGACACAAACGAGTCACCAATATAGACACAATAGCCAGATGTAGACCGCTGCGTGTCTGGGCATCCTACCTAGTACGCATCCGAGTGGGTAGTGATGTCCATTGGCGAAGGATGTGCTTGAGTAATGCGAGATGACATTCACATGGATCGTGCATGTGAAGGCAAGCCTGTTGGACTGCATAGGAGAGATCAGGGTGGGTCACCGTAAGATACTGCAGCGCGCCAGCAATGCTTTGAAGTGTCGACGAAGCCGACCGGCTGGAAGCCGTAAACTTGTTTGTCAAGAATGCCATGAAGAAACGCGTTCTTGACGTCCAGTTGGTGCATTGGCCAGTGTTTGGAAGCCGCGATCGTGAGCACTATCCTGATCGTCGCTGGCTTGACAACGGGACGGAATGTCTTGTCATAGTCAATTCTAGGTCGCTGGGAGAAGCCACGGACCACCCAGCGCGCCTTGTAGTGTTGCAGGGTACCGTCCGCTCATGTTTTGTGTCTAAATATCCACTTCCCTGTAACCACATTAGCACCACATGGACGAGGAACAAGAAGCCAAGTTTTGTTGGTGAGGAGAGCCTCAAATTCTTCTTGCTTGGTGGCATGCCAGTTCGGGTCACGAAGCGTGGTGCGCACGAAAGTAGGCAGAGGTGAGATATCAGGTGTGGTGGCGATGTGTCCGTAGTGTGGATTTGGTTTGGTAATTTTGGCACGTGCACACATAGTCATCGGATGACTAGGTGCCGGTGGAGCGAGATTAGTGGCTGGTGGAGTGGGATTAGCAGCTGGTGATGCGAGTGTAGTTGGCAGCGAGATAAGTGACCTGGAATGATAGGAGAAGCAGGTCGGCTGTTGAGATGAGATTGTGACACAACCGATTGAGGTGCCGGTGGACGCGGATCGCTATTAGCTGCGTGTGCAGGCTATTGAGAGAATGGCTAGAACACAGATGTGTCACACTCGATATCCGGAACAGATGGTGAGGGGCGAGATGCACATTGCGTGAAAGGAAAAATGTTCTCGTCAAAGTAGACATGCCGGGAGTGTAAGATGCGGTGATATGTTGGATCATAACATCTGTAGCCCTTGTGTTCAGAAGGATACCCAAGAAAAATGCAGCCAATAGACCGGGCGCAAGCTTATGTTGACTTGTGGCAATCAAGTTTGGGTAGCACAAGCAGCCAAAGACACGTAAGTGCTGATAGTCTGGTACCTTGCCGAAAATAAGTTCGTATGGTGTGATCCGGCGCAGTGACTTGCACGGGCGTCGGTTCAGAAGATAGCTGGCTATAGAGAGAGCTTCAGCCCAAAAATGATATGGCATATATTCATGAAGAAGCATAGTACGCATAATGTCATTGAGAGAGCGAAGAATACGCTCGGCCTTCCTGTTTTGTTGGGAGGAGTATGGGCACGACAGCCATAGAATGATGCCGTGCTGAGAAAAGAATGACCGAAGAGTATGATTGTCGAATTCACGGCCGTTGTCTGTTTGGAAAGAAAGAATAGGATGAGAGAATTGTGTTTGGACGTATGCATGAAAGTTAATAATAGTTGAAGCAACTTCAGATTTTTGACGAAGAGGAGATGTCCATACATAATGTGTAAAATCATCAAGGATAACTAAATAGAATTGATAGCCGGAAGTGCTTGCAACTGGAGAAGTCCAAACATCACAATGTAACAATTGAAAAGGGAAATATGTTGTGGAAGTGGACAAAGGAAACGACAGGCGTACATGTTTCCCTAACCGGCAAGAATGACACGTGCTTGAAAAATCTTTAGTGCGAGTAAAGTTGAAAGAACTAAGAGTATGATGAAGAGACTCGAGACCGGGATGATCGAGACGCTGATGCCAAGTGTCTGCAGAGACGGCAACGAAGTTGCAGGCAACGCTGGAAGTTGACTGAAGCGGGCAAAAGTCGCTGGTGCTATCACATCGGAGAATCTCCTTCATGGTTAGAATATCCTTGATAGAAAAACCGCGAGCGTCAAATTCCACAGAAACATTATTGTCACAAGTGAGCTTACGAACAAATATAAGGTTTTTGATAAGATTGGGAGCAATGAGGATGTTTTGTAGGTTTAAAGGAGAAGAGGAAGTTTTGATGGAGGAAGAACCCATGTGAGAAATAGGTAGAGCCTAACCATTTCTGACGACGATGTGAGAGGATGAAGGATATGAAGAGATAGAAGATAGAATACCAGGATGAGACGCCATGTGAGACAAGGCGCCCATGTCGAGGAACCAATCCGTGCTACCAGAAGTAGATGGCTGCATGGAAAGATTATTCAGTGCCTGAATGAGTGGCGCTTGATCCCATGCAGTGGGACCAGTGCATATTGGAATGCACCCGGGAAAGATGGTGGCGCTGCAGGTGCTTGTGCAGCATGGTAGGCGTGCTGCGGAGGAACGCTTGGATGAGGGCTGAGGACACCGGCGCCAGGAGCTGAGGCTGACGCACGTGGTTGTAGAGGCCACGCCTAAAACATGCCCGCCCAGGGGTTGAACCAAGGGGGCCACGCGAAGAAAGGCACGACTGATGGCTGTGGTGCACGACCAGAGTTGGAGCTGTTCCCGTATCCTTTCTTCTTCTTATATGTCTTCTTTCCACTGGAGCCAGAAGAGGAGGGCAGCGCGGCCGGCTGATTGGTAACATGACCCCCGAAAGGAGGGAGGCTGGGCAGACGAGTACTAGATGGAGCCTGAGCAAACAGAGCTACCGCAGTCTGTATCTTGGTGGTCTCGACAAGATGGCGTTCCTCCAGAAGAAGGTAGGAATGAACGCATAAGAAGTCTGGCAGAGGAGTCATTATGGTGATGTGAGGGATGGCGTGGTGAAACTGCGGATTGAGGCCACGAAGAATGTTGAGCACTAGATTGCGGTCTGTTACAGGAGATCCAAGATCACGATTGTAGCGGTAGTGACAGGTTACTGTAATTTACGGATGAACAGTAATTTCATCCCGAGATCAAAAAGAAAAATTGTGAAATCTTTTGATCAACTGATCCAAACTTAATGAAAATTTGTGGACACCTTCCTAAGGATGTCAGGAACCTATTCCAACTGTCGATTGCAAGAATCGACGTCAAAGTAACGGGTTCAAAATCAAAAACTTGGCTCTAAGCTAGCTTATGGGTTCTCGGTGATTAGGATGATCCTAGATGTCTTCCCACATGTCATAGCAAGTTAGAACACAAGACAAGAACTCCCAAAAACCGAATCTTCCAAGATTGATCCTCTTAAGAACAAAAATCGGTTTCTTGCAAGAAAAACACAAGATTTGCCTAGATGATTGGGATATGGTATGAAGAAGACTCATCCATCAATCATACATCCTCAGCACAAAATCCACAAGCATTTAGAAGAAGGGGAGGCAGATCCAAATGTGCAAGAAGTAAATTGCAAGAATGTAAATTGCGAAATTTAGAGACTGAATTTCAAGCGTAATGTAAATGCAGAAAATAAATTCAGAATTGAGAGGAATAGATTAAACTTTCATTTCCGAAAGAGAGATTTACAAAGCCTCACAACAAAGTGGGCAAAGCTCAAAGAAGCACACAAACCTCAAAACCTTCAAGAGGAGGAGGGCTACCCCTACCCCTCTATTTATACTACACTTGAGTCACCCTCCACCCTTGGATGTGTTCCTTCTACCCTAAGGATCACCATCAAGGGCTTGGATTGACTCACTCATACATGGGCTAACCCGTAACCCAACATCATAACGGGTTTTGCACGCTTTTCAAAGCATACTAACTAGACCCACTACTCTATCATCTAGACCGCGATCCAAAGACCCTCCTTGATCTGAGCAGCTCCTAACTAGCACCCAACCATTCCTTGTCTTCTCGGTTTGCAGCAACTCCGTCTTCGATCATCTTTCGGCGATCCTCGACTGTTTGGACCTCCGACGCACCTCGCCTAGTCCCGATCATCCTCCACCTCACCATGACCTAGCACCGTCGTCCTGCAACTATCAAAAAACAAGTAAACACATCACATAGCATTGCCCACAATTTTTAAAATTTAAATCCCAAAAATTCGCTTGAAGTCCAGCACTACCGCTTCCTAGGGGCGGTAGTGCCGCTTTTGCCGGCACTGCCGCTCCATGAGGCCGGTAGTGCCGCTCCTGGCAAACACGACTCAAATTACTTCATTTTTAAAATCCAATTCAAATTAAACTCAAACTCATGCACTTCATGCTAAAACACAGTCAACTCATCACCATCAAGGATAGACCTCCACATGGTCTTTCACCATCACCGACAAATCACCTTGGTAGATGTTTTGGAACCCAACGCTGAGATAGACAGACCGCGTCTCCCTGTTGTCATGGAACAAGGATTTGATGATGTGCCACAAGGAATATGTCGTATCTTCCAGGGTGAGAACAATGGTGAGAATCTCAGCGGAGAGCTAGGTGTAAATCCACGAGACAATCAAGAAGTCATTCTGGACCCAGTCGGAGTCATTGGGCGTAGCCGTGGAGTCAGAGATGTGGTCTCTTAGGCCAAATTTGCCAAAGATGACATGGAAAATTTGGCTCCATTGGCGATAGTTGCTCTCCTGGAGATCAAGAACAATGGGAACATGTGTCTTGATGTTGATCAAATGAAGTTGGGAGGAAGGAAGGGGGTTGGTGGTGACTTGGGCAGCAACGCCGGTGGGGGAGTTGGATGCAGACGAGGAGGAGCTCATGGCACTGGGTAGCGGAAAGTAGAGGAAAGGAGGATCTAGATAGTATCTGATACCATGTAAGTTGAGAGATGAACAAGATAGTGCAACAAACTTGTTGTATTGAACAATGAGTGTTTAAGTACATGAGTTTGTAACAAACTATACAGGAGGTTGTAACAAACTGTACACACAGAATTAGGAACTATCAATGAGTTAGTTAGAGTGTATATCGCTAACAACCATAAATAAACTTACGTTCCTCAAAACAATTACACAAGTTCATATAGGGAGATTATGTGATTTGTCTCATCAGATAATCAACCCCACAAATAGCAATAAACACACAACCCGGAGAGTTGTGTAATTATATATTTGGCTAACAAGTAATGAATAGATGTCAAATGCAGCAATATCATAAGTTGCAACGACGGCTATCCTCAGTTTATGACCCTGCCACCATGATGTGGTCTAGGGTTTTGGTTTTCTGGAAGAAAGATGAATCTAGGAAAAGGATAGAGCTGCTAATCTCCCTCATCACTCCCAGGGCTGGCTCCCTACGAGCAGGAGGCTCTGATCGGCAGTTGCTAATTTTGGGAATTTTCTTTATTAATTCTTATCCAATACAGCCGGCTATCCTTTATAGATTAGGATCCTTCCTAACAAAGGAAACTTGAGATATAACTGAAAAAAGAGATAGAATATATCTAACCAGCTGGAGATAAAATAAATCTAACCAAAGCTCCTCTTATGCTGTTGTTGTATTGTTGCTATCTTTTGCTGCCGCACTGCTGCTGTTGGACTTGCGATGACGGCGCTCATAGACCTTCCCAACAAAAGCGTCCACAACATTTCCACCCTCGTGGCGAAACAACTTGTCCTTGAATTGGAATTGAGGGTATCTCTCCTTGAAAACATCCAAACGCTCCCAATTGCTTTTAGCGACTGGACAACCCATCCACGATTGAGACGAGTACGTTCCATCTTGCTGGGAGTTGGAACCACACAACCGTGGACAAAATCGGGCAGCTGAACTTTAGAAGTTGGTGGAAGAGCTTCAATTTTCTTTAGTAAAGCCACATGAAAAACATTGTGAATACGAGCCTTAGCAGGAAGTTGAAGATGGTAGGACACTAACCCAATACGGTCCAGAATTTGACAGGGATCATAAAAATGTGGTGCTAGTTTGGACAAAGTACCCTCCTTGATAATTTAAGCCGAGCGATGATGCAGCCACAGACAAACCCAATCACCCACATCAAAAGTGACATCTTAATGAGACTTATCATGATATTACTTCATTTGATCCTATGCATGACGAAGGTGCTTTTGGATTTGAGCCAAAAATTCATCATGATCCATAAGCTGAAGATCAACAACAGTGACACGAGTTGTACTGGACTTGTATGACAATACGGTTGGTGGCTCTCGACCATAGACAACCTGAAAAGGAGTGGTTTTAACACCATCTGATAGGAGGAGTTGTAACAAAATTCCATCCACGGAAGCCATCGGAGCCACTGTTTTGGTCGATCACATGAGAGACAACGAAGATACATGACAATAATTCGATTGACCACTTCAATTTGGCTGTCACTTTGGGGGTGAAAGGCAGTACTAAGATGGAGCTGCACCCCAGAAAGACATAATAGGTTGGCCCAAAAGTTGCTGGTGAAAACTGGATCACAATCACTGATAATGGATGAAGGAATCCCATTTAAACGGACGATGTCATTGAAGAAAGCTCTTGCTACTGAACTGGCTGTATATTGATGTCCCAAGGCAATGAAGTGAGCATACTTGGAGAATCGATCGACGACTGTCAAGATAACTGATTTGCCACCAATGTTCGGTAGTTCTTCCACAAAATCCATACTGACATCCTGCCAAACAATACTGGGAATAGCCAAAGGTTGCAGCAGACCAGTGGGATGCAGGTGCTCTGTCTTGTTGCGTTGACAAACTGTGCAACCACGAACAAATTCCCGCACAAGCTTGGAAGAATGTGGGTGATAAAATGCAGAGCGTAGCCGATGAAGAGTCTTTTGAATACCTTCATGTCTGCTGCCATGTGCCCCCAGCAGCAATTGCGTCTGTAAGGATGAATATGGTGGCACATATACCTTGCCCTGATGGAGTAAGAGTTCGTGCACAATGGACCAACTAGCTGCAGTAGTCCCAGCAAGTACCTGATCATGAAGTTCCCTGGCTTCGGAAGAAGACTAGAGCTCGTTGCGGATCTGGTCAAAGACGGCAAAGGATGGAAGAAATAGAGGCTAACAGTGGCTTAGTCTCCTCCCAACGTGAGAGAGCATCTGCAGCCATATTTTGACAACCAGCCAAAATTCCACCGTGAAATCATATCCAAACAACTTGCTTACCCACGTATGCTGTGGAATCGTGGAAAGTCACTGATCTAAGAGAAACTTCAAAGTATAGTGGTCAATACGAACGGTGAATGAGCGCCCCCATAGTTATTGCCTCCAGCGAGGGACTGCTTTAACCAACCCAATCAACTCCCTTTAATAAGCGGCCAATTTAAGGTGATGAGGCGCCACTGCCCTACTGAAAAATGCAATGGGACCTACACCTTGATGTAAGACTGCACCAAAACCAGTCCCGAAAGTGTCACAATCCACTAAGAAACGATTGTTGAAGTCAGGAAGTTGAAGGATAGGACCTGAAGTCAGTGCTGTTTTCAGCTTAGAAAAGGCCTAATCAACCTCCAGCGTCCATGAGAACACCTCCTTCTTGAGTAACTTGGTAAGAGGAGTGGCCATCGCACCATAGAAAACTTGCGGTAGTAACATGTAAGACAGAGGAAGCCGCACAATGCTTGTACTTTTGTAGACGTGGGCCAATGATCGTCTGGTTCAATTTTGCTCAGATCCATGGCCACTCCCTGACCGGAAATTATGTGGCCTAGATACACCACTGATTCCTTGCTGAAAATTCATTTGGAACGCTTGAGCATCAATCTATTATGGAGCAACACCTCAAGAACCACCCGAACATGCTGGAGATGTTCTGACCAAGAAGAACTGTAGATCAAAAGCTCATCAAAGAAAACCAGCACAAAACGACGTAAATAAGCCTTGAGGACATTATTCATAAGAGCCTGAAATGTAGCGGGAGCATTGATCAAGCCAAAGGACATCACCAATAATTCAAAATGGCCTTGATGGGTACGAAATGCCGTCTTCTCAATATCGTTAGGGTGCATATGCACTTGGTGATATCCTCTGCGAAGATCTAACTTGGTGAAGTAGCGAGCACCCTTAAGTTCATCTAGGAGCTCGTCATCCACCGGAATAGGAAATTTATCTTTTACTGTCTGAGCATTTAATGCATGGTAATCCACACAAAAATGCCAAGAATTATTGTGCTTTCGGACTAAGATCACCAGTGATGAGAAAGGAGATGTCCTCTGGCAAATGAGTCCTTGTTGAAGCATCTCCTCACACTGGCGTTCGATCTCATCTTTTAGCAGTTGTGGGTAACGATATGGACGAACATCTACCGGGGCTGAGCCCGGGAGCAAATGAATGTGGTGATCACAACTGCATTGAGGTGGTAAATAACTTGGTACTTCAAAGATGGCAGCGAACTCCTTCAATAGCGACTCCATCTGGTCCTTTCCATCTGCCATCAGAATGCTTGCCCGCTGCTTCTCCTGTCCCATGCCTTGCCATGTCACTTGGTAATCCGTCAACCAGAAAGACATGGTCAATTGCTGAAAATCCCATAATATCGGACCTAGTGTGCGGAGCCATTGTATACCCAACATTATGTCAAACCCAGCCAGGGGAATCACATAGCAATCAAGTACGAACTCTTCTTTGCCAACAGCAACACATACTGCTTTGCACATACCACTGCAGGAAACTCTATCGCCATTTGCTACAGCCACACTAATGCTGCAGCTAGTAGCTGGCAGTGAGCCAAGGCAGCTGGTTGTCTCCTCTCCCACAAAATTATGAGTGGAACCAGAGTCCACAAGAGCCCTCAAAGTCTCCCCAATGATCTGAACATGTAGCTGCATTGTGAAAGACATCGTATATTAAATAATACTGCACTAGTCCAGGATCACGCTAGTGCACACAGGCTCAACATTGGTAAATATCACAATCATACACAGCGGAAACATTATGAAATACATAGTATATTAAATAATACTAGTTGAATGACCTTAAGGTCAACTTTATGACTATGCCTCGCAAGGCTGAATATCAAATTAAACTGCAGCGGAATGAAAACGTAGATAACTCCTCAGTATACTACAGGCAACTAACAAGGCTCACCCCTAAATATTCGTCTCCTCCTGGAACTCCTCCAGTATTGACGTAGACTCCCCAACTGGTGATGTTGTTGTGGGCAAGGGTGAGTACATAAAGCACTCAACAAGTGTGCACAGAATGCAATTCCAACATAACTATATGCAAGGCTTATTCCAAAGGAATGGCTAACATGGATATTTTGCAGTAAAGCGGCATTTATGAACAAGTACAATAAATAGATTGTGAAGATAGTAAAACAAATAACAATAATAGATAGATTTAGTATTTCTCAAGTAAACCAAGTTTTCCAATCCTTAATCAAGTTCCAACCTCCTATGGCAACCTGCCATCCATCCCAAGTTTTATTTTGCAAAAATCTAACCCTTAACTGTAATTCCCGAGCATTGCTCAATACCGTGAGCACGGCTATTCGAATAGATTCACACTCTGCAGAGGTTATGCACTTTACCCACATGACATGATCGTCTCTTGGTGCCTTCCGGATTAACACACTTCCTTTGGTGTGTCGGCGGAGAGATCATGACAAAGCCTTTACAATGCTCTGGCTTAACCCAGTACTACCCGCTAAGGTTTCAACACTGGTGGGTCTGAAAACCACAACCAGGGCCCCCCTCTTGCGCCATGTGAATTACTCCATAACTCGGGAACTCACACTGCCAATGATAGTACCAAAGCTAAGGCATCACAAATGAATCAGCTAGGCTGTCCCATACCAGACATGTAGTTGCACGATTGACTCAGGTCAAAGGCTTGCAAGGTTAAGTCCTTAAGATGATCGAGGTAAGACTTCCACATACCCTCTACCCATCGGGCCCACCTTGGCATACTCGCCCCTTGCCACTTGCCCCAATCTAAATGATTACCACCCAAGTTGATTACCAAGCACCACGTGCCATCAACAATTCAACATCGTTGCGTGATATGACTCGCCACTACAACTCAATCTCATTGTGTGATCTCACGTGACACACAAGTTCATATCATTGTTTCATATTCCATTAGTCAAGATTAAACATTGATGATTCAAGTACATGAGATGATGTGGAATGGCTAAGCAACTATGACGTTCTAACCTTCCTATGTTGATTTCAATACCAACCAACTATAGTGAACCAATCTAGGGTGACAATAGATCATGGCATACAAATGACAAGGTAGGGTATAGATCAATTTGGCATAATAGCTAAGTCCCAATTTAATTGAAACATTTGTATATGTGAAATAACATGAAATAGAGTAAAACAATATAGCGATTTTGTAAACATGGGTTCAACATGATCAAAGCACAACTTGCCTTAAAAAAGCCCTTATTCTTGTTCTGGACCTTGGTCTTAAGTCGACGAATCTTCCTCGGATGCGTTGCACAATTCGACGTCTACGCGAAACGAGAGAAACACCAAATAAACACCAAAATAGAGAGCAAATGAACTCCAAAAATCAATTAAAATTCACCATTAGATAAATATAAATTTTATAAATTTGTAGAAATTTGAATCACCTCAATCGGAGCTCGTATGAAGGAGAACGGGCTCTCGGAAGATTAAAAAATCATAAAAACCTGAAAATTGGAAAATCATTTAAATAACCCTATTATTTTTCTATTGGAAATTCGATTTATTGCATCATCATGACGTCAGCCGTGGTTCGATCCAATCATGAACCGACACGTGTGCCTGGTATATGGACCAAGTCCACGAACCTGGTCCACGATCCACGATCTAACCTCAGTGAACCCGGTTCATGCATCATGCGGCTGACGGTGGGCTTGCAAATATTGCATGGCTGTCAGCAACGTCGGAGCCAAGTGATTGCCATGCAAGATGACACCTCAGTGGAGAAATTGACATGGCCTCCATGTGTGAACATGCGTCACAACCGAGTCAGCCACATAGGACGGTGGCGCTCGTGTCTCGATGGTCGTCGACGGCGAAAACGGTGGGCACCACCAGAGAGGTCTTGATCTCACGCACACGATGACGCCCTTACCTTGGTCTCTGGTGCACTGGAACGACTACAGCAGTGAGGTAAACGACAACGGCTTCAGGTCTACGGCGGTGATGGCGAACTAGCTCCCCTCCAACGATGATGGCGCGTGCACGAAGTAGATCTTGATGAGGTGAATCCAAATAGCTTGATCTCAGGTTCTATGTGCCCCAATGAAGCCGTATCAATAGCTTTTCACTTCTGGCAGTGCTAGGCAAGAACTCTCGATTCCGGCGATGCGGCGCTCCAATCCGTGCCATCGATTGAGGGCTTATGACGGCAGCTTCAAGACGAACCGAACACACTACTTAAATAGGAGAAAGAGTCCGCGGAGACCCTGACTCGGAGCACAACTCCAAGGCCGTTACAGCTCGAAGCTCTGAGTCCAGCTCGGACACGCATCGGGAAAGATGACCAGAGAGGTTGACACGTGGCATGGTGAACGGCTTCGATCCTCTGCGACGTGGAACAATCCGGCCCACAAATGACATCCAACGGCTGGCAATTGTTAGGGTTCACAACTTGACATCGACCGCACGATTCTCATCAAACGGTCACGGAGCAAGCTTCTAGATAATGGGCTGAGCATGCACAGTATATGGGCTCGGCCCAATACTGTTAGGCTTTTTCCAAGGTTTTTCCTTTTAAAATAATTCTTATAATTAGTTTTAGGAAATAAAAATATCAGGAAAAATCAAAGAAAATTCTCATAAATACTTTGAGATATTTTGAACTCAAATAAAATATTTTTAGCCAAACTTTATATAGATTTTATCTATATATAATTAGTTTCCACAAAAAAGCTAATATACTTAATTTAAAATAATTCCAAATAAAATCGAGAAAAATCACAAAATGCACAAATGACAATAAAACATTATTATAGGTAAATTTTGGGATGTTACAGTCTTGCCTGTATGGATGCTCGTAAGTGCATGAAGGGATATCTCAATGCCTTCCTCGGGCTGTTCTTCCATGTCTTCCTCATCAGCAAGCTCCAGAAAATATATACCTTTCATGGAGCATTTACCAACATGTTCTCTGGAGAACTTCTCAGGACAATTAAAGCATAAACCCTTGAGTCTACGATCTGTCATTTCGGCTACCGTGAGCAACTTATGCCCGTGCGATGCTTGTGTCTTCGCTGTTGTGGGTGCCGATCCTGCAATGTTTGCTCCCAAGGAGATGTCAGTGTGCCCACTCCGTGGTCCTGCAGTTGTGTTAACTGGTTGGCTATTGATCACAGCACCACGACTACTAGGTGCGTCCTTGCTAGTTGCTACCGGTCTGGACGGAGATTTGACGTATTCTTCCTCATCTACTTCCAATCTCTTCTCATAAGCCCGAGCAAGGCTCATTGCCACCTCTAGCATTGCAGGATTCTGCAGTTCCACATCGGTGTGCAGAGGGTTGCGCAATCCAGTAGTAAAAATCTGCACTTGTTGCTTCTCGGTCATGTCATCACAGCGGCACAAGAGAGCTAGAAATTGCTCCTGATAATCATCCACCGATCCAGTATGGTGCAGCTAGATGAGTTCGCCCAACGGGTTGCTCCAGATTGGAGGTCCAAAACAGAGATTGACATGCTCCACAAATCGTGGCCATGTCGGAACTCCTTGATTCTTCTCCAACCGGAAATACCACTTTTGTGCTACCTCAGTCATGTGATATGAGGCGAGCCACACCTTTTCTTCTGCCAAGGTACGTTGTTCTGTGAAGAACTGCTTGCATCTGTTCAGCCTGGGCAGCGGATCTTCATTGTTGTCATATATTGGGAACGACAATTTGTGAAACCGTGGTACCCCACGATTCCCAGTGCCCAGTTCTTCTTCTCCTTCCTTCAATTCTACCTGAATTGCCTTCCCTTTGCTGATACTTGTCCTTTCAAAGCCTAGCTGTAACTTGGTAACAACCTTTTCAGATTTTCCACTTTCTCAAGTGTAGATGACATGCGTTCCATCGTCTGGAACATCTTTGCTAGCTGCTCCTTATCCGCATGTTCTATGGAAGAGGTGGTGGGATGGCTCTGATACCAAATCGATGTGGTCTAGGGTTTTGGTTTTCTAGAAGAAAGATGAATCGGGGAAAAGGATAGAAGCTGCTGATCTCCCTCGTCACTTCCAGGGCTGGTTCCCTGCGAGCAAGAGGCTCTGATCGGCAGTTGCTAATTTGGGGAAATTTCTTTATTAATTCTTATCCAATACAGCTGGCTATCCTTTATAGATTAGGAGCCTTCCTAACAAAGGAAACTAGAGATATAACTGAAAATAGAGATAGAATATATCTAACCAACTGGAGATAAAATAAATCTAACCAACTCTCCTCTTATGCTGTTGCTGCACTGCTAGTATCTCCTCCTGCTGCCGCACCGCTGCTGTTGGACTTACGACGACAGCGCTTATAGACCTTCTCCACAAAAACGTCCACAGCACACCAGGTCTATAAAAAGGACCAGTGTCAGAATTAAGATTTACCGATACACTTCAACACAAATTACATGGAAGAATGGGGGTCATGATTTGTCGGTACACCAAACATCATCTAAACTCGAAACCGATCAATTATGAGTCTACAACACAACGAACATGTACTTCTGAAATGACTAGCTGCAGATTTGTATTTTAAAATCAATTTGCTTTCCGTGGTACATTAAAAAAGGATGGCTCTTGAATGGTGTGCCATAAATATATTCTCTATGCCAAATACTATCACACTATCAACACGTACTGCTATCTTGTGACACATCCGATCTGGATACAGCTATCAGCCGAGTGGATAGTCAGATCTTGTATCCCAGCTTCACAGAATATTCGAAAAGCTCTTTCTCTTACAGAAGGCCTGTCAGCTTCTGTTGATATATAAAGGTGAAAAGTGCCTACAATATCAGTATTTGTTAAGTTCCATACATGAACATTATGGACTCCAATGACACCCTTAATCTTCATAACTTCGTCCAAAGCTATCTTCAAGTCCTTCTCATGACTCGTTGGAACTCTTTGCAACAAAATTTCAGCACAATTCCTTAACAATGGAAGAAAAGAAGAAACAATCATTATTGAAATAAATACTGAGCAAATGGGATCAGCTATCAGCCATCCCTTGTGCTTGATCAGTAAGGTTGACATCACGACACTGACGCTTCCCATTGTGTCAGCTAGGACATGCAAGAAGATTCCTTCCATGTTATGGTCGATGTGATGATGTCTGTTTCTGGACTTATTATGGTTTCCTTTTTCTGATGAATCTAATTCTTCATTGCAATTGTGAGCTTCTGAGCAATGAGAACGTATATTTCTTAGGGGAATCTCAAGAAGCCCTTGCTTACTTCTGACATTGCTGCAATTTTGATGAGCATAGTCTCCACCCTGCTGGTGATGTTCCAAATGGTCATGGTGGTGATGCCCATGGCCATGGCTGTGGCTATGTTTCTCTTTGCACGGAAATGTCTGAACACTAGTGTTTGCCATGAGATTATGACGATGGTTGTAACAATCCAATTTTTGGCTCAAATTATTTTAATATTGTTATTTGTTCATTTTGGGTATTTTTGGAATTTTCTAGAATTTATTTGGGATTTATTTTGTATTTTTGAATTATGGTCAATACGGAAATTATTTGAATATTTGAAAAGTTAAAATAAACTTTGATCAAAAATATTTTATTTGAGTTCTAAATATCTCAAAAGTATTTTTAGGAATTTTTCCAAAAAAATTCTGGTATTTTTGCTATTTTATTTGGCTTTGTTTATTTTCTAGATATATTTTTATTCGGAAAAGCTTTGAAAATTCGGATTTGGTTCATGGGTCGAAACCCTATTGGGCCCAGCCTAGTCTTTTATGTGTTAGCCCAACCCGCCGCAGCCCAGCCTGCTTGCCCGCAAAACCCTAGCTCTTTACCGTTGGATCTTGATCAGACGGTGGAGGTTTGGCCCTGTTGCCCGCACCGCGTTGTTCGTTGGATGGATGACACGTGGATGGTTGGGATCGTTGCCGTGTTGTGCCACCGTGTCCGAGCTAGACTCTACCGCCACCGTCGTTTCTGCCACAATTTATGCACCCTTCATGGAAACCAAGGGCTTTATAAGTCTGAGGACCCTCCGTGCCTTGTTTCCTGTGTCACGTCGCTTCATTTGCCCCACTTGTCATCACCCGAGGAGTCGTCGTCGAGGAGAATGAGCTCGCTTCCGCCTTCTTCTGTTGGGAGCTTGCTGCCCGTCGCCTCTCCATCATTGCTAAGGTCATCGCCGAGTTGCCTGTGTTGCGCTCTCTCGGATCCGCAAGACCAAGTCGCCACTACTACAGAATGGTACAACACTATCGCTTCATCTGGGTCGGTTCCTAACTTTTTAGGAAAAATCTATTGTGATAGATGATTTTGGAGAGGGTGTTAATAATAATCACAATCATGTTAGAACCGATTGTGATGTATACGTGTACGTCACAATCTGTTTCCACCAAAGAACTGAATGTGATGTGCATGGCACATCACAATCGGTTCTTAGGTAGGAACCAATTGTGATGTGCCTCGTTAGGTTATTTATACCATCGGGCTGAATTCCACTCCATTGTTCTAGAGGCAAAAAAAAACCGCCGCCGCTCCAAAAAAAACACCACATACTCTGGTTGGAAGCAATACTTGGGTGAGAAATTATGAAATCCTCGAGGTTGGGTGTCAAGAGGGTAAAGTTGAAGCCTAGCTTGAGGAGATTTCCCCTTAATTTTCCCTCATTTGTAGTTCTCTTCAAAAGGTAAGTATTCCTTCAAACCCCTTCAATTTTGCACTAGGTAATTCGATATGTTGCAAAGAGAGTTTAGGTTGCACTGAAATTGTGTGTATCCTATCATATTTCACACCATTTAGTTGACAAACACACATCCATTTATCTTTATAGTATTATCGTGTTAATCTGAAATTATTGTTGCTATAATATGATGAATGCTAGAGTTTAGGTTGCGTAACCTACGTCTCTCGTTCGAGGGTGCTTGTTTATAAATATGCTGAAATGGCATATTTAAAGCAAGCACTCTCGAATTGTCCATGTTTTTTTAGACAGTTCGAGAATATGTGGTTCGGGCAAGTTCCTAAGCTGTTGTATAACTCCAGATAAAGTTTCGGCAGCATCTCCCTGGTGTTCTCCGATACACACCCCTCTTGACTTGTTGTCGAGATGTGTATTTGGAGAACAGCTGCGAGATGCTGCTGAAATTTTCTTTGGAGTTGTACAACAGCTTAGGAACTTGCCCGAACCACATATCCTCGAATGGGATTAGGACCTAACCTAATTAGAGATTTGGAGTCATCGTTGGTACGTACTTAGTTGGTCAACAGATAGACGTTTCTTTAAGATCATTCAATTCCTCAACTTTGTTAATGCTTCCACCCTTATTTTCTTTCATTAAAGTCAAAAGGGTTTCAAGATTACTGCATTAGGTAATTCGATATCATTGTTGATGTTTTGAATATGTCTCCTAAGTAGGGAACTAAAAGCTCTTAAGTATGGAAGAAGGTATCAGGAGTGAAATTATATATGTTAGAACCCGTTCTCTATTTTGCAAAGGTAATTAAATAATATCTCATATTTGAAATAGCTAGCTGTCGCTCTAGTTTTTTTCTTAATTTATTATGCATAGTTTAATTACAGATGAACCGTTAAGAATGGATGTATCAGAAAAGCCGTGAGTGCTGAATTCCAGAGGGGTGTTAAGGAGTTCAAAAAAATTGCAGAAGAAGACATGGTGAAGAGGGGTGTAAACTTCATATATTATCCTTGCTTTGATTGCACCAATCTTAGGAGATTTAACAACTCAGCTCAAATTGAAAACCACTTGATTCGACGTGGCTTTGTGAGGAATTACAAGTGTTGGATCCATCACAGGGAGACAAGTAGTACCCGTCCGGTATGCAACAATGACATGCTGGAACCCGATCACAAGTTGCAGCGTGATATGTTTGAGGAGGATAATTTAGAGCAAATGTTACGGGATGTAGAGGAAAATTACACGGAAAGAGAGTTTGAAAATTTTAAAAGCATGATGGAAGACGATGCAAAACCGATGTTCTTGGATTGCAAAGCGGAATACACTAAGTTGGGTTCGGTCCTTGCATTGTTCGAACTGAAGGCAAAACACCGTAGGATATATACAAGTTTTAATGCACTTTTAGTTCTTCTATCGAATGTGTTTCTAGAGGGAAACGAGTTGCCAACAAGTATTTATGGAGCGAAGAAGCTACTATGTCCTATGAGAATGGAAATAGAAAGGATACATGCATATCCGAATGATTGCATCTTGTACCGTAACGCGCATAAGGAATTACACGTTTGTCCAGTTTGTGGTGTACCCTGGTACAAATAAAAGGACAAGAAGTATAAGAGCCGGGGCGACGATGGTGAAGAGGTTATTAAAGGGACACCGGCCAAGGTATTGTGGTACTTGCCCATCATTCCCCGTTTGGAGTGGTTGTTTGCAAATCCCAAAGAGGCAAAATTGTTGTGTTGGTATTATGAATCTCGAAAGGAAGATAGCAAGCTGAGACACCCCACTGATTCAGCTCAATGGAGAAACATTGATTGGAAACATGAGAAGTTTGGTGCTGAGATGAGGAACAAAAGATTTGGATTGAGTATTGAAAAGCCGTAAATCTGTTCGTCCCAGGACCATTTGGAAGAAGAGGTCGATATTTTGGGAATTACCATACTGGAAGGAGTTAGATGTCTGGCATTGTATTGATTTCATGCACGTTAAGAAGAATGTTTGCGACAATTTAGTTAGCATCTTGCTGAACATACCTAGGAAGACCAAGTATTGTGTAAATGCTCGCCGCGACATAGCCTACATGGGAATCAGGCCTAAGCTTGCAGTGATAGAGGATGGAAAAAGCTTGTACATCCCGGCTGCATGATAAACCTTGTCCAAGAAGGAGAAAGAAGACCTCTGCAAGTGTCTCCAAGGTATTAAAGTTCCATCGAGCTACTTCGCAAATATTAAGAAGCTTGTGTCCATGGATATTTGAAGTTGCTTGGTATGAAGTCCCACGACTGTCATGTCTTGATGACCCAAATGCTTTCTGTTGCAATCAGAAATATTCTGCCAGAGGATGTTAGGTTGGCAATCACGAAGCTATGTTATTTCTTCAATGCTATTTCTTGCAAGGTTATTGATCCCGATGTACTAGACAACTTGTTAAGTGAGGTAGTGCAGACTCTATGCTAGCTTGAGATGCATTTCCCACGTCATTATTCGACATCATGGTCCACCTTATTAGAGAGATTAAGATATGTGGACCTACATTCCTACGTTACATGTATCTGTTCGAGTGGTACATGGGTATATTAAAGTCACATGAGGAATCTGTCGAAGCTTGAGGGTAGTATTGTTGAAGGTTATGGGACTGAAGAGGTTATTGAGTTCCACGTGGACTATCTAGGTAAAAGATAAGTAGTTGGTGTTCCTGTATCTCGTCATGAGGGTAGACTTGCTGGCAAAGGAATCGTTGGGTCCAAACTAACGAGTCCATAGTTTGATATGTATTACAAAGCGCATTTGACAGTCTTGCAGCACAGCACAGAAGTTCATCGATACATCGTGCAGCACAAGTTGATATTATAGGAAGAGAATTCACACATGGATGAGCTTTCCATCACGCGAGAACACAATGGTCGATTCCCCACGTGGTTCAAAGAAAAGGCAAAGGTCTCCGTCAGTGAGGATGTCAAATGGTTGGCTGATGAACCAAGATTTAATGTACTGACATGGTAGGGGTACGATATTAATGACTACACCTTTTACACTGAAATTCAAGATGCAAAGAGTGCTGTTCAAAACAGTGGTGTGAGTATAGATGTTTTGTCAGATGATCACTTGAAAGGAGGATCCTCAACTGCAATGAACTCCAACTACGGGATGATCGAAGAAATTTGGGAGCTCAATTACGGAATATACCAAGTTCTATTGTTCCGATGTAAATGGGTGAGACTTCCACATGGAGTGAAGGTCGACAAGAGAGGTTTTACTCTTCTGGATCTCAATAGACTCACCTACAAAGATGAACCGTTCGTCCTTGCGAAGCAAGAAAATTAAGTCTTCTACGTGCGTGATCCGGCCAATCTGAGGTTGCACGTCGTCCTTCATGGCAAGATGCAGATCGTTGGAGTTGAAATATCGTAGATGAAGAGTACAACCATTTTGATGAAATACCTCTATTTGCAGATGGGACATGTCGTAGCGGTGACGACGACACACATGGAACAAATTACATACGTGTAGATCATCAAGAAGGGTTATATTGTAAATAAATGGAATACATGAAGGTTTGTTTGTTTTATCTGGCTGTTTATTTGGTTTAACTACTGTTATTGTTTAACAGGCCTATTTTATTGTGCCAATTATTTGGGTAATGTTGTAAGATTGCCATGTGACACGAAACATTGTGACATATATGAGATGAACGCTAGCTTTGCTTTTCAATGCCACTTGATTTGTTAATTCATTCATTCAAAAGAAAATGGTTCCAAATGGTATTTTAAACTCATACATAGCAATTGAAATCAAATATGCTGTTATTTGATTCTAACTAGTACAAAGTTCATTTTTGGAAATTTGCAACAATTTGGACTTTATTTGAAAAAGCTTTGACTTTTCTACTCTTTAAGCAAAAATCATGCCAACAAAGTGAAAATTTTCATATCTTTCGAATGTGTACTCTTTTTTTGAAAATTATTTTTGGAAAAGCTTTGTAGTATCCCAAAGTATGTTTTTGCTAAATTTCAAATAATTTAAACTATATTTCAAAAGGTTATGGCCTTTTGTCTCTTTGATCAAATGCTGAAAATTCGAACTTTTGCATGGTGTTTAGCTGATTTGTGATTTTTGTATCTCCAAATCAGATCATAATCTTAGGAGACCATCTTTGTGAGATTTGATGCTCCACAGTTAGTGTTTAGTGCCAAATTTTGTCAAATTTATTGGAGCTTATCTCACCAGCTTTTTGGCTCTCTTTTGAAGCTCAAATAGAATAACAAAAATCTGAATATTTGGTATATCACAATTGGTTCTTAATTGGATCCGATTGTGATAAATACATCATCACAATCGGTTCCTAATGGGAACTGATCGTGATGATTCAGTCATCACAATCGGTTCCCATTAGGAACCGATTGGGATGACTTACCTTGCCCCTTATGTTGTCCTTGCCTTTACACTGGTTCTGCATTCATTCCTTGTTTCTTCTCCATTCACCAACCGAGCTCACCCTGGCCACACCCCTAATTTTGCCTCCCAGCCGTCGCCTGTGCCCCCTTGCCCCCCTATCCTCGGTCGCGCCCCTTGCCCCCTGCCTCTAGCCGCCGCCCGTGCCCCCTTGTCCCCGCCCCGATCGCCGAACACGCACCCTTTCCTCCGCCCCGGTGTTCGACCTAACGCTCCTCGCCGGTCGCCGACCACACGGCCTGCCCCGGTCGCCCAACCCCGTGCCCCCAGCCTCTTGGCCGCCATACCCCGCTACCAGTCCGGAGCCTGCCGCCAGCATCATAGGAGCTAGGGTTTCACCGTCTCGAGCGTCATCCTCGCGATTCAAGAAACGGTAAGTTATTTTTGTGTACAATCAGGAGATAGGGTTTCGCTGGAGTAACATGTACTAGTTAATTTTAAGATTTGGTCGCGTGTTTTTCACATGAGAAAATATTCAGTAATGACATTTCATTAATGCTCATCTTACCGAACAGAGTAACATATTCTAACATGCAGTCAAGATCTAAGGCATAACCATTGATTCATGTGGTTTGGGGGTTTGGAAATGTTGGTGCAATAGAAATGGGGGTTCTGAATTGAACATGGTCGCAATGAACACAAAGCAACCATCAGAACTGAATGCCAAAAATAGTCAACTCATCTAGGAATACCAGAAAGTCTCAATTCATCAACAACATTTCCAATACAATCAAAGTTTATCATGGACTCATGGAATCTATCAAACAACTACTGTCATTTCTGGTCTGAACATTGTGTGCAAAGGGGCCAGACACTGTCTTGGGGACTTGCATATGGGGTGATATTGTTCAATGAAGATTGGGCTATAGAGAGACAGTTTGTGAAAACATCTTTATACTCTGCAATACTTGATTAGGTTAATTGGTTAATTGTTGATATATATGTTAGATTGCTTATTGTTTTATTAAACTTGGCTGATGTCCTTGTTCACTCTCTGTTGTCGGCTATCATTGTTACATACATGCTGTAGTTGGTTGTTTTGCTATTGTACAGTGAGCTCTTTTGAAGTTGATTCACACATATATATGCTTTGTCATAATCAGTTGATCAAGTTGTGTATCTATCAAGTATTGAAATAGTGAATTGAAAATCAGTGGTAAGGTTGTCACAAACTAGTCTATGACCTTGTCCCTAGTGGCGAGGAAGGCCTTTTAAGGCAACCCGACATCTAAGAACATTTTATTCAACTTGAGCTTTGGAGTGCTAGTTGAATGCCACTGTTACTGTTCATGAATATGCTAATGTTTAGATACTTGGTTATGAGCTCATATGCTTTGATATTATTGAATATCATGTTTCAGTATCCTTTCGTTAGCTTTTATGACAATATTGTCTTATGGTTATTGATTTTGCTTGGATTTAAAGTAATAAGAAATTTGCTAATACCGCATTTTCAATTCACTATTAGGTTGTCTTATGGTTATTCATTATTGTTGTTGTAATATGATCAATGTTAGAGTTTAGATTGCGTAACTTACATCTCCCGTTCGAGGGTGCTTGTTTATAAATATACTGAAATGGCATATTTATAAGCAAGCAGTCTCGAATTGTCCACGTTTTTTGACAGTTCAAGGATATGTGGTTCGGGAAAGTTCCTGAGCTGTTGTACAATAGTAGAGAAAGTTTTGGCAGCATCTCCCTGGTGTTCTCTGGATACACACCCTCTTGACTTGTTGTCGAGACGTTTATTTGGAGAACAACGGAGAGATGCTGTCGAAATTTTCTCTAGAGTTGTACAACAGTTTAGGAACTTTCCCAAACCACATATCCTCGAATAGGATTAGGACCTAACCTAATTAGAGATTTGGAGTCATTATTGATACATACTTAGTTGGTCAATATATAGACGTCTTTTTTAAGATAATCCATTAATCTGTTTGCTAGTACAATTATATGCTATGAATTATCTATTAATCTGTTAATTTACATGATTCATTGTCAAGTCGACATAATAGCTATGAATTGTTTTCTCTCATGTTAAATATATGACCATGTCAGATATATGAATTGCTTCTCTCATTATGTTTATTTTATATATATATATATATATTCAAAATATCGCAATGAGAGAGTATTGGCTCATCACCAGATAGAATAGAAGGTGATGCTCAGGGGCTAAGTAAGGTCACAAATGTTGAGGGGCCGAGTAAGTTAAGAAAGGCCCGAAGACCGAATAAAGGGGCCATAGGGAGAACGCCGCAGGTTCTCCACTTTGATGCCACGGGGCTTTGCACAGGTCCTCCAAAGTATAAGGGGTACAACCGATCTTTTGTTGGCTAATTGGTGAGGGAGAGAGTGCCGATCATGGTTAAGGACTAGAGGGAGGAAGTCAGCGCTGATCAGAAGAATCGGCTGTGCGAAGAAGTTAAGGAGAAATGGATTATACAAGAGAAAGATGAAAGCAATGTGAGGCGGTACGCCTTGAAGAGAATGGGTGTGTCTTTGAGGCATTTCAGGGTTACCATGCATGGTGAGTACGTGCTGAAAGGCGTACTCCCTTCGAGAGGTATCCATTTGTGACTCCCGATGTTTGGGAGGAGTTCACAAGGATAAAGAGTACACCTGAGGCGGAGGAGCTGAGAGAGAAGAACATCGCTATCCAGAGGCAGAACACACACGCGTACCACCTCAATTTCGCTGGCTATGAAGGGAAGAAGGCCGAGTAGGCGCGACTAGCCGAGAAGTGCGCAAACTCCGAGAAGGCGATGCCTTACTCCCACATATGTGAGGAGCGGGCATGCAACTGGGTATCAGCGAGGACAAAGAAAACCTCGGACGATCGGCTTGTAGTTCCAAACCCCGCGACCACGGGGATCGTCTCTACCATCGTAAGACATCTAACTTAGTATATTGCAGTTGACCCTTCCCGTTATATTTTACAACTAATTTATACTCGCTTCTTACAAGAGGAGGTAAGCCAATAGAAAGAGCAGGAGACCTTTTAGAGCCAAGGGTCAAAGGACACCCTGTCTTCGGCGATCGGGAAGCTCGACCATAAGGGTCGGGTGCTTGTCATAGGTGCGGGTTATACAAAGAGGTCCTTCCAAGAGGACGCTGTCAGTGCTAGATCAAGGTCATGGAAGGCGCGTGCGGAGCGCCTCAAAGACACGCTGAGGGAGGAGCTAAGGGAAGAGCTGAAGGAGGAGATGCGGGAGGAGATGATGGCACATGAGGAGCGCCTAAGGGCCGAGATGATGGCGATGATCTTCTAGAGTCAGAGTCATATGTCCTTGCCTCTCGTAGAAAGGCATGTGCTCCGCCCTAGCAGCCGCGCTTCCAAAAATAATCAGGCTGGTCCCCAGCTGAAAGTAATAATTTTTTGACTTAAAGGTACAAGAGTAAACTAAACAATATTTCGAATCAAGTTGTGCACTTCTTTTAGGCGTCTGTCAAGTGCTAGCTCATCATGATGGAAGTCGGATTTCCCGTTGAGGTTGGACGCAGGGCTGCATTTCTATACAAGGAGACTGACACGGTGCATGGTAACCCTTTAGGGAAGGGCTACATGAGGGTGCAAGTGAACTATGTCCACGAAGACTTCCTACCTCATGTGCTAGAGTTCCCCCCAAATGAAGATATCACCACTCTCAGGTAAAAACGGATGTCATTCATCAAGTGGCCCACGACTGGGTTGTACTATTCAAGGTACAAATACCCCGCGTCTTCTCGATCATTCCAGTACTGCAACACATTACATATGCATGTGCTTTGTAGGTTCCTATCATAGCTGCACCTGTTCCTGCTCCTACTCCCACCACCATGACGACTCCTCCGTCCAAGTCGACTCCTATGTAGAGTGCATAGTTGGTGCGCAAAAGGACTAACACGACAGCCAAAGAACCACAGGAGACCTCGGAGACTCCTTCTGTCAAGAAGGCAAAGTTGACAGAGGGAACAATGCCCCTTGAAATACATGGAAAGCCCCTTGTCCCGACCTCAAAGACTCTTTCGGTCCAGAAACCAAAGTTGACAGAGGCCACAAAGCCCCCGCTGCCCCTTAGCCTCTCCTCTCCACCCCTCACTCGCCCTCACATCCCCACTGCCCCCTCGCCGCCCCTCGGCCTCCTCCTCACTCGCCCCTCGCCGTCGTCGGCCTCCATTCGCCCCTCTCCACCCCTCTGTCTCTCCACCTCTAGACCTCTTCCTCACCTCCCTGCCACCCCTTCACCTCCCCGCTACGCCTATGCCTCCTTGACGCCCCCTCACCACCCCTCACCTCCCCTCACCACCCCCTACGGTGTGGTGGCCATGGTGTCGGTGGTGTGGTGAAGGCTACAGTGGCTGTGCGGCTACGAGGGGCACGACGACGGCTACGAGGGGCGCGGCGATGGGTACGGCGTGCAAGGCGCGGCACGGCACCCTCCCCTTCCCCCTCAGGCCTGGTACAATTGCCCCTTCCACCTTCCCCTTTCCCCTCCGACCGCGTGCCGAGCATGCTGCCGTAGGCCCGGTCATGTGCCACACTCCCTGCCGTGGGCCGTGCGGGCATGGGCCGGCATGTCGCCCGCCATGCGTGCTGTGCTGGGGCATGGGGGCACTGTGTCGGATCGTGCCAGCCTAAGCACGGCCTAGACTAGCGTGTCGTGCCTGGTCGTCCACCGTGCCCAATTGGTAGGCCCGACACGACGCGAGCAACCGTGTCGTGCCAGCATGGCCTATCCATCTTCGTGCTGGGCCGAGCTTTGGGCTGTGCCGTGCCCTCCGTGCCTCGGGCTGGCCCAAAAAAGCCAAGCCCAATGCCCACCTCGCGCACACAACTCACATCCTATTCACACCTGTACAATGGACACGTTTTATTACACGCGCTTGAGAAGGCACCAAAATCTTATGGAGATAGGTTTAGATTTTTTTAAATAATACATTTTAAAATAGTTTTAAAAAAATAATATGCTAAAAAAATTATAAAATATATCTCTATCGCCATTTCAATTGGCACATAAGCTTTGTCGACAGTGCTTCTGTCACTAATTCATTTGATGACAGAAGCCTCAACCTTGTCGACTAAATGAATCCACGATAAAATAATCTGTCGGTCAATTCAATCCATAACAAAACAGACATCTGTCGCCATTTTAATTGGCGACATAAGTATATTTTTGTAATTTTTTTGATGTATTATTTTTGTAAAATTATTTAAAAATGTATTATGTAACATCCCAAAAATTTGCTCATAATTTTATTTTCTCGTTATTTATGCATTTTATGTTTTTCTGAATTTATTGGATTTGTTTGGAATTTATTTGAATTTTACTTTAATTAAGTATATTGAACCTTTGGTGAAAACTAATATAGATAAAACTAATATAAAGTTTTGCCAAAAATATTTTATTTGAGTTCAAAATGTCTCAAGATATTTATGAGAAATTTCTGGGATTTTTCCTGATATTTTAATTGCTTAAAACTGATTAAACTAATTTCTGTAATTATTTTAAATCAAAAACCCGTTTTAAATCAAAATGAACAGTACTGGATCGGAGCCCAGTACTGTGCGCGTGTGCGCCCATTTTGCGCAGCCCATTTGGCCTGTTCCGGTTAGGGTTAGCGTTGGTCGTTAGATCTTCATCGCGCGGTCTTCATCAAGCCGCGTCATGTGCATGTGATCAGCCGTTGGATCCAGATCGAGCGGAGGAGGTTGAGCCGCGTTAATTAAGAAAAGATCTGATCGCGTCCATTGGATTTGGAAGGTGTGGATTAGATCGGATCGGATCGCTTCGGGAGTCATCGTGACCGTTCATCGCAAATCGAACGGTTCACGGTCGTCGTCTCCGATACGTTTCCGAACCCGCCGCCGACTTGCCGCCGCCGCCGCGTGATTTAGGGTTTCCATCCTAGCGCTCATGCCGAGGCTATAAAAGCCGCAGCCCGCACCGCGAGGATCGCCATCCCAGTGCGCACCCAGCGGCTCTAGTCGCTTCGCCAGTTTCGCCGCCGTTAGCCGTAAGAGCTCGGCTTAGTTTTTCAAGCGCCGCCGCTTGTTTTCTCGTCGTTCCGCCGCCGTCGAGCCTCCATCCGCCGTGTGGGTTCTGGTTTCGGGTTCACCGCGTCAAGCCGCACCGGAGCTGCCACCTCTTCGTCGTCGGAAGGACCTAGTTCGCCGTCGGGCCTGTCGTCGTCTTCGTCTCCGAGAACTCAGCGCCGCAGCAACATCGCCGTGACTAGGAGCTTCGCTCAGCCGTCGAATCTTCACCGAACCGTCCAGATCGTGCCACGTCTCTATCGTCAACAGTGTTCTGCTCGAGTAAGCGTTAGCCGTTAGATTTACGATGAGCGGTTAAGATTGAGCCACGTAGGAGTAGATCGGTAACCGTTGGATCCTTGCGCGGATGTGCGACGCGTGTCGGCTCGGAAGCTGAATGTTGTGCGCCGGGTGCACGGTTGACAGGCGCGTGCCATGGACGTAGTCCATAGACCGAGCAACATGGCGCAACCCGATTGGTCCACGTGTGCGATGACGTCATGCTGACATCATCTGGTCCACAGCACAGTACCTCGAGTCCACGGTGGACCAACGTGATTTCGTGGACTGAGTCCATGCGCTGAAGCCACATGTCAGTCTCTGATTGGTCCACGTGTCGGTTGCGCATTAATCGGTAATTTCCAGTAGAAAAATAATTCTGGAAAATCGGATTTTCTAATTTCTGTATTTTCAGTATTTATTCAAACTTCAAAAGGCTATAACTTTTGCATTTTAACTCGGATTTGAGTGATTCAAATTTCTAAAAATTTGTAAAATCAAGATATATTTAATGGTGCTTTTTATTTGAATTTTTGGAGCTTATTTTCTCTCTGTTTTGGGTGTTTATTGCTATTTTTTCTTGATTCGCGTAGACGTTGAATTGCTTGTGCTCCGGAGGAAGATTCGTCGCTTTAAGACCAAAGTTCAGAGCAAGACCAGCACCTGTTCCAAGGCAAGTTGTGCTTTGATCATATTTCACCTAATTTCACAAAATTGCTATTTTGTCTTTAAAATTTATGCATGATATTTTCTGTGTATAAATGATTTCAATTAATCTGGGAACTAGATAATATGCCTAATTGAATTAAATCATACCTTGTCAATTATATGCCATGATCTAATTGTCACCCTGGGATATGAAATTATAGTTGGTTACTATTAATAACCAACATGGGACTTGTTAGACCGTATTAGTTTGCTTAGCCATGCCACGTCATCACATGTATCTAGAACATTGATATTTAATCTTGAATAATGAAATATGGAACAATGTTTATAAATTGGTGTGTCAAGTGTTGTCACACAGTGATATTGAGTTGTCGTGGCGAGGAGGTCACACAACTAGATTGAATTGCTGATGGCACGCGATGCATGGTAATCAACTGGGGTGGTAATCATTTTAGATCAGGGCAGGTGGCAAGGGGTAGTATGCCAAGGTGGGCCTGTTGGGCACGGGTATGTGGAAGTCTTGCCTCGGTCACTTTAAGGACTTAACCTTGCAAGCCTTTGACCTGAGTCTTACTTGCAACCACACGTCTGGAATGGAACAGCCTAGCCGACTAATTTGTGATGTCTAGATTTCGGTACTGCTGTGGTGTATAGTGAGTCCCGGGTGTACGGGTAGACTCACATGGCGCAAGAGGGGAGCCCGGAGTGCGGTAACCAGTCCCTTCCATGTGAAACCTCAGCGAGCAGTACAAGGTCTAAACAGAGCATTGTAAAGGCTTTGTTATGGTCACCCACCTATGTGGTGTTTGATTATATCGTGTGGGTAAAGTGCCTAACCTTTGCAGAGTGTAAAAAACTGTTCGAATAGCCGTGCTCACGGAATTGAGCAATGCTCGAAAATTACAGTCAAGTGTTAGACTTTTGTTAAATAAAAACTTGTTGGGATGGTGGATTGCATAAAAACCTGGAATTGACTTAGGATAGAAAATCCTGTTTACTTGAAAAGTCGAATCTATTATTTACTAATATTTGTTTTACTGTCTTTCAATCTATTTAATGTATTCTTTTATAAATGCTACTTTACTGCAAATTAGCCATATTAGCCTTCCTTGGAATAAGCCAAGCATGTAGAATATTAGACTTGCAATAATGTGCACAACTTGTTGAGTGCTTTATGTACTCATCCCGCAAAAACAAACTTCAGAAGAGGAGGAATCCACAACATTCTTGGAGGAGTACTACGACGCTGATGCTTCGGGTCCGAACCTCGTCAGTTGCCTGTGGTGAACTGGGGAGCTGCTACGTTTACTTCATTTCCGATGCTGCTTAATTGCTATTTCTTAGTTAAGCCCTGTGAGGCAATAATCATGTAAGACAACAATTATTATTAATTATTGAAGTTATGCTATATTCCGCTGTGTATGACTGTGACAGCATCTATGTTGAGCCTGTGTGCACTAGCGTGATCCTGGACTAGTGCGATATATACAGAGGGTCCGGATTTGCATATTCGGATTCCGACATATTATTTAAAAAAATCAATAGTTTTACTTATGCACCGAGACCCTGTACATTTCTCTGTCGCCAATTGAAATGATGATAAAAGTATATATTTGTAATTTTTTTGCGTATTATTTTTGTATAATTATTTAAAAAAATAATATTTTGAAAAAATATCGATAGTTTTACATAGACACCGAGACCCTATTCACACTTACCACGGATATACACGTGGACATGTTTTTGTTACAAACGCTCGAGAATTTTAGGAAGGCACCGGCATCTCATGGAGAGAGTTTTACAACTTCACTGGAATCCTAGAGCATGTACAATAGTAGAAACTTATTATCTATATATTTCTTCATTTCATTTAAAGATAAAACTAAAGACAGCTTCTATAATAAATGATATCTTAATATTGTCTCTATGAGATTCTAAAGTCTTTTAATTATAGCATAAAAAGTGTTTTTATAGACAATAACTTATGTAATTGTGTTTTATGCTATCTATATGGTCATCTCTTAATGAAGAGACATGTATACTCTTATCTCATTCTTCTCTCTCCTTCATGTCAGTAAAACTTTATGTGACGAACCATATAAATAGCTGATATCACACCATTGTACATGCTCTTACAAAGCGTAGACGTATACTTTTCCATTAAACGCGTCTAATCTAATTATTTAGGTGAGGCACAATGCGTTGAATTCCATTGGCTACATGCAACATTTGGCTTCATCTTAGATGGATATGTGATGTCTTTAGAAAATTTTTTGTACGACAGAAACTTCTATTCAAATGTAAATGGCGGCTCTCAAAAAAAAGACTTGGCAAGATAAAGGGTGAAAAATGAAAAGAAAATTTATGTACTTATACAAAGATTGAAAACCTCCCATCACCTAGAACATCTAAAAGGCAGCTGCACTTATTTTCCATGTCTCCATGGGGCATAAGCCTTATGGCAAGCATTCCGAGTAACTTTTTGTACCACGTAATATTTGGTAAACAAAACCTGAGAGAGAGTGGGGGAGCGGGAAAGAGACATAGAGACCGCAACTTAAACGGTTTCTATAGGTCTAAACGTTCGATTAAGTGAACAGACGGTTTAGATTTTTTAAATCCATATGCTACAGTGTTTTGATACAGTACTGCTAAAATCGCTACATTAACTTTGCTACAATATTCTAAATCGATCTGAACTATTGCTTTTCAATCTAGCGGTGTGCACGATGACTGCTAAGTTGCTGTCTCTAGGGGACTGCACAGCAACTTGTCTAGGAGGGAGGGAGGGAATAACCTATTCCGTTCCACCGAGACTAGAGAAGAACGAGAATTACAGACAAAATACCAGGGTGAAATTTTCCTAGCATAATAAGCTTTGAAAAGGCATTTTATTTCAATGCATACTGAACGCATTAGCCATGAGGATTTTATTATACAGAGATGTGTATAATACTATAATACATGATTTACATTCGAAATACACCGTACTTTGTGTCTTCAGGAACTGGCTTGGCCGAAGCAGAAAGGCAGAGGCTTAAAACCCGTCTGGTGTCCGCAGGGTCTATGATTCCGTCGTCCCAAAGTCTGGCAGTTGAGTAGTACGGGCTTCCTTCTTTATCATAAGCCTCCACAACTTTAGCTTTGAAAGCTTCTTCCTCATTCTTGGTCCACTGTACAAGAACAAAAGTTTCAGCTTCGAGCAGTATTCTTCATTTTCTGTAATTCTTTCCATACCAAGAATACAAAAAAAACTATTTTAAATAGGAACTTGTTAACAGAACTGCACTTGATATTCTACTACAAGCCAACTTTGGCTTTGTAAAACCTGTGATTTGTCATCTAATCATTTCCTAATCATTCAAAAATTCAACAAGTTACATTTGCCTTATGTTTTCTAAAAGAAAGAAGTAAAGCACTATACCTCCACTCCTTGTCTTTTCCTGTTGTTCCTTTCTATTTGAGAAAGGACACCAGCTGCCTGAAAAGGTTTAAGAAAAGAAATAATAGGAGCTGTGAGACAGAAATCGCTTGACTGTCTTTTGAGCATTCCACAAAAAGAAAATATGTAGTTGAGGCTTAGAATTTGGATGAGGTCATATATCTGTAATTAGATGGCGAACCAGCAAAATATTCTACAAGATTGTAATGGCTTAAAATATACGAAACTCCAGGATAAAATTCAAAACTTTCAGTGTTCATGATAGACACTAAAGAACACACTAAAATATTATACTTTCTGTGCAGAGGCGCAATATTCTACATTTCCACATTTTCCTTTTCCTCATAGGCAAAGGAACAAACCAAATAGAAATAGTAGGACAGTCTTATTATCTATGTTTTTTAAAAAAATCAGGATGCCAGCAGTGCTAGTATCTGAACTCTGAACATTAAAAAATAAGAAGATATGAAAAAAAAAAGATTCATCCAGTAAAACACTGGAAACCGGCAGGGGTTCGATATTTTTGCAGAAAGTGGTCTTTTTGTATCTTTGCTCCCGTTTCTCTCCTGATTTCGTGTAGTTTAGTTGAATACAGTGCACTGCTAACATCTAATGCAGGAGATAAGCATACCCAATAGTTAGTTGTTATCTAACTTGGACTGCTCTTTCACCTAAGTATTCACTTACAGACCTGCACCGATTGAAGAATGGGGGAAGTTGATGTGAGGTAAATACCTGGAAGTTTCAATGTCCTGCCAATCTGCTTTGATTTTGCCAGGTTGGACCTGAATAAAAGGTTTGTGACAACTAACAATTGTGGAGATGTTTTCACACATCTTGGATTATCCCAAGAAACTGGTGTCACATATTCAAAAAACAAGCACATGCACAACGCTGCCAAATAGTAAATACCCCGTCCCCAAGGTGTCAAAAAATGGGCAATGAATACCGACAATTACACTGCTGACATCCTTTACCAGGCAATGATACTACTGAAGTAGTAAGACAATCTTACAGAGTGAATAACAAGTTGAAAGGTCTTACCTGGATGCCACCCATAACAGATATCCTAGCAGTTGGCCAAAGAAACAAAAAATTTGGGCTGTATGCACGACCACACATTCCATAATTTCCAGCACCAAAACTTCCACCAACAATTATGGTAATTTTAGGAACCTGTGTAGAAATACTAGATATATATTATTGCGAAGTTTCATTGGTGCAAGGTATGGTGTTTTATGTGTGTCACCAAAAGAGAGTATTGATGATTCAGTATTGCAACATGTCTGTTATTCAACGGCTGGGACATCTATGACAAATAAATGATTGACAAATTATATTGTGAAGAAATGATTGCCACGAGTTTGCCAGTTATTACTTATTTCCAACTTCTAATTCTCACGAAACAAACATCAAAACACAAGGACCAAATTTTGTTTCTTCCTTTTTATTTTCCTTTTTCTTAAGCAGGTGGTATAGCTAGACCAGAGTCAATAGATCAGGCAAAGATGCATGCTACTATTAGAGTAATACTCCCTCCGGTCACAAATACATATCGTTTTGGACATAGATTAGTTAAACTTTCGAAACTTTAACTATCAATATCTTTTTAAATATTTAAATTGGATACTGATAAAAAGATTATGCCGCAATTGATGGATTGTATTCCAGGGAAGGGGAATTACATATAGAGGGAGAGCCCGGTTGGTTTAGGAAACAAACCGGACTCCTTCCTAGAATACAAAGATATATTCTATCTATAGCCTCCTTCCTAGAATACAAGGATATATACTATCTATAGCCAAACCTGCCTAACAGACTAGGATATATGCTATCTATAGCCAAACCTCGCCTAATGATTAGGAGGTGGCAGCAATATTCAACACCCCGCGATACAACGCGTCTAGGCATGGCACATGTTGAGACCGGACCGAAATCCGAGAAGACCGAGGAGGGCAATCCTTTGTGAAGATGTCGAGAACCGTGATGTTGTCGGGACATGAAGAACACGGACATCACCGATAGCAACCCGTTCACGAGCGAGTGAAGATCAATCTCAACATGCTTCGTGCGTTGATCTTTGGACCGGGTTGGTGGAGAGATAAACCGCACCGACGTTGTCGCAATAGACAAGAGTCTTGTGTGTCGGATTGTGGAGCTCTGAAGGAGTTGGCGCAACCAAAGAAGCCTCGGCTACTCCATTGGCGGCGATACTCACTCGCTTCAAAGATCGAACGAAACCGTGCCGACGCCGACGACCAAGAGGCGAGGTTGTTGCCAAGGAACACCGCATATCCGAGGTGGATCTGCGTGTATCCGGGCAACCCGCCAATCGACATTAGTGTAGACTACGAGCTCGGGCGGAAGATCGGCGGCGAGAAGGCCGTAATCCGAGTGCTTTGAAGGTAGCGTAGGATGCGCTTGACCGCGATCGGATGGGGCTCTGAGGATCATGCATGTGAAGGCACACTGCCGAATCGCATAAGAGATGTCCGACTGGTGAAGGTGAGTATTGAGAGCACCGCGAGGCTCGGCCCTGGTTGCATTGCCGACTCGACACCGAGTCCGAGGAACCTTGGCTTGAGTATCCACAGTGTGGTGCATGGTTTGCGATCGACCATGCCGGCCGCTCGAGAATGTCAAGTGTATCGACGTGAGACATGAATAAACCATTGAAGCGTATAGAAATGCCAGAAAATGATGAAGCTGACCAAGATCCTTCATAGCGAACTCCCGTTGCAAAGCAGAGATGGTGCGCTGCAATAACTCCGCGCTGGAGGCTGTAAGAACAATATCATCAACATATAGCAGCAGATGTACCGTCTCTGAGCCGCGGTGGTAGATGAACAAGCAAGCATCGGTTGGCCTCAACAAAACCAAGGAGAGCAAGTAAGTGGCAAGCGGCCGCACCAGGCCGAGGTGCTGCTTAAGTCCATAGAGGACTTGTTGAGGCGGCACTGGTCCTACCGTGGCGAGGTCAATAAATCCGATGGTGACTACAAAAAGCATCTCGATCAACATACAGTGGAGGAAAGCATTCTTGACATCCGGTGATGCAATCGCGATCTCGAGAAAGAGCTAGAGAGAAGCTATGCGGACGGTGGCGAGCTTCACCATGTGGTGAAAGTCTCATCATAATCAATACCGGGTATTGTGTGAATCCGCGAAGAACCCAACGCGCTTTGTAGCGATCCGAGAACCATCGGCATGTAATTTGTGTTTGAAAATCCACTTGCGGTGGCGACATTGGAGTCCGACGGCCGTGGTACCAACTCCCAAGTGTT
Organism: Otatea glauca; assembly: GCA_036346275.1. Taxonomy (NCBI): domain Eukaryota; kingdom Viridiplantae; phylum Streptophyta; class Magnoliopsida; order Poales; family Poaceae; genus Otatea; species Otatea glauca. The sequence goes on from CM070725.1 coordinate 33,011,263, forward strand.
GTTGGACAGTGAAGCGCGTCGTACTCTTCCTCCATCGCGCGGCGCGGTGGGATCGAGAGCGGCACGGCAGATTTTGGAATCGGCGATAGCCGGTCCGTGGCGTAGATGGCGGGCATCCGGTATCCTCGCTTCGGGCGGTGGTCATAGGGTGGGGATTGACCACCGAGCGAACAGGGACTGCGCCTTTGGGAAGACGCGATGACGAAGGGGACTGCGAAGGGAACGTCAGAGGAGCCTGGCGGGGCCGACGCGAGTACACCCTGAGCGGTGGATCCTGAGAGGCCGCGTGTGGCGTGGGCAAAGCCAGGGCCGCGTGTGGAGCGGGAGAAAATGCCGGGGCCGCGCGTGGCGCGAGCGAGGCCGACGGTGCGCGTGGCGCAGGGAGAACCAGTGGTGTGGTCGGAGAACCTGCATGGGAGAGTCGGGAACCAATGGGAAAAACCACCGGATCCAACTCAAGTAAAAAATCCAAGTCATTAGTGGGACTGGGCGAGGCAGCGAAGGGAAAGTCGGCCTCATCAAACACAACGTGACGAGAGATCACGATGCGGTTAGTGGAGAGATCAAGGCACCGGTATCCCTTATGGTCAGAAGAGTAACCAAGGAAGACACACCGGGTGGAGGCGAGGGCAAGTTTATTGGAGGCGGTTCTTTGAAAGGTTGGGATAGCAAGCGCGACCAAAAACTCGAAGATGCTCATATGGAGAGTGCAGAAGAGGCGATGTATGGGCGGCGATGGTGGTGGAGGGAGACGGTTCAGCGGTAGGTGGCGGTGTGGAGGCTCTCAACCCGATGAGCGTCTTTGGGAGGAGGCTTGGAAAAGCAAAGAACGCACAATATTGTTAGTGGAGCAGATTATGCGCTCGACTTTACTGATTACGAGGGGATGTGTAGGGCACAACATCCGCAATAGCACGCCGTGAGTGAGAAAGAAGGACCGCGAGAAGGAGTTGTCGAACTCACGCCCATTGTCGCACTGAACAGTCTTGATGGTGCATCCGAATCGAGTGGACACATAAGAGAAGAAATGTGACAGAGTGGTAAAGTGTCGATTTCAAGCGTAAGGGAAAGGTCCACAAATAGTGAGAGCAATCATCAAGAATTGCTAAATAATATTTATAGCCCGAGATGCTGACAACTGGAGATGTCCATAGGTCACAACGAATTAGATCAAAAGTTTTAACAGTGCGGGAAGAAGAGCTGGGGAACGGAAGTCTAATGTGACAACCGAGTTGGCAAGCATGACAGAGCGAATCATGTGTGCTTTTATTACAAATGATAGTCAAGAACTAGATAATCTAGATAGCGGCGGGGGACCGGATGGCCAAGGCAGCGGTGCAGTGGATGGAGGCAGCAGTAGCTAGAGCGCGAGGGCGCAGAACACGAAGGAGAAGCGTGTGGACGGGTGGGCAAGCTCAGGGTGTAGAGGGGCCCGGAGCTATTGGACCTGACGATCACGTTCTGGTAGCAAGATCCTTCACGAGAGGCCGAGAGGTCAAACTCAATAGAGCGATGATTGTCGGTAGTGAATTGTGAGCGTAAAGAAGATTACGAATAATGTCGAGTGCAAAGGATATTGTTAAGGTAAAAGGTAAGGGAAGAACCGTGTCTCTCATCGAGGTGACCGGTAGAAACGCACCGTTCATCGACAATGAGAAGAAGGATGCGCAGAATTAGGAGGTCGAAACAATGATATGTTACCGATGTCGGCGTGGTGTGGTTGGGCGCGAGTCCGCAATCCGATTGGTGACAATGTGGGTTCAGCGTCATGGTGCTAAAGGAATTAGCGAGTGACTGCTGATCCCACTCACGGCCTAGGGCGTCGGTAGGGAGGTATCAGTCGCGCGGAAGTCTTATTCTTCTTCTTCTTTGTCATGGGAATCTGGCGAGGGCGGGCGGTGTGAGCGGTGGCTGATTGGCCGAGACGGCGCCGAAGGTGGGTGCAACGGCCAAGCAAGGCACTGTTGATGATAGAAGCCTTCTTGCTGCTTTGCAGAGGAGGCGTTCTTCTTTGTCCTCCGCAGACGGGCGAGCCACATGGAGATGGTGCCCGTCCATGGGTTGTAGAAAGTCGGCGAGAGCGCCACCCTTGCCGTTCCGCTTCGGCGATTTTGCGGTTGTTTTGGGCCGAGCCGCGTTCAAGGTGTTGGGGCGGGCGGCCACTGGTCGCAGAGGATGGAGCAGTGGGGCGGCGGCGGCTTTGTTGCCGCGGGCCACCGGCGCAATAAAGACCGTGAGAGCCGTGGCGACCTCCGTGGAGGCCTCGGTTCCAATGGTGATCTCCTCGAGAAGAAGATCGTTTGGACGGAGTGGAGCGTCGGGAACGGACGCCGCGCTGGAGGAAGGACTTGAGGTGGTCGAAGCGTTTGTTCAAACCCGCAAGGCGTTGAGGACGAGTGCGATCGGCACGATCTCGCCGAGGTCGCGGAGTCGTCGGCCATGCCCTTCATCGTCCGACGATGGTCGTTCACGCTCGAGATCACCTTGAACGAGCGCGCGGAAGGTGGCGTCGAGTGGAGGGCGCGGTCTCGCGATTCCCAAAGGCGGTCCTCGATGGCAAGCCATGCATGGCGCTGCGTGCCCCGTCTTTGGCGCGCGGTGTCCCGTAGATCAACGGTGATCGTCGCAGAAGATCCGAGAGAGACGGCGCTATCCATCCGCTCCCGGGACGGGTGTCAAGGCGACGTCGGAGAGCACATGGTCGACGAGGCGTAGCGCTTGAGGATGAGAAGAACGAGCGGTCGCGCCGGCGTGGTGAGTGGGTGGAGAGGGGTTCGAACAATCAAACGAGTGAGCGTATGTTACGGGCGTCGGAGGCTTAGGCGTGAAGGTTGGTGATGGCGGCGTTCGTGGGCGGCGTTGCGTCGTTGGGGACGATCGCTCGTCGTCATCCTTGGAGGTGCCACCGACTTTTCAATGATGGCGACTTGGCGCTCAGAGGCTTCGGCGACGGCTTTCTCCGTTCCAACGCGGCATCCGCAGATCACGGACGCGCGCAGCAGCGTCGTAGCGGCCGTCTTGGCGCGGCGATCGCGGAAAGGAGGCGTCGAGCTCCTTCTTTTTGGCGGTGGTTTCTTCCTCTCAGCGCGCAGCCCGGCGCGCTCTCCTCCGTCATGGATTCTCAGGGAGCCATGGTAGCGCGGCGGCAAGCAAGCGGCGACGGCTGATCTACTGCGGCGGCGGCAGCAGGAGAGAGGCGGGCAGCAGTCGGCGGCAATTGTTGAGCGAGCGATATCTCGTGATACCATGATAGAAAGATTATGCCGCAATTGATGAATTGTATTCCAGGGAAGGGGAATTACATATAGAGGGAGAGCCCGGTTGGTCTAGGAAACAAACCGGACTCCTTCCTAGAATACAAAGATATATTCTATCTATAGCCTCCCTCCTAGAATACAAGGATATATGCTATCTATAGCCAAACCTGCCTAACAGACTAGGATATATGCTATCTATAGCCAAACCTGCCTAACAGACTAGGAGGTGGCAGCAATATTCGAACAGATACATTAAAATCAATGTGTAGATTTTTCTTGAAAAGTACTTTCATAATATTATAATTTTCTTAGATTTTATAAGTATATTACAATAAAAATTAGTGGTCAAAGTTGGGTTTCGGAGACCGTGTCGAGGTCCAAACGATGTGTATTTGTGACCAGAGGTAGTATTATTACAGGTGGATAATATGAGTCATATGACAACTAACAGGTGGTTCTTTCCCAGGTTGTCGAAATACTAGTGATAATACATGTTTCCAACACATCATATGATATTAGTTTCTTTTTAAAAAACTAGAGGAAGGCATAACTTCAATAGATAATGGAAAACTAACACTGTTATGTTGGGAGTTGCTTTTCATTGAATTTTACATGTAGCACAAAAATGACAGGAGGCATACATTGTGCACCGTCAACACAATTTACATAGAAGACCAAACAAGCATAACTGAAAGTCTGAAAGAAATAGCACAAATGTAATGGAAACCTGGAACTAAAAGTTATAAAGGTTTAAGGGAATACCCCTCTATGGATTGATCTATTAACTATACAATCGTGTAATGTCCTGCAAAATGCTACCTGATGCTAGAATAAAGCATCACTGCTTTACTAAAAAAACAGAACGAAAATAGAGAAGGGCCCAGGAAGGCTTGACCTTAGCACAGGAAACTGCCATGACCATTTTTGCTCCAGCTTTTGCAATTCCATTTGATTCAGATTTTGACCCAACCTATAGCAGATGAACCATCAATAAACATCTAAATTGTCATTCAAAAGGATTAAATGGCTCATGCTTCAAAATCGAACCAACTTATATATTAAATTATAGCATTCCCAACTATACTGTACAAAATCTTGCAGTCCATACTTATACGGTACACCATAGAAAGTCTCAAACTAAAAATATATTGCCTGGCTCCACAATCTCATGGTCGAAACTATACTATCAATTCGGGAAATAGAGGTGACGAATTCCACATCCGAATGTTAGTTTTTTGTTTATTCAGGGAGGGAAAACCCCTGGTCTCATTTATCCATACCAATAAACATTACAACAAGTTCAACAGAAATTACAAACAAAAACTGGGTGGCAGGGTGGGCACAGAACAATTTCCTCTTACATACGGAAAAGATAGTAAACCCTAGAGTTACAATACAAAAAAATACATATAAGATAATAATAACTGAGGCCTATACAATGTTATTCATGTGGTTAAAACAGTGTATTACCGCATCAATTTGTTTGAAGCCTTGATAATTCATTTGATGTTCACAATATATACATCAGAAAATGGGCTATCAACTGTGACTTGGTAGTGACCCAAGAGTATTTAAGTGTACAATACAATTATACCTGAACTGTTACTATTGTGAAAAAAATCCCAACAAAATGGACAAGTGCTGTGTAATGGGGATGAAACTGGTTCATTGGTTACTACAGTACAGGCCCATGAAATAGAAGTTTTGTGTGCCAAATGATATGTCAGAATAATTTCCAACACTTCAACAATTACAAGTGTCCAGTAATCCTTGGTAGAGTACATTTATATATTTATATTAGATAAAAAATACAAAAAGTATTATAGCGTAAGTCAAAGAAATAGATTTAGGTGCATTTTGGGTGCCTGCACCCCATAGAAATAATTGATTCCGCATGGCAACCTATCAAGGTTCACATAGTGGACCTTCATGGAAGAAATAATGCTCACATAACATATACAGTAGCACTGTAGCTCATACCAAATATTGCCCAATGAATTACAGGTAAAGCTTCAAACTGAACAGAAGGAAGTTATGTCATTTTTGTTATGAATAGCACTTGTATTCAATATGAGACCAATAGGCCAGAATATATAGTGTTACATGAGGGTACAAAAGGAAAGCCTATATAAGGCAATAAGTACAAAAGGAAAGCCTATACAAGGCAATACACGAATATAAGGCAATACAGGATACTAGAAATCTCTATACAAGGTAAGTACATGATATTGTCTAACCCCCAGCGCTCTCAAAATCATGGTGTATCAACAACACTGAGTTTGAAGAGATAAAAGCTATGCTGTGTTTTCATGAAGAAATCTGCCAATTGAAGCTTTGAAGGCACATACTGAAGAGCCACAACTTGATCCTGTACCTGTGAGCGCATGCAGGAAGCATCAACACTGATATGCTTGGTGAGCTCATGCTTCATTGGATCTCCAGCAATGCTAATAGCACATGTATTGTCAGTTAAAAGAGGAGTCGGTGTAGAAACAGAAACACCAAAATCCTCAAGTAACCACCGTAGCCAGGTAACCTCTGCTATTAAAAGAGCCATAGCTCGCAACTCAGCCTCAGCACTCGAACGAGAAACTGTTATCTGCTTCTTAATCTTCCAAGCAATGAGAGAACCACCAAGAAAAACACAGTAAGCAGAAAGAGACCGACGATCAGAGTGATCACTAACCTGTAGCATCGAGTATGCCCGAGTCAGAAAGAGTGGAGCGTGGAAAGAAAAGACGGCGAGAGATAGTTCCACGAAAGATGACTATAGTGGAGCTGAGTGGGAGCAGAAACGAACTGACTCAAGATATGAATATGATACAAAATATCAGGACGAGTGACACTAAGGTAAACAAGACTCCCAACAAGATGACGATAGCGAGTAGGATCCTCCAGAGGTTCACCATCAGTAGACCGAAGGTGGACATTGAGCTCCATGGGAGTCTTGGCTGTGCGCTGGTCAGTAAGGGAAGCACAATCAAGAATATCCTGAATATACTTCTCTTGCGATAAAAATAAGCCCTCATATGTAGAAGAAACTTCAATCACAAGGAAGTAGTGGAGGGGATCCATATCAGACATGAGAAACTGCTCACTGAGACGTGACTTTACAAGGGAAATATACTGTGAATCATCTCCAGTAATGATCATGTCATGGACATATAGAAGAAGAAAAGTCCGACCACGAGGTGAAGTGTGAACAAAGAGCGCAGGATCATGAGTACTAGCAAAAAAGCCAGCAGCAATGATCACAGAAGAAAAACGCTCAAACCAAGCACGAGAGGCTTACTTACGCCCATAAAGAGAGCGGCGAAGTCGATAAACCATGCCCTCAGGAACAGAATACCCCGGTGGTGGCTGCACATAGACCTCACGCAGTTCACCATTAAGAAAGGCATTCTTGACATCAAGCTGAGAGAGACCACGCACGAACAGAGGCCACAGCAAGAAGAGCACGAACAGTGGTCATGTGAGCCACAGGAACAAAAGTCTCATCATAATCACTACCATGCTCCTGCTGAAAACCATGTGCCACAAGACAAGCCTTGTAGAGAACCATCAGAGCGAGTCTTAACCTTATAGACCCACTTGCATGTAATGGGACGGGCACGTGGAGGAAGGGGCACAAGATACCACGTGCCAGTGCGCTCAAGGGCAGCAAGCTCCTCTGCCATCGCATGCTACCATTCCTGTTGAATAACAACATCGCGGTAAGGAGTCAGCTCGGCAAGAACAGCACCAGCAAAGCCAAGGCGTTCAGGAGGCCGAATAGACTGGCGATTGCGAAAAGAGCGTAGTGAGGAGGAGGCACTCAAGAAGGTGACTTAACAGGTAAACCAGAAGAATCCTCAACTCGCAAACGACGAGTGTAGTACAGAGGATAAGAAGGAACAATGTCAGAAGAAACATCTGGAGGAGGCACCGGATGTGAAGACTCCTGTGGAGAGGCCGGCGAAGGAGACGCCAACCGTGGAGAAGGAAAAGTGACAACAGGAGTATCAGGAAAAATCAGGAAAGAAAGTGGCTCGACAAGAGATGCTGGAATCGAAGAAGGATGAGGGTAAATGGGACGAAACTCATCAAAAGGAACATCCTGAGAGATCCGCATCCGTCGGGCAATAGGATCCCAACAGCGATATCCCTTATGATCAGCACTATAGCCCAGAAAAACGCACTCAACGGACTGAGCGGTCAGCTTGGTGCGTTTACGAGGTGCAAGGAGGACATAGCACACACCCAAAGAGGCGAAGACTAGAATAATCAGGAGGCATACCACAAAGACACTCCACTAGAACCCTGAAGAGTAGAAGAAGGCTGAATATTAATCAAGTAAGTGGCAGTGGAAACAGCCCCAGCCTCAGCCAATGAGCACCAGGACAGGAAAAATGAGGGAGAGTGCCCTGCGTAGCAAGAAAAGCACAAACGGCTCTTGACAGATACTCTCCTGCCGAGTCAGCACGAAGAACATGCATGGGAGAATCAAATTGAGTATGGATCATGGTGGCAAAATTCTTATAGATGGATAAAACTTCACTACGAGAAGACATAAAATATATCCAGATGTGGCGAGAGAAATCATTTATAAAAAGAATATAATATTTATGACCCCTTTAGAAACAAAAGAAGCCAGACCCCAAACATCAGAATGAACAAGATCAAAGGGACGCTGAGATATACTCACTAGAAGGATAGGGGAGTTGTAGATGTTTACCAAGCTTACAACCCACACAATCTAAAAAGGTATCACCAGACAGATCCTAAAAGGCCACGACGAACTGAAGAAAACAAACGTGACCCACAAAGATGTCCTAAACGGTGATGCTACTGAGCAAACGACCCAGTAGAAGATGCAACGGAGGCGGAAGCAGTGGAGGAGATTGAGAGACTGGCAGGGGCAACGAAAGGAAGATGAAGCCAGTCAAGCTCCCAGAAAAGTTGAGTCACGGCGGCGAGGGCTAGTCCCAACCAGAGATCCCGTGCGTCAATCCTAAACACAACAAGAGTCAGAATCAAGGATAACACGACAGCCATGATCAGTGAGCTGGCCAGCGGATATGAGCTGCATAGTCAATTCGGGAACATGAGAAACAGCAAGAACATGAAAAGAGGAAGACAAAAGAGTGCCTCGTCCTGCAACAGAAAGAGGTCCCATCTACAAGCTGAACAGTGATAGGAGAAGCAAGAGGACTAATAGAATGCAGACTCGTGGGATCAGAGGTCATATGAAAAGAAACACCAGAGTCAAGAATCCATGGAAAAATACCTGAAGAGGATGTAGAAGGTTTCTCACTAGAAGACTGAGTAGCAGAACCTGTTGGTGCAGAAGTAGCCGTGCAACGTAACAACGTGAGAATCTCCTGAGTGGAGTTAGAACCAGAAGAGGTCCACTGAGGAGAGACGCCCAACAGTCCAATGCCCTTAGAAGAGCGTCCACCTCGACGAGCGAGATCCTTCTTCCGGCAACACAACTGCTTCACATGTCCGTTCTTGTTGCAATAGGTGCAGTGAAGCCCTCCACCCCAGTAGCCGACACTGGAGTAGGCGCCACTGGTGAAGGAGTAGCACGAGGCACCGCCAGGACTGAAGGAGATATTAACAAGCCCGCACCACGAAGACGAGTCTCCTCAGTATGAATAGCTGCAAGAGCCTCCAACAAGGTCACACAAAGATGGCAAGCAAGCAACTGGGCACGAATTTGCTCAAACTCAGCCCGAAGACGTGTCAGGAAGTCGTAGATGCGACGAAGCTCCAAATGAGTGCTGACGCTGGCAGCACTGGCAAGTGCGGCAAGCCTCTGGTCCAAGAGAATCAAGCTGACGCCACACTGAGGACAGCTGTGCATAGAACTCATCCACGGTAGAATCACCCTGCTGCAGCGACTGCCCCTATCGTACAACAGCAAGGTACAAAGAATCGCCAGCAGGCTCATAGCGGTCGCAAAGATGCGCCCACATCAACTGTGCCGAAGACAAATCGATAATATCACCAGTGAGATGCACCTCCATGCTAGCAACCAAAATAGCGGAGACACGAGCATCTTCATCAATCCATATCTTGTATGCAGTAATTGAGTCTAAAATGACTCCACACATCAGCATAGTCATCGAAGGTCTTCTGTTGAGCATCATCAGCCTCCTTGAGAATAACAGGCGTGGCAGAGGGAGCAGGACGAGGTGGATATGATAGCTCGCCGGTAAGAAACTCCCACAGACGCTGACCACGCATGTGAAGGCGCATATGAAGAACCCAGTCTCGACAATTAAGACCATCGAAAATAACTGGACAGCGAGGAACAGAGACGGTGCCTGAAGAACCTGAAGATAATGACATTTTTTTCCCAAGAGAGATGGAGCCGGCCGAGCTTAAAAAAAACTTAGAGATCCCATCGAGTCAAACCGCGCTTCATTCGACTAGTGTTAAACCGCAGCGACCAAGAGAAATAAACCGCCAAACTTAAAAATACCTTTGAGATCCGTTGAGTCAGGCTTACGCTTGCGTTCGATCGAGTTCGCGCGCCGTTGCAAGTCTTGGGCAAGAGTCGGCGAGCGGCCCCAGCAGAGACGGCGACGGTCCAAGCTGAGGCCATGAGCCAAAGGTTTGGGCACGGGAGACGACGCTTCAAGCGGACGCAGTCGGCCAAAGAGACCAGGCCGGAGCGGATGACGGCAACAGGCGCCAGAGCACATAGGTATAGCGATGGTTGGCTCGGGCGGGTGGAGGCCAGAAACAGCCGAGCGATCGAGGAGGCCGCGCGGTGAGAGCCGGCCGAGAAGATGGCAGCGCAAGGCGACACCGGACTCCGGGTGGGCTAGCGTCGGCCGGCAACAAGACACAGAGAGAACAGACACGAACAAGATCGACAAAGTGCCGACCGACGTCAGAAGAGCCCCCGGAGAAGGAACGAATGGCGCAAGTGCAACGCGAAAAAAAAGGTAAACCTAGATTGGCTCTGATACCATATTATGAATAGCACTTGTATTCAATATGAGGTCAATAGGTCAGAATATATAGTGTTACATGAGGGTACAAAAGGAAAGCCTATACAAGGCAATACACGAATATAAGGTAATACAGGATACTAGCAATCTCTATACAAGGTAAGTACAGGATACTGTCTAACAATTTTAACATATTTTTTGACAATATGGGTAGTACTGTGTAGTTAGCTTTTAACAGACCCACCCTTGCATTCATGGGCTATGAATCACCGATCATTCACAAAGGTGCCATACCGGTATCGGATACTCCGATCCTCCGCAATCCTTCCCGATACCGGATCGGAAAGGATCGGTGAAAATCAGCATTAAAAATTAATTAAAAAAATCCTGATCATTCTCCGATACTCCGCGATACTCCCAAGCCCAAAACAACAAGCCCAAACAAATGAAAAGCCCATTCAGCCCAGGAATCCTAACCCTAAACTATTGTTCCAGACTTCCAGCCTCCTATCGCACAGCGTCGGGACTCGGGCGTCAGCAGCATCTCCCCCAAATCGTCGTCGCGCCGCCGATTCCTTGTGGGTCGCCGCCACGCCGCCGTTCCCTAGTGGATCGCAACCACCTCCCAGGCAAATCCCACCGCAGCCTCCCCCTGCAAATCGCCGCCGCCTCCCCTACAAATCGCCGCCACCGCCTCTCCCACAAATCGCGTCGGCGCCGACGCCCCTCTCTCTGCGACCGACGTCCCTCCCGACGATCGCCGCAAAGCCGACCACCTCTTCACTTGCCTCGTGGTTGCTCTGCTACCTACCTCTTCAACAAAGTGAGTGATGCTCTGTTTTCTTTAGTGTATCCGGTCTGCAACCTCTTAATTAGGTTAGCTTTTTGCTTTAAGGATTACAACTGAAAGCTCTCAAATTTCAAATCCGCAAGGAACTGGTAGTGGCAGTGAAAGTGTGAATTCGTCTTATGTTGGTGAACGAACTGAGAATGCTAGAATCCCTCTATGGAAGCATGTTAGAAATGTTGAGAAAACTGGTGGTCGTTTAAGTGGAAATGCAAAATCAGAATGTCTATTTTGTGGTAAGGTTATTACCGGGAGCTATTCTAAAGTGAAAGCATATTTGTTGAAGATATCAAACCAAGGTATTGCAGTATGCTCAAAAGGTACAACTCTTACATTGTTTATTTCATTTATTTGCATGAACTGAGATATGAAGAGGAGGAAAGGAGACAACAAATGTATAGTTTTCAACTTTTCATCAAGGTAATCAACTAATTATTGTCCTATTTACATTTTTTAAAATTTTTAATACATATATACTCGCCGTATCGCCGGATTCTTGTTTTTAGAAAATTGCGTATCGCCGTACCGGTATCGCGTATCGATGATACATAGTTCATGGGTAATCATGAGCAATTAACAGTCTACACAGATAATGATTTCATTTGTGCTACTAGAAGAACTTCAATACAGTAATAAGCTTATCTAGTATGTATGCAGTGGGTATTGAAATGAAAGAAATGATTTGAAAAGACAATAAGGTACAATACCATGAATCCAGTAATATTTTGAAGGAATATCAAAGGAATATTGCGCTGGGCACACAACTCAATGAAGTGGGAACCCTTTAGTGCTGACTCAGTAAACAAAATGCCATTGCTTCCAATAATTCCGACTGGCTGCCCACATATCCTTGCGAAACCAGTCACTAGTGTCTGAATAAATGTAAGGTGAAACAAATTGAGTTGCACAATGCAAAAACTACACAATGCAAAGGATAGTCAAGTATAAGAGAAATCCTTACTGTTCCATACAGTTTTTTGAATTCATCAAATTCACTTCCATCAACTACACGAGCTATAACAGAGCGAATGTCAAAAGAATGCTTCATATCAGCTGGTGCAATTGAGCGAAGTTCCTGTGCATCGTACAATGGTTCTTGGTAATCACAAGCAGAGCTACGTATATTTGTTACTTTAGCAGCCAAGTGGAGGTTCTTCACAATGTTTCTCCCCATTGCAAGCCCATGAAGTTCATCTACATCAATTTACAGTGCGGAAGTTGTCTAAAACATCGCAGTAACATTCAACAACTTAAATGTACAGAAAAAAATGATACATAGGAGGGGCATCTATGGTTTGAAAAAGAGAGATTCAAAATGCCAGGATGCAGCTTTTAATGAATGCGAGCAGACCATCCTTGATCCATTAATTATATCTAAAAAAGGCAGTAGTCAAGTCATACTTTACAGTAAATGTTGTTAAATTTACCTTGTGCATAGTGATCAGATACTCCTGATATCTTACAATGTACTGATGCTCCACCAAGGTCCTCTGCAGATATCTCTTCTCCTGTAGCAGCCTACAAAATTGGTCCTTTAGACTTTAACAAATCATTTAGATATTTGTCATGATCTCACCATGCATAAAATAAAATAAAATGAATAATCAACATGGTAGGCAGCAAAATACTAACCTTTACTAGAGGTGGACCAGCTAGAAATATTGTTCCATTTCCCTTAACTATTACACTCTCATCAGCCATTGCAGGAATATAAGCCCCGCCAGCAGTACAAGAACCTAAAACTAACGCAATCTGAGGAATACCATCTGAAGACATCTTAGCTTGATTGTAGAATATTCGACCAAAATTATCACGGTCAGGGAAAACTTCAGCCTGCCTGGGGAGATTAGCGCCTCCACTGTCAACAAGATATATGCAAGGCAATTTACATTCAGAAGCTATTTCCTGTGCCCGCAGATGCTTTTTGACAGTGATAGGATAGTATGTGCCACCCTTTGTAGTTGGGTCATTGGCCACAAACATACATAATCGTCCATGTACAGGTCCTATGCCAGTTATTATACCCCCTGATGGTAATGCTTCCTCATAAACATCAGAGCCTGCAAGCTTTATTGCAAAAAGTACCCATCAGCAGCTGATAGTCTAGAACTAGATGGACAGCTCACAGCTATGACAAAATTTGTTTCTATCATGGACCATCCTAGAAGATATTGACACATGTGAATATTTAGGGGCGATTTCCTGCAGGTCACCAAAAAAACTTCAAAGAGACTGGTGCTTCAGTTAAATGTGTGCCCAGCCTCAATTGTCACCCTCAACCTCACATGCAGTGTTTTCTTGAAAGTATGAATGTTTTGTCACGTTATTCGGGTAATTTTCCCTTTAAAAATAATTTCGTGACTCTTGATGGATGAAACAACTAGAAATACTAAAAGTAGCATGCTTTGGAAGAATTTCTTTATACTTTCAAGGAGTAAATTTTAGATGCTTTGAACTTATAAAGGGCAAATCTACATCAAATTGACAAATTGCACAATGCAGATAACAATTGTATCCTGTAATATCTACAATAACAACCAAACCTTTTGTCCCAAACAAGTTGAGGTAGGCTAAGAATGAAAACCAATCAAAGTCAAAAGACTCCTAAACCTTCGATCTTAGGTTATAGTTCCAGTACGTGAATCGCTAACTTCCATGAACTTCTATCCAACGCCAACTCTTTAGGAACATTCCAATCCCTCATATCTCTTTTAACTTCTTCCCACGTCAGTCTCGGTTGACCTCTGCCTCTTATGTTTTCGAGACAGCTTAAAATTCCACTACGCACTAGTGCCTCAGAACGCCTCCGTTGGAGATGTCCAAACCATCTCAAACGATGTTGGACAAGCTTTTCTTCAATTGATGCTACCTCAACCCTATCACGTATAATATCTCCATTTCAGTTAAGACACTTTATGATTTGAATGTCAGTGTACTTACTAATTACATTATCAAGTGTTTATGTACAATGTACTGCACAAATCCAAAGGCAGTATAAAGAGGCAATTTTTAAAGAGCCACAGGGTGAAATCCCCAGTCCCATTTTTATTCAACTGAAAACGGTAAAAGTGATATCCATAATCATGTTTATTTAAACACACAACAACCCCTAGAACTCAGAAGCAAGGTTGTTAAAATCCCACGAACACCAATACTACTCAAATCACATCTTGAGTCGTGCCTGGTAGAATCGTGGTAGAATCACGCTCCTAGTCATAGAATCGTGTTAGAATTGTGTAGAATCATGCTGCATCATCTGAGATTATGAAAGACTTAGGTGTTTTGTTGTTGCCTATCCCGTCATTCAAGTTGTATGGTAAGTACTAAGTAGTTAATAGTTTAGACATTAATATTAGGAGGTTTGGAATAAAAAAAATTAATTTGATTATTTTTTATTTTACTTTTTATTTGAAATGGTTATGTAATTGCAAGGTTGATAAAATCACTTTTCTAGTCATAGCTCTAAATGACATGGAATCAAAACTACAATTCTAGTCATAAATAAGATAGAGATTTATCAATTAAATTAGATGCCAAATGACCAAATAAACACTTGTCACTCTTGGGATACACGGTAAATTAAAAAAATGTGTTTTTACTTTTTAGTAGAATCAAATAGGATCTTAGATTCTAAGATTCGATCCTAGAATATGATCCTACCTATGTGTCTAATCCGATTCAGGATCATGATTGTGACAGTCTTGCTCCGAAGGCATGAGCAAGGGGCCACTATTCCAAGAGCGGGTATATTTTCATAGTTCAACCGAGCACCAAAAGTTTGTAAGGCGCTACTTGATTAAGAAATTGCCTGCTGCCATGCAATGACATTAAGTTTCATACTCTCCCAGGTTCCAGCTGCCAAAATTAATAGTGAAACTAACTAAGGCAAACATGCCAGCATGAAGTCGAGTTCACACCGTCGCCTGATCAAGCGATTATTGCGAAGAAAAGAAGCCCCACCGATGACCGACCTGAGAGAGCTCGAGGAAGGAGGCGCCGGGGTCGAGCAGGCGGTCGATGCGCTCCCTCGTGAGCAGCTTCCCCCGCGCCGTGTTCCGCCTCACCGCCTCCGCGCCTCCCCCGCCCAACACCTGCAGGAGGGGCACTCCAGAGCCTTCTGTTCCGTTAGGATAGAAGGGGTAACGAAAGGGAGCTCAAAGAGAGAGAGAGAGAGAGAGAGAGAGAGAGGCGCCGGCGGCACGCACCTGGGAGACGCGGGAGCGCAGGTCGGAGAGGAGGCCGCCGACGGCAGCGGCGTTGCGGGCGTAGGCGTCGGAGCCCCGATCGAGGGCGTCGGGGAGGACGGAGGAGGCGTCCCCTCCGTGGGCGTGGACCGCCGCCGACGAGTGGTAGGCAGCGGCAGTCGCCGGAGCAGTAGCAGGGGTGTCCCGCGGCCGGAGCCGCCGCGCGGCGAATCGGCGTAGCATCTCCGGCGGATGGGCGGGTGGCCGGTGGGTAGTAGTGGAGTAGTGTTCAGCTTTCAGTGCTGTTGGTGTTGGACAGGCTAACGGAGAAACACTAGTGCACGCAAGTTGGAGGGGGCGTTGATCTGATCACTTGTTGCGCTGGCATAGACGTGGATAAGGTTGAACTGGTAAATACGCGTGGAGTAATATATATATATATACATCATCCCCTACTAAAGCTAGAAGTAGACCTGTCCAAACGGGCCGGGCCAAATGGGCCGGCACGGGCCCGTTACTGTGGGCACGGCCCAATTCACCGTGTCGCTTGCTTGGGAGGAGGCGACGACGGGCCAAGACGCACACGAACAACGGCCCGCCCGCAAGACGGTCCCATCCGCTTAGGCACGCGTTAGGCCCGTTTAAAAAAATAGTCGTTTATAGTCGTTGCAGATTTAAAAATTCATAAAAATTTGAAGAAATTGAAAAATCTTGAATTTTTTCCTATAAATAGGTGGTGCCCCTCCTCATTTCTACACCAAAGAACCTTGCATTCTCTTCTAATCATTCTCTTGTGAAAATTCTTTTGCTCTTAGTGGTAATTTGGCAAAATTAAAAATAGTTTTGTCAAAAATCAAATTCGACTTTAAACTTCATCAAGAAATCAAGGTGATAATTTTGATTTATTATTTTATTTTGTTAGTATTTTAAATCATATTTTAGTATTAATAGCGTCATTATTTCTTGTAGTTTGCTTTATGGAGCAGGGATTTTCCGTCGTTCCGAATTTTCGATTTGGTATTTCACCCGATGAGCTTCTTGCATCATATGTCAAGAAGCCGCAGGAGCTGTGCCATCCTCGAGCTCTACAAGTGCTACTGCGTCGGCAAGCACCGGCGAAAAGAGTAAGACGCAGACATCGGAGTCCGGGAAGATTTCGACCGATTTTGAGATATCAAACGACGCCCAAATCGGGTATCTTTGTTTGTAAATATTGCAAGCATAAATTAATCGCGAAATCTTGATTGGAACAGGGCACTTGAAGAGGCATGCCGTATTGTAGAAAAAGCGGGAATGGCTTGAGACGACGCGCATCGTAGTACAACCCCGATGGTACGATGCGACGAATCGACTACAATCTCGAGGTAGCTCGTGAATCTCTTTATCGCTTAATCGCTTCTCAAGATCTTCCTTTAAACTTTTGTGAGTCATTGCGTTTGAAAACTTTATTAGGACCGCTCATAATCCTAGATTTTCTGCAGTTTCTAGACAGACAACAACTAGATATTTGATTAAATATTATAATAATTGTCGCAATAAGCTAAAAGAAAAATTTATTACCTGTACTTTTTCTGTATCTTTGACATCTGATATATGGAGTGGTAGAGCTAAATAGGATTACCTTAGTGTAGTTGGTCATTATGTAAACGATGATTGGCAACTAGAAAAGAGAATTATAGGATTCAAATTAATTGATGTAGCACATACTGGTGAAAATATTGCTGATTTTATTGTAAAAGTTGTGGAAGATTTTGGACTTAATGATAAGATTTTTGCAATAACATTAGGTAATGCTTTCCAAATACTTCGCCATGAACATACTTACTCCGCTTTTCAATTCATATGTGAATCTTTCTTATTACATCATTGTGCTTGCCATATTATTAATCTTATAGTTAAATCTGGTTTAAAGAGGTTAAATCAGTATATTGAACCTTTCGCATCGCAATATCTTTCTTAACTCATTCTAATCAACGAGTAGCAGCATATAAAACTTGTTGTATTGCAATGAATGTACGTCCGCGTAAGTTTGGTTTGGATATGCCTGTTAGATGGAACTCTACTTACTTGATGCTTAAGAATGTCATACCATATGAGAGCACATTTTCATTTTTATTAACACGCACTTTCGCGTACAGGATGGTCAGCAGGTACTCACAACGCAACATTGGTATGTTGCTAAATACTTGCTTTCATTTTAGAACTTTTTTGATTCCACTGTTGCTTTATCCGAGTTTATTATTCAACCTCTCCTTTAATTGTGCATCATATTTTAGAAATTGCTACACACTTAAAGAGCCACGAAAATGATAATATATTGCGGGAAGTTGTTTATGCTATGAAAACTAAAATTTTAAAATATTGGCAAGAAATTCTGTGTTATATGCATTTGCATTTATTTTAGATCCTAGAGCTAAAATTGGGATTGATAATGTTCTCTCACTTCTAAGTGATCACGGTAGGTCTTGATTATTCTAGTTATTTTTCAACCGTCAGTGCTAACTTAGCGAAATTTATGATAAGTACGATCGGAAGTTTGATGGAGTTCGCATGCAATGACCTCCACCAAAGACCCTACAATGTAAGAAGAAAACCGCGTGGGAAAGATATGGGTACAGTGGCTCTTCCTCAAGGAGTTCAACTACATCAACGACAAGTGAGGACACATCAAGTGGTGGGAGCTAGTCGCCTATCTCAACAATGACAACATCAACTACCAAGAGAAGGAAGAGGAGGACTTCAACATTTTGCAGTGGTGGCACGAGCACAAGATAACATATCCGGTGCTTTCCATACTAGCATGGGTGTGTTAACAGTTCCTGTCTCCACGGTTTCTTCGGAGTCTGCTTTCAGTCTATCCGGAAGAATAATCGAGGAGAGAAGAACAAGTCGACTTGTGAGATGGTGGAAATACTTCTCTTTGTGAAAGATTGGGAACAAGTCGATCAACGAGCTCAACATCTTGCAGAAAATCTTCGAATCAAGTGAGACGTTCGAAAATCTTTATCTAGATAATGAGGAGGAATAATTGTAATCTTCACTTTTTTATTGTTTCACTAAGCTATAGGCCGTACTCTTTTTTCTTTGTTAAGGTTTTCTCGTGTTGAGTTTTTACTTGGCAAAGTTTTTAACGAGGCAGCCAAACATCAATAAAGCTCATTATTTAATTCAAATTATTTGTCTTATTTTAGAATTTATCTTGTATTTTAGCTTTTTCTTAATTTATATATATATTTAAAAAGTTTTTATTCATCATTAGAGTTTTTCTAATTATTCTAAAATTTCCCATTTTTCTGATTTTTTTCATATTTTTTACCATATTTTATCTATTTTTCTAATTTTTTCTATTTTTTTCAAATTTCTGGCGCTAAGCAGGCTATCGGCCGACCCGCCCGCTTTCTTATGAAGGACCGGTAAGCACGCAAGACGCCCGTTCTGGCCGGCCTAAACGGCCGTGCCTAAGCGGGCCGTGCCCATTTTTAAACAGTCGTCTTGCGCGGCGGCTGTTTGGACTACTCTAGCTAGAAGACTTAGGGCATGTTTGGGAGTGTGTGGATCGGATCAAAAGTCGCTTTTGGTTTTTGGTGTAAAGCATTGTATAGTTGTGATTGTGGCTTTTTGCTATCTTTGTTTGGCAAACCGATCACGCAAATTGTAGTTTTGAGGGCTAATCGAAATAGAAGGTAGCAACATAGCGAAGTACAGCGGCGTTCGAGTGGGAAGGTGACGTGGAGGCGACGAGGCGGGGTGGCAAAGGTCGGGAAGACGAAGCGAGCGAGTTAGGAGGAGTTCAAACGAAGCCACAGCTGAAAAGCTCCTTCTCGCATTGCAGTTTTGGGGTGTTTTATTGTGGTTTAGCTTCCGGTGCTGCTGACCATCTTTGTTTGGGGGAGCTTTTAGCCCAAAGCTGAAGCACAGCTCCCCCAAACAGCCCCTTACTGCCTCCTCCTTGCTTTGAGTCATGAGCAAGCCAGCTCGGCTCGCAGCTCGAGCCGAGCCGGCAAAAAAAATTACGTTCAGGTCCTTTTTCGTAAAAAAAATTACATCTAAGTCCTTTTCGAGAAAAAAAATACGATCGGGTCCTTTTTTTAAAAAAAAGAATATATATTACGTTCATGCCCTTTTAGCGTTTTTAGGCGTAGCGCTCAGGTCCTTCGGAAAATCGAAATTACATGTAGGTCCTTTTTCGAGAGAAAAAAGCCGTTAGGTCCTTTCTCTGAAAACAAAAACTATGCGTTATGTTTAGGTCCTTTTGCTTTCTTTCTTGCGTTACGTTCAGGTCCTTATTTGGAAAAAAATACGATTCAATCCTTTTTTTTAGAAAAACGCTTATGTCCTTTTCCCATTTTTTAGCATTAAGCAAGTGATAGTTTAGGTTCTTTAGTGGTTTTTTTTGGCACTACGTTTAGGTCCTTTTCCGGGAAAACAAAATCTTACGTCGCGTCTTTCCTTGATTTACTCGTGTGGGAAGTGGCAGGCGTACGTTGTCTCGATTTTTTCGCGTGGCGAGCGACGATCGCGACGTGGCATGCCGCAGTCACTTACCTAGTACACTACTAGTGGGGAGAATTCTCGAGCGGACAGCAGCGCCACGTCAGCTGATTTGCGAGAAGGTCCTTCGGAAAATTCAAAATCGCGTTTAGATCCTTCGATTAGTTTTTAACACAAAAGGACCCGAAAAAAAATTGAAATTACGTTTAGGTTCTTCCGCAGTTTACCTTCAGATACTCCGACGATTTTAAGAAAAATTGACCTGAGAGAAAACAAAAATACGTTTAGGTCCTCAAGAATCGGTTTTTTATCATGTTGGACCCAACGAAAAACAAAATTACGTTTATGTCCCTCCGCGGTTTTCTCAAAAAAACCATGGATTTTCTGACGGTTTATAGCAGTCCATAGATTTACCGATGAGTCCTGGTGACCCATTTTTTTAAAAAAAACAAGAAAACCGAAATTACGCCAAAAAAATGAAAAAATATTTGTTCTTCGAAAAACAAAAAAAAAACACAGATTCGCCGACGGTTTACAGCAATCCGCCGATTCTCTAACGGGTCCTACCATAGTTACACGAGAAACAACCTATTTTTTTTAAAAGAAAACCAAGAAAACCGAAATTATGCAATTTTTTCCAAAAATATCCGTCGGACCAAATTTCGCGCGGCACAGCGTCGCGCGACCGAATTTTTCAAATTTCGCACGATGCAACGTAGCGCGTGACCCTGGCTAATACCTATATTAAGCCCTGCAGCTTTCGCAGCCGCTCACTGCATCCACGTCGTCTTTCGGGTGACATGGGCGCGCGTCCGAGTGACGTGTCGTGCGCGTGAACAGACTGGCGCTTGCTTGTGCGTACGGCAGCCACCACGTTGAGTCACGTCGCTCGCGTGGCTTATATAGTTTAACGCCGTTATTCGGCAAAATGTTCGCGCAGCGCGGCGGTAAGACGCCTCGCCCTCGCGCCTTCGGTCGCGGGTTCGACTACCTGCCTACGCGCGTCCGAGGCATTTTTGCCCGCGCGACATGTGGCTCAGGCCCGCGAGGCAGGCGCTAGCGCGACGCGTGGCTCAGGCAGTGCGGTCGTGGCGCGAGCTGCACTTTTTTTTGTGGCATTTTTTTGCGAAGAAGCCCTCGAAAGTTTAAAAAAATTACGTCTAGGTCGCTTTTTGCTAGAAGGACCGTAAAGAATATGCAATTTTGTTTTTTTTGCAGGAAGGCCTCTAGGATTCTGAAATAAGTTTTCTAGAGCTACAGCTTCATCTGTTTTTTTTGCTAGAAGCCCCTCCGAAAATTCTTTAGTAGCTCGCCACTTCGGTTTTTTTTCCAGAAAGGGGCCCAAAAAATATCTGAGATTACATAATAGTCCGTTAAAATTCTTTAATACCTCAGAAAGTGTGATAATAGCTTGGCAACAGGAGTTGGTCATGTCTTATGGGTAAAATTATATACCTCTGTAGAGTGTAAATCTTTTTGAAAGTCATGTTCGCGGTCATGAGAGACTTGGTGCATAAACACTAGTTAGTTTTTGGATTTTGTAAAAAGGTTTGAATTGGAAAAATGTGGGTAGACATTGTTTCCGATGATATGCCAGGATGGTAAGAAATGGAATGTTGAACAAAATCGTAAAAGATTGTGAGTTACTTTTATATATGTTATATACTTGTTATTTACATACTTATTAACTGTTTTCTACAAATTATGTTTGCAATCTAATACTTGTTATTATTGAATAAATCTTGCTTTATGCAAAAGAACATGGTAGGATAGTCATTCTTTGACATAGCATTACTTTATGCTTGCATGCATAGAGTTTATCATTTGATAAGCCATGCATATATTTATAATTGTGATATACTAAAAGTCTTGCTAAGTACAAATGTACTCACCCTTGCTTGTTGACACCAATTCATAGATTGAGGAAGCTGCGATCCCCAATGACCTACTTTACCGTAGGGTACAGGAACTACATTGACGAGTTTTCTAGGGCTTAATCCTTGTTGGTTGCCTGTGGATATTTTGATTTGAGGCATACCGCTAAGCTTGACTTTTATTCCATTACTTTCCGCTGCATTTTACTTGGCCAATTGCCCTTTTTATGTAAGAACAATTATGCTTTTCTATAAATAAGATTATGACATGTTGTATGGTATAATGACAATATTGTGAATGTGCATACTAGCCACTGATCATAGGACTAGAAAGGTATGCACATGAGACCATATGGTATTCCACATCAGAAAGGAAGTTCTTGGCAATTATGATTCATATTTCTTTGGCTGAGAACTAAGATGTATAAATCTATGAGGTGGTCATGAAGATCCCAAGCAACCAAGAAGTCACAAATCGACTCATCCAAAGCAAGAGGCGCACGAGAGGATTAGAGGCTAGGCTTTAGCACTAGATTTTTTTATAAGGCAAAGATCAAGGGTCCTAAAAGGTTCAAGAGGTTGTGACTTGCGAGAGAGAAACAATTCATTGTACTCTTTTGATGTTGTGCTTAATGAATTTACAGCTTTTGATGTTGTGCTTAATGAATTTACAGCCGACTTCACCAAATCTTTTTTAAGGTTGGCTTTGCCAAATATTTTTTACGGTCGGCTTTGCCAAATCTTTTCTCTCTCATCGTAGTTGTTTCATCGCCATTATTTTGATTCTCTACGAGATTCATTTACATCATTCTTGAGACCGTGCATGCTTATACAGTATCTCAAAAAACTCTGATCAGATCAGAGAGGCTGCCGCACACAAGAAAGGATATAACAACTCGTTTTGTTTTCTTGCTTTGTATAGTAGAATTATCAAGTTCTTTCATGTCTTAGAAGAATTATACGTCAAGACCCATGTTGATGGTTGGCTTAACATGCTCTTCATTAGCCCACACTGTTAATGCTACAAGTGACAGTGACAGTGATAACACGAATTGAGATCCAAGGCATCATTGGGACGGCAACTTAAGCAGTTGCACGTAGACTGTTGGATAAAAAACGATGGGCTAAATATTCTGGAAATACTATTTAAAAACAACGCGTCGATTCTTTTACTGTAACAACACACTATTAGACGATCTGAATATTTTAACTCGACCGCACGATCCTAATCTATAAAGCCGGTTTAAGTTGCGGTCCTTATCCGTGATTACAAAGTGCCCGAGGGATTTAGAGGCCTATACTCTGACACTGACACCATTGCTCGCAGCAACCCAACCGACTTGGAAGCCACTGTTGACCGCTTTTCAAGCTTGGATAAGAAGCGTAAAGTGTTTGAAATAAGACTACAAAAAGGCATGAAGTGATACAGCGAGATGCAGTGGCAGAGTATCGGATCATGAGATGGCATGTATAGTAATAAGAGACTTGTAGACTCTCTTGCTCGCGTGTGCTAATCCTACTGACTCCCTGCAACGAGCAACACAATTAGATCCTATTGCTAATCTTTGCAAGTGCATAGGCGACCTCACCATATCACTACAACGGACAAGATTGCGCACAGCGTTATATAGAATCATGTCGCTTGCCATTAAATCGAAGGTATCATCGATTCAGTCGGAGCCTGCCCTTTTATTCAGACTAGTTCAATGCCTGTGCTGCTACGGAAAAAAGAAATATATTATAAAAGCATGTCAAGCCAAGCCGTACGTCATCAACGAGCTCATCCGCATTGTGTCTCCATCGCCGTGTTTGACTATGCTTGGCTGTGCTCAGCCTGTGTCGCATCCTCGCCCCCATTGCCATGCCTAATCAACCTCACCATGCTCACTCCGGGATGCTCATAGCCAAATTGGCCCCACCTGGACTGGCAGACACGGCCTCACTCGACGGCAATGTAGAGGATGGGTTGCTAGTGGTGGGTCTGTTGATGTCTTATGGGTTGCTAATGGTGGGTCTGTTGCTGTCTTATCTATGGTGGCGACTGAAAAAAAAATCTGCGGATGAGGAGAGTAACAGGAGTCATGGAAAGAAATTTGCGAGGGAGTATAATATTAATGAGATAAGAAGTTAGTTAGCTTCTTTGGGAAGTGCTTTTTTTCAAGGTTTTTAGGGGTGGGAACAGGGATACAAATTTCGTCTAGATTTTGTCTGAATAACGAGATTTCACCGAAATTTTGGATTTCGATCATCGACGAAATTTTATGTAAAACGAAATTTTAATCCCTGCGTGGGAAGGAACGTTTTGGGAAGTGCTTTTTTTTTTTGTTAAGAGGCTTCTTTAGGAGGTGGAAAGGAAAGGTTTCAATCTGGACTCGCTTTAATCCGCACCGTCAACTCCGTGATGATGACCGGTCGGGCTCTATACCGGCTCGATCACATAGCCCTCCTCCATTGTACTTGGCCTAAACCATGCCCTCCGCTCCTTCGGTACGCTTAGTCAAGCTATGTTGCGGCACATGTCGTGCATCCATCGCAATGCTCGACTTGCACTGCATCCTTAGCCCACCGTGATGCCCGATCTGCATCGTCATCCTTACATTTCTTTGATCACAGCCATATCAATCTTGCTGGATTAACATTCTTATAATCAAACACCACATAACTATATAGTTGTCCATGATATAGTTGCGAATTGGAAGAATAGGATACTCAGCAAAATTCGGTATTTGAATATGTTATGGAAATAACCATGTAAGTATCTAGGCCCGTAATTTCAGTTGTTTGAGTGTTTTGGTGATTAATGATGTTTCGTTGCCAAGACTAACCATGTTTCAAGGTTTTAAGATGAGTTAGTTCTTGACATTGGCATATTAGGAGTTCTCGGTGTTCATAGATCTCCAAAATGTATAATTGATGGTAAAGTATGAAGGTTAAGGACCTTATGACTAGAAATGATATAAGGAGTCGAGTTGGATCATTTTAGTGATATTTTTTTATTTTTTGTTTAGACCGTACTATTAAGGAGATTCAAGACTAGTAGCTTGAGCTCGGTGATGTTGGATAGCTAGTTGTGATGCATACTAGATCTCTCTAGCTCATATCTTCAAAGGCATTTTAAAAAACTGTTCCTTGTGTATTTCTTCTCAAATGTTGCACATATCTCGACGTGCTTAATAGCTAAAGTCTCACTTAGTCTTTGGCTTCGCTGCCTTGGACATGTGGGATGTTTACATTGAAAAATATTTTCAAAAAATGGTTTAGTTGTGAGCTTGAAGCATGTGTAGTTTAAGAAGAACAAATTGTGTAGTGCTTGTCAAACCGGCAAGTAAGCGGTAAACCCTCATTTCACAAAAAGTATCATGCTCAAATCTTGACCGCTAGAGTTTTTACAAATGGCTTTGTTTAGCCCAACATTCTATGAGAGCATCGGTGACGATCATTTTTGTTTAGTCGTTGTGGACGATTTCTCAAAGTTCACTTCAGTTTTCTTTCTACAAGACACGTCCAAAGACGCTGATATATTTAAAAGAATTGCAAAAAAAAAGGCTCAAAATAAGTTTTAATCCCCAATCAAAAAAAATCTGGAGTGACAATGAAACTGAATTAAAAAATACCAATATTGAAGATTATTGTAATGAGCTAGGGGGTCAAACATAGGCTTTCCACAACCTACACATCTCAACAGAATGAAGTCGTTAAGCAGAAGAACAAAAGAGATGGTAAAAACTGTGCTTGATGAAAGATCGGCGGCTCAATTTGATGGGCGACGCCACACTTTTCCGGGCTACCATGGTTGTAAGGTGGTTCTTCCTTTGAGAAGACAATGCCTCCTACAGTTGGTCAGCAATGTTGGAAATTGGTGCAATGTTTTTATTCCAGATTTTATATTGAGGCAAAAATAACACAAGACTAGAGATGCATAAAACAATAGGTAACACATTGTACTCCAGAAAAAGCTCAAGAATAGTATATTAACGTAGTTGGTCTATCACACGAACTAGTTACAGTTGGGCTTGCTAAAGAAAAGGAAGCAGCGCAGCGTAGACGCAGTCGTGGAAGTAGTCGATGTCGAGGAAGAAGCAGAGCGGTCGCGCTGATGCGCTGTCCAGAAACCTTATTGCCGCCCCGTGCAGGAGAACTATGCGGCAATGGTTCGGAGATACCGCTCACCCTCCTTCACGGTGCACGCCGAGGAGGAAGGCCGTGCAGTTCAACAAAGACAACACAACAAGACAAAGACTTAGAGTTGAGGAGGAAGAATGGAGGAGGAATACTGTGTTTCTGTCCTGGACATCTCCAGGAGTTTATATACACTCGCACAAGAAACTGACCTCATGATGTTAGTTAAATGCGGCAGTTACTAGTAACTGACAACATAATGTCAATTAACTCACTAGTAACTGACTGCATAATGACACAGAATTCAAATATATGTTTAAATCACATTTAAACAGATTGAATGGAGAGAAAAATGCAGAGTTCAGCAAAACAAAAAGATGAATTCAAAGTGTCAGGATGCACATTACGACGCGACGCGGTCGCAAGTCACAAGTCACAAGTCACGCGAATTTTCACGCGAAAATACGCGAATGCGCGCGTGTGTGTTTAGCCACTGTCCACAATATGCCATTCTCATACCAAGTGTAATTAATCAAGAGGTGGCAAGGACTCTGAAGGACTGAAATGGCGAACAGAGGGGGGGTGAATGGTCGCAAATAAAAATTCCCCCAAAATACTCCAACAAAAACCTCGACAAGATCGCTCAAAAGGAATTGTGAAAAACCCGAAAAACTAGACAACTATGTGTACCCCAAGCTTGCATGGATAAGTACCATAAAATATGTGGGGATTTTTGAGTCACAATCCTGGTTGTCTAGTGTCCAAGATAAAGAGGAATCAATTCAAACTCTTGCTTTTAGAAAGGACATCAATTCAAATCACAAAAGTCACTTTCAGAAAAGCAAAAGCAGAATTCCCAGAACTTGTCCTCAATTTGCACAGGAGGTTGGTGGGTTTCTGTAGCTCACAAAATTTTGAGACTTTTTCTCCCTATGAGCATCAGAGTCTTGAAGAACTTCACCAAATTTCTCCTCAAAAAGCCTTACAGAAAAAACACGAAAAATCGAAGAACACAGTCTGGTCAAGAACTTCGAGCAGAACGTTTGGGGCTCGGTTTTCACCTCATGGCGCCCAAACGGTACAACAAGTGAACTCCAAAATTTTTCTGCAAGCGGATATCAGAGTTCCGCACCTCCTCCAATAAGAATCACTCAAAAAGGATTTTTCTATATTTTTACAAAAATCAAACACTGACTGCTGGACGAAGAACAAGTTCAGAACAAAGTTGGAACTTGAAAGAAAAGATGTTCTCTACTCAATCCAAGAGTGCAAAAGAGATGTAAAACCATATGAACACACTCAAAACATCCAAGAACAGCAGCATTTAGAAGGAGGGGAGGCAAATCCAAATTACTTGAAAGTAAATTGCGGGAATGTAATTATGGAAAGTAAATGCTGAATTTAAATTGCGTAAAGTAAAGACATAATGTAAATGCGCAAAATAAATTCAGAGGTGGATGAATAAAACTTTCATTTCTGGAAGGAGGTTACAAAGCCTCACATTCATGTGGGCAAAGCTCAAATGAGCATCAAAACCTCAACACCTTCAAGGAAGGAGGCTACCCTCCACCCCTATTTATACTACTCTTGGGCCACCTACCACCCTTGGATGAGTCCTCAACCCTAGAGCACTCATCTAAGGGCTAGGATTAACCCACACACACAGCCATGCAAGGGCTAACCCAAAACCCACACACATACCGGGTTTTCTTGCACGGTTTTCAAAGCATACTACCTAGACCCGCTAACCTATCAACTAGACCTCAATCCGACGGCCCTCATTGATCCACGCGCATCTAGCTAGCATCAACTCCTTTCCTTGTCTTCTTGACTTGCCCGACTCCGCCTCCGATCATCTTCCGCGATCTCCCAACCGTCTCGGACCTCCGACGCCTCGCCTAGTCCCGGCCATCCTTCGCCTCACCATGACCTAGCACCGTCGCCTGCAACCATCAAAGACAAGGAAACTCCTCACATAGCAATGCCCACAAAGATGTGCAATAAACCATCCAACTCATCACGCCAGCGTCCACACGACCCAGATCGCCACTCTGGCAGAGACAACTCAAATTGCTTCATTTTGAAAATCAATCCAAATCAAACTCAAACTTGAGCACACCTTGCTCAAATAAAGTCAAATACTCATCACAAATATGGATGGACCTCCACATGGTCCTTCAATCTCCCCTTGATGAGTATATTGACAAACCACACAAAAGGCATAAATTTGAGTTTGAAGAAAATGAAGAAGAAAGCAATTTTAGTTGCAAAGTCAAACTTGGTCCAAAGATAGAAATTAGAACCATGACCAAGTTGACGAAGAGGAATTCAGATTTTAGAGTTAAATTTAAGAAAGAGCAAGTTTTCAACAAAAACTCTAAAATCCAACTAAACATGTCAAATGTGATTATGAGATTATGATCCAAATGTAAGTAGTAGCATAGTTTTACAAAGATCATAATAACCAAATAAGCATTCACATTTTTATCTTTTAGTGATGCCTTTTCTACGTTATCTCCCCTTTTGGCAATATAGGCATCAATTTTTTTATGTATGCATGAAATGCAATCGAAAGAGCTTTGAGGATTATCCAATTGATCAAAATGGAAGGATATTACACCAAGCTTGTCAATTTAGAAGATGACTAAACTAAGACATGTCCAAGTGCAAATACGAGCTTAGTTTTGAATATTTCATTTTAGCAAGATTTGACAAGTGCAACACTTAGCTTTAGTTTCAAAATAGAAGAATAGCCACTCTAAGGATCAAAAGGAAAACCTAGAGTTCAACCTACTCAACACGTTGGGGAATCTAGAAGAGCATACAAGGTCCTTGGGCTCATTTATCACTTAATGCAAATTTTGATTTATCATCATACAAGACATAGCGAGGTGCAAATGTTTGACATTATTTGCATTCTTTACCCACATATGTCTTTGTTTTTAATTTATTTGCATTTTCTTTTGACAACCAATTGACTCAAGCCGTATCGACCATCTCAAGATGAGCTCTTAAGAGGATGGTCTAGGTCAAACACGATGTATTCCAAGTTCATCCCAAGTGCAATGGGAAGCGGTCTTGTGAATACAAGGTGTTGAGTCGTATGTGCACAAGAAGAGTCAATTTTGTTTAATTTTCATTTTTAGCACAACGATTCATGAGCAATTGAAGGACTCTGCATGGATCAAACTAGTTTCACCCAAGTTGCTATAGGGACTCTAGAGAACTCCTAAATTTCTCAAATTATGGCACAAACCTCTAGAGAAGAAACCTAGCAAGTAAAAGCAACAAGTTTCATCAAGTTTTTCATTTAAGGCTTATTTCATTTTTAAGCTTAGCAAGTTAAATGAACTTGGACATACCTAAGCTAGTGATTTTCTTCAAATGATGTAGCATGGTGTATAGCATGAAGAAGAAATCAATTGCATAATAGACAAAGCTCATAAAACAGAAAATGCAGTCTAAATGCAATGCATGAACAGATTCCCAAACTCCCCCTCAACAAATGAATCAATTTTAAGCTCAAATCTGGTTAAAGTTGAGTTATTATCAAGATTAGGCATAAAAAAAACCCGAATGAACTCAATAATAACCAGAAAAACATAATGAGGAGAAGAAGTCGAGAAACTGCAAAACTGGATGGCTATAGAGAATAGAAAAGATAGAAGAGACTCACTACGGCTCAAACTCGCTCTTATCTTCCCCAGTGACTGACATAGGGAAGCTGACTCTAGATCCCAACTAAGGAGTGCACATGACCTGTCTACCAGGAGGCCCAATACCGCTAGACTTATAAGACTGTGAGGGAACTCAACCTAGAGAGAAGAGAGAATGACTAATCACGCATGATAGCAACCTAAAGCACAAGATAAGAGGTCAATGCAAGGCATGCGAAGTCTAAGTGAGTGAACTCAACTCAAGAAAACAAGCCCAAAGTCACCGGAAGAAACACAAAGAAAAGAAAAGTGGAAGAAAACATATAATACATAATATACAAACCAGCTCCCCCTCACGAAAGGTCGTAAGGGCTCACGACTCCAAGCTCACTCCTCAAGGCAACAAACTGGATCTATCCAAAGGCTTGGTGAAAATATCGCTAATCAAGGTCACTCTACGAATCAAGCGCGATATCTCCCTTCTCCACATGGTCTCTAAGGAAGTGATATCTAATATCAATGTGCTTGGTCAGGGAATGTTGCCTTGGGTTTTTAGCAATGCAAATAGTGAAGTGTTGTCACGTAAAAGTGGCACACTCTCTATCTCTAACCCATAGTCCCGTAAGGTCGATCTCATCCAGAGCACTGCTACAAAGAACTAGTTGCAAACAACATACTCGGCCTCGGTGGATGGTGTGCAACTCCGATCGCTTCCTAGATGACCAAGAAACAAGAGAAGTGCCAATGAATTGGCAAGTGCGAAGTGCTCTTCCTATCTATCCTACTGACCAAACAAAGTCGGCATCGGAAAAGGCTCTAAGAGATAGACAAGAAGACGAAGAGTACCAAATACCATAATCGGTGGTAGCACGAAGGTACTGAAGATGCGCTTGACCGCTTTGGCGGTGAGAGGCGCGAGGAGAAGCTTGAAATCGAGCGCACGCACACACAAACAAAATGTATGTCCGGCCTCGAAGCGGTGAGGTACAAGAGGAGCCGATCATGCTCAAACTCCTTTTGATCAAGCAGGCTCACCATCCTCATCGGGCTCGAGGACAGCAGTGGTGGCCATAGGAGTCATCACCGGCTTCCCATCAGACATGTTGAAACGCCTCAGGAGGTCACGGGTATATTTGCCTTGATGCAAGAAAGTACCCTCCCGAGTCTGCTTGATTTGAAAGCCAAGAAAGTAGCTCAACTCGCCCATCATACTCATCTCAAACTCTGTGCTCATCACCTCGTAAAACCGAGACACAAGCGAATGAGATGAGCCACCAAAATTATATCGCCCACATAAACTGGACAAGAAGAAAATGAGACTCATGGTGTCGATGAATGAGTTTTGTCTACTATGCCCATTTTGAAGTCATGGTGAGAAGATAAGACTTGAGCCTCTCATACCATGCTCGGGGGGCTGCTTGAGTCCATACAAAGCTTTGGAGAGCTTGTATACATGACTCGGAAACTTGGGCTTCTCGAATCTCGGAGGTTGTTTGACATAAACCTCTTCCTCAATATAGCCATTGAGGAATGCACTCTTGACATCCATTTGATAGAGCTTGAAGCCCCGGGATGCAGAGAATGCAAGCGGGATCCTAATAGCCTCTAGTCTAGCTACGGGGCAAAGGTCTCCTCAAAGTCAAGACTCTCAACCCGAGAAAAACCCCTGCAACTAGCCTAGCCTTGTTGCGAATGACAACCCCATCCTCACTCTGCTTGTTTTGAACACCCACTTGGTCCCAATGACATTATGACCGGATGGGGCTCGACAAGTCGCCATACCTTGTTCCTCTCAAAGTTCTCAAGTTCTCATGCATAGCATTAATCCACGATTCATCGGATAATGCATGAGAAACATCTTCGGCCAAAGGAGGCAAAGGCAGAGTGGAGGCAGAATCGACAAACGATTTTGAGCGAGTGACGCGCTCAAACAGATCACCAATGATCGATCGGTGGATGAGCTTCTGGATATGACGGGAGGACCGTAAGCGTAGTGGCCTCTACCTCATGCACGTAAGAGGTAGGAGCAGAGCCACTCTCGCCAAGGAGAGTCTCAAGGCAGGGTGGTCTCCCGAGGTGCGAGAAATGGAAACAGGAGGCACCTCGTATAGAGGAACTGGATCCGGTGGAACACCATCATCTCCATCATCCTCATCTTCTACAAAGATGGTCTCGGAGGAATAAGAAGAGCTCAAATATCGTGTCTAGCTCTGGGCTAGCCTCATCAAAGGTCACATCACAGTCTCTATGATCCTATGCGCATCAACACCTGCACCTATAGCTACGAGAAGAAATCGAGTAACCTAGAAAGATACCATCGTAAGAGCGAGACTCAAACTTATCTAGGTTACGGACTTTAAGATAAAACACTTGCAACCAAAACGCGAAAATGAGACACACTGGGCTTTCGCCCATACCTCAACTCATAAGAAGTGCGATGCAAATGTGCTCTCAAAACACGCGATTAGAAACATGGCAAGTAGTAGCTATAGCCTCATTCAAAACTTCCTAGAGTCTCAGACTGCGTCTAGCATCGTCCCGCCATCTCAACGTGGTCCTGTTCTTCCTTTCCACTACGCCATTCTCACGAGAGGCGAGGGAGAAGAGAAGCGATGCTCTAAACAGCACTCCACACAAAAACTCTCAAAGTAGGAATTCTTGAACTCGTGCCATTATCATCACAGATAGCTCGTAATGCACACGGGAGCTCAATAGACAACCTCTCGATCAAACCCCAAGTGAGAAAAAGTCTCATCCTTCGAGGCCATGAAGAATACCCAAGAGTATCTAGAAAATCATCAACGATGACAAGAACATACCACTTCCCTCCCGCCGATCAGACTCTAGCCGACCAACAAAGTGTCCATATGTAAAAGCTGTCTTGGTGCATCATCATCACTACTGGATCGGAGGATGAGAAGCGAGAACCATCTTGCCATGTCGGCAAGGAGAGCAAACTAAGTCTTTGACCATCTTGAGTTTGGGCAAACCCGAATGAGATCATGGTCGCTAACTCGGGTCAAATGATCAAAACCAATGTGACCAAGTCTCCTATGCCGAAGGAGAGATCACGGACTCGAAGCAATCAAACATCGAAGAGAGTCTCCGGAAGAAGCGAAAAATCAGCACGAAAGACTCTCCCAAATCTAGAAATCCATAAACTAACCCTCCCGATGAATCAAGGATTCTACAGCATTACTCTTGAAGCTTACCTCGAAAGAGTCATCGATAAGTCGAGAAACAGAGAGCAGATTGTATTGCGCTTACTTACTAAGGCAACATCTTTAAGAAAGAAATTTTGGTTAATGCAGATGGTACCTTTAGCAATGACTCTACTCAAGATGCATCCCCAAAAGTGATTAACTCATCACCGGGGCTCGGACTAGGAAGAGAACCAACGAGAATCTCCGGTCATATGACGAGAACAACCGAGTCAACAATCCAAACATCGCCCTTCCCATCCGGATTTAACCCGATCAAGACACAGAGAGAAAGATGACTCAAGATGGGATAGAGTGAAGACTTAGGAACCCAATATGAACCATACGACACCTCAGTACCACCACGGAAGAAGGTGGACTCGAGTGTCTCTCCGACGCCAACTCTCACACGATCGGGAGCAACTCGTAAATAATCTAGGAGTCAAAGCGGGTTGGCACGCCGTGGTGCAAAAGCCGACCATCCCAAGAAGGTCGCTCGATCTCCTACCGAAAACACCTCATGCACGATATCTACCTCGATGGGAAAAACGAGGAATATCAAGAGGACGGCGGAAAGACCGACTACGAACAGCTCCGGGACTAAAACTCAAGAACTAGCATGAAAACCAAGTCACGGGCGACGCCCAAAAATAGCGACTCTCTAACTCGTCTAGAAGCAGTGTGTGTCTTAGGAGCACTCAAAGTCCGGGATGACCCGAATACCCCTAAGAGCAAACAACACGCCACGCCGAGTGATCTTGGCGCGCCAAGCGTAAATCTACTAGGTGACCATCCTTCTTACAGAAGGTGCATGTGTACTTCGCCTTGCTAGAGGCGAAGCAATAGGAGTAACACCCTTCGGTCGAAGTCCTATGGACAACCCCAAACAGACCTAAACACGGTGGTACTCACTCGGGAGCTACCACAATCTCACCACTCTTGGAGCCGCGCACTATGGTGGGAGGATGCGCCCGGCGTGCTCCAAGGATCAAATCCTAGACCTTGATTGAATCTACTAATCTTGGATTGGTCTAGAATAAGATTGAGCTTCTTCTTGCCTCCAACAAACTTCTCGAGAGTGCTCATAAGATCTTGGCAATCTCGGAAGAAAGAAGCACAAGAAGAACAGGGGAAGGAGAGGAAGAAGAACCGTAAAGATGAGCTCTCTCAACACGTGCATTTTTCTCCTCAAAGACGGTGCCTCAATCTTGAGGGCCTCACAAGAAACGCAAGGAGCATCTCTAATTCTATGGGCTTGGTCTTCTAATTTCTTCCTAAGCTCGACATGGATTTTATCCAAGTCCCCACAATCTCAAGACATCATAAGCAATATTTTTGTGACTTATCTAGTAAGTCCTTAGCAAGTTTAGCACACTTGACATTCTGTGGTTTCATTGTCAAGTTTTAATTGCTTCTGACCCTCACATGAGTGATTGGGTCCTTAGAAGCATGTGATTCAAGTTCATTGTTTCTAGCGTAAAGCTTCCTAAGGTGTTCGCCATGGCATCAATTTGCAAGCAATTTAGGGCAATTAGAGCATGATGGAGTGGAGTGAGCATGAAGAAAACTAGCCTCAACAGAATAGCATCAATGTAACTAGTGCTAGCATTCTTCAACCTAAGACCATCAAGTTCAACAAGCACACTATCATGTATGGTCCTTAGGTTCTCCAACTCCACAAGAATAGCATCACACAAAGAGCAATCATCAGTGACTCGGGAGGGAGAAGATCTAAGTGAAGCTAACTCCCGAGTCAAGGTACCTACTTCCTTCTCAAGCTCCGTACACCTAGCTCTAGCTCTAGCATGAAATTTTTCTAATTTGCAGAAAGCTTCGTTGAGCTGGTCATAGGAGGGTACCTCGTCCGAGTCATTTGAGAGCTCTGAGTCGCCGATGTCGTTGGTGTCGGCCATGAAGCACATGCCGAGAAGTCGTCGCCGCCTTTCTTCTCTTGCGGATCATCCTCGCCTCGTCGCTCCATGTCTCCGTGTCGGAGAGGTTGATGTCGTCAAGCGCGCAAGGACGCGGTGGAAGAGCTTCTTGTTCTTGGA
This sequence comes from Otatea glauca, assembly GCA_036346275.1. Taxonomy (NCBI): domain Eukaryota; kingdom Viridiplantae; phylum Streptophyta; class Magnoliopsida; order Poales; family Poaceae; genus Otatea; species Otatea glauca. The sequence goes on from CM070725.1 coordinate 33,045,883, forward strand.
GAAGTTGCGGTACTCTCTTCTCGCGCGCGGTTCACGAACTGGAGGCTTCTTGTTGCGGTTCTTGTCGGTGTAGTCGTTCTTGCCCGAACCGCCAACGTCATTCTTGCCCTTCTCCGGCTTGGGATTCGCCACCAATGTGGTTGGGGCCACCACACTCAAGCGGTGATCATGCCACCTCTCTTCCTCTCTCTCACCCTCTTGTATGCATGAGAAAACTTACGAGCAAGAAGAGCAAGCTCATTTTCCGAAATTTTTCCGCTTGTTCATCGCTAGCTCACAAAGGGCGGAAAGAGAGAAACCAATAGAAGGATCAAGAAGAAGATCCAATGGGATCGGTGACCAAAGCCATCGATCGAGATTTCGTCTTCCGAGAGACGACATCGATCTCATGAGTCTTGAGGCGGAATAAAGCCCGCCAAGAGTCGAGTCGATAAGTCGGTGGTGTCCTTGATGGTGGTCACCTTCATCTCCTAAACCCAAGGTCGAGTGCGATCAAGAAATGCCGAGCATTGTCCGAGTCGAGGTATATGCAACCAAGCGCCGGAGGTCACTCAAAATCTTTGTAAACCGACCAAAACACTCGCCGAGACTCTCACGGTAGCGTTGATCAAACTTGTTGTACTCGCTTGAACTGGTCTGCCTCACGCCTTGATTTGAGTAGAGCCCTCATGGTAAGCATCGAGGGTTACCCAAATCTCGTGAGCGGAGCGAAGGTGAGAAATCCTATCATACTCACCACGGCTAAGACCTGTATGAGAATGTTCCTTACCTTAGCATTCGCCTCAACGCCAACCATATTGATGGCGTGACATTTTCATCGCAGGAACCTCATACGGAGTTTCACCTTCGCCATATCGTAGCCCCAGGCGATGATGTATGACTCCATCCGGACTTCCAAAAGGAAAATCAACTCCATTAAAGATGGGAGGCTTGGTGGAATATTTGTCCGTCGCCATGGCTCTTGAGACCGGTCAAGATCTATGGAAGAGCAAAACCGCTCGATACCAATTGAAGGACCGAAATGGCGAGCAGAGGGGGTGAATGGTCGCAAATAAAAATTCCCCAAAATACTCCAACAAAAACCTCGACAAGATCGCTCAAAAGGAATTGTGAAAACTCGAAAAACTAGACAACTATGTGTACCCCAAGCTTGCATGGATAAGTACCATAAAATATGTGGGGATTTTTGAGTCACAATCCTGGTTGTCTAGTGTCCAAGATAAAGAGGAATCAATTCAAACTCTTGCTTTTAGAAAGGACATCAATTCAAATCACAAAAGTCACTTTCAGAAAAGCAAAAGCAGAATTCCCAGAACTTGTCCTCAATTTGCACAGGAGGTTGGTGGGTTTCTGTAGCTCACAAAATTTTGAGACTTTTTCTCCCTGTGAGCATCAGAGTCTTGAAGAACTTCACCAAATTTCTCCGCAAAAAGCCTTACAGAAAAAACACGAAAAATCAAAGAACACAGTCTGGTCAAGAACTTCGAGCAGAACATTTGGGGCTCGGTTTTCACCTCATGGCGCCCAAACGGTACAACAAGTGAACTCCAAAAGTTTTCTGCAAGCGGATATCAGAGTCCCGCACCTCCTCCAACAAGAATCACTCAAAAAGGATTTTTCTATATTTTTACAAAAATCAAACACTGACTGCTGGACGAAGAACAAGTTCAGAACAAAGTTGGAACTTGAAAGAAAAGATGTTCTCTACTCAATCCAAGAGTGCAAAAGAGATGTAAAACCATATGAACACACTCAAAACATCCAAGAACAGCAGCATTTAGAAGGAGGGGAGGCAAATCCAAATTACTTGAAAGTAAATTGCGGGAATGTAATTGCGGGAAAGTAAATGCTGAATTTAAATTGCGTAAAGTAAAGACATAATGTAAATGCGCAAAATAAATTCAGAGGTGGATGAATAAAACTTTCATTTCTGGAAGGGAGGTTACAAAGCCTCACATTCATGTGGGCAAAGCTCAAATGAGCATCAAAAACCTCAACACCTTCAAGGGAAGGAGGCTACCCCTCCACCCCTATTTATACTACTCTTGGGCCACCTACCACCCTTGGATGAGTCCCTCAACCCTAGAGCACTCATCTAAGGGCTAGGATTAACCCACACACACAGCCATGCAAGGGCTAACCCAAAACCCACACACATACCGGGTTTTCTTGCACGGTTTTCAAAGCATACTACCTAGACCCGCTAACCTATCAACTAGACCTCAATCCGACGGCCCTCATTGATCCACGCGGCATCTAGCTAGCATCAACTCCTTTCCTTGTCTTCTTGACTTGCCCGGACTCCGTCTCCGATCATCTTCCGGCGATCTCCCAACCGTCTAGACCTCCGACGCTCCTCGTCTAGTCCCGGTCATCCTTCGCCTCACCATGACCTAGCACCGTCGCCCTGCAACCATCAAAGACAAGGAAACTCCTCACATAGCAATGCCCACAAAGATGTGCAATAAACCATCCAACTCATCACTGCCGCGTCCACACGACCGGTACTGCCACTCCTGGCAGAGACAACTCAAATTGCTTCATTTTGAAAATCAATCCAAATCAAACTCAAACTTGAGCACACCTTGCTCAAATAAAGTCAAATACTCATCACAAATATGGATGGACCTCCACATGGTCCTTCAGACTCCACCTTTTAAATTGCCTTTCCTCTACTTGGCTAGGCAATATGGTACTAAACCATGCATGCTTTGGAATTAAAGGAAATGAGCCACCCAATGGGCCAATTTCTAACAAGCAATGCTTGCCCAGCGGCCTGTAAGCGGCTACGCCATTCTCCATTGCTCTATCGTGGTAGCACGACAGTCCTTCCCCAAGGCAACGTCTCCCACCGCCCAACATCAAAGGATTCTGTCGCCTTCAACATTGCATTTCGAAGGCTTGAACTCACTCGACACCGACGACAAGCATCAGTCTTGGAACACAACACCATCGGCTTCCACAGATGATATGGGAGGGGTGGCCCGATCTTGCGATGACAAATATGATAACTTGGACCCGTGAACCCTGACGAATACTGGCACCAACCACCGTCTCGATACGGCAACCTGCGACACGTGAATTCGCCTAAGAACATGCTTTGATCCTCGCCTACTTGACCACGCGAAAGTAGACGCACGTTTCCTTGCAATCACCCCGAAGAAGATGCAAGAACAACGGTGATAATTTTATATTGAAACTCCCTATTCTAATGGGGGCATTGGAGCACAAGCCATAGAATCAAGAGTATATGTTTAATCTGAAAATTCGTGGTTCTTCTTTACAATGGAGGGAGTACACATGTATATACACATATGAGAGGGGGGTGAATAGTATCCATGCTGAACAGTACGCGGATTTTATGTCCATGAACAGTACATATGCTACAATACTCGGACAAAGAAGTTGCCATATGGAGTGCTCATCTAGTTGGAACAATCTCTTCTCTCCTTGTTATGATGATCACCTTCCTTTCTTGGAGATTGCTGAAATCTCTTCTTTCCAAAACATGGTGATCTCTTTCTTTGCTTGAAGATTGATTGCCTTTGTCTCTTGCCTTGTCATGGTAATCTCTTTCCTTACTTGAAGATTGCTGATATCTCTCCTTCCTTTTCTTCTTCTCCTTCTTTCTTTCTTGCATCTTTCCTTTCTTCTTTGATGATATATATAGAAGGATATGGAGTATATGAACAGTATATGTGAATAGTATCTTCATGTGGTACCCATTCTCCCTCGCCTCCCACTGGGGTCCACCGTAATACATTCACACAATTTGACACCAATATTTAGTTTTGTACAATCTTCATACCTAATAACAAGCAAGCACCTCTGTTAGGTAGTATAAAATTCTTGTGGAAATACAACAAAGATTGCTTAAGGAAATGATTTACCTGTTGATATTTGATACGGCTTAGTAATTCTTTCCAGTTAATTGAAATATTAAACCATAAAGTACTGGACGTGTGCATATCCGCATCATCCTCCCCTTCTTCAAGAAAAGCCGTCCTCGGCTTTTGCCTTGTCTTTTGATAATCTGAAAATGTACTAAACAAAGAGGACAACGTATATGTATTCGTCATCAATCTTGACGTTCCTTTTCAACATAGGATGAAAATGTACTTTGAAAGGTTGGTGTGACAAATAGCTTAATTTAGTTATGTGTGCATTTGTCATGTTCACAACATCAAACTGAAATACCGTGGACGAAAATATTTTAGATGCTTTCCATGCTTCAACTGCACTACTCTGATTATTATATAATTGTATAAGAAAAGATGAACAAGTAAGCATCGTATATTCTTCCGAACAACAAGCACTGAAACTCATCTCAATGTGTTCATGACATGGCTTAACATATAATTTTAATTCAACAAGTTTATCACAAGTAATGCATATTCGATGAATATGAAATTTGTTGTCTATGCCATAATCTCCAATCAAATTGAATTTATTGTCGGCGTAGGAACTAACTAGCGATTTTAAGCATGCAATTTCAGAAACTTTTTCAATCATGCTAGATAGCTCTAATGGTTCATCAAACATGATATAGTATACAGAATCTTCAGGGAATATTCTAGCAAGAACTTCTTTATGAGTAATCAATTCCACATTATGTAAATTAAACATATCAAAATCAGAACGTGCAATCTCTAACTTGGCACAAGAATTCTCACTTTCACTCACCTTGTCTTGATGTACTATCAATACAACACCTTTGTTGTTACCTTTAACGTTCTCCTCAGTTGATGTAGGTGTTGTAGGTACCGTTTCTACATAATTTAACCACAGGGCAGCAAGCATTTCATCTTTCACCGTGGTTACATTCACATCATTCTCCTCAAGCGGTGTAGATTGATTATGGTGCAAGTCCTCATGTCCTTGATCAACCTGCATAATGTGAGAAACAATACTAGAAGTAGAGAGTATATCATTAGTGTCAAAAATATCCTTACTTTTCATTTCATCTTCTTCATTTATTTCTTTTGTTGTATCTCTCATACTCTTACTTTCAATCTTGTCAACCTCACATATGGTGGGATTCATTTCATCTTCTTCATTTATTTCTTTTGTTGTATCTCTCATACTCTTACTTTCAATCTTGTCAACCTCACATATGGTGGGATTACATAGCTTAGTCTTCTTATCTCCATCACTTATTATGGCCATGTGGCTATCATGAATTGGTGCTCTAAGATTAAACCTAGGTATTCGACACTCCCTAAGTTTTATTTCCTCCTCAATAGCACAATCCAAAAGATCAAGCATGCTACTAAAATATTTATGTTGAAGTGCAATGGTGATATCAAAATTCAAACCTCTTTTAAAGTATTCCTTCTCTTTTAATGCACTAGTGATACCAGCACGTCACAATGCACATTTCAACTCACCATAATAATCTTGAACTGGTTTGCAACCATGTGTTATACTCTCCAAGTAGTGAAGTAGCTCTTTCTCGTAATAGCTTGGCACAAACTCTCTTCTCATAATCATCTTTAAATCTGACTATGATGTAATGAGTTTTTCCCAAAAAGTTGTTGCCACCAACTATAAGCACAGTCCTCAAACTCAATAGTGGCACGCATCACTTCCTTGGCTCTGGGAAGCTTTTGAAATTTGATCATCTTTTCCATTTGTTCTTCCCAAGTGATATACTCCTCCGGATCATTACTTCCATAGAATAGAAGTTCCTCGTGCTCGTAACCTGCCATGATTAGTAGCAAGCAAAAACAGAATGTATATGTGGAATAGATGTGCAATCACTTAAGCTCATCCTCTCACTTACCAACCGAAGTTCTTACTACTACTTCTTTGGATTAAGGTGTTGTACGTACTCTGGTGGCTGTAGGCATGACAAAAGGTGATTACTCAAGCGAATTCACAGTCGTGGTGCTGCACGTGACAATGGTTGATATGTGGAGCTTGGAGGGTTTGTGTATATCCTATACAATCTGATAATTCTAGTTATTGTAATGATAAGTAGGAATCCAAACTAGAATTTACAAGCCCTAGTTGCCAATCTCAAAGATATAAGCGAAATTCAAGGTAGCACACACTCAAAGATAATGGTACTTGTGCAATCAAGGAATGAGCTATAAAAATATAAGTGAGGCACGAAAGCTCTATTGCACAAGTCGTAGAGAGACGCTAGGTTATTGCTTAAAGAATGTAAAAAAGACACAAGATTGCTCACTAGTTAACATAATTGCACAATCTAAAAATTTTGAACACAAATTAGGGTTTTGCTCAATATAGTGTGACCGGCCACTATTTTCTTCTCTATTCCCTTTCTTTCTTGCTTTCTTGGCCTTTTGGCTCTTTCTTTCCTTTTTTCACTCTTTTGTGACTTTCGGCCAACACTAGTATGAACAAAGATTTGAAAACCTTAAATTGATGTCACAAGATATTATAATGATATGATGACTCAAGATTATGCAATGTATCAATATTAACACCCCTAAGCAATATTAAATAGCTAGTCTCAATTGGGATCAAAGTATTCGCAAAGGATGAATTTGGTTCCCAAAGGTATGGTTACTGATATTTTTGTGATTTTATGTCTTGTAGATGCTACTGGACTCAAGAAAACAAAGGAAAAGCACGAACTCAAAAACAAACCAAGAAACCCTAATTCGGTTTTTCTAGGGCAGCACAATTGTTGGCTGGATTAAAGTTCAAAAATGACCGAATCCGGAAGGTTCACTATGGAATGAATTAAAGATTATGTTCTAAGCTTTCAATAGAGTACAAGAACACAAAAATCCAAGTTCGTATGAAAAATTTATGAGCAAAACATCGAACTGGACATAACTGAATAAAAAAGGCTACGCAAAGGAAAAATGATCAGCAACTAATGCAAGTAATCTAATGAACAGTACATATGCTACAATACTCGGACAAAGAAATTGCCATATGGAGTGCTCATCTAGTTGGAACAATCTCTTCTCTCCTTGTTATGATGATCACCTTCCTTTCTTGGAGATTGCTGAAATCTCTTCTTTTCAAAACATGGTGATCTCTTTCTTTGCTTGAAGATTGATTGCCTTTGTCTCTTGCCTTGTCATGGTAATCTCTTTCCTTACTTGAAGATTGCTAATATCTCTCCTTCCTTTTCTTCTTCTCCTTCTTGCTTTCTTGCATCTTTCCTTTCTTCTTTGATGATATATATAGAAGGATATGGAGTATATGAACAGTATATGTGAATAGTATCTTCATGTAGTACCCGTTCTCCCTCGCCTCCCACTGGGGTCCACCGTAATACATTCACACAATTTGGCACCAATATTTAGTTTTGTACAATCTTCATACCTAATAACAAACAAGCACCCTCTGTCAGGTAGTATAAAATCCTTGTGGAAATACAACAAAGATTGCTTAAGGAAATGATTCACCTGTTGATATTTGATGCGGCTTAGTAATTCTTTCCAGTTAATTGAAATATTAAACCAAAAAGTACTGGAAATGTGCATATCTGTAACATCCCAAAAATTTGCCAAATATTATTTTATTGCTTAAATGTGCATTTATGATTTTTTTGGAATTTATTTGGATTTTTCTGGATTTATTTGAATTAATTTTAAATTAAGAATATTGACCTTTTGTTAAAATCTATTTAAATTTGTGCAAAGTTAAAATAAAGTTTTGCCAAAAATATTTTATTTGAGTCCAGAATGTCTCAAAGTATTTTTGAGATTTTTCTTGGATTTTTCCTATTAGTTTTATCGCTTAAAATAAATAAAATGAATTTCTGGAATTATTTTAAATGGAAAATCCTTTTGAAAATCGATGATCAGTGTTGGGCCGAAGCCCAACACTGTGCGCTGGAAGCCCGCGTCGGTGAGGCCCAAACCAGCCCGCGAATCGCAGCGGGGCAAAACCCTAGATCGGTGACCGTTCACGTGCGATCCAACGGTCCAGGGAAGGCCGTGTGTGCGCTTGCATCTTGGCCATCGGATCGGGACACGCGTCGCGCTGTCATTTATCGTCTCCGTTCTGGACTCGGAGTCCGCCGCCGTAACGTCGCCGGTTTCTTTCGCCGTGTAGAGCTCGGACGCCGAGGCTATAAATAGGAGGGGAAGCACCCCGAGGTTCGCAATCGAGCGCCGCATCGTTTGGTCGGAGAGGTTTCGCGAGATCAGCCGTAGAACGCAGCCGCGAGTTCGCCGAAGTTGAAGCGTGGAACAGCCGCGGGTTCTTGCCGAGAACGTCGTCGATTCGCCGTCTTCCGTCGCTTGGGCTGCGGGACCGAGTTCGCCGAATCGTGCCGCGTCGGATCCCCGTCGTCTCGTCGCCAGGAGCCCGCCGGAGCGCTGCATCGTGGGTCGTCCTCTCCATCTCCGGTGAAAGGCGCCGCCGCGCCATCGTCTTCTCGTCGCGCTCACGTTCGACCTTCAGATCTTAGGGTAAGCCGTTGGATGAGGGACGCGTGGTCAGATTAGATCGTAGCCATCCGTTACGTCTTTCGCGGATCGGATCGAGCCGCGAGTTGGGCCAATTAGGCGCGCCGCGTGTCGGGTGCGAAAGCCGAGGCATCGTGGACCGAGTTCACCGTGGTCCGGTATTTGCCGTGGACTCGATCCATACGCCGAGACACGCGTCGGCTTGTGATTGGCTCGAGGTCTCGCTGACGTCATGCTTGCGTCATAATTGCATTTTTCAATTGGAAAAATAATCCGATTGGAAATTCTGTGATGATGACATCATCATGAGGTCACGTTGATATCATAAATCTGTTTTCGATTTAAAAATAAATCTGTTAATTCTGATTTTCTGATTTTTGCAATTTCAGTATTTATTTCAAACTTCAAAAGGCTATATCTTTTGCATCGTAACTCGGATTTGAGTGATTCAAATTTCTAAAAATTTGTAAAATTGAGATATATTTAATGGTGAATTTTATTTGATTTTTGGAGTTCATTTTCTCTCTTTTTTGATATTTATTTGCTTTTCTCCTTCGGTACGCGTAGACGTTGAATTGTGCGACGCTTCGGAGGAAGATCCAGCAACTCAAGAGCAAGTTCCAGAACCAGATCAGGACCTATTCCAAGGCAAGTTGTGCTTTGATCATGTTGAACCCATGTTTATAAAATTGCTATATTTGTTTTACCCTATTGCATATATTTCAAGTATACAATTGTTTCAAATTAGATTGGGTTTAGCTAATATACCAGATTGATCTATACCCTACCTTGTCATTGTATGCCATGATCCATTGTCACCCTAAATTGGTTCAATATAGTTGGTTAGTAATTATAATCAACATTGGAGGGTTAGTTCGTATTAGTTGTTTAGCCATGCCACGTCATCACATGTGTTAGAATCATTGATAATTGATCTTGATTAATGGAATATGGAACAATGTTATGAACTTGTGTGTCATGTGGATCACACGATGAGATTGGGTTGTTGTGGCGAGTCATGTCACGCAACGATGTTGAATTGTTGATAGCACGTGGTGCTTGGTAATCAACTGGGTGATAATCATTTAGATTGGGGCAAGTGACAAGGGGCGAGTTGGACAAGGTGGGCCCGATGGGCAGAGGGTATGTGGATGTCTTGCCTTGATCACTCTAAGGACTTAACCTTGCAAGCCTTTGACCTGAGTCAATCGTGCAACCACATGTCTGGTATGGGCCAGCCTAGCTGAGCAATTTGCAATGTCTTAATTTTGGTACTATCGTGGTTGGTGTGAGTTCCCGAGTTATGGAGTAATTCACATGGCGCAAGAGGGGCCACGGATGTGGTAACCATCCCACCGTGTTGAAACCTTAGCGGGTCGTACCGGGTTAAGTCAGCGCATTGTAAAGGCTTTGTTATAATCACTCGCCTTGGTGGTGTTTGGTTGTATCACGTGGGTAAAGTGCATAACCTCTGCAGAGTGTGAAACTATTCGGATAGCCGTGCTCGTGGTATTGAGCAATTCTCGGGAATTACAGTTAAGGGTTAGCTTAATTAAATGGACAATTTGGTTGGGATGGCGGAATGCCATGTGGAAGATGGAATTTGACTTAGGATTGGAAACTTGGTTTACTTGAGTATCTTGAATCTATTTATTATCGCTATTTGTTTTGATCTTTACAATCTATTTATTATACTTGTTCATAAATGCTGCTTATTGCAAAATAGCCATGATAGCCTATCCATTGGAATAAGCCTTGCATATAGATACATAGAATTGCATTCTGTGCACGACTTGTTGAGTGCTTAAGTACTCACCCTTGCCAAACAACAATAATCGACAGTTGAAGAATCTACACCTGTGTTGGAAGAGGAAGTCCAGGAAGACACGAGTCATTAGGGTCCGAGCCTTGTCGATTGCCTGTGGTGAACTGATGAGCTATCTACGTTTTCTACTTTCATTGCTTAATTATTAGCTTATATTTCGGTCTTGCCCTGCGTGGCTTAATAATGTAAGTCGGTCATAAGATCATACATTTAGCTATATCAATAAATGAACTATTATTCTATTATCGTTGAGTATGATGTGATATGTACCGATGTTGAGCTGTGTGCACTAGCGTTGATCCTGGGACTAGTGCGGTAAACACAGTGGGTTCGAATCAGTGGATTCAGGTCCTTACAATATCCGCATCAACAGACGAATTAACATGTGGAGTTGCACGTGGCAAAAGATTGAATTTTATCTTTCAACACGTGTACCTTTCAGTTTTATCGTCGTTTGCTTTCTGCTCGAGGGATACATGGAATCAGCACATCACAGAGGGGTGTTTATAATTTTCACAATCTAATATAAAGTAGGGGTACTTATCACCTTTTAAAAAAATTAGCACTACTACGTTAAAGCTCATCACAGACGATTCAGAAACCTCATTATTGACGGTTTTGTGAACCGTCTGCAAAAATGAGTCAGTGATGAGAAGGCACATCACAGACGGTTTCCGAACCGTCAGTAAAACTAATATCAGAGATAGTTCTATCTACGAACCGTCTATGACGATCTTTTATCTTACACAGTTCTAAGATAGAACCGTCTCTAATGATAAGTAATCACAGACGGTTTTTAATTAGAACCGTTTGTGATATGATTATCACAGACGGTTTTTTAAATAGAACCGTCTGTGTTGTAGTTTATTCCTCCCAACTCTCTTGGCAGAACTTCCATGATTAGTATCTAATGTTCAAAATTTCATTCTCCTTAGATATTTATGCAATGATATCTACAAGACACAACCAATTATAGATTTTGCAATTCAATATCAAAATATCCTAGATGCATTGAGGCAATAGCTTTGTCTGATGAGAGGATCATAAAAATCTCTGTGGTACTCTAGATGCAATTGCTTACGGATGCAATTGCTTGTGCCCACAAGCAATTGCATCTAGAGTATCATAGAGATTTTTATGACCCTCTCATTAGACAAGCTGTTGCCTCAATGCATTTAGGATGTTTTGATATTGAATTGCAAAATCTATAATTGGTTGTGTCTTGTAAATGTCATTGCATAAATATCTAAGGAGAATAAAATTTCGAACATCAGATACTAATCATGGAAGTTCTGCCAAGAGAGTTAGGGGGAAAACATTATTTCATAGTTCAAGGTCAGAAGATTTTACCACAAATATAATAACAAAATATTTCATAGTTCAGGTAACAATACATTAACAAAATATGATATATACCACAAATATCAATAAGTGTTCAGCTAGAAACCACATTATTTCGTACTTCAAGACAAGAAAACCTTATAGTTTTTTCATGTCTTCCATCATATGTGCCATAGCTTCCGCAATAGAGGCTTCTCGGTTCTCTCTTAAGTTCCATAACTCCAGTACAATGCCGATTTGTTTGACACCAACAACCGATTGATCTTCAGTCATATCTTTCAATCCCTACAAATTAAAAACGATCATGTTATTGTGAGAAGGGCAGTAACCACATTGAATTCAGTACTAGAAACCTTCATATTACCTCTATAAGCTTAGCTTTAGCTTCTTCCAGCTCTGCATTCGCCCTGCGGTCCTTACTGATGAGTGCCGTGTTAAGAGATTCGATATCTTGCAAGCGATTATCTATGTCTTTCGGTTCTTATTTGATCTCACAAATCTTTTTTGTTATCTCAGATTTCACTTTCAGTTGTTCAATCTACATCTCAAGTTTTTATTTTGTTTATAACAACTTTTCCATGTCTTTACCATAAATATATTATAATGAATTAGGTGTTCACTTCAATATGAGGATGCAAGATAGAGATAAGATGACACGTACATAAGTTTCAAACATTATCACCTACTATAGGCACAAAAGAAGCATTGAACATTCAACACATAGTAGCTCCAAGACATCAATCCTTATGTGATATAACAAGTTTAATGTTGAATTCTAGATTATATGAATTTTATGTTCTGCTATATATATACCTCAGGCCTAGCTAGCAAACTAATCCATACAAAGAAATAAAGATCCCAACATATTGACATAGAAAAATGAAATTGCGTTGCGGTGACCTAATGAGGCATTAGAGCTTGCTAAGCTATATATATGCAGCTTGCTAAGAATTTTATGTTTGACCTCTCACGAATCCTATATCCAGTTTTGTTCAACCATCATGAATCCTATATACAGCCTCATTCCTTCTAAACATTATTCACAAACATCATTAATTCACAAACTCAAAATGATTTCCCTAGTTAAGCATATCGGTTTCCCTAGTCAAGTATTTGCGCTACAATTCTTTAGTTATAGCCTCATTCTTTCTAAACATCATTCACAAATATCATTCACAAACACAATAACCTAGTCAAGCATATCGGTTTCATACACAACTCACCGACGGAGATGAGGAGGTGCTGCTCGCGAACGAGGAGGTAGCCGACGGGGAGGAGGAGGAGGTGCTCGCGAACGAAGAGGTAGCCGATAGGGAGGAGGAGGTGCTCGCGGATGAGGGTAGCCGACGGCCAAGTAGGAGGAAGAGGTAGCCGATGGGGATGGTGCTCGCGAGGAGGAGGTAGCCGACGGGGAGAAGCAGGTGCTCGCGAAAGTCGCTGGGGAGGAGGTCGCCGAGAAGGAGGATTGCCGGGGGGCTAGGGTTTGCAGGAGACAAAACGCATGGATCTGGCGCTACAAACCTCTATTGGTATGGTTATATAGGGTTCTCAAGTCATATCATAGACGGTTACTAATTAGAACTGTCTGTGATATTACCTTATCACAAACGGTTCCTAGTTAAAACCGTCTGTGATATGATCACAGACGAGTTTTAACTAAAACCGTCTGTGATATGACTGACGGTTCATAAAGATAACCGTCTGTGATCAAATCACTGACGGTTGCACTAGAGAATCGTTTGTGATGTTTGTCATAACAGACGGTTTTTTAAAACCGTTTGTGAAGAGGAGTCTAATATAAATCTTTCTGTAGTAGTGTAGACAGGGTAACAATTCAAGATCGAGACAAGATAGTGTCTAAAATGGCATCCATCCATTTAATCCAAGGTCAACTTTTACTACTAACATACGATACGACTAGACAAAATTGGCTAAATAACGGTGGACGCTCTGAATCAAGCTCCACCACACAGGTTTATATCGGGCTCCACCACACAGGTTTATATCGGGCCTGTGCATACACATCAGTAGTAGTACCACTCCGAAAAAACTCAACAGTGGCACTGATTCAAGGTGGTACAATGCCGGGTCTATGAAATTCTTTATTATTTAGTCCTCTGTGAAAGTTTTTTTCAAATATAGTCTCCTCCATCATTTGTAGATTTGACCCCACAAAACACCTTCCACACTCAGGAACTTGATAGGTCGCCTGCACACCAAGATTCCTGTCAAACTCCCTTTCCTCGTAGGAATCAAATACATTAATTAAGCACTAATTTAATCATACTACTTAATTAATCACTTAATTAAATAACTAATTAATCAATTTTGGTATTTAATCACTTGATTAACTAGTCGGCCGTACTGCTAAGCCGGTTCTTTCGAGCCACTGGTCCTTAGTAGGTGACTGTTGAGTTTAGAGTGCATCCTGCCAAGCTCTCCTAACATGGCAGGTGACTCGTGTCGCCTGTCACGCCTTTCGAGCTCACCAAGGGAGAGGATCAATTTGTCAAAAATGAATTTTAGGGAGCTAGAAAAGCGACGGAGAATGTAGAGAGTGTAGAATAATAAATTGATCACTGTAGCTCCATTCCAATACCAATCAAGAATATTGAGAATACCTGAAGAACAATCACATAATAGATGAACACAAGATATAGATGATTTTGACTATTTTCTCTTTATTGATTGTAGATTTATTCTCTTATACAATGAGGTGTTATATTTATACCCAAAACCTCTCAGAGGTAATTATGGAATTCACCCACCAAAACCAAGAGTTCGGTTGTATCTCAACAACCAAAATCAAGAGTCCGTTTATATCTTGACGCTCCCTATTGACGAATACCACGTAATGCATATGCCTCATCAAAAACTCTTCCCAAAAACCTAGTGGGAAAAAGGGATGGAGAAAAGAGTACATTGCATCCACATATTGTGTTACACTTATTGCCTCATTAAAAACCTTCATGTGAAAAGACTTTAGGAAAACTCACTAAGGGTAAAAGAGTGCAACTTATAATCTTCTAGATTAGGATAATATCTTCAGGATCATACTACTGTTATGGTTCAGGGATTTACCTTGTCTGAACTTATGGTTCAGGGATTTACCTTGTCTGAACTCTTCATGTCTCTAAATCATCTCATTCCAATACCACGAACACATAATTAAAAAATGGATGTTGACAAGGACTTAGTGAATAAATTAGCTAGATTTTTACATGACTTATGATTTTTACCTCACCAATCTTCTATAGTTCATGAGGATAGAAAAGTTTGGGGGCAATATGCTTCATGATATTCCTCTTTACATAATCTATTTGCATTTGTGCAACACAAGTAGCATTACCTTAATAGATAGTTATGAGGGCATCAACGGTATTAATGCCACATAATTTCTAGATATGGCTAATCACATGTCTTAGCCAAATACATTTACGTGAGGCTTCATATAATGCTATTATCTCTGAGTGGTTGGTAGAGTTAGCTACCAAGGTCTGCTTAAAAGACAGCCAATAAATTGTTGTACCATCGCAGAGAAACACAAATCCAATCTAAGATTCAGCATTGTGGAGATCAGATAGATAGCCAGCATCCATATATCCCACTATGGTTGAGTCTTGGCCCTTCGGGTAAAATACGGCAAGATCTAGTGTACCTTGGAGGTACCTGAGCAAAATCTTGACATTAGCCCAATGCCTTCTGGTTAGATCTACACTGTGTCTAGCTAGCACTTAAGTATGGTACTTCAGGTTCTAAGACTTCATCATTTTCTATACTTGGTTTGAATGGGTCTTTATCCACTTCAAGAGATTTTACTACCATGGGGGTCTTCAAATGATGATATTTATCTATATTGAATTTTTCCAATACCTTCTTAGTATAGGTAGATTGGTGTACAAAAATTCTTTCTGGAAAATGCTCTAGCTGCAGACCTAAGCAATATTTGGTTTTACCTAAATATTTCATCTCAAACTACGTCATAAGGTAAGAACTTACTTCCTTTATGTCCTTTGTAGTTCTGATGATATTCAGATCATCAATATGGATTGAGATGATACATAATCCATTCTGTGACTTCTTTATAAACATATAGGGACAATTATCATCATTGGAGTACCCCTTCTTCAAAAGGAACTTACTAAGTCAGTTGTACCACATTCTCTCAGACTATTTTAATCCGTATAGCGACGTCTGTAGTTTGACGCTATACATGTTACGATTACTTTTATTAGGATCTAGAATTTTAACTCATTTAAATATCCATATCCAGTGATCTATATAAATATACAGTCACTACATCCATATATTGCATTGTCAAGTTCATACTAGCTACCATTGATATTAAATATCGGAACGTTATTCCACTCATCACAGGAGAGTAAGTTTCATCGTAATTGATGATAGGACTCTGCGTGAACCCTTGTGCTATAAGCCTCGCTTTATATCTCACCACATGGTTGCTTTCATTTCTCTTCCGGATTAAAACCCATTTTTGATCTTATAGGAAACACTTTAGAAGGTGTTTGGTCAATGGAACTGGATACTTTTCTTTTGTTAAGTGAGTGCAATTCTGCTCAATTACTTCTTCTTATTTGACATAATTTGAGCGCTTCTGGCACTCTGTCACAGACTTTGGTTCTGGATTCAAATAAAGGGTTTTAGCAATTTTGAGGCAACATATATGTCAACAATGATAGTCTTTCTTTTATACAACTCTCTTGAATCCACATAATTAGTGGAATTTCTTCATTAATTTCTTTTGGTTCCTTGTGATTTCCCACAATGATGGGAGTCTGGGTGTTCCAATCTCCTAGCATCAGATTGTGCGTGCAAATATTTGTAGGGGTTACCATCTTTAGGATGGGTCAATTCAATGATTTTCTCAACATCAGGTTGAGCTTATTCCATTGTCTTAGGTAGTGTTCTAACTTGTTCAGTTCTCTGTTTTTGCGGACATCTCCACGGAATTGAGTTATGTGTGCCCAGAGGTCTCCCTCTCTTTTTATCATGAGGGGTAAGAGTGGAGTCAATATTCTTATAGGGTATGAGATTTTGTCACCCCTTTATGATCAGTGAAGGCATCTGACAAATTATTAGATATTTATTATAGATTTATTATCCTTCAAACTTCAAGTTCAGATTCTTTAGTGTGTGGGTCTAAGGACTGAATGCCCGTGACATTTCAATCTATTTTCTGACATTCTTTAGTGTGGTACTTTTCTCATTCTAATGCAACCAAATTATGCTCATCAAAGATATAGTCAACGTAGCGAGATGTATATAGATCTCATATTATAAGCTCTAGGTATTTAATAATTGATGGATATTCATAATCTACATAGATCCCCAACTTGTAGTGAGGGCCCATAGATGTATGCTGTGGTGGCAAGATTGGCATGTGTACGGCATAGCCAAATTCTCGCATATGAGAAATACTTGATTCTTTCTCGCGCACTATCTGCAAAGGGGAAATTTCATAGTATACAGTTAGTCTGAGTTGAATTAATATAGTAGCGTGCGGCATTATGTGGCCCTAACAACTGGTGAGTAGCCTACAATTCTATAAGAGTGGCAGAGCAATAAGTTTTATTCTTTTAATTAATGACTCTGCAAGGCTGTTTTGTGTGTGGACATGAGGTGCTGAATGCTCTACATTAATGTCCAGAGCCATATAATAATCATTAAATACCTTTAAGGTAAACTTGATAGGATTATCTGTTCGAATGGACTTGATTCTTTCATCTAGAAAGAAACTCTTTATTTAATAATATGGGAGATTAATTTAGCAAAAACATGGTTCTGAGTAGATAAGAGGCATACATTGGACCATCTAGTAGAAACATCTATTAATACCATAAAGTGTCTAAAGCGGCCCGTTAGGGGCTAGATAGGTCTAGAAATATCACCTTGAATTCTCGCTAATAAACTCAGTGATTATTCCCTAACTTTCATATGAGAGGGTCAAATTATGAGATTTCCTTTTACACAAGCAGAGCATAAGAAGTCTTTAGGTTTAGAGAAGTATGTAGTTTTTATGCTATAGGTAGCTAATTATTAATGATTTTTCTCATCGTATTCAACCCAGGATAACACAGTCGATGAAGCCAGATCTTAAATATTCCTGGGTTTTTAAGTAATGTTTTCATCACATCATAAACTTCATTTTTTATATATGTATAGTATAATCCTAATGAGAAGTAAAGCAGTTTTTCAACTACACGCTTATTGCACTCGTTGAACTTAGTCATGAGTAGGTATTATATACCATCTTTATTTTTTGTTTCCATGTAAAAACCATTCAAACAAATGTTTTTGAAACTTAATGGAGTACGATTGGGCTCAAGGTACTAGAGAGCTTCATCTATTATTATACAAGTACTCATGAGAAGAACTATGAGGCTCTTCTGGTGCCAACAATGAGAGCATCACTTCTGGCGATTGCCATAATATTTTCAATTTTCTTAGCCAGTTTTTAGAAATATTTAGTTTTCCTAAGAATTGAATTTGTAGTGCAACTATCTATAAGACAGATTTCCTCCTTCGCTATTGAATTATACATTGTTCTATATTAGAAATATGTTTTTAGCATTAAGATAATTGTTGCTTTATGAACATATTGTAAAATATAGAGCAAACATAACACAATAAATTAATGAATCAAATATCCTAGGAAATAACAATTCATTCAATTTTAAATGTTCATTTAGGAACTAATAATAAACTAATAATGAGACTCAAAAGGAATATGTGACATCGACTGGCAAAGTAAAGGAATATTAATGAGACTAGTTCATGTCTCCATATAAGTTGTAGGTGTTCTTCTGGGACTCCTCAAGCTCAGACCAAAGAAGATCATCTTCATCTATGGGAGTATTTCCATATCTAAGACGATCCTTTTGGAACTTCTCTATAGGATCAAGAATCATATTATCACTCTTCTCGGCGTCCACATCAACAAGTCGAGCAGTGAAGTGTGCTTGTTGATTGTTTCCCTAGGTCTTCTTGACTTTTTAAGTGGATTGCATGTAAAAGTCCACCAGATGTTTGGGGGTGCGTCAGTTGCGCGATCAATGGCCGGTGCATCCACACCTAAAACAAGGTTGTGTAGTGTAAGCAGCATTGTTAGCTGAGTCTTACTTCTGGAAACTCCCTAGCCCTTTACCTTTTCCTTTCCACTGGGGCTTGCCTATTCACTTCTGTATTTCATCATTCTTCTATTTTTCCTCTTGATGCCTTTGGCCTTTTCTGCAGCTATGGCCATTGCTAGCTTGTTGATCATTGGCATACGCTTCGGGCATTGCCTGTGTCCCATTAGGAAAAATATGATGATTCTTTATGAGGAGTTTATCATGTCTTTCTGCTTCTAGCAGGGTGTAGATAAGCTCAAAGTACTTCTGGTATTTGGCATGATGGTGCTGTTGTTGCAATATCCTTATGTTAGTGTGGAAGGTGCACAAGGACTTATCTATCATCTCAACATCTGTAACTTTCTGGTTACAGAAATGTAGTGTTGAGACAAGCTTATGCATGACGGAGTTGTATGCTGCCACAATTTTATAGTCCTGGAAGCATATGAGGGTTCACTCATGCTATGCTTCTAGCAGCAGGGCGGATCTTTGTTGGTTATAGTATTCCTTTAGGAAATTCCATAATTCTAGAGGATCTTCTTCCATCAAATACTCGGTCTTTAAGTCCACATGGAGATGATATCTGTAACATCCCAAAAATTAATAAAATAAGAAATGGAAATTCAAAAACTTTTATATGATGTACTTCTGCATTTTCTGGTTTTTCTTGAATTATTGCCATTTCTTTTGGCTTTTGCTTGTAAAAGAAACTTAATTAAGTGAAATGGTAAAATGGTAGAAGTAAAAAGGTAAAAACACAAAATCAATAAAGATAAGAAAAAAATCATATTTAAATACCAGAGTCATCCAAAGCCCTAATCATGACATTTGAGATGATCTGACCATTAAAACAAAAGAAAAGATATGATAATCATGGGATAAGATTTCTGATCTTGATTTTGTCAGATTTGTGTCGAAATCTCCAGAGCTTATCTGAAGCCAATATTTTTAACATGCCTACATCAGATCATTATCTACCTCTTGTAAAAATATAAAAAATTAAAACTTACATTTGAAGCATTTAAAAATTCAAAATCTAAAATAAAATAAAACTAAAAATAGCAATTTCAGAATTTTTATAATTTAAATATCAAATATAAAAATATGAAAATTTTAAAGAAGATAAATTTTGTCATTTAAAACCTTTAGAAAATTTACATAAAATATTAACCTCATTTTGAACTTAAATTAATTGGAAAATTGAATAGGCAGAAAATGAAAACATGCATTGTCAGAATTGTTTAAATATTTATACTAAGGGTTTTAATCTGAAATTTTTACTGGTCAATGATCTTTATCTTGCTGACATAAGTAAACATTTTCAAAAATAATCTAGTTGCAATGATAACTCTAACCAGTAGGTTCACCCAATCTATCCAGAATTACCACTTGAGCTGTCTCTTTTGAATGGCTTACATGTGGGCCAGGCGACCCAGCTATCCCTTGCCGACTACCCTCACCGCCAAGATCACCCCACCTGTCAGCTGTTCTCCAGGCTTCTTCTTCCTTCCTCCCTCTCTCTCTGTTCTCTCTCTCGCGTAGTGCAAGCATCAGAGTCAACTAGCAACCGCCTCATTTCTTGTCGCCTTCCCGACGCAATGCTCATTGCCCGAGGTTACGTTGCCATCCCTTTGACACCCTACTGTCACGCCATTGCCTCGAGGGTCTCGTTCTATGCTCTGGCGCCTGCCTTTTCTAGCGCTATCTCGACCGACCGCAACTCATCACCACTCTCACACTCTGTGCCAAACCGCCTTCCCTCCTCTATTTAAACCGTCACGGTCCTCCTTGGTAGCCATAGCAATCACCCATCACTCATAGCCTTGAGCTCTTCATCCGCGCAACCATCTTCCCCAACTCCGGCCTTCATCCGAGAAAAGGGGAAATCCTGTTTAGCCAATCCAGTAAACCACACTTCAAGCAACTCAGCCCAAAGCACCTCCTGGACGCCTAGTACACTTCTTCACCCACAATCAGAACTCTTCCTCCCCAGATCTCTGCCGCACCTACTGCTTTCCCCGAAGCCAGTGTTAGGTGAGAGCCTCACCCGATGATTCATTTTCTTGTCTAAGCCCAAAAATGGAGTCCTTGTGTCTTATAGATGCTGATAGTGGTGGAAACGAAGCTCGGGAAGCTCTAGCTTCGCTGCTCCACCAGCCGACCATGGTTGCCGCCGTGGGTCCATGGTGGCGTGCCACTTTTCCTCATCACCGGCAGTCGATAGGACTACCCCCGTGTGCGCAATCATGTGCTGAGTCTAGTGGTGGAACCCATCCCTCCTCTCCGGCGGTGGTTCGTCGGCGGCGAGCCTGAGTTCCATCTCCTCTGTTTCGGGATGCCAATAGGTGGGTCCCGCTTGCCATCCTATTGCGCCTCGTGACTTGATGCCCTATGGGCCTACTTAGCCACCCGCACCTCCGTTCACTGCTTTGCAGGCCCACACCTCAGTCACATGTGCACGACCGGCCCACTACCAGGCAAGCTCGGCCTGTCAATGCAACAACTCATGCACAAGGCCAAAAATGGAAGGCGCCTTCTATCTGCGAAAGTGTACTTTCCCTTGGCAAAATTCTTGATTTTTAGCATTTTCCTAAATCATAGCTGTCGTGACCGGATTTCCGAATCCGAACCCTCTGTGTATAACCTGTGCTAGTCCAGGAAAAGCTAGCACACACAGTGGAAACAGTGATGACAACACATCCATATCACGAAGCACATAATATTAATTAAGCAAAAGAGTATTAGCCTTATGGCCAATTATTACAAATAAGCAGCATCATACACTACTACAGGATTGTACATCAGAATCGATTCTTTTTTGTCATTACAATAGGTTCTAGTGGCGATACAAAGTCTTTAGATAGTGATGAGGAGGAGCTATCACAGTCGGTTTTGGCCCGATTGTGATAAATCCTCATCAGAATCGGTTCTTATATGAAACCGATTCTGATGACCACATCATCACAATCGGTTCTTTCAAAGAACCGATTCTGATGATCCCTCATCAGAATCGGTATTGTGATGATATCTCATCAGAATCGGTTCTTTTAAGAAACCGATTATGATGACTCTATCATCAGAATCGGTTTTTTCAAAGAACCGATTCTGATGATAAGTCATCAGAATCAGTTCTTTTATGGAACCGATTGTGATGACATCATTATCACAATCGGTTCCACGTAAGAACCGATTCTGATGACTGTCGTAGGGGTCTGCCATTTTTGCATATTCTCCAAAATAGCACAGATTAACAGTTTGCACATATATATATCACATTCGCAATACAGAATACAGAATGCATATATCACATTCACAGAACACGAACACTTTAATTGTAACACATATATGTCATAGTCGTTCACAATATAAAATACAAACATGCTTAACAATCAGTACACATGTACATATATCACATTGACATATATAATTAATATTATTTACATATGGCCTAGTAGGAGCAAGATAATGGCTTTTACTCATCGCTGACATGCTAATTCTGCATGTTTGTGCTTCTGTGTTGGAAGATCACTGAGCTATGCATTAGCAATGCAGTTTACAAAGTAAACCATTGATTCAACTATAAGCTGTAGTAGTCAATATTGATTTTGAAATTAGACATTGAAGTTTACAGCTTAATATGTGGCTTCAGAATTTGCACATGGCCTTTACAAAAAATAGCAAATCTAATAAGCACTACATTCATTATAGTGCATAAATAAACTCAGGGATCCTTGCTTCTTTGTTTTTTGGAAAAGTCGGTGACTACTTCCATCCGATCCGACTGACACCGACTTTTGATGAGTCCACGGTGTATAGTTTGCATGTGCCATGTGTCATGAATCATGCAAGCTAAAGACACAAGATGGCATTCACGTCTACCATGACACTCTAACCGGTATATTTGTCCTTCAAGAATCTTTTGATATTTTCATAACCCACTGTATAATTAGTACTCCCTCTGGTCGCAAATAGTTGTCATTTTGGACATCGACACGGTCTCCAAAATACAGCTTTGACCATTGATTTCTATTATAATATATTTATAAAACCCAATAAAATTATAATACTATGAAAGTACTTTTTGAGACAAATCTACAAATGATTTTCATATATCCAATTTAAATATTTAAAAAGATATTGACAGTCAAAATTTCAAAAGTTTGACTGTACCTATATCCAAAACGACAACCATTTGTGACTCGAGGGAGTACTGGAGTAGCAACAAGTTTTGATTATTTTCGCAACGGATTCAGAGCTTGGTTACATAATGCAAGATGCAATGTATAACAAAACATTCCAGCAAGTTTAGTCAAGGATCGTCCATCTCTAAATCTCCATTTGTGGGTCCTAGTTGACTATGACAGACGATAAATATTCATGCCAGAAATCATACATAATGATCAAAATACTTCCAACTAAAAATTATAAATCGTGCTGTGCACGAAAATTTATCTAGTATTAATTCATAGTGAAGTATTCAAAATATGCAAATTGAACAAAATCTCAAGTCATCTGGATAATACACATAAGGTTAAATGATTTACAATTTTCAATTCACTACTATGACTCTTTTGATCTACTACGCTACTAACATAGCCATTTGCTGGACAAAACATTTCGCTTTATTGGATACTATAATTATAATGGATTAATCAGCTTCCAGAAAAGAACTCACGATCAACAACTTGCTGAACCCAACAAATTAATATGACCATATGAGATGACTTCAAAACATTCCTAAATCTTATAGCATAAAAGCTATCACTCCAAAATTACTGGTTCGGCCATACAACAATTATCACTTCTATCTCTTGATACGTCTATAGAAGCAATATATTCTACTTTTGTTCCTACAGTAGGAACTTGGGTCCCTTGCCTGTTAGTATCAAGGGAAGCATATGATATGTATCAGGTTCGTTCAACAACATTGCAAATTATATTACAAGTAAAATTAAAATCTATACGTGTTGCTCCTAGCAGTTATGTTCAACAAATATGTAATGTTTAAAACATAAACCTTCTTTGTTCTCCTCATTTTTCTTCCACTTAACTTGTAGCATGCTAATAGTGGGCTGAATTACTGACTTAAGGAAATGACACAAGCAAAGCGGTGTATGGAGGCAATGGATATTAGTTAAAGCCGTTAATGTGATCAGGCATCGAAGATTTAAGCAAGCACACACTAAGCTAGATTTATGAAGCCCAAACTTTGGAAACCATATGCCCATCCCCACTAACCACAAACAGCTCTCACTTATATTTCTCTTGCCCAAGTCACTGCCCCTGCTAACCAGCTGTGGGCAAAACGGAAGAAAACTGAGGACTAGGGAGAGAAGAATGCTCATGCTTGAGCGTTGCTCATTAGTTTATATCCATCAAGTGTAGTACCAGTACATTTGAAAATACTATTATTCGTTAGAATAATTTAAATAATTAATCAAATAAAGTGCAAGATATACCATTCAAACTTGTTGTAAAAACAAATCCAGAAGAAATAGAATTCAATGTAAAAGCAAAACAAATATCCACTACAACTATACAAAAATGAGATTTAAAGGACAAAATGAAAAGTAACTGAACTAAACTTATGATGATTTCACAAGCTTCAGTCATGCACAAATTCACATAAGGAAAATTAACCTCCTGCCTTATTGCAATTTTGTGCATTTTAAGGTACCATACAATCAACATTAGTAAACATGACAGCATTATTAATCTACAACTAGTAACAACAGATAATTAGAGAAGCAATTCCAGTTTAACATTTGAGACTATCCTTTCACAAGTTAAACTCCCCTAAAATTAAGATACACAATAGAGAAGCAATTTGAACTATTTTTACACTACCTTTTGAAGTCAAAAGTTGCAAAATCAACCAATTTGGCGACGGGGGGGTGGCGGGTAGAGGCGTCTGAGCGGGCGGTTGAGCGTCGGGCGGGCGGGCATGGAGTGGCGGCTGTCGTCGGGCAGTGGGCGTCGAGCGGGCGAAGTCGGGGCATGAGAGCGGCGATGCGTCGAAGCGTGGGCGACGGGCGCGCGTCGGGCGGTCAAGGCGGAGCGGGCGACGGAGCGTCGAACGCGGCGAAGTCGGGGCGGCGAGCGACGACGATCGGGCGACGGGCAACAGGCGGGCGGACGGCGCGTCGGGCTCGACGTTAGGAGCTAGGGTTAACTAGGAGATGGTAAGGGTGCTTGCGTGCGGGAATAAATTGCCCGTATATGTACATCTCGATCGGTTATACTACAAAAACCGATACTTATGACACAATATTTGTATCGCTTTTATAAGAAAAATCGACACTGATTAGTAATATACGTATCAGTTTTGTAATAAAAACTGACACTGATGATTAATACATGTATCGGTTTTGTAAAGAAAACCGACACTGATGCTTCAATATCCGTATCGGTTTTGTAATAAAAACCGACACTGATGATTAATATCCGTATCGGTTTTATAAAAAAACCGACACTGATGTTTCAATATTCGTATCGCTTTTGTAAAAAAACCCGACACTGATGCTTTAATATCCGTATCGCTTTTGTAAAGAAAACCGACACTAATGGTTCAATATCCGTATCGCTTTTGTAAAGAAAACCGACACTGATGCTTCAATATCCGTATCGTTTTTGTAAAGAAAACCGACACTGATGCTTCAATATCCGTATCGCTTTTGTAAAGAAAACCGACACTAATTCGTCAATATCCGTACGCTTTTATATGAAAACCGACATCGATTCTCAATATCCGTGATCGGTTTTAGAAAAAACCGACATCAAGCAAAGCTACGCACATTACACAAAAATTGTATATCTATATCGTATTTATGTGAAACCGACACATATGAGTTACTTTTGCGGAATGACTTAGGATCGGATGTCTGATTTTTTCGGACGCTCTACAAATTTTTTTTTCACGTATGAAATATTTTCTTCGTACGCGTGCAACATTTTTTCCTTCGATAACAGTAGAAATGTTTGCGCAAAACAAAATATTGCAGACGTTGAAAACAAATGTTGCACGTGTGAAAAAAAAATGTTGCAAGACGCGTCCGATAAAATGAACAGTAATCGGACGTCCGATTGCTAGTATCACCCCTACTTTTGACAATCGGTATTTATGTGAAACTACAGAATATGAGCTGTTTTCTCGGGTGGCGGCAGAGAAATCTCCTCTACAACAACAATAACAGAGAGTTCAGTTCGAGGGTTATAAATAACCTAGCAAGGCACATCAGAATCGGTTTTTACTTAAGAAGCGATAGTGATGTGTAGGATCATCACTATCAGTTTTTAAATAAAAAGCGATAGTGATGTGACCATGCACATCACAATCGGTTCTTATCTTAGAAGCGATAGTGATGTGCATTATCATCACTATCGCTTTCTAAGTAAGAACCGATTTCGATGTGCATGATCACATCACAATCGGTTCTTATGCGAAGCGATCTCGATGATCATGCACATCACTATCGCTTCATTAAAAGAACCGATTGTGATGTGCACGTCTTCATCACAATCGGTTCTTTTGTGAGAAGCGATAGTGATGATCATGCACATCACTATCGCTTCTCATATAAGAACCAATTGTGATATGCCAAGTGCTACATCAGAATCGGTTCTAATCTCAGAACCGATAATGATTATTTTTAGCACCCCTCCTAAGTAATCTATCACAATCGTTTTTTACTAAAAATTTAGGAACCGACCCAGATGAAGCGATAGTGATGTATCATTCTGTAGTAGTGATAGCTTGAGTTCAATAAGAAACAGCGGAAACGAAATAACAAAAGCAGGATAAGCCCATCCATTTGCCCAACAGGCAATCGACTGGGGTTCGCGTCCTAGCATTCCGGATCACCTTCGTCGTAACTATAAGCGTAGAAATCGTAGTCACCTTCAGCTTTTGCGAACTCTTCTGTGGAAAGGTTGGGGATGTTGCAAGGGTGAGCACAAAATGTACTCCGCAAGTCTTGGAGACATAATGCATGATAACTATATGCAAGGCTAAACAATTGAAGGCATAATATGGCTCTTTTAGCATAAAGCAAAGTTTAACTGTAAATACCAATAGTAATTTCACAAAGCATCATTTGACAAAAAGGTAATAGCATAGTAATTGAATTTGATATGACAAATAAAGTAGGTTCCATCTACCTGACTGGCTCCATCCGCCAAACCATAACCCGAGAGTTCCATCTGCTCTCGGATTTCCAAAACCACCATTTTCCTTTAAAACAAAACCATAAAATCTACAATATGCAAGCCTACCTCGCCTGCCCTTGACCGTGGGCACGGCTACTTAAGTAGTTTTAACTCTGCAGAGTGTGTACACTTTACCCACAAGACATGATCGACTCTTGTTGCCAAGCTATCAACACACTACCTTTGGTGTGCCGGCAGAGAGATCATGACAAGGCCTTTACAATGTACAACCCCACTATTAACCTCGCCCACTAAGTTTTCACCGCTGTTAGGGTTCTAGCTGCCCAGTACAGAAGCCCCCTCTTGCGCCTGCCAACATATGGCACTCACCAACTGGCGAAGCTAATAATGAGACGCACAAATTATTTAGCTAGGTCGTACCCATATAGACTTGTGGTTGTACAGTAGTGCTCGGTCTATGGTAACACACGCTTCGGTCCTTAATTGACTAGGGCGGAACATTCACATACCAAGGTCTCGTGCTTTCTGCACCCACCAAACATCCATCCGCCCCGGTCTAAACCATTTCTGCTTTATTTTACTTAAATCACAGCAGCAACACCAATTGCTGCGATTTCACAAATAAGTTTAAACAATATTTGAAATGATTCCCATAATGGCATAATACCGAAACACTTAAGCTGGACTAAGCAATTCTACCGTTCCATGCTAATCTACTGGATATCACCAAATAAAATAGCCTGTATATATCATCTAGGGTGTCAAAGGTTCGACATGATCAATACCAATGAGGGTATAACAAACTGGAATTTACCTAAACCTTAAGACTACATTTAAAGTACTTTGCATAAAAGTAAGCATGCATAATTTAAAAACAACATAACATTTTCATAAAATTTGGAATCAACATGTTCAAGGAAGACTTGCCTTCGTTGCTTCCTGCTGGATCTACCTCCGACTGTTGATTTGCTTGAACTTCGACTGCGTCGTCTACACGCAAAACGAGAGCAAATCAATAAAACAAATTCAAATAAAATTCAAAAATTAAAAATAATAGTTCTGGACGATAGATCTTGAATTTATATGAATTTAGAGATTTGAATCACTAGAATCGGAGCTCGAACGAAGGAGAACAGGCTCCTGGAAGATTCCCAGATCAGAAAATCAGAAAAAAAAACAGAGAGGCTGACACGTGGCAACACGTGATTGGCTGGAATTTTGGATTTTCTGGAAAACTAGAAAAAGAAAAGAAAAACCGACTGACACGTGGGGCCCACGCGTCAATGGCTCGGCTCACGGTGGACTGTGTCCACCGAGCGGCTTGGAGGATGACGGGGCAGACCGACCGACGTGGAGAGCCACGCGACTGTTAGGGCAGACGTGGCAGAACACGTGGCGGCCACGCGGGCGGGAGATGAGGCGACGCGGCACTGACGCGGGGCCAAGGTGGCGGCCGATGTGGGCTTGCCACGGGTCGCGCATCCAGCGGCCCGATCGGATCGGACGGCGGGACGCGGGCGCAGCGCGCGCGGCGTGGCTGATCCGTGCACTAGCGCGATCGCGTCGAGCCGAGGCGCGGCGGAGCGGCGGCGACCAACTTGATGGCGGCGCAATGGCACAGCGACTCACCGAAGCGGGAGAAGAAGGCGACGGCCTGGGGAAAACTGCAACAGATCCGGGGTGGGGCGTAGGGCAAAGGAGAGAGGGAGACGCGGGGAGACTGGATACGCAAGCGACGACGACGGAGACTCACCGGCGAGGAAGAAAAGCGGCGGGGCGGCGGCGGAACTTCGGCGAGCGAGATCTCCGCGACGGAGGCGTCTCGGGCGACGAGGAAAGGGGCGGCAGGTGCGGCGGAGGGTGGAGAACGCATCACGAGGATCCTCGGGGCTTTAAATAGCCCTAGAGAGGCGTGCGCGGCACGGACGCCGAAAACGGCGCGGAGGCGGCGACGCGGGGCGACGTGGCTGCATCGCAGCCGTCCAAGTGGCGCGCATCGGGCGGCTCGCGCTGCGCGGACTAGGCTGAGGCTAGGCGGGCCGAGAGGGGAAGATGGGCCGGTGCGGAGCGGGCTGAGAGAGAGATGGGCCGGGCGGCGGTGAAGGTAATGGGCCGAGCGGGAAAAACAGGAGGGGCCGCGGGAAGAAATTCGGCCCGAGTGGAAAGCAAAAAGAAAAGACTTTTCTTTTAAGAAAATTCTGGAAAAATTAAGAAAAGCCAAAATAAATAGCAAATAAATTAGGAAAAAACTCCAAAAATACAGAAAAATTCCTTGAGGCATAATGAACCCAACTAAAACTGAAAATCTTTTGTTTGATGAATAGATTAGCCAAATTAAATCCTTTTACAAACAGAAAAATTCATATTAAGCTGAAATTAATTCAAGAAAAATGCAAATGGTGAATTTTCAAATTTAAACATTCTAAAATCCAAATTTTTGGAATGTTACAATAGCATATCCAAATAGACATATCTCTTGCATTTCAACTGTAAATAAAATGAAATAAATTTATAAATTCATCTAAAATCATATAGATTCAAAATATCCAAAAATATTTTGAAAATGAACTCTATTTGAATTTTGCAATTAAATTTAAAGAAAGGGTCTAAAATATGCCATTTATAAGAATTTTCGCAAATGAACTCCAGTTTGAATGAAACCAATTATTTTAGACTCCTTAAGTCCTCGGAAACCTGAATATGCAATGATACTTAGGGTTCACTATAGGAAATACCTAAGTTACGTCATATGGTAAGGAAATAGCCAATATTAATTCAATTAATTTTAGTCTCTTGAATTTGAAGATATAAATAAAAAGATACATAAATTTTGCCTCCTCAATTTGTAAAATAAATAAAAATAATTTATAAAACAAGTTTTATCATTGCTTAACCAAAATTTGCTACATATATGCATATATGTATATAATCAAGTGAACACATAAAATCATAAAATAACCTAACCCTAAAACCATACCTGTTTTCCATAGTTGATTCTATTTGGTTTTTCTATCTGATTTTTTTTGCCTTATTAAAGTTTGTTATTTGCTATGTTATTGTTGAACGACGTGTAGAACCCAACGTTCCTGAATTAGTCATCGATGACCCTGAGCCCGACTTTGACGACAGTCAACAAGACAAGAACCCTCTTTGATCATGTTAATCCCAGTTTTACAAATGTTTTATTGCATGCGCTATGTTTACTAAACACTACTACTGTGTGGGTATTGGTAGATATACCTGTAGTTGCAAGAAACCTCCTTGATAAGTATGGATTTGTAAACCTTGATAACCCTAGAATAAGATAGACAATACCTAATATCAACCTGGGTTTACTCACTCTTAGTAGTCATGCTTAGCCATGCTTAATGAAGATAACAACTTTTGTAAATGGAAAATATTGGATATGACAGAAAGGGTTAGATATGACTAATTAATGTTGTTGGTATTTTGGTTAAAAATGAAAATAAAACTATGGTTTTGACGCGGGTGATTACTAGCAATAGCCGGAGGTGCATGGACTTGCACGTAGTATAGGGGGAGATTATTGCTCGTGTCGAATTAAGAACTGAACTATAGGTTGTTCTCAGGCTAAGAAATACGTACAACCACAAGTGCTAGTATGAGATGATCTTAACCTATTAAATTACTTAAAACTAGTTTTGCACATTGGTAGGCTGTAGTAGTACGGGCTGTTCCATTATGGATTGCTTGGAGGGGCGCCCACACCGAGATGTTGGGAATAACATTTGTTGATACAACGGTGTACGCCATGCTATAGGGAGAAGTGGGACAATTTGGTGTATCACCATTTGTCGTACTATGTACACATATCTTCTGCCGCCATAGTATGGGTTTGTCGTCATCAGGCTGGTGCAAAGTTAGGGTTAAGTAATGTAACGGTTATGTCATGACTCTTCGCGGCACACCAAAGAAAGTGTGCTAATGATCTGCATAAAGAGTCAGTCATGTCTTGTGGGTAAAGTTGTCTCTGCAGAATGTAAAACTAATCGATTAGCCGCGTCCACGGTCATGGGCACTTCGTAAAGTCATCACATAGTTGGCTATTTTTATTTTCATAAAATCTGATTTCTAGCATGTGTTGGTTGGAAATGGTTCGTGGATGTGGTCATATCACCCAGGTTCATGAAATTTACTTATTCGTATTTACATACTGTTATTTTACGTATTAAATTGCTTTTATTTAAATTCCGTTTGCAATCTACTATTCAATATTTACATTTTCAAAACTGGCTTTATGCAAATTAACCATAAAAGCCTTTCCTTTCAAATGGCATGCATGTATTATAGGATTTGCAAAAGTCTTGCGAGTATGTAAGTACTCAACTTGCCCTTGTTGATATTTTTAGGTGAAGAAACAGATTACCCCGATGGCACATACTTTGATGCATGATTCGGGGATGCTAGCGACGAGTTTTATTAGGGTTTACCTTGTCAGTTGCCTGTGGGGATAATGGGTTAAAGACATACTACAAGATATATGTCTCCACTGCAATATTTTTTACTTTTGGTATTGTAAGAATACTATGTAAATCTGCTTTCGCTATTGTAATAAAATATATGTATGGTTGTGATATCAATTTGTGAGTGTGAGTACTAGCCACTAATCATGGGACTAGTATTGTATGCACATGGTCCCCATTATTGATATTTATTATAAAAAATGGGGGCCTTACAATATCTTAGGAAGTCCAGGGTCGCACACTTAGCGGCTTCAAGAAGAGTAGGGATGCAAGCTTTCGGCTGGGTAATAGCAGCTTCAAGAGATCGAGCTGTCAGAAAAATCTTGGCATCCATTGCCCAAGTCAGGTAATTACTGCCATTTAGGGCAAGCTCAACAAATTCCCTCTTTGCAACATCCGATATATCCTATATTATATTCATGCAAAAATAAATTTTACTACTGGCAAAATCAATATATTGAATGCTCACTCTTGAATAAGTAAAGATTGGTCTATATATATTCACTAGATAATTACCTAAAATTTCCAAACTTTTCTTGGTATTTTTCATGATTTCCTGCTAATTATCATGCAATTTTCATAATTACAAAAATAACATAAAAATAAATTTAGTATATGTATAAACATGGAATTATACTAGGAAAGTAAACCTAGTGATATATTGCTTCTAATATGTGCTAGGTCTAAGTTTTAACAATTTACGGATACCCGTATACCTAGAAATTCAAGTATTTAATATATATATTTTTAGAATTTATGAACTATTTTTTAGGATTACTGGAAACTTTAGGGTCCAGAATGTAAAATTTCTTTATCCCAATAAAGTTATGTAATTATGCGGAAGTTCAAGGCCTTTTTCACAAAAATTATCGTATCCGTAACAATACCTCAAAACTTAGGGATTAAACCACAAAAGTAGTGTAGACCAAAAGAATTTGGTCTTTGGGCTAAATTGCAGATGAGTTGTGCAGCTTGTTTAAGTACATGGACTAAATCCGGTCCGGCCATGCCATATTGGGCTTAATCACCTTCTTTTTTCTTTCTTTCTTTTTCTTTCTTGGATCGAAATTTTAAGGAGCTGTAGTGGCCCATAGACCGTGAGACCCAAAAAGGCCGACAAGGCTAGGGTTTTGTTTTAGTGGATTTCAACTCTTTCCTTTTTAACTCTAGCTCAGTTGTTGCGGGGCGTCGCCTCGTATGGTCTTGGTGACGATGGGCGTGAGTAGAGCTCATTGGGAGTGGCGTCGATCCGATGGTAGTGCTCCGGTAGGAGCGCGACGGTATAAAAAGTTAACCCAAACAGCGGTGGTTTTTGAGCTTCGTCGGAGCAGCGGCAACGGTTAACCCAAATTAAGTGTGTTGTGTGCGCTTAGTAGGAGCAACAACGGCGGTTAACCCAAACAGCGGTGGTTAACCCAAACTAAGTGTGTCGTGCGCGCTTAGTAGGAGCAGCGACAACGGTGTGAGCGGCAGTCGGCGTAGACACGTGCCGCTGGTGCTTGGCAAGAGCAGTGCGCATGGGCGCAACGCGATGGGTGGCAGTTTCACGCAACGCTTCGGGGCGGGTGCGGGTGGTGGCCATCGCTCTTTAGGTGCGCCGGTGGTGACAGCCGCTCTACGTATGGTGCCAGTTTTGGGCCTGCGTGGTGCGGAGCAATAGGGTCACACATGGTTCATCCGGCATGTGCGTGCGACCCAGAGTGATGAGCTCGCAGCAGTTCAGGCGGTGTGCGTGTGACGCGAAATGACAGGCTCACGCGCTATTCAGCTGGTGTGCGCATGTACTAAGCTATGAATAGTAATCTCATGTATAGTAAATCAATGTAGAACCCTAATTAGCAATAAAACCATCTAAGGTCTAGGGAATAAAAATTAATCTACAGTATTAATCTAATAGCATGGGATTGAAAAGGGGAATCCAGCGACATACCATTAGGCCTTGAAGAGCTGTCATACTGATAACGTGTTAAATAATTAATTGATCGCCGTAGATATATCCCCATACTAATAAAAAATATTGAGAATAACTCGAGAACAATCATAGAATAGATGAATATAAGATCCTAGAGGATTTCAACTCCTCTTTTTTTTATTGTAGATTTATTCTGTTCTACAATGAGATGCTTTATTTATACTTAAAACCTCTTAAATATAATTTTAAAATTCACGCACCAATACAAAAAGTATGGTTATATATCAACCTAGAGATAAAAGAAAATGGACCAGCAGAAACGAACGGGAATCGCCGGACCACAGCTTCCGTTCTGCCAGCGTTTCGCGAAAATTTGGCGTGTTGTCACGTTTTGAGCAGGGAAACGTGTATGAATGGCAAGGCATGCTGGCTCTTGCATCGCGGCACACCGACGGCGACAGATTTAGAGACGTCTTTGTTTTAGCTTTCTACCATAGTTTTTGTATTTCCGATTTAGTACAATCTGCATGCGACTGTGAATATTTCTGATGTACTTTAGAAAAACTTCACCTTGATATTTTGGATGACAAGATCGGGCACTGTTCTCCTAAAAAAGATTGAGTACTTTGTAGAAAAAAGGGATCGGGGAATCTTGAGATTTTTATATGGATAAGTAATCCCACCAACCAGGCAACCATGTGTAACGTGCAAATTGTTATTGTCCCACTTATTGCTTTTAAGATAAAATAATCGTTGCTGTCCAAAGCTGAATCGATTGTAGAATGGCCACCCTCTGTCATATTTGAAAGATGCGTGATATATCTGAAGCTATATTTGAAATGTAGGAATTTTGTAAAAGAATTTCAAAAAAAAAAAACATCCTAGCTTCCTCGCATTCGAAATGATGCATGGTTTATAGTAACATGAATCAATGTGCATTTCAAATATACAACGTGTATGTTAGAGATCCAAACTACAAGGCCTCATTTGCAACGAAGGATTTTTCCCTGATCCATACAGAAATTAAACTATTTCATGGTGAAATTTCTATAAAGTTTTTATAAAATTGATGAGTTTCAAACCGGCCCTAAATATGACGGCAAGATGAGACATGTGAACCAGAGCAAATCGACGTGGCTCGGTCCCTACATAAAAAACCCGCGCCGCGAGGCCGTCGTCGCCGCACCCGCACCCGCACTCGCGCTGCTCTCCGGAAAAGGAGGATATCGCTTTCCACCTCACGCACGCCGCAGCACAGCACTTCACAGCAGCGCGCGTGCCGATCTTATCCCAGTTAGCTCATTCGCACCCACGCACGAACGCTTCGATGGCCTCGCCGGTGGCGATCCCGCAGCGGCAGCTCTTCATCGACGGCGAGTGGCGCGCCCCCGCGCTCGGCCGCCGCCTCCCCGTCGTTAACCCCGCCACCGAGGCCCCCATCGGTACCCGCCCGCCTCCTTTGTGCGTGCGTTTGTGTTTTTTGGGGTGCTGATGAGCTAGGTTTTTGCGCTGCGCAGGCGAGATCCCGGCCGGTACGGCGGAGGACGTGGACGCGGCGGTGGCGGCCGCGCGGGCGGCGCTGAGAAGGAACCGCGGCCGCGACTGGTCCCGCGCGCCGGGCGCCGTCCGCGCCAAGTACCTCCGCGCAATCGCAGCCAAGGTACGCGACGCGCCCGCGCCCACGACTATCTAACCACCACCGCTGCTACCGCCACCACGCAGTGGGGAAAGCTCCCTGCCTCTTTCGTGCTGATTTAGCCTTCAAATCAGTACCCTGTACTGTAGTAGTGCCCGTGATGGCCCGATCTGTTGTTTTCTTCTCGAGTTTAAGCTTTAGAACCGTATCGTGCGCGTCGGGATTGTCATGTGTGTATTCTCTTAGCTAGGAGCCTAGGACCATCGATTGGTGAGTGGTCTGCTTCTGGTTCGAAGCTCATGGCTACCTGCATATCTGGGTGCAGTTTTTGCAAGGGATTTGTGGAAGCTCTTGTCGTAATCCGGCCCTAATTGATGGACAGTGAAGTGGAGTGGGTGTGTGTGTGACAGAAGTGCATATGGCTCATGAGTGTGTGCATTTGTTAGTATGTTTACTTTGTAGCTAGTTTCTTGCTTTGATGATGTGATCGGATTGGTATAGAGTGTTAATTGGACACGGACACGGGAGTCGGGATCCGACTTGGACTCGGGGTGTCTGATTTTGCAAAAAAAATTGGATACGGGAAGTGCTACTCAGAATCGGACACGGTTGTCGGAATCAGACACAGGTGTCTGATTCGGCAAAATTTTTTAGACACGGTGTCTGAGTAACACTAGTAGAGCCACGAGCACTCTTGAGTACCTATGCATCAATTGTATGAGCCTGTGGATGCATGAATGTGTGTAAACTGTTAACTGTGAACCTCTCACTGCCAGATGCACGCTAGATTCATCAGTGATCCTTCTCTGTAGCTTCCTTTTGGTGTATTTTCTGGCATACGTGGCTTTCTATT
Organism: Otatea glauca; assembly: GCA_036346275.1. Taxonomy (NCBI): domain Eukaryota; kingdom Viridiplantae; phylum Streptophyta; class Magnoliopsida; order Poales; family Poaceae; genus Otatea; species Otatea glauca. Next base: position 33,081,626 of record CM070725.1, read on the forward strand.
GATTTCTTCATACACTAGATTACAATCTATTTATGTACCACAAAAGTAAAATTTATTTTTTGAATTAAAACCTGCTTATTTAGGGAAACCCTCAATCTGTTTTTGAGATGTAAGACCTTTTGCTTTCTAATAAGACAGGGGATGGTTGCATTTTAGTCTAAACATCTTAACATAAATGAATCTTTTTTTGACCTTAAGTTTGGAAAACATGGTCATCAAAACTTTCTTCACACATATGTCAGCTATTGATGTGCATTTCTTGCTTTTTCTTCAGATAATTGAGAGGAAATCTGACCTGGCCAGGCTGGAGTCACTTGATTGTGGAAAGCCTTTTGATGAATCGGCATGGGACATGGTATGGGACCCACCTTATGAATGTTTGAATTATTATTTTTTGGACATGACATTCTGATGTGTACAATGTTCCTTTTATCAGGATGATGTTGCTGGCTGCTTTGAGTACTTTGCAGAACGTGCAGAAGCCTTGGACAAAAGGCAAAATGCTCCGGTTTCTCTTCCAATGGAAAATTTTAAATGCCATCTTCGGAGAGAACCAATTGGTGTAGTTGGTCTAATCACACCTTGGTATTGCTCATTTCTCCCCCATCCCGCTCTTATCTCTATTTATGATCCAAGCACGCTACTAGGTATTCTGTATATAGTAAAGGAGCTTTAAATTTACCTACATGACTTTTTTAGCCATTGCAATTCAAGGCATTTGATATGATTTTCCGCTTTCCTTGCCCACACATACTATTGATCTCCAGGTTTGTACTTACTATCTAGTGTTGAAGCTCACTTTGCTCAGACGGTCAATTTTTTTGTGTGAATGTTTTTGCTAATGTTACTGAATTTTCTTCTTGTATGGATAAATACAACCTAGTGTTGTCCCAGGCTCCCAGTCAAATGTTTCTTTTGCTTAATACCCCAGTGTTCTGTTGTCAGCCTTGTTCACTTCAATTGAGTATATAGAACATGCCATTTTTTAATGTATAGAATCTTACTGCAGAAATGCAAACAGTTTAGAGAGTTATTATTACATTCTAATTTGTGGTTTTCTGTTATGTTCTTGTCCAGAACTGTAAAATTATTTTGAGTCTGAAGTATAATGTTCTGCATTTTGACATTTGTGCTGCAGGAACTATCCTCTCCTGATGGCTACATGGAAGGTAGCTCCTGCTCTGGCTGCTGGTTGCACAGCTGTACTAAAACCATCTGAATTGGCTTCTGTGTAAGTTTAACATGATATTGCATGTCAATGCTATAAGGAATGAAATTTGAAATATCTCTCTATTTTTAATTACCAGGACTTGCTTAGAGCTTGCTGATGTGTGTAAAGAGGTTGGTCTTCCTTCAGGTGTCTTAAACATTGTGACTGGATTAGGTCCTGAAGCTGGTGCTCCTTTGTCATCACACCCTGATGTCGACAAGGTACAGCTACTGTTCCTATAATCATGTGTGAGCCATAAGCCATCTATGGATAGAATATTCCCAATATATATGGCTTATTTGTGCTTTTAGGTCTCATTTACTGGGAGTTATGAAACCGGTAAAAAGATTATGGTCGCCGCAGCTCCTACGGTCAAGGTTTGTTCCAAATGTCTGGATTTTTGTTCTCTTTTCTAGTGATTTACTGTGATTGTCATTCGTTTTTCTCCTTAGATTATTAGAATTGTGATAAAGACACTTTGAGCATCATTCTGATAGGCAATTCTATCTCATTTCTTACCTTCTGCGTTGCATCTTTTATTGACAGCCTGTTACATTGGAACTTGGTGGCAAAAGTCCTATAGTAGTATTTGATGATGTCGACATCGACAAAGGTACATGCCACTTACTGAGTTTTAACAAATTCCAAAAACCCTTCACTGTGTGGGGCTTACTGTGCAGGATGATACACCCCTAAATGCCCTTGTTTGTCTGAGTCTTGTCACGAAAACAGTTGGCCAAGCAGGATGCAAGAACAGGAACTACTTTTGCATTGAAAATTGATTGTTACGAATTAGGAATATTAATTCATCTACCCATACAATTGACAGAAAAATCATGCCTTTTATTGTTTTGAGCAGACTTTCTACTGGGTGTTCATCTGGCATAAAAATTTATAGAGAGGACATACCAACTGAATAAAAATGAAATGAAAATATGTGATACAATATGTATATGTTACACGATTTGATCATTAGAAAGCAGTTAAACTGAACTCATCTGAAAAACAGAAGTATTTCTTGCTGGGTATCGGCATCCAGGGGAAAAACCACTGTTTTGAAAGATAGCAGTCAGTTCAATTAGCTTTAGTTCTGGAAAATTTTATGTTCTATGTGTTTCCTGATTGCAATTCACTTCAGTTAGTTGGCACTTAAATTTTAACAGAATATGGATTATGTTAGATTTGCATTGTTTTTTGAACATTGTTGATCCTTCTATTTAAACAGCTGTTGAGTGGACTCTATTTGGGTGCTTTTGGACCAATGGTCAGATTTGTAGTGCAACATCTCGTCTTCTTATCCATGTAAGTATTTGATGTTATGACTGGTAATGCTAATGAACTACCTAGCACATTTGATGGCTGTCAATCATAATCTATTTTGTGTTACTGCTTTAACTTTTTGTTAGTTCTGCCATCAACTTCTGACTTGAGATTATCATATGGTGCAACTATCAGTTCATAGAACAAGTGTCAGTGTATTGTGTACATTATACTTATTTTTTGAGGTTTTGAGCAACATACATATTGCCCATTGTTTAACATATACGTTTCAGCACTTAATTTTGCTGTGCAGAGTTTAGTTATGATATGTATTAATGAAGTAAATTCTCGTGGGTTGCTGTACTTTATGGTGGGCAATGGAAGCAGCTTTCAACTATATGTTGCTCTTGAAAACTATATTTCAAATTAGCAATCAGCTTCTAGCTCCTGATAACGAAAGCTTTGCAGACAAAAATTGCTAAAGAATTTGTTGAGAGGATGGTTGCATGGGCCAAAAATATTAAGGTGTCAGATCCGCTTGAAGAGGGTTGCAGGCTTGGGCCAGTTGTTAGTGGAGGACAGGTACTACATGTTAACTTTATCTAAATTCAAACAAGATGTCATCAATAATGCGAGGTCCTTGTGGCTTCTTGCTGAATTATTGTTCTCTTTTGTTATTTTAATATAATTTGCTCCTTTCGAATTAGTGACTGTATGCTCTTGGTCGTGCTAGTTGCTACATGGTGCAACTTCTATTTTGAGAGGATCTGTGTTAAAATGCACCGACTAAAATACCACCTTCTGTAGGTTTATTTTGTTATTTTTTTACAGTGAGAATTAAACTTTTGGTCGTGGCCCCACGGCACTGGACCAGGAAAAATGAGCACCATAGTGAATTAATCACCATCCAATCTTCTTTACATTTGCAAATTACTCATTGTTTAGACTGGTTACTTGTTAGGAATCTTACTCGTTTTATTGCCCTGTGTCAGTATGAGAAGATTAAGAAGTTTGTATCAACTGCGAGAAGTCAAGGTGCTACCATTCTGACTGGGGGTGTTAGGCCCAAGGTAAGCCTCAGTCCGCAGTTTGATGAGCAGGCATCCACATGCTATTGAAATAGAACTAATGTTTTGTGTTTTTGCAGCATCTGGAGAAGGGTTTCTATATTGAACCCACAATCGTTACTGATGTCAACACATCAATGGAAATTTGGAGGGAGGAAGTCTTTGGTCCAGTTCTGTGTGTGAAAGAATTTAGCAGCGAAGATGAAGCCATTGAACTGGCCAATGACACCCAGTGAGCTACTTTTTTTTAATACAGTTTTAATGTCTTTTTGCAGGCTTGCAGCATATGTTCATAGTCTATGGGTTATAATCTTATTCCACTACTCAAAACTCCTTTTGATAGTTATGGTCTGGCTGGTGCGGTGCTTTCCGGTGACCGTGAGCGATGCCAGAGAGTAGCTGAGGTATGTCTTAAGTATAGACTTGACTTGGTGACTTGGTGGTTAACGCTATTTGTGGACTTGACTTGGTGATTTTGTCAAACTGATGTTCCGAATTCACATGTTTTGATCTTATGTTCTATGCATTTCTTTTCTTCACTTGAAGTTGATATAGCTTATTGCTGCCTACTGCAATTGCGACTTAGAATCCCTGCGAAATGCTCTTGGAGTTGTTTTTGAAGTGTTCCTACAGAAATGTTTAACGAAAATTCCTACTGCAGGAGATCAATGCGGGAGCTGTTTGGGTAAACTGCTCGCAGCCTTGCTTCTGCCATGCTCCATGGGGCGGGAACAAACGCAGCGGCTACGGCCGTGAGCTCGGAGAAGGGTGGGTAACACAACCATGACATTCGTGGAGAAAAATGTAACGGTTATGCTCAGGATCTGACACCGCGCCGTTGTTTTACAGGGGCATTGACAACTACCTAAGCATCAAGCAAGTCACGGAGTACACCTCTGATGAGCCGTGGGGATGGTACAAATCCCCGCCCAAGATGTAAGCTGGCACGACTGGTTCGATCTGTTCAACCAGAATAAATCAGTGCCACAGAACGGCATAGACGTGTATCGTTGAGAGTATCATCTGCCATGTACTGTTGAATCTGCAAAATAAAGGCCAGAGTTCGAGCTGCACTGTACGCTCGTACTTGATACGTGTGTGCATATGTTGTGTGCAATGGTGTTACCAGGGTTCACAAAACCGACGAAAATCGCTTGAAAACCGCGGTTTTCGAGCGTGTGTACCGCTGAGGTTCGAAATCAAAAACCGTTCGGTAAACCGGTCTATTCAAAAAAAAATTTAAAAAAATTTAAAAATTTTGAAAAACTTTATGCGCTCGGTTTTTCGTCAAAAATCGCTCACAAAAACCGTTTTGCGACGAACATCCGGTTGGCAGCTGTTTTTCGAAAAAACCGAGCGGTTTTTCGAAAAAACCGCGGTTTTTCTAAATTTTTTTTGGAATTTTTCAGAAAAATTTGATTTACTAACTCTTCGATTTTTGACGGTTTTTGGGCGGTTTTTCGAGCGGTTTTCGTACCGCGAATTTCGAAATTCGGTTTTGTTAACCCTGGGTGTTACTCTGTTTGAGCGAGCTTACGCTTGGCTGGGCTGGAGCCTGGAATTAGACAAGCAGAACCTGGTAGGTTCAGAAGTCAGAACTACAAGGAAACAAAAAGTTCTATGCATTTCAGCACATGGATATGGTTACTTTTGACAAGCGCTTGGAATTTGAGCCCTAGAGGAAGTGCCCTCCATTTTTTTCCCCTTTTGCAAATGGATGCAAGTGTAGACATCAAGTGTAAGCACTCGGCAATTCATTTCTCTGTTCAACATCAAGGTTCCATCTCGTATACATTCTCTTCAGTAAGAAAAAATAAATGTTCACACCACGAAGCTTTGATCTGCGAAGTCCAAACAACCTTCATCGTAGACGCGGTCTAGCGTCTCTTCCCTATGGCCCCTGATGAAAACAAACGAAAATGATCGGTAAATGGTTGTTCCATTTCTATTTTCATATCTTTTATCGGTAACGGAAACGAAAACGGTTACGAAAAAAAATAATGACGGAAACGGAACGGAGTGGATACGAAAACGAAAGCAGAAAATTTCGTACATGATCACAATATACATGACTGCAAAAACAATGTAACTCATTCCACCTCAAAGACGGATATAAGAACAATGTTATGTTCACAGGTATTACTAGAAAGTTTTTTCTCATATTTGTCAGTTGAAGACTCGCTATTTGTCCTTCAGATCACACCATATCATATCCTCCTACATATCATTATCATCGACATCCTCTTACTCCTCCAACTATAAAGATGTAATGCTCTAAAATTTGCATATTATTGTTCAATGTTCATTTATGATTTTTTGAGATTTATCCTAGATTTTCTGGAGTTTATAAATGCCATTTTGCTATTTTTTTAGATTTATATAATTAATTTATTCATGAATAATGAAGCCAAAATTATGCTAGAAATAATTTTCCTAGGTTTAAAATGTTTCAAAGTATTTTTGAGATTTTTTTCGGAATTTTTAAACTCTATTTGATATTTTCTATAAAGCCATTTGTATTTTTGAAATTATTTTAATTCGAAAATAAATGTAAATTCTCCATCTACTTTTTGGGCAAGTGGGCCAAGTTTCCGACAGAATTTCCAGTTTCACTTATACGGAATTTCCGATTCCGTTTCCGTTTCCGACGGAAATGTCTCTCCCGTTTCTGTTTCCGTTTCCGACAAAAAAACTTCCGTTTCCTTTTCCGTACCGACATTTTTCGTTTCTGTTTCCGAAAAAAGACTTCCATTTCCGTTTTTCTCCGTAACGGTCGGAAATTCTGTTTCCGTTTTCACCCCTAACCTCACCGGCCGCACCAGATCCTGATGGGCTGCTTCAGAGAAACGTTTGCTGTGCCGCTGTTACATCTGTAAACCTCCTCTTTGACAGCTTCAGCCTCAGCGCTCAGGATTCTTCAGGCGAAGAACAAAAGAAACAGAAATGCAACGACCTTTGTTACTATTCAATACACTGGGCTTTTCTTGCAGGATTGAGAATATGTTTAGCAGAAGGTGATTTGCACGCTAAGGAGAAAGCCGACCTCCACTAGTTTATCTTCCAGGAAAGCAATATTCTTCTAAGAACGAACAGAATTGGCACCGACTATGTAGAGCTGAATTATGTTCCAACGAAGGTTTTTCCTGCAGAGAGAGTCAAAGTACAGCAACGTAAATAATAGTTAAGAATCTAGTTTAGCAATAGCAATAGAAACAGACATAATAGTTATACAGCAACATAAAAAATAGTTAAGAAACTGGTTTAGCAATAGCAATAGAAACAGACATAATAGTTAAGAATCTGGCGTAGCAATAGTCATACAAACAGGCTAATCGAGAGTCCAGACCAACCATTACTGAATAAATGATAGTTTTCTGTACGGGCTGCGAGACCTGGTCCCTAGTTTACTGTACGGGCTGCGAGACCTGGTCCCTCAACTAGAAATTTTTGCAAGTAGCATTGCTTGCATAAGCACTAGAAATTTGATGCCATCATCAATACCGAATGCTCGTTTAAGTTGTTAACAAACCTGGTGTCAAATTGAATGTTTTACACAAAACAGGTTAGCGAGGTACGCAGCAAACTGCTACCGCTAGTATGAAAATATAAAGCCTTTGTCAAATGCACGCGTTCACCACAAGTTCTTACTTTCTTTCTTTATTTTGATAAGATGTTTACCAAAAGTATGATTAGCCACCAAGAACTGCTACAAATACTACCTCCGTTTTTCTTTACTCATCATTTTGGACATCGACATAGTCTCTTGACCATTACTTTTTCTAATTATATGTTCATAAAAATTAAACTGTAATGATATGAAAGTGTTTTTTGATGACAAATCTACTCATATCGTTTCCATGTGGCAAATCCAAGTACTTTTGTGTATAGGAAAACTTCCATCTATGGTCTCTCAACTATTGCTGATATTTAATTTTCGTCTCTCATCTCCAACATCGTCTAAAATGCATCTTCTAACTATCAAAACCGGTGTAAATCACATCCAAAATTGGTTTTATAGGTGGTTTTGTCCCATGTGGCATTCGACTGGGATCCTTGTTGGCACATCCTCCTTTACATGGCAGTGGGCCCCACATGTCAGTTGTTGTTTTGTATCCCCTCCTCTCCTCTCCTCTCATCCTCCTCTCTCTCTCCTCGTCAACCCTGCTCTAGTCTGTCGACCTCACTCCAGTTCGCTGTTGCCACCTGCTCCTTCCTCCCACCTCGTCAAGCTTGTTTCTTCTGTCACGTTCGATTCCGGGGCAGGTCGCCGACGCACACAATCCACCAATGAGATTGCCGGGTCTGAAGAGGAGGTCGACCTTGGTGAGCCAAGTAGAGGCGTAAGGCTTGTGATCTGTGTCCCGGAGTCCGATCATGAAGTCTCCCAACCCAACCCAACTCACGTACCTCAACTATGAGCACGCCCCGCAACATTGGAGCAAATTTAGCAATCGAACTGTCAAGCTCAAGATCATTTTTTTTTTCAAATGGGACCAAGGCATCAAGCTCTTTATTTTAATGGTGTGAAAATTGATTCGTGAGCTCACGAGATGGCCTTGCAGTAACATCATGCTCTGCCATGGCGTCGTGCTGTCGTCCATGAGCCAAAGACCCACAACCGTTTGCCACCAGTGACTGTCTAGCCATGGCTCGGTCCCAAGTCGACCGCGCGCTGGCTACACCACCGCCAGCGCCTAGGCACACCGTCCCCAGCACCCCCACTTCCTATGGCTTGCACCGAAGCAAGGAAACAAAAGAAACAAAGACAGCCTCATCAGCCACCCGGCAATGGCGGTTGTACCTTGCACACATCTTGGCTGCTACAGCTCTTCTTGGATGTGGCAAGTGCTTGGACAATTTCCACATGAGCCTTTGTTCATAACATGTTCGAAGAAATGCCAAAGAGAAGAGCAGAGGTGCTAGCATCAAGAAGAGGACTAGGTGAGGATGAGGACTAGGAGAGGATTTCTTTGGGTCACACATGGGGTCATTGGCTCATTGCCCAGTAAATATGAATATTCCGGTAGAATGCCATGTGGGACAAAATCACCTATAAAACCAGTTTTGGATGTGATTTGCACCGGTTTTGATAGTTGGAGGATGCATTTTAGACAGTTTTGCACATGGAGGACAAAAATTAAACGATAACTAGAGTTGAGGGACCACATATGGACTTTTTCTTTGTGTATATTAGCGGTCAGTTTTAAAAGGTTGACTGCACGTATTATAAAACAATATATACAAAAGAACGGAAGGAGTATTTAAGTTTTGTCTCGAGAAGCTACATCGAATTATTAAGTCAATACTGTAAAGCCAATCAATCAAAATAATGTAGGACGTGTGCAACACAAACGACCTAATGAATGAAAATTGCGTGAAGAGCTTAATGAGATTGAGTGATCAGCTGTCAATTGTAGAACCTTTTAATAGCTGTCAATTGTAGAACCTTTTAACATAGAACCGTAGTAAACAGGAAGTGGCAGTTGCACTTTATATTTAAGCAGATGTTGAATAGAAGCTACAATTACCATGCTCGTTTGAGCCAATACAATTGGATGAGTGAAACACTGACATCCTGTCATAAACAAGCAAAGATTGATATGGACACTATATACAATGAAAATAGGTGACAACCAAAATGAAAAAAGGAAATGTTTTTTTTCATCGGCAGGTGAATGAGCAGGTCTAACCACTGTGTAAATGGTTCTGGTACATGTACCAAGTCAATGCTTCTAAATTCTAGTGCCATATTTTTGTCCCGCCAGCAACTGTGGACCACAATTACAATGCTTACATATGTTAACATGATACCATTTCATGGAGCAGGTTATGTCAAATCAAGATAAGATACCCGGGAAACATAAACAATAATAAGAAATATGCATACCTGCCTTTCTTTAAGTGTTCTTACTCCAGGCAGGCCTTATGACCATGGATTTACTTGCTGCACATGCGCGCTTGATCTGTCACTGGTGTGCCATACATCATGTTGAAGCATGGGAAATAGACTTGGTAATCAAGACCACAGCTTCAAATGGCAACCACCAAGCTTTACGTACTGTAACATGTTTGGCATGTAATGAAGATTTAGAAAACAATTTACCCCATTAAAATCAGTCAGAAAAACTAACAGCAGAACAACTGAACATTATTCCACACATATACTTTCTTATTTCCATTTTCGTTACTCCTTAGAATATCTTTCAAATCCTTCTATATGCATGTTTTGGTTCAGAAGCATAGTTAATCCGACCATGTAATTTGTAACTCCTAGAATTAAGGACACCAACCATTCTTTATCCAGAGCAAAAGATCATTTTAAATTATCCAAGGAGTCGCCATAGTTTGATTCACACAACTCAACAGAACGCCCGCATTGGTTTTAAAATTGCATATACACTGTATAAACATTGGTAGTGTACAATCTAAACTTGAATAGCATATTTTGTCTTGTATGTTGATCTGCAGCATATCCTCTGTAAAGTACTTTGAGATTATAAATATGTAATTTGTCTATGTTTTGCCAGCCCAAACGACAGCTAAGCATTTCACATCTCAGCAAATCAATAATACATTCCTTGAAAGTTTTATATATGTACTTGACGATTTCTCAAAAAAAAAAAAAACTAGCTTCCCTTTTTAAACATTTCATTTAGTCTAACAAGTAACGTTTTACCTTCAGTTAGCTGCTTTGGACCATTAGCTGCCCATGATATCTAACAGCTAGCAGCTGGCTTCTTCCTTTCACACCATGATCTCCTCACCACCAATGTTGGTAATGGTGACTTTGGCCTGCACCCTTTAATTTCTCTGCCAGTTCACAGCACTCTATGTGCATGTTAATTACCACCTTGCCTACTTTTACACCTCCAACTTCTGCAGAGATAACTCCTCACACATCAGAACATTGTAGGAAGCAAGAGTAATTTCTTGGAGCCTTCCCAATTCTTTCCATCTTAAGAGAGGAAGAACTATAATCAGTGCACAGACATGGCTGCCCCTGCTACTCCCTCACCTCAGGAGAAGCTCATAGAAGTGTTCCAGAGGGAGCAGGACATCCTCCGGAGGATGCTGTGGGAGAACATTGACAAGGTGAAAGAGCCAATTGATTCCATCAAGACCACCCTGCGAGGCCCTGAAATAGAGAGTATGGACCGAACAGCCAAGATGTGTTTGCAGCAAGTGTGCGAGATCAACCGTGACATTGAAGATATCCTCGAGAAGTCCCTCTTGAAGACCTGCAACTCAAAAGGCTCCAGCATCCTGTCATGAATTGCTTAACCAATCACTTTCCTCACACGGCAGAGAATATACAAGCAAGTCCAATCTCTCTGTGCCTGCATCGATACCATCAAACTGAGGCTATCGCTGCTGACGAACTTCGATGACAGGAGACACCAGCGAATCCAACAAGGTACCAGTTGGACGACCGACAGCTTGACATTCTTTCACTGGATGAGGCTAAAGTGATAGGCATTGATTTGCCAAAGGCAAAAGTAACTGAACTGTTGCTGGACGAAACCAAGCAGCTGAGGATGATCTCTGTGATTGGAAGTGCTGGTGTCAACAAGACTACTCTTGTGAGGAGTGTTTACAATGACAAGAAAGTGCAAGGCAGATTCCGATGCCATACATGGATCACCATCAGTGCCCCAATCACGATGTTGGATATACTGAAGAGCATCATGCTGAAAATCTTTGTTGATAGGTTGGAGGAGATACCGACAAGCCTTGACTTCATGGATGATATTCAGCTTGCTGAGATCATTGGGCAGTATATTGCTGACAAAAGCTATTTGGTTGTCCTAGATGACATATGGAACTCTGTCATGTGGGATTACTTGAAACTTGCTCTACCCAACAACGGTCACAGGAGTCGAATAATCGTTTCAACACGACTTCAAGAAGTTGGCAAAGAGTGCCGCCTATCATCAGACATTCAGATCTTTGAGCAGAAGCCAATGAAAGATGATGACTCTTGGCTACTCTTCTGCCACAAGGCTTTCCCTGGACTTCAGGCAAGATGTCCAACTGAACTGGAGGAGACAGCAAGGAAGATTGTCACAGAGTGCCATGGTGTGCCCCTCTTTGTTGTCACCATTGGTGGACTAATGTCAATGAAGGAAAAAACTATCAAGGTGTGGACACATGTTCTTGACAACCTGCACAAGAAGTACAGCCCCGAGTTTACCCTCCCTAGCATCCTGTGGTTTGCATACAAGTGACTTAACTCACCACCTCAAACGTTGTTTTTTGTACTTCATCATGTTCCCAAGGAAGTGCTCAATAAAGCGCATGACATTGATCCGGCTGTGGATGGCACACTCGAGGACACTGCAGGCCGCTATCTGACGGAGCTCATAGACAGGAGCATGGTCCAAGTGACGGACTTCTATGATTATGGGAGGGTGAAGAGCTGCAGTGTCCATGATATGCTGGGAGAGATCATTATCTTGAAGTCGTCAGAGGACAATTTTGGTATTCTTGTGACCTGAGGAGTCAAGGAGGTCAGGGAAATGTGCGGCGTCTGTCCATAATCAATACCAATGATGACTTCCTAGAAGACACCAGCTGCTCCAACCTCCACACTTTATTTGTCTTTGGTGCAAGCTCAATAAGCACCACTTCGTTGCATGCTTTATTAGCTTGATTTCAGCTGCTGAGGATCCTGGACTTGGAGGGTGTGCCAGTTGAGAGCTTTCCAGACGAGTTGCCTGATCTTTTCTACCTGCGTTATATGAGTCTGAGGAATACAAGGATTGACAAACATCCGAAGTCCTTAAAAAAGCATATGAACCTGCAAACATTGGACCTGAAAGGCACATATGTCTCTCAGTTGCCTTCAGGAATCACCAAGCTTGAAAACCTTCGTCACCTCCTTGCTTACAGCTATTACTCCGGGCGTCATCCACCATATTACTATACCCTCAGAGCCACACTGCCCCGAGGAATAGGGCAGCTAAAAGAGCTGCAGAAGCTGACTTATGTTGAAGCAAACCAAGAAAATGCGACCATCAAGGAGCTAGGTAGCCTGACACAGCTGAAAAGATTGGATATTGTCAAGCTGCGTAAACGGGATGGCATGCACCTCTGCTCCTAAGTTTCCAAGATGACAGAACTTTCTCTTTCAGCTTCATCACTTGATGATGAGATTCTTGATCTGGGATCACTGAATCCTGCTCCTCAGGGCCTCAGGCATCTCTATTTGAGGGAACCTTTGCCAGGCATACCTTCTTGGCTGCACTCCCTCAGGAACCTTGTAAGGATACGGCTTAGGTGGTCACGTTTGAATGAGTACTCACTTAAAGAGCTCCAAAGTCTCCCTCTAATTGAACTTGCGCTCATCCAAGCTTATGATGGGACAAAGCTAGAATTCACCCAAGGATTTGTGAGGCTTGAGATACTAGAGCTGGACCATCTAACTAACCATGAGCATGTCAGCCTTGGGAGAGCAATGCCTGGCCTTCAGAAGATGTCCATCAGGTCTTGTGACAAGTTGCTCGCCATGGCAGATGGTATAGAAGGGCTAGAGAATCTCAAAGAGCTTCACTTATTTGCCATGCCAAAGACCTTGGTGGAAAGCTAGATGAAGGGAGGTTCTAACCATTGGAGGGTTGAGAATATTCCAGTTATTCGCCACTTTAATGAACATCGGGACATTTCTTTGACAAATCTCTGAAGGTTGGAGCTATAATATCATGAGTTAGTGTATTCTTTTGACTCTCTCATAAACTTCTGAAATGTTTAATTGGTGTACATGCAGGATTAGTGTTTCTCGGTATCTGTCCGCAGATATATGTGGCTATTTGAGAAGAACCGGGCATCATTATCCAGGAAAGCTTTTCAAGGATCATATTTGGAAGAAGGCCGTATCTTCAAACACATTTAGCGAACAGTTATTCATCTATCATGTGCTTGCTACAAAAGATAGTGATTTTTGTATAAGTTGGCATGACTATTGCCAAATTGCAAGATAAAAACGCTGATCTCTAGGAAATATGGCTCTCCTTTATGTTAAAAAACTCTGCATTAACATGCAAAAGAGGTGGCAGCTGGATGTCAGTAAAGTAGCTATGCAGTTGTAATATAGCTGGATGTCAGTAAAGTAGCTATGCAGTTGTACTATCTAGCATGCTACCTGTAGTTTCAAGTTCTGTTTTATGATCTGACAAACATAGGTCAGTCATTTTTTAGTAAACTAGCTATGCAATTCAGTATGTTGTTGAAAGGCTTCTATTGGTGAACACAGCGTAATCATGCATTTCTGTTATGAAATATGAGCACATTGTGACTTTGTTTTTTTTTTTGTTGATTCACAGAGGTGAACGCTGAGGACATATAGACGAAATGTCCAAGCTGAATTTATCAAATCTGCATCACAAGTGCCCAGCTCGAACTCATATCAAGGAAATTGCACAGGGAGAAACATGTATCCAAGGAAGCACCAGCCACATTTCTTCAATGTCTACCATGTCAGGATTTTTTTTTAAAAAGTGAAAATACCTAGGAGAAACCTAGGTATCTTTTCATTAAGAGAAGAATAGGCACCCAAATTCGAGTTGAACAGGACTCGGACCTGAGTGACGGGGTTCTACACCCACACCTTCCACCAACTGAGCTAGACTCAGTTCCTTCACCATGTCAGGATGGTTGGGCTATGGAAGTGATGAGATAACTAGTTACACACCTAAGATATGGTCCACATGACCACATCAAAATTACAGGCTATGAACCTGATGTGATTTGTGCATACAATATGCACATTTTTCATGGTTAACAAATATAGTAGAACAATCTAGGATCAAAAAGTGACATTACAAAGTCCAACAAAGTTCTTCCCTTCCAGCCATTCCGTTTGCTGGCCGTGTGTGTGTTGCTTCAGAAATCAGAAGCATTTACATGTTAACTCACACACCTTTGTTTGATGTGGGTACAAGCAATCCTAAATATTATATGATAATAGTCCATTTCATTTCATCTCACGGATTCTAAATTGGTTACACAAAGGTGCATGGAAAAATAGTAAAACTAATACAGCACTAGCTGACCTCACAATGCTGTGCTTCATGTTGGATTAGACGCTGGAGAATTACTAGGAACCCCAGATAAATTTCGCAGAAACCTAAATGTTATGGATGGTGGTTATTAGTTAGTGGGCATCCAAGGGCTGGCGTGTGTTGTGTGATGGTGAATAGTAATTGTCGTTTGTTACTGTCGGTAAAGCTGTGGTCAGGATGCCAGGCTGTGTAATTAGTTGGAGAGAGAGAGAGTCTTGGGAAGGGATATATATCGATTGCGTGGGGAGAAAGAAGAGGACATGAAAATGAATTGACATCTATTTTCCTCCTCCCTCTGTTCTGTGCATTCGTGTTCTTCCTGTTTGCTATTTCTCCTCCGATCTGTGCTAAATCTCACGCCCCGGTCTTCGGCGGCAATGGGAAACTACTGGATGTAACAATCTGGTATCAGAGCCAGTTCGATCGTACCTTGAGCTGTAAAATCCCGGGAAAGGGTTGGGAAACACAGGATCGAGCAATCGGTTTTGAGATCCCTGTGAAATTCTTTCCAGAGACTCTGTTGGCTCGGTTCGATCGAAAGAGAGAGGTGTAGTCTAACGGACCTCACCACGGCTCCACCAAAGCCTTCCATCCAAACCCAATTCGTCTTGGAGGCGATGGGTGAGACTTCGGAGCGAGCAGGAGCACAGATGAATGGAATCAAGGAGAGTTTAGATCTGCTCTTCGCACGTGTCGAAATGATTGATGCGACCCAACAGCAGTTAATGTCGGACGAATCTCACAGCGAAGGCGATCGAGTAGAGCTCGAGGGAACAGCAATTACTCTCGAGGCAGATGGAAGCAACCGCTCAAGCAGTAGCACGAATCACCGCAGGAAGGGTGATGGAGATGAACCGGAATGGGGAAGGGGTGGCAACAACAGTTGGGAAAGGATTACTTACGCCGGCACCACCAGAACAATGTATGAACTTAGAGGGGGAGACGTCAACAGCTTTTGGGGCACCACATTCTGGGAGACAGAGTGGAGGTCCCTCTGACTGCATTGCTCAGCATCAGTGTCAACAAAGAGACATGGGAGGTACAACAAGAAGTCCTTTACCTAAGCTAAATTTTCCAAAATTTGATGGGGAGGGGCCTAAAATTTGGAAGGACAAATGTGTTGACTACTTTCGGATATTCAATATACCTGATGCATTCTGGGTAACCGCGGCTACAATGCATATGGAGGGAAATGCAGCACGCTGGTTACAGGTCTACAAGGCCAGAAATGAACTAGGCGATTGGGAACAGTTTATTCAAGCAGTGGAGAGGAAGTTTGGCGCTTTTGATCACCGAAGATTACTGGAAGAGTTGGTGGTTGTCAAGCAGATTGGAACAGTATTGGAATACAAGAATCGGTTTGACGAACTGATGTATGAAATTTTGATCCACAACCCTTATTATGGCGAGGAGTTATTTGTATCTCAATTTGTTAAAGGGCTGAAACCTGAGCTGAGGGGAGCTGTTCAAAGCATGATTCCAGAGTCGGTGGACCGCGCAGCTCTTTTAGCCACAATTCAGCAGGATATCCTTGATCGTAGCAAGAATTGGAAAGCAAAAGTAGGAAGTGTTAAAGATTGTGGCCATGCAAATAAATCTGACAGTCAAGCAAGCAACAATAGGACAAACCAAGGTGAATTGTGGAGGGCTAGGCAAGTGCGTGAATATCGTCGTGCTAATGGTTTGTGTTTTCAATGTGGTGACAAATTTGAGCCAAATCATTACTTACAGTGTAAAAAGAAGAATCCAGCACAGTTATTAGCATTGTCAGTTGAAGAGAAAGAAGAGATATTATCAGATGCAGTACTGGATATGATTGAGACTGAAGAATTGCACAAGGAAGAGATGGGCAATTTGTCATTGAATGCCTTGGCAGGAACTGAGGAGAGTGAAACTATCCGTATTTTAGCCCTAGCTCGAAATCAAGTCATGTTGATATTATTAGATTCTGGCAGCTCTCATAGTTTTGTTAATAAAGGATTTTTGCACAAAATCGGTTGTGTTCCTCAAAAGATCAAACCAATGGAGGTAAAGGTCGCTAATGGAGATAAGATATGGTGTGACCAGTGGGTACCAAATCTGGAGTGGTGGACTCAAGGTCATACTTTCCAGATGGATATGAGAGTGCTAGAACTGGGAGCTTATGATGCCATTTTGGGAATGGATTGGTTAGACCAACATAGTCCCATGATATGCAAATGGAAGGAGAAAATAGTTGAGTTCCATCACAACGGTCAACCAGTTCGTCTACAAGGTGTGACAGGAATTGAGCATAAGGAAATCAAATCCTTATCGCTGGAGCAATTGGTTAAATGGAACAAGGGAAATAATATTTGGGCGTTGGCAATTGTGGAAACTCAGCCGGCTGAAGAAGTTGAGTCCATACCAGACATTATTAAGCAGGTGTTAGAGCAGTATGATGATGTATTCAGGGAACCCAAGGGCTTACCACCAAGGAGACAACATGATCATGCCATAACTCTTAATCCGGGAGCTGCTCCAGTCAATGCTAGACCATACAGGTACTCACCATTCCATAAAGATGAGATTGAAAGGCAGGTAGCTGAGATGCTGAAAGATCGAAAAAGGCGACTAGAGGGGGGGGGGTTAATAGGAGCCAAATAAAATTTTCGAAAAACTCTCCCCCTAAAATTCAAACCACCAAAAGACCAGAAAGAAAGAACTGAACCATCGATCGGGCAATTTCATGAGCAGAGGCTCACCGTTAAGGTCTAGTGAGCGATAAAAGCGCCTTTGGTCGGGTAGCTCGTCGGATGAACGATCGCTGAATCGGTCGTCGATTACTAGTCTGATGAACAGTACTCCCGACCTGCAGAGGTCGGATGAACAGTACTTGGGGTGTGAATAGTGATTGGGTGAACAGTACCCCCCAGCACTGGTCGGATGAACAGTACCCCCGACCTATAGAGGTCGGATGAACAGTACTTAGGGTGAATAGTGTTCGGGTGAATAGTAAAATCAGCACGATCTCAAAAACAGAAATCGATGTAACTTTTGATCGGCTGATCCAAAAACAGTGAAAATTGGTGTGCACCTCTCTAAGGATGTCAGGAACCTATTTCAATCATCAATTGAAGGAATTGATACCAAGGTTCCGTCCCTTTTCAGTTTAACAAAAGCAACACCAAAAACAGAGTCACGAACACAGACCTCACCCCTAACTTGCTGGTGGGAGTTGATGGTCAGAAATCCTTGGATGACTCTCCACAAATCATAGCAAGTAAGTACACGAGGAAACAACCCTTCAAACAAATAGAAACACGATCCAAGGCACTTTCTTCTACTAGGCATAAAAATTGGTTTCTTGCAAAACTGAATAGAAGAGGTTGTAGATTGCTTAGATGATTGGGATATGATCTACAGAAGATTCATCCAGCAATCTTTCATCCTTGGCAACAAGAACCAGAAGCCAATCAAGACTAAAGAAGCGCAAGTCACACGCTTACGCACTTTAAGAACACACAGATTTACAACTTGCAACAAGAACGCAAGGATTGCCTAGATGATTGAAAGCATCGAATCCAGAGAAGAGTTCATCAATCATGAATTTCAACAAAGACTCAATAGCATGTAGAAGGAGATGAGGCAAATCCAAATTACGTAAAGTAAATTGCAAGTAAGTAAATGCAGAAATTAGATAACAGAATTTAAGTGCGTAATGTAAATACGTAAGGGAAATGAAACAAGAACATAAATGAAGAACATTTCATTTCGGAAGGAGGTTTACAAAACCTCACAACAAAGTGAGCAAAACTCAAATGAGCGACAAAAACCTCGGAACCTTCAAAGAGGGAGGCTGTCCCTACCCTCTATTTATAGTGACATGGGATCAATTCCCACCTTTGGATGTCTGCTTCAATCCTAAGCCAACATCCAAGAGCCGGATTTGATCCTTACACTGTCACTCTCAACAACTCTCAACTACTCTCAGGTACTATCTCAGTACACCTGACAGCAAGCTATACTTTATCCACTACTTTATCTTCCGGAACTGCAACCCTACAGCTCTCCTTGATCCAAGTAGTGACAAGCTAGCTTCATCTCCTTTCCTTGTCTTCTTGACTTGCCCGAACTCCGTCTCAGATCATCTTCCGGCGATCTCCCGACCGTCTGGACCTCCGACACTCATTGCCTAGTCCCGGTCACCCTTCGCCTTACCATGACCTAGCACCGTTGCCCTGCAACCATCAAAGACAAGGAAACTCCTCACATAGCAATGCCCACAACACATATCCATCTTAACAGAAAGATATACACTACGCCGACCAAAGATAACCACGACAACACGTGGTCTGACCACTGGTCTCCATCCCGACCACTCGAGGTCTGACCACTAGTCTCCGACCAGCCA
The DNA here is from genome assembly GCA_036346275.1 of Otatea glauca. Classification (NCBI taxonomy): domain Eukaryota; kingdom Viridiplantae; phylum Streptophyta; class Magnoliopsida; order Poales; family Poaceae; genus Otatea; species Otatea glauca. Next base: position 33,100,592 of record CM070725.1, read on the forward strand.
AGGCCCAGACCACTCCGGGTCGGATCACTGGTCTCCGTCTCGACCACTCGAGGTCTGACCACTGGTCTCTGACCAGCCAAGGCCTAGACCACTCCGGGTCGGATCACTGGTCTCCGTCTCGACCACTCGAGGTCTGACCACTGGTCTCCGACCAGCCAAGGCCCAGACCACTCCGGGTCGGATCACTGGTCTCCATCTCGACCACTCGAGGTCTGACCACTGGTCTCCGACCAGCCAAGGCCTCCGACCACTCGAGGTCGAACGACTGGTCTCCCTTGACCAGCGAAAGCCTCCGACCACTCGGGGTCGGACGACTGGTCTCCGACTAGCCAAAGCCCCGAAGCCGGTAGACCAACACTCAAATTGCTTCAAATCCAAATCAATTTAAAACAACACAAGCTCAAAACTCATCAATTACTCATCACACACAAGGATAGACCTCCACATGGTCTTTCAATCTCCCCCTTGATGAGTATATTGACAAACACATGAAAAGGCATAAATTTGAGTTTTAAATAGAGAAGAAGAAAGCAATTTGATTGCAAAGCCAAACTTGGTCCAAAGAGAAAGGTATAAAATAATGACCAAGTTGGCAGAAAGAATTTAGAGCAAGACAATGAAAAGAGCAAGTTTTCCACAAAAGCTCTAAAAACCAATCACAAGCTTTCACATTTTCTTCATTTTTTTTAATGATGCATTTTCTACATTTTCTCCCCCTTTTGGCAATATAGGCATCAAAATGGAATTTTCTCCTTCTTTTTATGTATGCATGAAATGCAACCTAAGGGAGCTTTGAAGATTATCCAATTGATCGCAATGACAAGATATGACACCAAGCTAGTCAATTTTTATATTAGACTAGTCTAAGACATGTCCAAGTGCAAATACAAGCTTAGATTTGAATATTTCATTTTTATCAAGATTTGACAAGTGCAACACTTAGCTTTAGCTTCAAAAATAGAAGAATAGCCACTCTAAGGAGCAAAAGGAAAACCTAGAGTTCAACCTACTTAACACTTTGGGGAATCTAGAAGAGCATACAAGGTCCTTCGGGCTCATTTATCAATTAATGCAAATTTTGATTTATCATCATACAAGACATAGCGGGGTGCAAATGTTTGACATTATTTGCATTCTTTACCCACATATGTCTTTGTTTTTAATCTATTTACATTTTCTTTTGACAACCAATTGACTCAAGCCGTATGCGACCATCTCAAGATGAACTCTTAAGAGGATGGTCAGGTCAAACACGATGTATTCCAAGTTCATCCTGTGCAATGGGAAGCGGTCTTGTGAATACAAGGTGTTGAGTCATATGTGGACAAGAAGAGTCAATTTTGTTTAATTTTTTTATTTTTAGCACAATGATTTTTGAGCAAATGAAGGACTCAAGTATGAAACGAACTAGTTTCACCCAAGTTGCTATAGGGACTCTAGAGAACTCCAAAATTTCTCAAATTATGGCATAAACCTCTAGAGAAGAAACCTAGCAAGTAAAAGCAACAAGTTTCATCAAGTTTTTCATTTAAGGCTTACTTCATTTTTAAGATTAGCAAGTTAAATGAACTTGGATATATCTAAGCTAGTGATTTCCTCCATATGATGTAGCATGGTGTATAGCATGAAGAAGAATTCAATTGCATAATAGACAAAGCTCATTAAACAGGAAATGCAGTCTAAATGCAATGCATGAACATATTTCTAAACTCCCCCTCAACAAATGAATCATTTTTAAGCTCAAATCTGGTTAAAGTTGAGTTATTATCAAGATTAGGCATAAAGAAAAACCGAATGAACTCAATAATAACCAGAAAAACAGAATGAGGGGAAGAAGTCGAGAAACTGCAACACTGGATGGCTATTGAGCATAGATAAGATAAAAGAGATTCACTATGGCTCAGACTCACTCTTATCTTCCCCAGAGACTGACATAGGGAAGCTGACTCTAGATCCCAACTAAGGAGTGCACACAGACCCTGTCTACCCAGGAGGTCCCAAAACCGGCTAGACTTATAAGACTGTGAGGGAACTCAACCTAGAGAGAAGAGAGAACAGCTAATCACGCATGATAGCAACCTAAAGCACAAGATAAGAGGACCATGCAAGGCATGCCAGAAGTCTAAGAGAGTGAACTCAACTCAAGAAAACAAGCCCAAAGTCACCCAGAAGAAGAAAGGAAAAGCTGGAAGAAAATATATAGTACATAATATACAAACCAGCTCCCCCTCAAGAAAGGCCGTAAGGGCTCACGACTCCAAGCTCACTCCTCAAGGCAACAAATCTGGAGCTATCCAAAGGTTTGGTAAAGATATCGGCTAACTGAAGGTCACTCTCTATGAACTGAAGCGCGATATCTCCCTTCTCCACATGGTCTCTAAGGAAGTGATATCTAATATCAATGTGCTTGGTCCGAGAATGTTGCACTGGGTTTTTAGCAATGCAAATAGCGAAGTGTTGCCACAGAAAAGTGGCACACTCTCTATCTCTAACCCAAAGTCCCGCAAGGTCGATCTCATCCAGAGAACCTGGCTACAACAATCGGTCGCAGACCACATACTCGGCCTCGGTGGGTCGAGCAACCCTGCATCGCTTCCTAGATGACCAAGAAACAAGGGAAGTGCCAATGAATTGGCAAGTGCTGTAGTGCTCTTCCTATCTATCCTACAGCCAGTAAAGTCAATATCGAAAAAGGCTCTAAGGGATAGACAAGAAGAAGAAGAGTACCAAATATCATAATCAGTGGTAGCACGAAGGTACCTGAAGATGCGCTTGACCGTCTGGCGGTGAGAGGCGCGAGGAGAAGCTTGAAATCGAGCGCACAGACACACAGCGAAATGTATGTCCGGCCTCGAAGCGTTGAGGTACAAGAGGGAGCCGATCATGCTCAAACTCCTTTTGATCGTGAGGCTCACCATCCTCATCGGGCTCGAGGACAGCATGGTGGCCATAGGAGTTATTCGGCTTTCCATCGACATATCGAGCGCCTCAGAGGTCACGGGTATACTTGCCTTGATGCAAGAAAGTACCCTCCCGAGTCTGCTTGATTTGGAAGCCAAGAAAGTAGCTCAACTCGCCCATCATACTCATCTCAAACTCTGTACTCATCACATCAAAAAACTGAGAGACAAGAGAATGAGACGAGCCACCAAAATGATATCGTCCACATAAATCGGACAAGAAGAAAATGAGACTCGTGGTTTCGATGAGCAGAGTTTTGTCTCGTGCCCATTTTAAAGTCATGGTGAGAAGATAAGACTTGAGCCTCTCATACCATGCTCTGGGGCTGCTTGAGTCCATCTGAGCTTTGGAAAGCTTGTATACATGACTCGGAAACTTGGGGTTCTCGAATCCTGGAGGTTGCTTGACATAAACCTCTTCCTCAATATAGCCATTGAGGAATGCACTCTTGACATCCATTTGATAAAGCTTGAAGCCTTTGGATGCAGAAAATACAAGCAGGATTCGGATAGCCTCTAGCCTAGCTACAGGAGCAAAGGTCTCCTCAAAGTCAAGGCCCTCAACCTGAGAAAAGCCCTGTGCAACTAGTTTAGCCTTGTTTCTAATTACAACCCCATCCTCACTCTGCTTGTTTTTGAACACCCACTTGGTCCCAATGACATTATGACCAGATGGGGGCTTGACAAGCTGCCATACCTTGTTCCTCTCAAAGTTCTCAAGTTCCTCATGCATAGCATTAATCCACGACTCATCGGATAATGCATGAGAAACATCCTTGGCTCAAAAAGGCAACGAAGGCGAGTGGAGGCGAAGGAGGACATACTCGTTCTTGAGCGTGTGACACGCTCGAACAAATCGCCAATCATCCGATCGGAAGGATGGCGTCTCGAATATGACGGGAGGTCCAAAGAATGTAGTGGCCTCTTCCTCTTGATCAGAAGAGGTAGGAACAGAGCCACTCGCTGAAGGAGAGTCGAAAAGCAAGGGCTGGTCTCCCTGAGGTGCAGAAATGGAAACAGGAGGCACCTCAGGTGAAGGGGGGACTGGATCCGGTGGAACACCATCATCTCTATCATCCTTATCTTCTTCAAAGATGGTCTCAGAGGGATAAGAAGAGCCTAAAATATCAGGTCTAGCTCCTTGGCTAGCCTCATCAAAGGTCACATCACATGTCTCTATGATCCTATGCTCATCAACACACCAGACCCTATAGCTACGAGAAGAAGACGAGTAACCTAGAAAGATACCATCAGAAGAGCGAGACTCAAACTTATCTAGGTTACCAGACTTCAAGATAAAACACTTGCAACCGAAAACGCGAAAATGAGACACACTGGGCTTTCGCCCATACCTCAACTCATAAGAAGTGCGATGCAAATGTGCTCTCAAAAACACGTGATTAGAAACATGGCAAGCAAGAGCTATAGCCTCATTCAAAACTTCCTAGGAGTACTGTACTCACCTAGCATCGTCCTAGCCATCTCAACCAGGATCATGTTCTTCCTTTCCACTACGCCATTCTTTGAGGCGAGGGAGAAGAGAGCGATGCTCTAAACCAGACTCCACACAAAAACTCTCAAAGTAGGAATTCTTGAACTCCGTGCCATTATCACTACGTATAGCTCGTAATGCACCTGGGAGCTCAATAGACAACCTACTGATCAAACCCCTGAAGTGAGAAAACGTCTCATCCTTCGAGGCCATGAAGAATACCCAAGAGAATCTAGAAAAATCATCAACGATGACAAGAACATACCACTTCCCTCCTGCTGACTGCACTCTAGCTGGACCAACAATGTCCATATGTAAAAGTTGTCCTGGTGCATCAGTCATCACTACTGGATCGGAGGATGAGAAGCGATAACCATCTTGCCATGTCGGCAAGGAGAGCAAACTAAGTCTTTGACCATCTTGAGTTTGGGCAAACCCGAATGAGATCGTGGTCGCTAACTCGGTCAAATGACCAAAACCAATGTGACCAAGTCTCCTATGCCGAAGGAGAGATCACGGAACTCGAAGCAATCAAACATCGAAGAGAGTCTCGGAAGAAGCGAGAAAAATCAGCACGAAAGACTCTCCCAAATCTAGAAATCCCATAAACTAACCCTCCCGATGAATCAAGGATTCTACAGGCATTACTCTTGAAGCTTACCTCGAAAGAGTCATCGATAAGTCGAGAAACAGAGAGCGATTGTATTGCGACTTAATTACTAAGGCAACATCTTTAAGAAAGAAATTGTCATTAATGCAAATGGTACCTTTAGCAATAACTCTACTCAAGAAGCATCCCGAAAGTGATCAACTCATCACGGGGCTCGGACTAGGAAGAGAACCATCGAGAATCTCCGGTCATATGGCGAGAACAACCGAGTCGACAATCCAAACATCTCCTTCCCCATCCGACGAACTGATCAAGACACAAGAGAGAAAGATGACTCGATCTTTGGGATAGAGTGAAGACTTAGGAACCCAATCTTGAACCATCGACACCTCAGTACGATCCACGTAAGAAGACCGGACTCGAGTGTCTCTCGACGTTATCCCTAACAAGATCAAGAGCAACTCTAGTAGATGATCTAGGAGCTGAATCGGGTTGTACGCCGTGGTGCAAAAGTCGAACTACCCGGTGAGGCTTCCTAAATCTCCTACCGAGAAAACACCTCACGCCACGATATCTACCTCGATGGGAAAAACAAGGAATATCAAAAGGACGGCGGAAGATCGACTACGAACAGCTCCGGGACTAAAACTCAAGGAACTAGCATGAAAACCGAGTCACGACGCGCCCAAAAACAGCAACTCTCTAACTGTCTAGAAGCGGTGTGTACCTTAGGAGCACCCAAAGTCCGGGATGACCACGAATACCCCTAAGAACAAACAACACGCTCACGCCGAGTGATCTTGGCGAGCTAAAGCGTAAATCTACTAGGTGACCATCCTTCTTACTGGAAGGTGCATGTGTGCCGCCTTGCTAGAGGCGGAAGCAACAGAGTAGCACCCTTACAGTCGGAAGTCCTATGGACAACCCCAGAGACCTAAACACGGTGGTGCTCACTCGGGAGCTACCACAATCTCACCACTCTTGGAGCCGCACAATGGTGGGAGGATGCGCCGAGCATGCTCCAAGGGATCAAATCCTAGACCTTGATTGAATCTACTAATCTTGGATTGGTCTAGAATAAGATTGAGCTTCTTCTTGCCTCCAACAAACTTCTCGAGAGTGCTCATAAGATACTGGCAATCTCGAAAAAAGGAAGCACAAGAAGAACAGGGAAAGGAGAGGAAGAAGAAGAACCAGAAAGAGAAAGAGAAGATCTCTCAGCACGTGCTTTTTGTTCCCCTAGCACGGCTGCCTCAATCTTGAGGGCCTCACAAGAAACGCAAGGAGCATTTCTAATCCTAAGGGTTTGGTTTTTTAACTTCTTCCTAAGCTCGACATGGATTTGATCCACATCATCCTTAACCCCAGCACACAACAGGCAACCAGATTTTGACTTAACTAGTAAGTCCTTAGCAAGTTCATCACACTTGACATTCAAAGCATCATTGTCAAGTTTTAGTTGCCTACAGCCCTCACATGAGCTGACTGTGTCCTTAGAAGCATGCAATTCAAGTTCATCATTTCTAGCAGAAAGCTTCTTAAGGTGTGAACTCATGGCATCAATTTCAACAAGCAATTTAGGGCAATTAGAGCATGATGGAGTGGAGTGAGCATGAAGAAAACTAGCCTCAACAGGAATAGCATCAACAGAACTAGTGCTAGCATTCTTCAACCTAAGACCATCAAGTTCAGCAAGCACACTATCATGTATGGTCCTTAGGTTCTCCAACTCCACAAGAACAGCATCACAGAGAACACAGTCATCAGTGACTCGGGAGGGAGAAGATCTAAGTGAAGCTAACTCCCGAGTCAAGGTACCTACTTCCTTTTCTAACTCAAAACACCTCGACCTAGCCTTAGCAAGAAACTTGCCTAATTTACAGAAGGCAGCATTTAATTCGTCGTAGGTGGGTACCTCGTCCGAGTCGCTGTACATCTTGGAGTCGCTTGCTTCAATGGCGCATGCCATGAAGCACATGCCGGAGAAGTCGTCGCCGCTCTTCTTCACTTGCGGTTCATCCTCGCCTTCGTCGCTCCACGTCTCCGAGTCGGAGAGCTCGATATCATCTAGCGGCGAGGACCCGTGAAAGACTTCTTGTTCTTGGCAAAGTTGTGGTACTTCTTCTTCGCGGCTCACGAGCTCGGGTCTTCTTGTTGCGGTTCTTGTCAGTGTAGTCGTTCTTGCCCGAACCGCCTTGTTCGTTTTTGTCTTTCTCCAGCTTGGGACAGTTTGCTCGAATATGGTTGGGGCCACCACACTCGAAACAGGTGATCATCCCACCTCTCTTCCTCTCTCTCACTCTCTTGTATGCATATGAAAATTTGCGAGCAAGAAGAGCAAGCTCATTTTCTGAAATTTTTTCCAGTTGGTCTCGCTTAGCTCGCAAAGGGCGGAGAGAGAGAAACCAACAGAAGAATCAGAAAGAGAGGATCCAATGGGATCAGTGACCAAAGCCATCGATTGAGACTTCGTCTTCCGCAAGACGACGTCGATCTCATGAGTCTTGAGGCGGGAATAAAGCCCGTCAAGAGTCAAGGTCGACAGGTCGGTGGTGTCCTTGATGGTAGTCACTTTCATTTCCCAAACACGAAGATCAAGTGCGGTCAAGAAATGTCGAGCATTATCCGAGTCAGGGTATATGCAACCGACTGCTCGGAGGTCGCTCAAAATCTTCGTAAACCAACCAAAGCACTCGTCAAGACTCTCACCAGCGTGCTGTTCAAACTTGTTGAACTCACGCTTGAATTGGTCCTGTCGAACCGTCTTGATTTGGGTAGTACCCTCATGGTAAGCATCGAGGGTCACCCAAATCTCATGAGCAGAACGAAGGTGAGAAATCCTATCATACTCACTGCGGCTAAGACCCTGTATGAGGATGTTCCTTACTTTAGCGTTCGCCTCAACGTCAGCCATATTTCCGGCCGTGACGTTTTCATCAGCAGGAACCTCATACGGGAGTTTCACCTTCTGCCATATCAGGAAGCCCTGGGCAGTGATGTATGACTCCATCCGCGATTTCCAAAACGGAAAATCAACTCCAGCAAAAATAGTAGGCTTAGTGGAATACTTGTCCATCGCCATGGCTCTTGAGACCGATCAAGATCTAGAAAGAGCAGAACCGGCTCTGATACCAATTGAAAGATCGAAAAAGGCGACTAGAGGGGGGGTGAATAGGAGCCAAATAAAATTTTCGAATAGAATTCAAACCACCAAAAGACCAGAAAGAAAGAACTGAACCATCGATCAGGCAATTTCATGAACAAAGGCTCCGACCAGTTAAGGTCTAGTGAACAGTAAAAACTGCACTGGTCGGGTAGCTCTGGTCGGATGAACAATACTGCGAACTGGTCGTCAGTACTAGTCGGATGAACAGTACTCCCGACCTAAAGAGGTCGGATGAACAGTACTCGGGGTGAATAGTGTTCGGGTGAACAGTACCCCACCCCCACTAGCACTGGTCGGATGAACAGTAACCCCGACCTGCAGAGGTTGGATGAACAGTACTCCTGACCTGCAGAGGTCGGATGAACAGTACTCGGGGTGAATAGTGTTCGGGTGAATAGTAAATCGGCACGATCTCAAAAACAGAAACCGATGTAACTTTTGATCGGCTGATCCAAAAACAGTGAAAATTGGTGTGCACCTCTCTAAGGATGTCAGGAACCTATTTCAATCATCAATTGAAGGAATTGATACCAAGGTTCTGTCCCTTTTCAGTTTAACAAAAGCAACACCAAAAACAGAGTCACGAACACAGACCTCACCCCTAACTTGCTGGTGGGAGTTGATGGTCAGAAATCCTTGGATGACTCTCCACAAATCATAGCAAGTAAGTACACGAGGAAACAACCCTTCAAACAAATAGAAACACGATCTGAAGGCACTTTCTTCTACTAGGCATAAAAATTGATTTCTTGCAAAACTGAATAGAAGAGGTTGTAGATTGCCTAGATGATTGGGATATGATCTACGAAGATTCATCCAAAGAATCTTTCATCCTTGGCAACAAGAACCAGAAGCCAATCAAGACTAAAGAACTGCAAGTCACACGTTTACGCACTTTAAGAACACATAGATTTACAACTTGCAACAAGAACGCAAGGATTGCCTAGATGATTGAAAGCATCGAATCCAGAGAAGAGTTCATCAATCATGAATTTCAACAAAGACTCAATAGCATGTAGAAGGAGATGAGGCAAATCCAAATTACGTAAAGTAAATTGCAAGTAAGTAAATGGAGAAATTAGATAACAGAATTTAAGTGCGTAATGTAAATACGTAAGGAAATGAAACAAGAACATAAATGAAGAACATTTCATTTCGGAAGGGAGGTTTACAAAGCCTCACAACAAAGTGGGCAAAACTCAAATGAGCAACAAAAACCTCGGAACCTTCAAAGAGGAGGCTGTCCCTACCCTCTATTTATAGTGACATGGGATCAATTCCCACCTTTGGATGTCTGCTTCAATCCTAAGCCAACATCCAAGAGCCGGATTTGATCCTTACACCGTCACTATCAACAACTCTCAACTACTCTCGTGTACTATCTCAAGACACTGACGACCAAGCTATACTTTATCCACTACTTTATCTTAGGAATCGCAACCCTACAGCTCTCCTTGATCCAAGTAGTGACAAGTTAGCTTCATCTCCTTTCCTTGTCTTCTTGACTTGCCCGAACTCCGTCTCGGATCATCTTCCGCGATCTCCGACCGTCCGACCTCCGACACTCATTGCCTAGTCCCGGCCACCCTTCGCCTTACCATGACCTAGCACCGCTGCCTGCAACCATCAAAGACAAGGAAACTCCTCACATAGCAATGCCCACAACACATATCCATCTTAAAGAAAGATATACACTACGCCGACCAAGATAACCTCGACAACACGTGGTCCGACCCTCGGTCTCCATCCCGACCACTCGAGTCGACCACCGGTCTCCGACCAGCCAAGGCCCGCACCACTCCGGTCGGATCACCGATCTCCGCCTCGACCACTCGAGGTTTGACCACCGGTCTCGACCACCAAGGCCCGCACCACTGGGTCGGATCACCGGTCTCCGCCTCGACCACTCGAGGTCGACCACCGGTCTCCGACCAGCCAAGGCCCAGACCACTCGGGTCGGATCACTGGTCTCCATCTCGACCACTCGAGGTCTGACCATTGGTCTCCGACCAGCCAAGGCCCAGACCACTCCGGGTCAGATCACTGGTCTCCATCTCGACCACTCGAGGTCTGACCACTGGTCTCCGACCAGCCAAGGCCTCCGACCACTCGAGGTCGAACGACTGGTCTCCGACCAGCGAGAGCCCCGACCACTCGGGGTCGGACGACTGGTCTCCCTTGACCAGCGAAAGCCTCCGACCACTCTGGGTCGGACGACTGGTCTCCGACTAGCCAAAGCCCCGAAGCCGGTAGACCAACACTCAAATTGCTTCAAATCCAAATCAATTTAAAACAACACAAGCTCAAAACTCATCAATTACTCATCACACACAAGGATAGACCTCCACATGGTCTTTCAGATGCTTAAGTCTGGAATTATTACACCTAGTGTAAGTCCTTTTGCTTCTCTGGTGCTTTTGGTGCAAAAGAAAGATGGTTCTTGGAGATTTTGCGTGGATTATCGGCGTCTAAATGACCTCACAATTAAAAATAGATTTCCAATGCCTGTTATAGATGAACTGTTAGATGAGTTGGCTGGTACCAAGTATTTTTCAAAGTTGGATCTCCGAGCAGGATACCATCAAATTTGTATGAAGGAAGAGGACGAATTCAAGACTCATCAAGGTCATTATCAATTTAAGGTGATGCCATTTGGTCTCACAAACGCTCCCGCAACATTCCAATGCATAATGAATTCAATTTTAGCACCTTATTTGAGAAAGTATGTGTTGGTCTTTGTGGATGACATTTTAGTATATAGTTCTGACTTGAACAGTCATGCTGATCACTTAAGAGCAGTATTGCAAACTTTGAGGGAACACCAGTTCTTTGTGAAGAGATCCAAATGCACTTTTGCTCAATGGAAACTTGAATACTTAGGTCACATTATCTCGGATCCGGTGTTACTCTCGACCCAAAGAAAACTGCAGTTATGCTCCAGTGGCCGAAACCAAGCAATCTGACAGAGTTGAGAGGATTCCTGGGGTTAACACGATACTACCAAAAATTTGTTAAACATTATGGCATTTTAGCAAGACCCTTGAACAACTTGTTGAAGAAGAAGAGTTTTAGTTGGGATGAAAAAGCTGAAGAAGCTTTTCTGTTTTTAAAGCAGGCCATGTCATCTACACCAGTGCTGCAGTTGCCTGATTTTGAATATGAATTTGTAATAGAGACTGATGCTTGTGAGTAGGGCATCGGGGCAGTATTGCTGCAACAAGGGAGGCCAGTTGCATTTTTCAGCAAGGCTCTCGGGCCAAAACATCAGAGTCTATCAATTTATGAAAAGGAATTTTTAGCTGTAATGTTGGCAGTGGAACGGTGGCGATCATATCTGCAGCGCAATGAGTTTGTTATCAAAACGGATCATCGAAGCTTGTGTTACTTGCAAGACCAGCAGCTACAATCTGATATACAAAGAAAAGCTATGACCAAATTGATGGGCTTAAGGTTTCGAATCATGTATAAAAGAGGAACAGACAATAGAGTTGCTGATGCTCTCTCCCGAGTGGGTCACTTGATGGAAGTACAGGCCATTTCTGCAGTACAGCCTGTGTCGGTTCAGGAAGTACTTAATTCGTATGTCACTGATGCAGATGCACAATGTAGATTGACTCAATTAGCCATCCACAGCCCAAATGAGCAAGGCTTCGAGTTGCACCAAGGGTTGATCCGGAAGAAAGGACGGATATGGATCGGTAACAACTCAGCTTTGCACACTAAGTTGATTTCTGCATTTCATACAAGCGCCATTGGAGGGCATTCCGGTATTCAGGCAACTTATCACAGATTGAAAAGGATATTTTGTTGGTCGGGAATGAAGTTGCATGTTGAAGAATTTGTGAAACAATGTCAGACATGCCAACTTGCAAAAGGAGAGCGATCAAGCGGCGCAGGTTGTCGCAACCTTGCCAATTCCGAAAGCTGCATGGCACGATCTGACTATGGACTTCATTGAGGGATTACCATTATCTGAGGGTTGCAATGTCATCATGGTAGTAATTGATCATTTTTCGAAGTATGCTCACTTCATAGCTCTGCGCCACCCGTTTACAGCTCAGAAGGTTGCAAAACTGTTTTTGGAGCATGTGGTTAAGTTACATGGAGTGCCGAGGACGATTGTTTCGGACAGAGATAAAATTTTCACTAGTTTATTTTGGCGGGAACTCTTCCAAGCCTTGGATGTCAAGCTGCAGTTTAGCATGGCTTATCATCCCCAAACGGATGGTCAATCGGAATGACTTAATCAATGTCTTGAGATGTATCTGAGGTGTGCAGTGCATGAGACACCAGGGAAGTGGAGATCTTGGTTGCCGCTGGCGGAATTTTGGTACAACACCACTTTTCATTCAGCTCTTCAGTGCTCTCCTTTCAAGGCTTTGTATGGAGTGGAACCAAATTATGGGATACTACCAGTGATATCCGGTACTGGTTCTGATGACATAGCAAACATTCTGCAGAATCGTCAGGAGTATGATGGGTGGATCAAACAGCATTTGGCGAGAGCACATAATCGCATGAAGCAACAAGCAGATAAGAACCAGAGGGAACGGGTATTTCAAGTGGGGGAACAGGTTCTGCTCAAGCTCCAACCTTTATGCACAAAATTCAGTGGTGAATAGGCCATTTCCCAAGCTAGCACACAAGTTCTATGGTCCGTATGCTATACTGGAAAGAATTGGCCAAGTAGCTTACAAACTGGATCTACCATCAGGGTCTCAAATACATCCAGTCTTCCATGTTTCTCAGTTAAAAGCCTTCAATCAGGACTATTCTCCAGTTTTCCTAGAGCTACCTAAAATAACAGAGCTGGATGTTCGGGACACAGAGCCAGAAATGATATTACAGAGAAGATTGGTCAAGAAAGGAGGAGCTGCAGTGGTTCAAGTGCTTATCAAATGGTGGGACTTCGCCGCCGCCAGACCACTTGGGAAGACATCAGCGTTCTCTAGAATCGATTTCCATCAGCCATTGCTTGGGGACAAGCAACGCAGTCGAGCGGGGGGTAGTGTTATGGATGGTGGTTATTAGTTAGTGGGCATCCAAGGGCTGGCGTGTGTTGTGTGATGGTGAATAGTAATTGTCGTTTGTTACTGTCGGTAAAGCTGTGGTCAGGATGCCAGGCTGTGTAATTAGTTGTAGAGAGAGAGAGTCTTGGGAAGGGATATATATCAATTGCGTGGGGAGAAAGAAGAGGACATGAAAATGAATTGACATCTATTTTCCTCCTCCCTCTGTTCTGTGCGTTCGTGTTCTTCCTGTTTGATATTTCTCCTCCGATCTGTGCTAAATCTCACGCCCCGATCTTCGGCGGCAATGGGAAACTACTGGATGTAACACTAAACTTTCCAAATAGACGTTCTACAGTTTGGTATGCACGGCCTTTCCGAGTTTAAATGCGCCAACATTTAAATGGGGGAAAAAAGCAGCAAAACTGGAGCCGATGAACGTACCGATCTCGATTCCGCCGTGGAGCTGGGCACCCGCGCGGCGGCGGATTGGTCTGGTGTGGGTTGGCAGTGGCCAGTCGGGGAGAGGAAGAGAGAGTTTAGAGTGCAACAGTTTTGGGTCGTCAGCTTTGTGTTACTAATTCGGTGCCTTTTTTTAGTGTTACTAACGACCCTGGAAATGGGGGCCCTGAAAGGATGCGATTCAGCCCATGATCCGAATCCGAAATAAGTTATTGTTTGGAGGCGGCCTGGGCCGAAATTTGTCTTTCACAACCATAAAAATGGATGATCAAGTTAAGTCTCCGTTAATGTCGAAATAAAACCTTTTTATTTTCACCCGACTTTGGAATGCATGAATTTCGTAGAAATATTAGAATTACTCCATTCCAAGCTAGGGTTCACTCACACGTGTCCCTACCATTCTTTCAGTGGGCTGGAATTTTTTGGAATGACTAATTTTCAGTTACCCTCAAATTAAAAAAAAATATATTATCCTAGGATATTATGTATTGTCTTCTTTATCCATCTCCACCTTTCTCCCTTCCCTCTTTCTTATTCACTTTCCCTATCCTTTCTCTCGAACACAAAAATTTAAAATCATAAAAAAATAACTTTAAAAATTTTAAACAACAAATTTCAACCCGACAAAAATTCAACTCAGAAATATTCAACTCGAAAGAAATTCGATAAGAAAAAATTAACTAGGAAATTTCAACTCAAAAAACTTTCAACTAGGCAAAAATTCAAATCAGAAATATTCATCTCGAAAAATTTTGAACCAAGAAAATTTCAACTCGAAAAATTTCGAATAACAAAATTTCAACACAGAAATTTCCAACTGAGGAAATTTCAATTCGTAACTTTCAACTCAAGGATATTTCAAATGTAGAACTTTCAACTCGGGATATTTCAACTTGGGAAAATTTAAATTGAGAACTTTCAACTCCGAAAATTTCAAATCGAAAAAATTTCAAGTGAGGAAATTTCAGAACAGAAAATTACAAAAACTTTCGGTTCGAAAAATGTGGGACCCAATCGAGGAGCAACACTGGTCCCTCGTGTGGTTACCGTGCTAGTCCCATAATCAATAGCTAACACGCGCATTCACAACATGTCATTCCCTTTTTGAGTTCGGGGAAGGCCAGTAATGAAGTCCATACCAACTTCATCCCATTTCCATTCTGGAATCTGCAATGGCTGAAGAAGCCCAGCTGGACGTTGATGTTCAGCTTTGACTCGCTGACATACATCGCATTTCGCGATATATCCAGCGACATCTTTCTTCATACCGGGCCACCAATATTCTCTCTTAAGGTCCTGATACATCTTGGTACTACCAGAATGAATAGATAGTGGTGACTCATGGGCTTCAGACAAAATCAATTTCTTGATATCAGAATCATTGGGCACATAAATACGAGTCTCCTTCATGATTATCCCCTCTGGACTTTTCATGAACTCAGAACTTATGCTCCCAATTGAATGATTTCGTATCTCTATTATGACTTCATCCTTGAGTTGTGCAACTTTAATCTGACTTTTGAGTGTTGGTTGCAACTGGAGAGCGGTCACATATCCATCTTCCACTAAGTTCAAATTGAGCTTCTGGAAGTCATCGACTAAGTCAGATTGACTTGAACCCAACATGCAATAAAGTTTCCGACTAAGAGCATCAGCTACAACATTGGCCTTACCAGGATGGTAGTGAAGACCAAGGTCATAGTCTTTAATCAGCTCTAGCCATCTTCTTTGTCTCAGGTTCAATTCTGGCTGTGTGAAGAAATACTTGAGACTTTTATGGTCTGTGTAGATTTCTGTCCTATTCCCAATAAGATAGTGCCGCCAGATTTTAAGGGCATGAACAACAGCGGCTAGTTCAATGTCATGTGTGGGATAATTCTGCTCATGAGGGCGAAGTTGTCGAGAGGCATAAGCGACAACTCTGCCTTCTTGCATCAATACACAACCCAACCCTTGAAGCGACGCATCACAATATACTTCGAAACTCTTGTGAATATCTGGCAATATAAGCACTGGGGCAGAGGTTAACTTTTCTTTTAGTTTTTTGAAACTCTGTTCACAATCAGAAGTCCATTCAAATTTCCTTTCTTTCTTTAAAAGTTGTGTAAGTGGCCTGACAACTTTAGAGAAGTTTTCAATGAACCGGCGATAATAACCGGTAAAGCCTAGAAAACTTCGAATTTTTGGAACTGATTGTGGCCTTTCCCAAGTTAACACTGCTTGCACCTTACTTGAGTCAACAGCAACTCCACCTCCAGACAAAACATGCCCGAGGAATGCCACTTCCTTCAACCAAGACTCGCATTTCTCGAACTTGGCATATAACTTATTTTCTCGAAGTTTGCTAAGGACCATATGCAAATGCTGCTTATGTCTTCTTCATTCTTGGAATAAACCAGGATATCATCAATAAAGACCACTACAAACTTGTCCAAATACTCCATGAAAACTTTATTCATTAAATTCATAAAGCTTGCCGGAGCATTAGTAAGCCCAAAGGACATTACGGTGTATTCATATAATCCGTAACGTGTAGTGAAGGCAGTCTTGGGGATATCTGATGGTCTGACCTTCAGCTGAAAATATCCCAGCTTCAAGTCTATCTTGGAAAAGATTTGTGCCCCATTCAGCTGATCAAATAGATCATTAATCCGGGGTAGCGGATATTTATTTTTAATGGTTACTTCATTTAATGCACGATAGTCTACGCACATGCGCCGGCTATTATTCTTTTTCTTGACAAAAAGAACAGGACTCCCCCAGGGTGATGTACTAGGACGAATGAATCCTTTATCTAGTTGTTCCTTAAGTTGCTTCTTCAATTCCACTAACTCATTTGGAGGCATTCTATATGGACGTTTTGATATTGGTGTAGTCCCCAGCACCAAATCAATAATGAACTCCGTGTCTCGATCCGGAGGCACTCCTGGCAATTCAGCAGGAAAAACCTCTGGAAACTCATTAACTATTGGCACATTTTCTAATTCAACAGTGGATGCTAAACACCAGACTGGCTGAGATGCCAACTCATCGGTACTTAAGGCAAATTCTACATGTGTTCCATCTTGATTTACCAGAGTTATAGATCGATCGGCACAGTTTATGCAACCTTTATGTTTGGCCAACCAATCCATACCTAAGATCACATCTAGCCCAGGTGTCTCTATCATGATGAGATCAGCATAAAATATAACCCCATTGATTTCTATGCTAATTCCATAACAAAAACTAGCAGTTCTAATGGTGGCCCCAGGTGACTGCACAATCATGTGAGTAGGCAACAGAGAAAGCTCTAACTTATTTTGTTTAGAAAACTTCTTGGAGATAAAAGAATGGGAAGCTCCTGAATCAAACAGAACCAATGTAGGAACAGATTGCACAAGAAACATACCCAGAACAACATCTGATGCTTCCTGCGCCTCTTCAGTTGTCATATGATGAAGGCGCCCAATATTTTCGCCTTGCGCGGGTGGTGGAGTCGATCCTTGAGACTGTCGCTTTGCGGCTTCTGGAGACCGGCCTTGAGCTTGTGGACGTGGTTGTCCAGTCCTCTTCTTAGGACAGGAACTAGCATAATGTCCACGCTCATTGCAGTGAAAACAAGTGACATTAGGCGCCGCTTCGACAACGGCGATCGCCCTAGGTCATTACACTTGGCGAGCAGATCGTTGTGGCTGCCATTGATAAAGCAGGAGCCCGACTCGAGATCTCGAGCACGGGAGTCGGTCGCTGAGCCGTTGGTGCTTGGGGTGGTGGTGGTCGACGAAAGTTGGTCGACTGCCACCCTTGCGATCTGGATGATCCAGCCCCAGCTGAGCTACATGCAAGCCACTTGCGCTTGCGACTCTCCATCACACTGCGACTACCGTGCTCCACCCTTACGGCTTTATCCACCAGTGTCTGGAAGTCGTCAATATCTTGGGCTATTAAAGCCCACTTGATCTCCTCATTCAGGTTCTCTCGGAACCGCTCAATCTTCCTCGCTTCATTTGCTACCTCATAAGTGGCATACCGGGACAATTGGTTGAAGCGATGCAAGTATTCCATCACTGACATTGAGCCTTGCTTCAGGTCCAAAAACTCCCGCTTCTTCACTTCGATCATACTAGTGGGAATGAGTGCGCGGTGCGGCTTTGAACTCGCCAAAGCACTTCGCCCCTCCGCAATCTCGCTTGATAGTTTTCCCACCAAATGGCTGCGGTTCCTTGGAGCTGGTAGGAGGCATAAAGAACCTTCTCTCGATCATCACACTGAGCAATACTCAATTTGCTCTCCATGGCACGCAGCCAATCATCCGCATCAAGGGGCTCGGCTGAAGCGGAGAAGACCGGTGGCTGAGTTCTCAAGAACTCACTCAGCCTGGACACTTGTGGCGGTCCACCGTTTCCTCCACGAGCAACACCTTGAGCCGAGGTGTTTTGGGCTATCTGCTGCAGCAGCAGAGTATTTGCCTGCCTCCCTTGCTCAATTAGGGCCAATACTTGAGCCATGGTAGGCGGCGGAGGCAACTGCTCATCATGAACATCATCCCTGACAGGAGATGGAATGGGGGCATCTCGGCGGGTTGCTTGAGATGTCGAGGCTCTCGTTGCCGGATGTTGAGGGTTTGGCTGTGCCGGCGTTGAGATGCTTGCTCGAGGGTCGCGAGCATCCTGAGCTGCATCAGTCTCCAGGATCTGACTAAGCGACCTGGTTAGCCTCATCCTGCATTCACTACCATTTTAGTATGCGACAAAGACTAGGGTAAGATTTCAAATTCATTCATCACTTAATCATTCTACAGGTCTTGTTTCTATCATCATAATTAAAAGTATTTTTTAACTGCATAGGATTATCCCATCGGAAATTTTCACTTCACAGTTACAATCTGAGAGGGAAATTCCATTGCTATTATTCACGTAGAAAGATACAACTCGAAAACTTACAATACCAAAAGTACTTCACGCAAATATTAAGGACATATACGCATACCAGCTATTTTACAGATTTATTACTACAACACAAGATTACTAGGGAAAAACCTATCCACTAATAATCCCCGGATGCGGCGATGGCGATCCAACATCACAACTACTCCCCGAACTAGAGGGCTCGGGATGCGGCTCTTGAATTCCCGCCGGGCGAAACTGACGTAGATATTCCTGTCTATTCCCGGTTCTGCGCCTCCTAGGTTCTAACTCAACCTCTTGGCCACCTACACGTGCTTCATACGAGTGCACATACGCACTCATATCCACACGATGTACTTGACAAATCTTTCTCATCAGTTTACAACTTGTCTCCTGAATAGCTTGGACTCTATTTGAACCATGATGCTTAACTTGATGGTGCATGCGACGCTCTCTCTTTACAGTAATGGCGTGCGCATACACTTTAAACCCATCAACAGTCTGCCTAATAGTAAGCATAGGGTGATTTTTTTCTTGCCCATAACTTTCCGCTAATTCCCTAACTATAGCCATCCAACTGGAGGGATTTGTCATCTGAAATTTTAAAACAAAACGAATCAGCATTAATATAATGCCAGTAGTAATATAGGAATAACAACTGTACCACTTCTTGTATGGACCGGAATCATCTCACAATTTTTATACATATAGCTTTTATAGTTTACATGAACTAAACTATTTCTATGTTAATCTTTATCATAGGGTTCACAATCTACAATTAACTAATACCACATTGATTCACAGCAAAAGACTCCACTTTCTTTATTCCATACTACTCATATTTACAACAGCTGTTACATCCCTTCCACGCACTCCTATCTACTCTACCTCATCTAAGGTCCTAGCGGTGTAGGCTCTACGCCTATATACCTGAGGGACTTCGGGCTGAAACTCACAAGTACTACGGGGATCTATACCCTTATCATTAATAAGGCGCGGACGACTACCTATACAATACATCCTAGCCCCTTTTGGCACACCAGGTGTAGGCACATAAGAAGCAGGTGGAGGACGCCGCGCAGACGGAATTTGAGAAGTCCCCTCACTTAGCACCGTGCGTGGTATAGTGCCTCTTGCTACGCACATGGCCAAGTGGGCCTCCAAAAATGCCATTCGTCGTCGGGTTTCCAACAGTTCTTGCGCTAGTTGTACATAGTGCTTGTCTAGATTATTTACAAAATTCACCATGACTCTAAGACCCTTACTTCTAACCCTAGTATGATCTCTATATGCATTATCTCCAACTAGGGGTCTTCCAGGAAAATAGCAGTAAGAAGGATCCAAGTCCGGAAGCACATGGCGAAGGTGGATCACAGCCTGATAGGCAGCTTCATTCATCGAAGCATCTATGGATGATCCATATCCATCAAAACTTCTCTCCCGTTCATTGAAAACCGGCCTAGGGGGTATGAAAACCCTAGTGGCATATTCCTTTGTCTCCGAGCTCAAGTATGCCTGAAATACCACGTATCTCGGGGAGCTCTCATAATGACAATCCTTTAGCAGATGATGTAATACTCCCATCATCCCACCCAGTTCTGGAATGATTGACTCATGGCAAGGTACGTAACGTGTCATCTACAAAATAAAAGGGAAGGAGAGATTATTAATAATTATTATGAATAGCTAAGAAACCACAAATAAGAAAATTAGCAAATATGCTAAATTTCATTATTAGTAGAGAGTAAAGTTTTGTTTATTCTTCAAATTAAGTTTTCATATCACTAACTATCGATCATTTACCCAGGGTTTCCTACAGTCAGTGTGACTCTGATACCAACGCTGTGAGACCCCGTTTTTGCAAATAGGAACCTCCATGTGATTACTGTACTAGTCCCATGATCAGTGGCTAGCACTCACATGTTTACAACATTCATATCACAACCACAAGATATTAAACTGATAAGCATATATTACAAGCTGAAATAATTATACAGAGTTTAAAATTTACAAAGATCAAACAGCGAAAAATAGAGAGTTTAAAGGACTCCAAAAGCCTCGTGGTTTGACCGCTAACCCTCAGGCAACTGACTTGGCAAACCTAGGAAAAATCATCGTCAAACACCCCGTGCCCTACGTTAAAGCATGAATCGCCTGGCACTTCGCAGGCTTCGTCCTCTGAGACAGCAGATGCAAGATTGAGTACATTGGTACTCAGCAAGACTTATAGTGTTTAACAAATGCAAATAATTAATCATGCAGGCTAAGCAAAGGCAGGTTACAAGTTATTTTGCAGTTGCATAAACCTTTAAAATACCAATACAGTAGATTGAAATGTCGCATCTTTAAATAGGCAAAATGAAACATCATTTGATAAGTAAACATTCCAGTCTTTCAACCCAGTCTACCCGACTGCAAAGATCCCCGGTGTCTATCCTTTGACACGAAAACTAGTTGCAAAACGGTTCCCTTTTCAAACCTATTTTTCCAGAAAATACCAAAACATTCTAGCATTGAAATGACTTCACCAAGTGTCCATAACCGCGGACACGGCTAATCGATTAGATTTACACTCTGCGGAGGTGTACAACTTTACCCACAAGGAATGATCAACCTCTTTTGCCAGACCAGTTTACACACTTCCTTTGGTGTGTCGGCAAGGAGATCATACAGAGCCGTTACATTATCTAGACGTGGCTTTGAACCAGCCCGGGACGTTTGACCCTCGCCATGGAAACAGAAACACTCACCCAAGCCGTGGATCCTTTTTCATCCCACCCAACACCACATTTCTGTTCATGGCAAGGCGTACACCGTTGCATTGGTATGTAGAAACCCCTACAAGCAAACCAAACCGGAATGCCTGTGCAAATCTCCCGCCTTCCTTAGATGCAAAGCCACATCTAAACAACTTAATAGGCTAAGACCCGCCCATACAAGCCCTCGTGGTTGTACGGAAATTCTTGGATCTATAGCGTCCCATTGCTCGGTCCTTAATTTGACACGGACGATACTCCACCCTAACTACGTGCAACTCCCTTTGCACCACCGGCTATTGCCAATAATCGCCCGCGTCAAAACCATAGTTTTATTTTGGGTTTTTAACCAAAGTACCAGCAACATTCCCAAATAAGGATCATACATTCATTGAAAAGGCTGAAAACACGACCAACAGCTTAAGCAAATATATTATGCTAGCGGTTATACCCAAAATGACATTTAGCATGTCTAGTTCAAACTAAGGTTTGCAAGGTTCACATATTCATACAGATTGAGGTAAACCATACCCATTGCTCGGTCCTTAATTCGACACGGGCGATACTCCACCCTAACTACGTGCAACTCCCTTTGCACCACCGGCTATTGCCAATAATCGCCCGCGTCAAAACCATAGTTTTATTTTGGGTTTTTAACCAAAGTACCAGCAACATTCCCAAATGAGGATCATACATTCGTTGAAAAGACTGAAAACACGACCAACAGCTTAAGCAGATATATTATGCTAGCGGTTATACCCAAAATGACATTTAGCATGTCTAGTTCAAACTAAGGTTTGCAAGGTTCACATATTCATACGGATTGAGGTAAACCATAATTTACACGATTAACTACATCTCCAACCCAAATTAGCATTTCTAGGGAGAATTATCCGGATGCATAGTACATAGACAGAAACAACATAATGTAGGTAAATTATCAGGCTCGACATGATCAAGGGGTTGCTTGCCTTGCAACTCGCTGTCTAGCTCCGGATCTGGATTAGCGACGTCGTCGTCTTCCTCTTCGAGGACGTCGGGTTCTACACGTCAATCAAGCGGAATATAGTAAAAATCCAAATTCAGAAAGGGCGAAAAGAAGATAGACAGTAAGTCAAATAAAGAATAACTGCAGAAAACAGGGGTATCTTTTGAGGGTTGGATTATAAACTTTTAAGATTTCACAAAGTAAATAATTATGCATTCAAAGCGTTAATACTTTCTGTGATGAACAACATGGGTTTTCTTATAGATCACTTATTCTTAAATTACGAATTCAAGAGGCTAAAATTGTGAATTCTTATATTTATAACTTCGAATTATAGATGCTACAATTATCTAAACTAACAGAACCTAAAACATAAGATAAAGGGGTCGATTGCACTGAATCTATCTAGCTATAAAACTAGGTTTGCTCATGGCTTGAACCCATATAAATTACATCCTAGTTATTTAACTTCCAATGCACATATATATACATATATATGTGTGAGTGCATTTGGCACAAGGGTTACTGCGTATCTTAAAGCTAACTCAAACCAAAATTACTACTTAATCAAATTTAACCATGCTACTGCCATCCTATTATTCATGAATAAAATTTTTGTTTCTTTTATATACCCTTAATACTATTATACATATTTGAATTCTTAGTGTATTAAAAACAAGACTTAAATGGAAAGTAATTCAAACATGCATGAAAATTAAATATTTTTATACATTTGGGTTCCTGGAGATGTAAAGATCCCAGAAAAATTAGTTTCATTAACTTCTAAGCTTATTTGCAGAAATTTTGTACAAAGCATGTCTTTTACCTCTTTATTCTAATTTGAATTTAAAAATTACCCAGAGATGGTTTTTAAAATGTTTTTACATATTCTGAAAGAGCTTGATTTTACAAGAATATATAATTTTATTTCACCAATTTTGGAGCTATAATTCAAAACTTATAGACATTTGAATTAGTTCGGTTTCTGAAATCACTGAAATTCAGAAATACGTTTTCGAATCTCGAAAACATCTTTTCGCCGAGTGCGCGCTAGATGCGTTTGAATCGGCCCGCAGCCACTGACAAACCGGCCCCGCCCGTCAGCGACCGCACGGCGCGATCCGCGGCTGACAGTCGTGGCCCGCCTGCCAGCGAGCGAGCGAAGGATGCGACTGGCGCGTGGGCCAACAACTCAGAGAGACTGCCAAGTGGGGCCTACAGGTCAGTGACATCCTTGCGCATGGAGACTGACAACTGGGGCCCTCTAGTCAGTGACCCGAAATAGGGTGATTCAGTCTCCGGCCCACCGCCAGCGAACTAGCTCCGTCGCGGCGGAATGGGTAGCACCTCGAGCATCAGTGAGCCGAGGCGCATCTAGGGGCGTTACCCATTCGTCGGGAGGTGGCCGGAAAAGGGTTGCCACCGCATGGTGCGCGGCCGCCATGGTCGCACGAGCAAAAGCTTCTTGTCGGCCACTATTTATTTGGGAAGAGAGGCATGAGCACCCGATGGGCTAAGGCGACCCATTTCACCCGAGTGGAGGCGGAGAAGGGCGAAGGTGGCTCTCCACGTGCGCCGGCCAGAAGGAAGAAGAACGGCGGAGGAGGTGAACTGCAGGCGAGAAGAAGTGAAAGTAAGGATTGATCAGTGATCTATGAGGTGCGGCGAAGCTTAAGAACTGAGAAATCCGAAGGATTGTAGCCGATTTGGCTCACTTCACCGTTTTCCCCCTTTTGGTTCTTCACGGCGGTACAAGGAGAAGAACGCTTCAATTGGCTCGAGGCTTGATGACTCTCAGAGAAGAAGAAGATGGGGTCTCAGTGGCGACACAGAGGTGCACTTATAGCCGGGTTGAGGCGGTCTCTCCAGGGTTTGATCGCACGCGCAAGGCTCGACTCAACTCGGCACTGAAGCGACGAGGTGGTGCGCGGGTTTTGAGGGCTCAGGACAGCACGGTATGGTCAAGGCATGGCGTGTAGGTACTGCAGACAAGCCGTGGCAGCACGCAATTGCGGAGTTCAGCGGAATTGGCGCTGAGACGCAGAGGACGGCGAAGCCTCACGAGCCTCGCACGGCGGAGGGGAGAAGAAGAGAGGGAAAAAGCAAATGAGTGGCTGACGGCTGGTCCCGGGTCGACCGGTCAGAGAGATAGCCTCGGCACCGCCTTGCGCCAGGAAATGGGCCCGTACGCCATGGGGCCCATTTGTCAGCGAGTGACTCAATTCCTCCGAGATAGACTCGCCGCCAGATAGCTCAAGATTGGAATTAAAATGCAAACAAATCATGATAAATTTTTATGAAACTTTTGTGCCGACATCCTCTGGAAGTTTTATCCCCCAGTAAAATTTTTGGGCTAAAATATCCTATAATGAATTAATTAAAATTCTGACACTGTGCACTGCACAGGATTTGTATTTTGATACTTTATTTATTAAAGGGTGTAAATCATATTAATTATTTTACAAAAAATTTATAAGGGTTCATTTTGGCGTATGGTTATCTCCATAAAAATTTCAAGTCAAAATCTCAAGTGAATATGTTATAAAAAGTCTGACATGAGGATTTCTAGTTTTTAATTGTTTCTATTTTTGAATTTTTAGAAGGCTTTTCCGACATAATCAATTCTTGATTTTTTTACCAGATGTATAAACTGCTCTGGGAGTTCTATGGTAATTTTTTTGGCTCATGATAAGTTTCTATTATTTTTAATTAATTCTGACTTCACTATTTTTAGTCAAAAAGAGATGACTAAGATATTTTATTTACTCCATTTCAGCACCAAGGATTTTGACTAGATATTTTTACTGGATTACCAGCATGAATATGGTCAAATGGTAATTTTTCTCATTTTTACTTTTACCTCCTTACCTTCTTACCATTTTTCATTTGATAACTCTATTTGTTGGACTTTTCATACAAAGCATAAATCCAAGAAAAATCAAATAAAACCAATAACACCAAGAAAACCCAGGAATAATTATATTCAAATCCAAAATATTCATTTCCATTTTATTATATATTGTTTTTCTTTTCGGGATGTTACAGTATGCAATCCATTTTTACAATTAGTTTTCGCATGCACGAAGATTTGGGCATGTTGGAAGAGGAGGAGAGGAGAGGCAGTGGGTGTTGTGGTCTGGGGAGTTGTTGCAGTCGGCCGTGGCAGGAGGCCAGGAGAGGAATGTGTGGCCAAGAAAAAGGAAGAAGAAACAAGAAGTGGAGAGCCATGGCTCGACAGCTCTAGTGGTAGGCCGCCAAGGCACAGCTCGGGGAGGTTCGACGCACTAGAGGTGGCTTGGAAGTGGCGCACTCGTCTTTGCGGCAGGTGGTCGCTCGAGCTCCCGCCACAAAGACTCGCGATCTTGCCTTAGCGGCAGCTCGGCGACTGGCCGTGGCGGCGCACCGACATGCGTGGCGCGACCAGTAGCGCGCAAGGCGCAAGAGGGCGGCAAAGGTGCGACCGGCATGAGCCACGGTGGTGTGGCTCGGCGCTTGATGCTCCAGGGCCGGCGCGGGCGACGGCGTGCATGCGGCTTGGGCTCGGCACGTGGCGATGAGGCGCGCAGCCGCATTGCATGGCTGACGTGGTCGTGGCGGTCGGCACAGCGGCACCGAGGCCTACAGTGCGGAGCCGAGGCCGATGTGGCGCCTAGCCAAACACGAAGCAGGCACGGGAGTCCGTAGCGACCAAGGCGAGCGCAAGCACGGGAAGCGGCCTGCCACGGCGGCTCGCAACGCAGCCACGGTAGCTCACGGCCACAGTAGCAGCCTACCTGGCAACGGCATGATAGCACGGCGTGTTGGCAGCCCATGGCGCTTGCACACTGCCATGGCAGTGCGCAGCGGTCCACGATGCCCGAGTGAATTTATTTGTTCCCGACGTTTATGGTAAAATTTTCGTAGTCGTATACGTTTTCATGTATATGGTTTTCGATCAAATGTATGTTGCATTTAAATACTTATCATCGCATATTTATGCATGCACACATATAGTAAAAACTAATTTGATGCTTTTGACCAGTATAGCTACAAATTAGATTTTAATAGTTTGTCGGTATAAATAGTTATTGCTTTCTGTTTCATATAAATAATTCAATCGTCAAGTAAAATATGAATCATCAATCGATGAATGTTGGATTATTTAATTTAGTATATTACCATATCTCCGTCGAATATTATTTGAGTCACATGAAAGTTAGTTAATTAATTCGATCATCAGAGCGAAATATTATTTTCGATTTTCAGCCTATTTTCTAGAACCGACAGGATTCAAATGGACTCTTATGCATAGGATTTATGACCTCAAGCCTGACTTCTTATCCATCCCGTTAGTGTATTTTCGGTTCCAAAAGACGCACATGTATATTAGCTATAGTTTGGGTTCATAGTTCGTGAATGTTGCAATTTGTATCATGCAAGTAGCGATTTGAATATATGCACCTCACCAAACCCTACACGCCATGTAATTCGTACCTTCATTATGAAGTGTCATGTCGAGCTTTAAATGGTTTGTTCTAACAAAAATCATCACTCCTCCCTGTGTGCATACTACAAACTCGTCAAAATCTAGAACTACTAACTCTTGAAAATGCCACGTTAGAGTCCGAATCGGAGCCATGCCTCAAGCGCTTCTAGGTTGTATCGTTAGAGTCCGAATCGGAGCCATGCCTCAAGCGCTTCTAGGTTATACAATAAAGGTCTGGAAGGGCGATTATGGTATACTTTCATAAATAATAAATATTAGTCTAGTTGAGCATTTAATATAACACTTAGATAATTTCGGAGTTTGTAATTTTTTTCTAAACCCACATGGATTAATTAACTAAAATAGAAATCAGCTTGATTATTTTTTGCTAGGGCCCATGGCAAACAATAGGATCTGCCGCGGTAGCATGGACCTGCTGTCACGGTGTGTCATGCTGCCGCGGTGCTGCAATATACAATTCAGAGGTGTATCCAGCTAAAGGATATGGGTGTACATATGTACACCTAAATTTTTTGACAAAAAACCTAGTATATAATTAATATATTAGGTGTATATATTAGTAAATGGGTTCAAAAAAACGTAATTCAATCTCTAAGTGTATTTCAGCATGTCCCACCCACTTCTTCCAATCTTCCTTACATGGCCTAATCATCCAAAGTCCAGTCTTCTTTTATTCTTTAATCATAAGACCCAACTCCCTCTCAATTCCGCATGCCCCACGCTCTCTCGCTCTCTCAGTGGCGGCGGCGCAGCCGGCAAGTGACAACCCGGCGGCAACGACGGACGAGGGCCATAGGGCAGATGCAAGCCGGCAGGGAGCAAGGCAGTGGACGAGCGTCGAGCAACCACCGGAACCAGCAAATGGGCGGAGGCTACAAGGCAAGCGGTGGCACAAGGAGCTGCAGAGCAGCTCTGACCCCTATGGCCACAACGAGTATCGACTCGGGAATAAAGGGTGTGACACTAGCGACAGCCGGCAGGTTAGGGTGGAGGTGTTTGGTAGGGTAGAGAGTAGCACACAACGTGTTGCAAGGTAGCCATGTGGGCGCGGAGAGCATGAACTAGGGATGGAAGGTGCGACGCCAGTGGCGATCAGCGGGTCAGGGCGGTGATACTAGCGAGGCACGAAACGATGCTAAAACAATAGGCAGTAGCTGAGCATTTGGCATCGGCAAATTCTTGATTCCCTAATGTAAAATTCCTAATTCATAAATCTATCAATGTTATATTGATTTGTAACGGTGAATCATG
This sequence comes from Otatea glauca, assembly GCA_036346275.1. Lineage (NCBI taxonomy): Eukaryota > Viridiplantae > Streptophyta > Magnoliopsida > Poales > Poaceae > Otatea > Otatea glauca. The sequence goes on from CM070725.1 coordinate 33,128,661, forward strand.
ATTTTTAAATGTAGTATGTAGAGCATTCAAAAATAAAGAGGAAGTATGTACATTTTAAATCCCCAATTCATAAATTTCTAAATCGTTTTAGGTGTTGTCTCTAGTAAAAACAATTTTTACTTTGTATTTTTGCTATATTATGAATATTTATATTTTACATCGAACACATTTTTGTAACTCCGAACATCCATCCTAAAAATTCTAGATCCGCCGCTAGTATACATACACAGCTAGTGACAAGTGTTGCCTCTAGTTGCTTTCGCTGCTACGAAGGAAGTTATTTTTGTAATTTTATTTCACCAAAATTTGTTTTTTTAAAAAAGTGTGCAACGGAGAGAAGATAAAAAAAGCTAAGACTTCCCCGCCCTCTCAATCGATCTAGGACTAGGGTGGGTGTCGTGCTGGGCCGGTCTGGCACGGGCCCATCGTGCTTATCCCCGAACCGTGCCGGCCCGGCCCGGCCCGGCTCGCCTTAGGCGAGCCCAAGCACGGCCCATTTGCGCTTCGTGCCTACTTCGTGCCATGCTAGTCTAGGCCCAACCCATTTGCACTATTACAACGAGAGGAAAATAGCCGGAGACGCATAGAATTGAGACGGTGAATGCAAATATTATGAGAAAAAGAACTAAAATTTATTTATTCTTGAACAATTACATAGAGCGAGGGGATGTACTTAACACGGGCAAGAGAGAGGGCAACGGACGAGAAAGAGAGAGAGCGAGATAGACGAGAGAGATTGAGAGGGAGATTGAGAGATACTGGTGAGAGAGAGAGAGCTGAGAGAGATTGAGAGGGACGAGCAAGAGAGAGCAGCTTCTTGCACCGTCTCTCAATCTCTCTCAGCTCACTCTCCCGTTTTGTTCGTCTCTTTCAGGTGTCGGCGATTAGGGGTGACGTTCAAGCTACTGGGTGCATCCATGTCAGTCATGCTCTGTGAGTCAGTGACCTTCATGCTAGGCTTCTTCCTCATACCCTGGGTCATTGGGCCCGGTACGGCCCATTCTACAGTGTTGTGCCGGGCCGTGCAGCCCATTGTGCCCGATTCTCGAACCTGGCATGACCCGTGCTACAGTATCGTGCCTGCCCGACACGGTCCATTTCGTACCGGATCAGACTTCGTACTTGGTCGTGACGTCGTGCCTCGGGCCAGCCTAAAAGAGCTCGGTCCGAGTGCCCAGACTAGGACTGTTTAGGACGAATCTGCTTCAGTTTCTGATTGGACGGCTGAAATGTGCCTGTGGGCATGCAGAACCCACCGCTGTTACACGTGTCCTGCACAAGCGAAGCGCCCGATCGCTCCCCCAGTCGATCCCAAGACTCTTTTAAGTGAAGTTCCATCCCCCAATTGAAACGGAAGCCCCCAATAACCGCCTCCTCCCTCGACGCCGCGACGCGATCAACTCGATCGCCCCGGCCCCCGGAACCCGACGACGACGACGACGACGACATACCTCAGCTCCCGTCTCGCTGGCCGGCCGGAAACCCTATATCCGCCTTTCTCCGGTCCCTCCCGACCCGCGCGTGCCGGCGGTGTCGTCTTCCGATGGAGGAGCTCTCGGAGCTCGCCGACGCCACGCTCCAGGCCTCCGCGCTTCTCGCCGACGACGACTCCGACCACGCGGCGAGGCGCGGCGGCTCCTCGTTCCTCACCCTCGTCGCGCTCGGCAACGTCGTGAGTACCCGCACATCCTCTCTCCCTCCCTCCCTCGCGAAACCTCGTGTTGATTGTTCGGTGTACGCTCCTCCGATCGATCGATCCGGCCGTGGTGTGACGAGGATTGTGATGCGTGTTTGTGCAGGGCGCGGGGAAATCGGCAGTGCTCAACGGCTTGATCGGCTATCCCGTGCTCGTGAGTACACTTTTTTTTTCGCGTTTCAAATTTTTTTGCTTGAATTAATTGGGCGGTGAGCGACGCTGTCTCCATCCCTTCTAACAATCTGATTTTTTTTATTCTATTTGTTTTCTGCGTTTGATATCCGAAGTACGTGGCTTCTGGCCTCTAATTGCCACATTTTATACTGCTCTCATTTTGCGTAGTTCTCTACGTTACACATTTGAATGTTGATGTAAAATTTAGGTTTTAATGTCGATCGCCAATTTTGATTATTTATGCAAATGGGGTTTACCGTGTTTATGAGTGTAGCCTACTGGGGAGAATGGAGCGACGAGGGCCCCAATCTGCGTAGACCTGCAGCAGGATGCATCGCTCAGCAGTAAATCCGTCGTGCTGCACGTCGACAACAAGTCGCAGCAGGTTTCTGCCAGTGAGTTCTCTTGTAGCGATTGTTTCAGAGTGACAAGTGAATTACCGGATTCTGGGAACAGATAAGTGTATGGGATGGGTGTGGGTACATGCATGTGTGCGTGGCAGCCTGAGTGCCTGACTACATCTGAATTGTTACAATGCGCGCAGGTTCCCTCAGGCAATCATTGCAGGACCGGTTGAGTAAGGTTAGTAGTTCTGGTAAGGGGCGATCGGACGAGATAAACGTTAAATTATCCACGAGCACAGGTTTGTTTGTTATTCCTATGGTTCTTAATTTTTTGCATTTGTGTTGATCGGTCAGCTGAGTGAATGCTGTGGAGAATAGCTTTTTTATATATGCAACTGGACTTACGTAAACCACATGTCCTGAATAGGCTGAATTACACTCTGTTGCTTTACATGTGCTACTATGATTGTAGAAGTATTCTCGAAAACACAAAATGATTAATAGCATACGACGTACCCATCCTTTAGATCTGTTACTAATTAGGGGAATCATAGCTGCCAAACTGTTTGTGAACTTAAGTAAAACAATAAAAATGCATAATTGCATATAGTGTACATCGAATAAAATGGCTGCACATTTATTATTAATGCGGTTGATTTATAAGGTTCGAAACGACTTTTGTGTTGTGATTTGTTATCATATCATGCACTTTGTATTATGTAATGCTGCTCTCTGGATATGATAGACATGGACGTGGCTGCATCTTTCTCGACCACAACCCTTGCCGTGACGTCGCTATTCCCATCCATGTCAAAAGCATACATGATTTCAGATTAAAACAAACTAGATGTTTTATCAACATTATGTCGTAAGTTTTGATGAAATATCTACCTGTGTGCATGTCTTGACAAATCAGCATCATGATTTACGATTGCGTAACCATCTTTTGTGCATCTTATTGAGTACGTATTTACTTATTGTAGATACTTCTAATTTTATTGCAGCTCCTCCATTAAAATTAATTGATTTGCCGGGGATTGATCAGCGGAGCATGGATGAATCAACGGTCAGCATTATTACAGAAATCATATTATATGATTATTCGTCCAGCTATTTACAATGTTACACTTCAATAGTGTCAAATTCTTGGTGTCTGCTAATGATCCAGTTTGTAGTTAATATCTGTTCTTTTTTAAATACAAATTTTTATGACAGTTTGATTTACCGGTAGAAATGAAAATGAATGTGTGATATGGATTTGGTCAATATCTGTGACTCAGGCACTATAAAGAGATGCATTTGAGGATTTATCACTCCTCAGCAACATGTGGGTCCTAGGACCACATGTCGGTGAGACATGAAGTGGCAAATCCTTAAATTCCCCATAGCACACGTAGTAAGGATATATTATAGAATGGATTTTAGATTTACCAGGGCATCTGGATAGTGGTCCTCTAGACCAAGTTTGTTATTTAAGGCTATCTAGTTGGTTGTTTTCTAAGGATATGGAACAGTCAATTTATCTACAAAACTTTGCAGCTGATCTCTCCACATTCCGTTGTTGATGTAGAGATCCAAAATATATGTTCTTCTGGATCGTGGTCAAATAAAAAAAAACAGATTAGCAGATCACACTCGTGTAGAAATAGCTGTACGCATTGTATGCATTGGATAAATAAAAACAGGTAAATGTTTGTGTGACATAAAAAATCTACTCTCTAAATCATCAAAATAAGTTCCCATCTCCACTGATAGATTCAAAGTGTTGTGTGATTTAGCATTCTGCTTTTTATACTCCTGCTGAATAATTAATGCATATCAACAATTATAAAAATTCAAACTCGTTCTATTTTTTGGGATTTAGTTATTGGCATGCTACATTGACATATTGTCCTAGAATATTGCGGAAACCACAACACTTACAAAAATATCTGCTCTCTGTTTCAACATGTATGGTTTGCCATCGGCAATCACATCTTCAGATTGGCAACTATGCTGCCCGCAATGATGCAATTTTGCTAGTTATCATTCCAGCTCTACAAGCACCTGATGTGGCATCTTCTCGGGCTCTAAGGATTGCCAGGGAATTGGATTCAGAAGGTTTGTATGATAGGCTCAAGTCGTAGTATCTTAAACAAATTTCTATTATAGAGAAGCAATGGTTTAAATCCGTCCTCATTTGCACAGAAATTATAACCCTACTTTTATTAAACTTTCTCCGACATACCGTTCAAATTATTTTCCTGTAATGTTGGATGAATTCACATACTAATTTTCTTGTTGGTTTACTAGGTACTAGAACCATTGGTGTCTTAAGCAAAGCTGATCAGGCAGCTGGAGAGCAGAAAGCTCTTGGTGCTGTTCAGGCCCTCCTTGTAAACCAAGGTCCAAGAACTGCAGCGGACATTCATTGGGTAGCTACGATTGGGCATTCTGTTCCTATTGTTTCTGCTCAGTCTGGAGTAGGTTCTGAAACCTCACCAGAATCTTCATGGCAAGCTGAAGGTGAAAGCCTTTTGTCTATACTTGGCGGAGCTCCCCAAAGTAAGCTTGGTCGGGTAGCTTTAGTTGATTCACTTGCTAAGCAGATAAGGACACGGATAAAAGTTAGGCTCCCAAATCTCCTGAACGGGTATAGATTCGTCCTGCCCCCATGCCCTCAACTTTTGTTATGGTATGCAAGAATCTCCAATCATGTGCCCTGTTTATTTTCATAAAATTACAGTCTTCAAGGCAAGTCTCAAATAATTCGAGAGGAATTAGCAAAGCTTGGAGAACAGATGGTCCAGAGTTCTGAAGGAACCCGGGTCATTGCTTTAGGACTTTGCCGGGAATTTGAGGATAAGTTTCTCCAACATATTGCAGGTGGCGAGGTTAGTGATGCTATTGCGCACCCTCTTGGTCTCGCCTCTCTTTGATTTATTCATGATTTCATGTCCTGTGAAGTGTTATGTTCCTCATCATTGAAGGAGATTGAAAACTTCGAGCATCTTTATGTCTGTCATCCAACTATCCTAGTATTGCTGACCGTTGTTTGGATATTGGAATAAGTCCATTTTACCCCTTCAATTTTACAAAATGTCCAATTAATTCTCATAATTACAAAACTGGGTCAATTTATACGCTGAGGCGGCTTAGGCTGATGGTTTCAATGATATGGAGGTGGTTTTGCCACGTGTGTAGCTTATATCACCAAATTTTCCACCGGTGGCATCCTAGTTAGCAATAGCAAATAAAAATTTCCTCTTCAACATAACAATGAGTCATCAAAATACTTAAAAGAGTCTCTCTTCATCCCCTCTTCTTCTCCCCCACCCTTCTTGTGCTACATAAGGATTTCTTTTTTATTTGCTACACCTCACTAGGATGCCTTCGTAGCCAATATCTGGTGATGTGAGATGCACACATGGCAAAACCACTGCCACGTTAGCGAAGCCGTCCTCCAAAACCACATGGGATGCATATTGATCTTATTTCGAAAGTTCAAGGGGTTAAATATCTAGTTTCGTAGATCAGAGGGTTATTATACTTTTTGCAAAATTCAAAGGGGGCAAAATGGACTTATTCCTTCTTGTTTTGGTTTAGCCATCTTTCAGTAAAGTACTAAAATTTTTGCAGAAGTTTTGTCTTTAGTGTCTTCCAATTTTTTCCATTTGTAGTTGTAGTTATGCCACAGGTTGTATATTGCATTAGTTTTTTCTTTCAATGCATGTGAGTGTTATGAATAGCACTTGTATTGAACATGAGCCCAATAGGACAGTATATATACAAGTACATGAGGGTATTGAAGGAAAGCCTATATAAAACAATATCTATACAAGGCTAGCAAACTCTATACAAGGCAACTAGCAATCTCTTATATAAGGCAACTAGGATACTGTCTAACACCCCCCTCAAACTCATGGTAGATCAACAACGGAGTTTGGAGAGATAAAAGCTGTGCTGAATTCTAGTCTGTGTCTTCGTGAAGAAGTCTGCCAACTGAAACTCTGAAGGCACGTACTGAAGAGCCACAACCTGATCCTGTAACTGTGACCACATGTAGGAAGCATCAACGCCAATATGCTTGGTGAGCTCATGCTTCACTGGATCTCGAGTAATGCTAATAGCACCTGTACTATCTGATAAAAAAGAGTAGGTGTAGAAACAAACACCAAAATCCTCAAGTAGCCATTGTAGCCAAGTAACCTCTGTTGTCAAAAGAGCCATAGCTCGCAACTCAGCCTTAGCACTCGAACGAGAAACTGCTGTCTGCTTCTTAGTCTTTCAAGTAATGAGAGAACCACCAAGAAAAACACAATAAGCAGAAAGAGACCAATGATTAGAGTGATCACTAGCCCAGGTAGCATCGGAGTATGCCTGGATGGAAGGAGCTAGAGCGATAAAAGAAAAGACGACGAGAGATAGTTCCACGAAGATATCATAGAACACGAATAAGATGACTATAGTGGAGCTGAGTGGGAGTAGAAATGAACTGACTCAAGATATGAACTGGAGATAAAATATCAGGACGAGTGACACCAAGGTAAACAAGACTCCCAACAAGATAGCGATAGCGAGTAGGATCCTCAAGAGGTTCACCATCAGTAGGTCGAAGGTGAACATTGAGCTCTATAGAAGTCTCAGCTGTGCGCTGATCAGTGAGAGAAGCACGATCAAGAAGATCATGAATATACTTTTCTTAGGATAGAAAGAAGCCCTCAGGTGTAGAAAAGATCTCAATCCCAAGAAAGTAGCGAAGAGAACCCGGATCAAACATAAGAAACTGCTCGCTGAGACGTGCCTTCACAAAGGCAATATACTGATAATCATCTCCAGTAATGATCATGTCATCAACATAGAGAAGAAGAAGAGTTCGTCCATGAGGTGAAGTGTGAACAAAGAACGCGGGATCATGAGCACTAGCAGAAAAACCAGCAGCAGTGACCACAAAAGAAAAACGCTCAAACCATGCACGAGGGGCTGCTTAAGTCCATGAAGAGAGCTCAAACCATTCTTGACATCAAGCTGATAGATAGACCACCCACAAACATAAGCCATAGCAAGAAGAGTGCGAACAGTGGTCATATGAGCCACAAGAGCAAAAATCTCATCATAATCACGACCATGCTCCTGTTGAAAATCACGTGCCACAAGACGAGCCTTGTAGCGCTTAAGAGAACCATCATAGCGAGTTTTAACCTTATAGACCCATTTGCATGTAATGGGACGGACACGTGGAGGAAGAGGCACAAGATCCCATGTGTCAGTGCGCTCAAGGGCAGCAAGCTCCTCTGCCATCGCATGCTACCATTCTTGATGAATAACAGCATCGCGATAAGAATTCGGCTCAGCAAGAACTGCACCAGCAAAGCCAAGACGCTCAGGAGACCGAATAGACTGACGATCGCGAAGAGCGTAGCGAGGAGGAGGCACTGAAGAAGGTGACTCAACAGGAGAAGATAGCACATCAAAAGAAGATGGTACACCAGAAGAATCCTCAACTCGCAGATGACGAGTGTAGTATAAAGGATAAGAAGGAGCAATATCAAAAGAAACATCTGGAGGAGGCACGGGAGGTGAAGACTCCTGTAGAAAGGCCGGCGAAGAAGGAGACGCCAACCATGGAGAAGAAAAAGTGACAACTGGAGTATCAGGAAAAGTCAGGAAAGAAAGTGGCTTGATAAGAGATGCTGGAGTGGACAAAGGACAAGAGTAGAAGGGACGAGACTCATCAAAAGTAACATCTCGAGAGATCTGCATCTGTCGACCAATAGAATCCCAACAACAATATCCCTTATGCTAAGCATTATAGCCTAGAAAAACGCACTCAACAGACTGGGTGGTCAGCTTGGTGCATTCACGAAGTGAAAGGAGGACATAACACACACACACACCCAAAGAGCCGAAGACTAGAATAATCAGGAGGCATGCCACAAAGACGCTCACTGGAATCCCACCCTGAAGAGCAGAAGAAGGTTGAATATTAATCAAGTGGCAGTGAAAACAACCTTAGCCCAGAAGTGAGGTGGAACAGTAGAAGCAAGTAACAGAGCACAAGCTGTCTCAAGAAAATGACGATGCTTGCGCTCATCTACACCATTCTGAGTATGAGCACTAGGACAAGAAAACTGAGAAAGATTGTCTTGGGTAGCAAGAAAAGCACGAAGAACTCCTGACAGATACTCTCCTACTGAGTCAGCACGAAGAACACGAATGGGAGAATCAAATTGAGTACAGATCATGATGGAAAAATTCTTATAGATGGATAAAACCTCACTGCGAGAGGATATAAAGTATATCTAGGTGTGGCGAGAGAAATCATCTATAAAAAAGAATATAATATTTATGACCCCTTTTGAAACAAAAGGAGCCGAACCCCAAACATCAGAATGAACACAATCAAAGGGACGCTGGGATACAGACTCACTGAAAGGATAGCAGAATTGTAGCTGTTTACCAAGCTTACAACCCGCATAATCTAAAGAGATATCACCAGACACAGATCCTAAAAGGCCACGATGAACTAAAGAAGACAGGCGTGACCCACAAAAATGTCCTAAACGGTGATGCCGTTGAGCAAACGACCCGATAGAAGATGCAACGGAGGCGAAGGTGGAGGAGACTGAGAGACTGGCAGGGGCAGCGGTAGGAAGACGAAGCTAGTCAAGCTCCCAGAGATGCTAAGAGTCACGGCGGCAAGGGCTAGTACCAACCAGAGACCCGTGCGGCGATCCTAAACACAGCAGAAGTCAAAGTCAAGGATAACACGACAGCCATGATCAGTGAGCTGGCTAGCGGATATGAGCTGCATAGTCAGTTTGGAAACATGAGAAACAGTAAGAACATGAAAAGAGGAAGACAAAAGAGTGTCTCGTCCTGCAACACAAATAGATGTACCATCTGTGGTCTGCACAGTGATAAGAGCAGCAAGAGGACTAATAGAGTGGAGACTCGTAGGATCAAATGTCATATGAAAAGAAGCTCCAGAGTCAAGAATCCATGGTGTGATACCTGATGAGGAGGAAGGTGGTCTCTCACTGGAAGACTGAGTAGCAGAACCTGATGGTGCAGAGGCAGCCATGCGACGTAGCAGCGTAAGAATCTTTTGAGTAGAGTCAGAACCAGCAGAGGTCTGCTAAGAGGAGGCACCCAAGAGTCCAGTGCCCTTAGAAGGGCGTCCACCTCGACGAGCAAGATCCTTTTTCTTTCGGTAGAAGAACTGCTCCACATGCCCATTCTTGTTGCAATAGGTGCAGTGAAGCCCTCCAGTAGCCAACACTGGAGTAGGCGCCACTGGTGTAGGAGTAGCACAAGGCACCACTAGAACTGAAGGAGATACTAGTAGGCCTGCACCACGAAGACGAGTCTTCTCAATACGAATAGCTGTAAGGACCTCCAACAAGGTCATACGAGGATGGTGAGCAAGCAGCTGAGCACGAATCTGCTCAAAAGCAGCCTGTAGACGTGTCAGGAAGTCGTAGATGCGACGAAGCTCCAAATGAGAGTGTTGACGATGGCAGCACTGACAAGTGCGGTAAACCTCTGGTCCAAGAGAAAAAAGCTGGCACCATACCGAGGACAGCTGTGCATAGAACTCATCCACAGTAGAATCACCCTGCTGTAGCAACTGCTCCTGTCACACAACAGCAAGGTACAAAGAATCATCAGCATGCTCATAGCGGTCACTAAGATGGCGCCGATATCAACTATGCTGAAGACAAGGCGACAATATCACCAGTGAGATGCACCCCCATGCTAGCAACCAAAATAGCGGAGGCATGAGCATCTTCATCAATCCATGTCTTGTATGCAGTAAATTGAGTCTGAAAAGACTCCACAACATCAGTATAGTCATCAGAGGTCTTCTGTTGAGCAGCATCATAGGCATCCTTGAGAATAACAGGTATGGCAAGGGGAGTAGGACGAGGCGGACATCATAGCTCGCTAGTAAGAAATTCCCACAGACACGGACCACGCATGTGAAGGCGCGTATGGAGAACCTAGTCTTGATAATTAAGACCATCGAAAATAACAGGGCAGCGAGAACAGAGACGGTGCCCGAAGAAGAACCTGAAGATGATGACATATTTTTACCGAGAGGGCTGGAGCCAACCAAAAGCCGAAGCAGGTCTAACCGACTTGGAAGCCAAAGCCGAGAGCTCCTGATTGGACTCACGCATGAGTATTAAAAAGAACTCCCGATTGGATTCAAATCCGACCCGGCTTCATGCCTTCATCCACACGCACGATGCAATCGAGCGGCCAGTGGGAGGTGGGAGGAGGCCGCCGGGCGGAGCAACTGAGTGGCCAAGAGGCGACGAGGCCAGTAGGCCAGCGTCGGGCATCGGCCGGGTCAAGCGACAGGCGGAGCGCCGGTGCGGCCAAGAGGCGACGGGCCGGTGAGAGGAGCCTGCCGGGCGGAGGCTAGCGTTGGGCGTCGGCCGGGTCTCCTCGGGCTAGCCTCTTCTCAAGCAGTCAGTCGGCCGGAGGTGAGGCAAAGGACGATGTGTGTCTCAGGCGTCAGGAGACCAGGAAGATCGACGGCGGTCCGAGACAGGAAGCCGAGGAGACCGAGCGTGTGGAAGTGGAGAGTCGCAACGGCACGGAAGGAGAAGATCCGGCGAGCGGCCGGCAAGAGCCGACCGGCGTCAGAAGAACGAACGGCGCAAGTGCAATGCCAAAAAAACGGTAAACCTAACTTGGCTCTGATACCATATTATGAATAGCACTTGTATTGAACATGAGGCTAATGGGCTAGTATATAAACATGTACATGAGGGTATAGAAGGAAAGCCTATATAAGTCAATATCTATACAAGACTAGCAATCTCTATACAAGGCAACTAGCAATCTCTTATAGAAGAAAACTAGGATACTGTCTAACAGTGAGGAATGCTAAGGGCCCAAATCAGTTGGGAATGTGTGCAATATAGAGACTTAGGGCCTTGTTTGGAAGACCCATTCCTGGCCGGGATCCATGTGAGTGGACTTGGAATTTGAACTAAAATCCCGGCTCATCTAGGTGGATAGGTCGGAATTGTGGCGCAGCCAAACAAGGCCTAAGGGTGTATACTTTGTCACCAGCATTGATTTTTACGAGGCTCTTTGTCACCGGCTCACCACACTTGTTCTTTTTTGTTTGAAGTCGTGTCAATCTAGAAACCCATCTTAGTTTCAATACCACTATACCCTTGAAAGTGTAGTTTTTTTTGTCATTTTCTGAAACATGTCCCCTTTCGAGACCTTGTATAATTTAAATCATATATGAAATTCTACTGCCAACATACAGGGTGCAGGCTGGAAAGTTTTTGCAAGTTTCGAGGGAAAGTTTCCAGCCAGGATCAAACAACTTCCTATGGACAAGCATTTTGATATGAAAAATGTCAAAAGGGTAATTTGGTTATACAGAATGAAAATTAAAGCCTCCTTACTTGAACTCATCCAATTTATGCTTATAAACATTCTTTTGTTTTGTGTTAGATTGTTCTAGAGGCTAATGGTTATCAGCCATACCTGATATCACCGGAGAAAGGCTTAAGGTTTCTTATAAAAGGACTTCTAGAATCAGCAAAGGAACCATCAACACTTCTTGTTGATGAGGTAATATAGTTGAGGACTTGTCGCCTTATTCTTAATTAGAGAACTTTGTCATGCAGTGCATAGTTATATTATCAGTACATTGTGGTAAATTTTTTAGCTCTTCACTTTAACACTCTCCAAGGTCTCTTCTACATGTACCTTGCAGAAGACCCTTAGTGTCAGTCTTAGTAATCTATTGTATGTGATGTTTAATCTGGTACTCTGGTGTTGAAAAGTTTGATTTGCATGCTTTGTATCTGTGCATTCTGCTGAGATTGGATGATGCTTGCATAGTGCATACTGATTGGTATCAAAGCCTGCACTTGCTATTTTTCTATGCACCTGTTCATGTCGTCTTTGTTTTGTTCCTACTTCTACAAACATGTTTGCAAGTTTCATCGTACTTTTGCCACTCAAATTACCGGTATTTTCATGTATCTCATTCATTATCATCTTTGTTCTTTAATTAATGACACCTCAGCGCCAGTTCGTATGCAGTTGTAACCATTTTTGTCCCAAAATTGTATTCACATGGTCTCACCTCATTTCCTCCTAATCTTATAATTGGTGTTGCTGCTCACATATTATCTTTCGGAATTATTATTATTAGGTTCACCGTGTATTGCTAGATATAGTATCAGCTGCAGCAAATGCCACTCCAGGACTTGGTAGATATCCTCCATTCAAGCGTGAGGTATTCTTCTTAGGCGTCTTAAAGAAGGAAACATTTATTCGTTTAATAAAAAATAACATTTTTATCTCCTTCGTTTCCACAAGGTAATTGCAATTGCATCTGCTGCTTTAGATGGTTTTAAAAATGAGGCCAAAAAGATGGTCATTGCACTAGTTGATATGGAACGTGCCTTTGTGCCTCCCCAGCATTTTATCCGCTCAGTGCAGAGAAGGTTAGTTAGTCATGCTTCGTAATAACCTTGTTGGTTTTTCCATCTTACTTACATATAGGTGGCGCTTGCACTTGCATTAACTATTCCCTTTCGAACTTACCATGTCTCTATTTTGATGCTTTATTTTTCAATTTGTATCTTTTTTAAAAGTCTATTGATGTAATTTTAGAATTTGGTGTACGTCACGGAATGAGTAGTGGAAACTTATTGTTTTGTTGCAACAAACTGCACAACTTCTGTAATTTTGAATTCATGAGAGTTGCATTCATTTAAGCATCGTTTGTGTTACCTTAATTTCTCTTGTATTCTTATCGTACCTAGCAACATAACCTTAAATGAAGCTGGTTTGTTGAGCAACCTGCCAGCCATGTCAATAGATTCGTCTACTAAAAAAATGAGAATACTTAGGAAGAGCTGCATATCTCTGTTTTTAAGAAAAATGGGCTTTTAATCCCATAACCTCAATCACGAAACTTTCCTCTACTGGTAGGCTATGTCCGCGTGCTGAAAACTCTGTTGTTGCACGTGCATCTCTTAACATTCTAATTTTCTAACCACAACAAGCAACTGTTCTCTAGTCCTTTGAACTGTTTGTGGTATAACAGATGTATCCTAGATGGTGCTCACTTCCTAACCAGTAGTGTCTAGAACTAGGTTGCACAGACAATCTAATAATTTAGCATTCCCATGCCCGGGCATTTGTTTGGCTTTGATATGGATGCTCCTGACAAGTATACGGGAAGTGTCCATTAATTTACAATATCAGAAAATAATCTAATATGTATGCACGGCTTTGACACAGCCTGCAGACAACCTATTACAAGCCCAAGAATTCTGAAAAGAATGCGCCAAATTTATATTTTGCCAGCTTGATGTGTAGCTCAACTTCACGTGCTAAATTTATGTTGTGTCTGGTGACATTTTAATAGAAATGCTATGTCTATGTTGTGTCTCTGTTGGTGCATGGTCTTGTTCATTTCTTTCATACTTACAAACCTCTAGTTATGTTGGTTTGGAACCTCTAGTTTTTCTCCCTATTACTGGGATGGTTCTGTATTGGTTTCTATTTGATATCTTTCTGTCAACTTTTACATCCAGAATGGAAAGGCAATGTCATGAAGATGAGCTGAAAAATCGCTCTACAAAGAAGGGTTCAGATGCAGACCAAAACAGAGTATGCTACTCTGCATTGTATATTTTGCCTTGTTTTATGTCTTTGTACTTATTTGTTTTGTATATATGCAATTGTTTTTGCAAAATTATGTTTTTTACTCTATTTTTTTCTTATGCACTTTTCAAATATGCTATTTCCCCAATAATTGTGACAAACCATTTTTGTTGTTGTAAGGCCACAAGTCCAAAAGCCCAAACAAAGGAAGTATCAAATTTACAAGTTTTAGGACCTGCAGGAGAAATTACCGCTGGTATGGATCTGCTGCACTAGTATATTTTAAAGTTTTTTAGTTGGACGCATAAATAGCTTCTGTCAACTTATTTTGTCGATTTTAAAAGTTTATAATGGATGTATTTTTCATATTTAATGCTTGTTTGCTCTGCCAAAGGTTTTCTGTTTAAAAAACGTTCAAAAGCAAATGACTGGAGCAAGCGATGGTTTGTTCTAAATGAGAAAATTGGAAAGGTTGGTAATATCTGGATTGTCCTAAGCAACTTATGTCCCTTAAAACCACTTCAATTTTGTGTTAACATTCTTTTTACTATTTTGATGGTGGCATTAAAAATAATTATTTTATCCAGCTTGGATACACCAAGAAACAAGAGGAGACACATTTCCGGGGCGTCATCAATCTGGAGGTAGTAAATAAATTCAGTGCTCTTTGGTTTTGATTCTTCTGGTTGTCATTTGGGTAATTGGTTTATAGAGATGCAATATGTTTCTCCAAAATAAGCTGATTGCAGAAGAAAATTACATATGGTTGGTTTAGCTCTGATATCATTTATTTGGCAATTTTTCCATCATAGGTTTGTTGCTGGGAGATAGAAATACCACATAATCATTGCTTTGTCTTACAATTGTATCGCCTTTTCCTTATTACTGCCTGCAACTTACAGGACTGTAATCTTGAGGAGATTTTAGATGAGGAAGATCCTCCAAGAAGCTCTAAAGATTCTAAAAAGACAAACGGGCCAGATTTTGGAAAAGCTCCTAGTCTTATTTTCAAGATTACTCATAAGGTTGCTTACAAAAATGTTTTAAAAGGTAAATTGACATCAGTTTTCTAATTGGTAACAGGTTATTTCTTTGCCTACTCTTCACTGCTTGTTCATTAATCACTTTGACAGCTCACAACGCTGTTATACTGAAGGCTCAAAGTATGACTGACAAAACTGAATGGGTCACCAAGATTAAGAGCATTGTTGACTCAAAAGGGGCTTCTGCAAAGAGAAAAAATGTTTCAGAAGGTGGTTTACCAATGAGGCAAAGCCATTCAGATGGTTCTCTAGTGTATGCTTCAAAAAAAGATGGTTCCCTAGTAAGTAAGAAACTTTACATGTTTATTTTATCAAAAAGTTGCATGATGCCTGGATTTGTTTCTGCTTTTATTTTACCAACTTCAGCTTGTTAATATATTTTTCTTAAAAATAGCTTATCACCAGGATTTTGAAAACCAGCATCTAGATTAATTAATTACATGGCATCTGTATCTTATTCTTGTAATATTTACCATTCTTATGTTTACTATCCTTTCAGGACACAATACTCAGAAAACCTGTGGATCCTGAAGAAGAGCTTAGATGGATATCTCAAGAAGTCCGCGGATACGTGGAAGCTGTTCTCAACAGTCTTGCAGAAAACGTCCCCAAGTTAAGCATCCTCAATCTTGTTGAACCTTTCCTGATCTCCTATTCACATCTTTCAGTGTCTTACTAATCCTTTTGAGCAGGCTGTAGTTCTCTGCCAAGTGGAGAAGGCAAAGGAAGACATGCTTAATCAGCTCTATACTTCCATAAGGTTAGTGCTATCAACATATTATATGTACTTGAGCAAGCAATACATGCTTGTTTAGGACACCCAATACATATTTCTTGTTCATTGTGTGATCTTCCTATGTCGTTTGAGCATCTGATAGTTAAAACACACCTTCATTATGTTTCATTAAGCAATATGGTGATTCAATTTGCTTTTTAGCTTGGATTGGAAGTAGTAGTACATATGGTTCTGTTTCTTTTTGAGCAAAACATATGATTCTATTTCTGAAGAAAAATGGAAAATTCTGCTTGTCAATATGTTGAGTTGGGTGTCAGTTGCTGGTTGCTGATATTATGGTAATAATGTATGTTCACTTTGGTTGAACTTGTATGGTTCTGCTATGTTGTTGCGACATCCACTGTCTTGCCCAGTGTAGTTTGCGTATGGATGTCTGTTATCAAATTGAATAGCGCATGTTAGTTTCTTAGAGCTACTTATTAATGCATGAGTGAATGTGCAGGACTAAGCAATAGATTAGCTCTGTTCTGTATTTTTCTTTGGTTTATGATTGTTTTGAGATGATAACTGCAAGTGCTTCACTGCGACATCCACTGTTTGTCAGAGTAACCTCGTAGCAGATGATTGTAGAGATTCTAGTCAATTGATGCCGATAACTTTCGATAATAATAGGAAAAGCAACTAATGTACAACTGTAATCTGTGGTTAGCACGCAAAGCATAGTCAAGATTGAAGAGTTAATCCAGGAGGACCACAATGTGAAGCGTAGGCGTGAAAAATTCCAAATGCAATCATCCCTTCTTTCCAAGGTTATTCGCTTACTCAGTATCCATGACACTCGCTCAGCCACTTCCAATTGGTCAAATGATTCTGCTGGATCAGGTAAGGTCATTCTTGTTCCTTGTGTGAATTGATGTACATTTGGGGACTGCTCCCTGCACTGCATGAAAATTTGTCTGAGGATTGTCCATGATCATCATCCAATGCCCTAAGGCCTTTGAAAATTTGGCAGGCTGTTCCTTTTCTTTTTTCATTTCTGTACTGTTCCTTTTCACGTTTCTGTACTGTTCATTTTTACGTTTCTGCACAGCTTTGTTTTTCTTTGTCTGTTTTGTCTTGATATTACTTCTTTCATTGTTGAAAAGCACTTAATTTTTTTTGTCAAAAAATAACAGAGATAAGAAATACCCTTGATCAATGAACCTTGCAGTTATTATATGTGATACATGTTCTGTGACTTTTGCCCTTTTTCAAGATGTTATGTGGCTTTTGTCTGTACTATTCTTTCCTTAATGTATGGCAGAGTTCCTGCCCTTTCCCTTCAAAAAAAAAGCTATCTCATAACTGATTTTATGACAATCCTACTAATTCTAGAGGGCTATATTTTTGACACCTTATAAGCATGATTTAGCATTGAACCTAGACCTTTTAATGGGAAACATTGAAATTAGACCTTGAATTCTTATTGTTTGCTTTATTACCTTATTCTCTTCTACGTTAACCATACTCTTCTAAATTTACTTTTCCTCGTCTAGGACTGGCTAGGACTAGAACAATACAGTTCAGATTGGTTATTGTTGCATTGCCAGAATACTTGTTCTATGTGTTAGGAGATACTGAGTTGCCAGTTCATGTCTTGCAGAGAGTAGCCCGAGGACCAGCGGGCAGTCCGGAGATGAACGGAAATCTGCATTTGATGCTGGAGCCAATGGCCCTAGTTGGTCAAGATCCAGCACGGCTAATGGCCATGGTCGTCGAAACAGTGATTCAGCACAAGATGGTGATTCATCTGCTGGAACAAACACTGGGATCCGCTGCGTGCCAAGTCGAATGCCGCCGCCGCCGCCAACACAGGGTGGCTGACTGGGGTACAGCCATTAGCGGCTTCTTTTTTAGTTGCAGGGAGCATATGTCTTGGCTCCTGCAAATGTTCTAATTGAGCAACTGATTCAGAGTTTTCAGAAGAATTTAAAACCGTTAGAACTGAACCGATGAAGCTTGACTGAAACAAATAAGATCCATAGGCCTGTGAACCGCAGAAACTGTTGATAATAGATGGTGATGTAGGTTTCTGTTCTTTTCCACTTGGATTAGTGCTGTAGGTTAATCCAGACTGATATCGAGACTAGGCATTGGCACGTTGCCATCATCTGATCTGTTTTTGTTTACAGAGCTGTAAAGTTTTGCTTCTGTAATAACTGTCTGTTGCTTTTGAGTTGTTTTATACTTTTATTCTCCATTTTTTCGGCTACTCTGTTCAGTTCGACCATATAAAGCAGGAGCTTATGATTGCTTTAGGTGGCGTTTGGTTAGGTAGATAGGATATGATCATCTATGGATTCGGAGTCATCTAATTGTTTGAATGAGTGGATGGATGGGATATAGTTATCTAGTTTTTTGAAATATTCCCTCAAAATGCTGGATAAAGTCATAAAAAACCGGATTGACTCATCCAGCTTGTTGCATGAAGAGGTGTACTCAGTCAAATTCAAATTTCGCCGAAGTGTACTCGGTCAAATTCAAATTTCAGTCAAATTGTGGTCATATTTTGTTCAAAAATTCAAATTTCGATCAAATTTTATCCAAAAAATTCAAACTGAAATTCGAAACATTGATTACAACTGGCCCATCTATCCTCATCCATCCAACAAAACAAAAAAATAATCCTATCCATTCTCATCCATCCAACCAAGTAAAAAATTGGTTTATCCTTATCCATCCAACCAAATAGCCACCTGGATAGCTCCATCCCATCCAGACTAAATGGTTATATTCCATTCAACCTCATCTAGGCAACCAATTGCACTCTTATTGTCCGTATAGGACTACGACAAGGTTTGATAATCCTTGGTTCGGATGTACCTGGATCTAATTTTTGGCGAGTCTCCTTGAAGGTCACATTGACAGGTCTCTTCTTTACAGCCTGCTTTCTTCTTTTTTTGCACTCTTTTGTTGCTCTTTTACAATGTGTTGCTTGGAAGTTGGAACAGCATTAGTAGGTCAAGCAGGCTCGATATAAGTAAATGTGCACTCATCTTGTACTGGCATCTTCAGTGTACAGGTTATGGGCCAAGTTTTTCACGTGTATCAAAAATTATACATTGAGTTTAGGTGGGCTTTGGCTCATCCATGCTAAGAAAAAGAAACAACTTACTATATCACAAAGTGGGAAGTCATAAGCGGGACCTAAATCATGTGCACATATTCAAAGGGGGAATCATCACAGAGAGGTTAAATTTACTTTTTTTCAGCACACTCTTCCCCTTCTTTCCATCCCCTCCATCCAAAGGATAAACCACATATAAGCTAAAAATAATTAAAACTGTTGAGAAACCCTGAAGCCCACCGAAGGCCCATGTGGTCCCTAATGCCAAAACCCTAGAGAGCGCTATAAAAGGAGGAGGGGGGTCCCCCCCATGTACACGTAATTCATTAGCAATAAAGAATTTCGCTTTCGCTCTCCCTAAACACGTGTCTCTCTCTTCGTTTCTCCACTTCAGATCTGTTGGGAACCCGGACTATTCGATAGCGAGGTTCCTTAACACGTTATCGCACGAATTGCTCTACGGAGATCAGATTGAAAAGGTGAGAAAAGGTGGGATTAGCGTTTGAATCTAATCGTTCTTTTCTATGCATGCATCTATCCTACGTGGCACGGTTACACGAAGAACGAAGCGCCTAAACGACGGCCACGCGACATGAATTCACCGTTCATCCGAGAAAAAGAAAGGCTATCGCCTCGGTTTCACAAGACGAAGCGCGACGATGCCGCCAAGTGCCGCTCGCTCTTGGCGCGCCAGGCGCCCGTCGGCGCGCATGAAGCCACGCCGCCTCGTCGGACGCACCGCCAAGATCGCGCGCTGCCGCCGCCACGGCTTGCACCGCCGCTTCGGCCCGCCCGCGCTGCGCTCGCCACTCGCCACCGTCGCGCGCAGCCTCGGCTCGAAGCCGCAGCCGGCCGACGCCGCGGCCGTTGCTCGCCGCCGCCAGCGCCAAGACGCCACGGCTCGCGGCCGATTGGCGCGCCGCCCAACCCGTGTTTCGCCAAGACGAAGCCGCCGCACTGCAGACGCCATGGCTCGCGGCCGGATTAGCGCGCCACCCCACCAGTGCTCGTTTAAGACGAAGCCGCCGCAGCTCGGCACGCCACGGCTTGCGGCCGGATCGGCTGCCGCCTCGGCCCGGTTACCCACGTCGCGCCGCGCCTGCGGCTCACCTACCTCGCCATCGCCCCCGCCCGCCTCGGCTCCAACACCAAGAGTCGGGCGGCAGGTGGAAAGGAGGAAGCGGAAGGGAACCGCGTGGGCGTAGTAAGCGCGGGCGCGCGAAGCACAAGGAAGCCGCGGCGAACTAAAAGAAACGCGGGAGGAGAAGAAAATGGCGCGCTAGAAACCCTAGCCGTGCGCTTTGTTGTGCAGGGAGCGGCCAACAAAGCCGAGGCCTTCAGCGGCAGGCGGCCCAAGCAGAGCCCATGGCCACGGTTAGCCGAGTGAAAGAAAAAAAACACCGCCAGCGGCCGTTCGCCGGAGAAAGGAAAAAGAAAAGAAGAAAAGAAAAGAGAAAAAAAAATGCAGAAAAAAAAATTGCAGAAAATTTTGAAAAATTGCCAGAAAATCAAGAAGATTTATTTGGCTCTGTTTTCAAATTTTCTTGCTTTATTTCTCTGTTTTATGAATTTTTCTTTATGTTTTTTTTTGAATCTTTTGCTTTATTTTATATAATGCAATGCACATGTATTTAATTTTCTGAAATTTATGCTTTTCGCAACCATTTTCTATCAGATTACACGCAGTAATCTAAACCAGAATTTTGAAATCATGCGGATGTCCGCATTGTGAACCGTGAGTTTGAAGAACGGCCCCTTGCGGTCGTAACTACCTCACTTGGGCATCGGACGTAAAGATTGTTCTTGGGGCAAGAAGCTCCGCTCAATGATTGGTCTAGGGTCCTCGCGGGACGCAAAACCTACCGAAAGCGTAACGATCAAGCTCTGATTTTCGAGGCACCACCTCTCAGCCACTCTAAAGAATGAATATATGGCTGAGGAGAGTGCACTTGAGCTTTGGACTGCACTTCAGAAGCGGTTCGAAAAGCTCAAGTACACTATCTTGCCCCAAGCACAGCAAGATTGGGTACGCCTGAGGTTTGCGAGACTTGAGCGGTGGCGAGTACAACCGCCTTGCATGAATTTGTACCAATCTCTCTATGTGGCAAGAAGATCACCGATGAAGAGAAGATTGAGAAACTCTCTACCTTCCACCCTAATGCTATCCAGAGTGCACGCAGTTTATCGCCGGACGCATACAAGGAGTATAGCGAATCGATTGATGTAATGCAAGTTGCGGAATCGCAAGACGATGTTCTCTGAAAGAACTATGTCTCGCACCCACTGGACGAGGCATCGCATCAAGTCAATGCCAATAGCTACAAGGTGAGAAAGCTCACTCATAGAAAGAAGGGCAAACAGGGTGGAAAAGAGAGACCCCAGGCCAAAGAAAAGTCCAAAGCCCCTGTGAAGAGGGATGACAAAGAAAAGACGCACGCCAAGCCGTATGGACAGCAGAACCAGACGTGCTTCAAGTGTGGCACTTGGGGACATTGGTCGAAGATATGTCGAGAATCCAAGGAAGCGATCAACGCATATCAGACTAAGAAGAAGGCAAAGGAAAACGCCCCCGCAGAGGCGCACTTCGCCAACATCGGTGAAGATGATGTCATGGATGTAGACACCCCACTTGCCTCATCCTCACAGAATAGCCTGGACATCGATGCTGCAGCCATGATTATGGCAAATGAAGAGAAAACTTCTGCAGATGATATAGAAGCAGAAATTAATGCATATTTTACAGATTCTGTTTAATGCATTTCTTTTAGATTATGGTTGTTAGCATTTTTCTTTGAATAAAGGGTTGTAAGCTCTAGAAGAGCATACTTCTTTCTTGAATAAATACGCAATTTATTCTTTATTCCAATATTCTTCAATTTTGCAAGTAATATTTGGATTGTTTTGCCTCTATCTGATTAGAATTATATTTCTTTTATCTAGAAATCGTGTAGCGCCCAAATGGAAGAGATATGCATTGTTGATAGTGGCACAACAAATACCATCTTAAGAGAGTCTAAGTATTTCCAGTCGATCACGAAGAACGCTGGAAAGATTACTACGATCGCAGGAAGCGACTCATATGTAATCGGCTCAGGAAGAGCCACTATTATATTGCCTATGGGTACAACTTTGGTAATTGAAGAAGCCCTTTTGTACCTCGAATCAACACGCACTCTCTTAAGCTTTAAAGACATCCGCGCCAATGGTTTTCACGTGAGAAACCAATGAAGAAAATGGCAAAGAATACTTGTGCATTGTGAAGCACGCGGCATGTGGAAAAATGGTATTAGAAAAATGTCCCTCATATGAATCTGGGTTGTACTACACGAATATTCATGCACCCGAAGTGTATACTTCCTTGAAGACTGTTTTTAGAAGCTCAATTATTTTCTTTATGGCATGGTAGATTAGGTCATCCTGGTCTTAGAATGATGAGAAATATAGTGAACAACTCACGTGGTCATGGCATAAATGTTAAAAATTTCCGAATCATGAAGATTTTGTGTGCCTGCATGTGCCACCGGAAATTAATAACTAGACCCTCTGTCATGAAAGTGCAAAGTGAAATCCTGCATTCTCGAACGCATCCAGGGGATATTTATGTCCGATTCAGCCCCGTCGGGCCGTTTCGATACTTTATGGTGCTCATCGATGCTTCCTCGAAATGGTCGCATGTATGCTTGTTGTCAACAAGAAACCATGCTTTTGCAAAGCGATCTCGCAGATCATAAGAATTAAGAACGCTTTCCCGATCATCGCGTGAAGTCCATTAGAATGGACAATGCCGAGAATTTACTTCAAAGGCATTTGATGATTATTGCACAAAGAACAGGATAGCATTGAGCACTCCGCATCGCACGCTCATACGCAGAACGGACTAGCGTAAGCACTAATAAAGAGGATTAAGTTCATTGCCGCACCGCTTTTGCAGAGTTGTAACTTGCCCAACACTTGTTGGGGACACGCGATCTCGCACGCAGCAGCTCTTATCAATTTTAGACCGTCGGCCTACAACATCCATTCTCCTATGCACTTGTGCACGGATCATCCCAAGATCTCCCATCTTAGAAAATTTGGGTGTATGGTATATGTACCTATACCACCCCTCGTGGATCGCAATGGGCCCTCTCCGCAAGTCTGGGATATACGTTGGTTATGAGAGTGCATCCATAATCGTATTTAGAACCCATGATGGAGATTTGCATACTGACCGGTTCATTGATTGCATCTTTGACGAGGATCGCTTCCGTCATTAGGGAGGAAATCAACCTTTGGATGAAAAATGCCGGAAATCATATGGCATTCCACCGATCCCGCACATGACCCCGCACTAATGAAGCAAATCAAGAAGTCGAGAAGATAATTGATTTGCGAATTTAGCAAATGAATCGCTGATCATTTTGTGATCCAAGGGCGTGGTTAAGTCGCATGTACCCGCAAGGAATGCACCGAGAGGGTGGAAATACCAAAGAAAATAGAAGGTATCCTCAACCTGCTCAGAGGCCTCAAAGAAAAGAGCAGTAATCGACTCCTCAAACCCAAAGTACCGGAGACGTCTGAGAAAAGCAAGGCGAGAGAACTTACCACAACCAATCACGAAAATGCCCCAAGGAAAGAAGGGAGCAGTTGAGACTGCACCGGAAAGAAGCCAACAGAAAGGCAATTCGGACTTGAATCTTCCACCGCAGGAAGCCGAAAATAATGTATGCGCACACATAGGCGATGAAAAGCTAAAGGAACTTGCTCTGCGATAGGGAAAAGCAGCGAAGAGCAAGTAGAAGTGCATGAAGCACCCCATGAAGAAATGGCCATAAACTTTGTAATAACGGAGAATCCTGAATAGAGCAACGACCAACGTTGATGCATACTTTGCAAAGAAGATTGCCTCGATCATTGATCATGATCCCGAGCCCGCATCTCTAGCGAGTGCAAGAAAAGGCTAGATTGGGAAGAATGGAAAAGGCAATCAACTGCAGAGTTAGTCTCTCCGAACAAGAGAGAGGTGTTTGTCAGATGCCGCACACCTCCCCATATAAGCCCGTGAGGTCACAAATGGGTCTTTGTTCTAAGAGAAATGAAAACAACGGTTGTAAGGTACAAAGCAAGGCTTGTAGCTCAAGGTTTCACTCAACGTCCCGGAGTTGATTATGAAGAAACCTATTCTCCGGTCATGGGAGGAATTACCTTTAGATATATGATCTCAATGGCGTCAACTTGAAGTTGAGAATGAAGGCGATGGATGTTGTCACAAAGATACCAGTATGGAAACTTGGATTCGGAGATATACATGAAAGTCTGGAAGGAATTCCTATCCCAACCAAGATGGAGCAAATAGAAAACATGCAGTGTGAAATTGGAGAAATCACATGTATAATTTCAAGCGATCAGAAGAATGTGGTACAATCGCTTGAGTGACTTTCTCTGCAAGAAAGGCTACACAAACAAATGAAGATTGTCCATGTGTGTTTATACAATGATCCCGAATGGATTCTCAGATAATCTCCGTCTATGTAGATGACTTGAACATCATTGGGACGGATGAAGAAATTGAAGAGGCATGCTCATACTTGAAGTCCGAGTTTGAAATGAAGGATTTGGGTAAAACCAAATTTTGTTTAGGCTTGCGGCTTGAACATGTCCAAGGAGGAATCTTGGTACATCAATCAACCTACACGCAAAGTGTTGGAACGATTTGGATTTGAAAAAGCATATCCTGCGAAGACTCCAATGGTGGAAGGTCACTCCAAGCAGACCTAGATCCATCTGCACCTAGAGAAGAGGGGAGGAAGTCCCGGGAGCAGAATTCCCATATCCGAGTGCAATTGGAGCGCTCATGTACCTTGCGAATAGCACTAGACCGGACATTGCGTCATTTGTGAATTTGCTAGCTCGATGCAGTCTGAGTAACCCACCAAAAGGCATTGGAAAGGGATCAAGGACATCTTCCGCTACCTCCAAGGAAGCAAAGACCTCGATGCATTTTTGAAGAAATAATGAATTGAATTTGGTTGGCTATGCCGATGCTGGGTATTTATCGGACCGCATCTTGGCAAGTCCCAAACCGCTATGTTTTCCTATGTGGAGGAACATCAATTTCTTGGAAGTCGTCTAAGCGGACTCTTGTCTCGACGTCGACAAACCACTCGTAAATCATCGCTTTGTATGAAGCATCGCGTGAATGTGCATGGCTCGGAAGAATGGTTCACCACATCCGAAGTCATGTGGTTTGAACATTGAGCAAACTCCACGATAATTTATGAAGATAATGCACTGTGTTGCCCAAGCACAAATGGGTTATGTGAAGAGCAATCTCACGAAGCATATCAACCCCAAGTTCTTCTATGCTCATGAATTGCATAAGATGAATGAGATTAAGATATTGCATACTAAGTCATGTGAAAATCTTGCAGATTTGTTCACTAAATCACTCCAAAGATCTACCTTTGAAAGGTGCGTGAAAGGAATTGGGATGATGAGACTTAGAGAAGTGCAGATTTCGGGGAGATATTTCACATACTCCCACATGAATCTCAAGATGAATTATGAATACCCAACATGAATCTCAAGATTAGCATTTGAAGTTGGGAGAATTGTACTCTTTTTCCTTAGCAAGTTTTTCATGAAGTTTTCTTGCATAAGGTTTTAACGAGGCAATTCGTGCAACATAGTAAGCGTATGCTATGTGCTCTTTCTTCAAGTATTTTTCCCACTGGGTTTTTTGGAGTTTTAATGAGGCATATGCATCTCATGCAAAGGGCCCAGGGGAGTGTTGAGAAACCTGAAGCCCACGAAGGCCCATGTGGTCCTAATGCCAAAACCCTAGAGAGCGCTATAAAAGGAGGAGGGTCCCCCATGTACACGTAATTCATTAGCAATAAAGAATTTCCGCTTTCGCTCTCCCTAAACACGTGTCTCTCTCTCTTTCTGTTCTCCACTTCAGATCTGTTCGGGAACCCCGGACTATTCGATAGCGAGGTTCCTTAACAAAAACAACGTCCTCCCCTCTGTTGTCGGGAAAATTTTGTTATATGCCACTCCTTATTTGGCGTTCTAGGATTTGCCACTCGTAATTGATTATTTATTTACTCTGGATCTCGATTTGCCACCTTTGAGCTTGAATTGTCTTCCTCCTCCTTCTCTTACCTCCTTACTCGTCCATCCATGGCCGCCGCTTGATAAAAGCAAGCTCTCAGTTTGGTATTCTATCCCTCCTCACCCCCAATTAAGCCCGGCACTTCAATATACATTTTCCCCAGTCCCTGCTACCACCCTCCCTTCTTCACTTCAGTGCCAGTGCCACCACATCTACCTCGCCACCACCGCTGCTTCACCAGATCCACGTCGCCCACCACCAAAGAGTTGCCACCAAGCACTCCACTTACACCGCCATGCATGCCACCCAGAGTTCGTTGTCTCTTTGTCGTGCCTGCCACTCTCTGGTGAGCCTTTGGCATAAGCTCGGCCAAAGACACGGTGAGCGGTTGCAGTAGGGCTGGGATCGCGGAGCGGTTGGCGCGGTGGTCCTGGAGGTAACCATGGCGGCCACAAGCTCCTCACAGCAATATACAATCCAGTTGTACTGTCGACGAACGTTACTGCCAAATCCTACCCACCGCTGAGGCGTAGCGCGACAGTGGAAGCATCCTGCGACGGCTCTCTGCCTCCTCTCGCCTTGACGGCCTTCTCTTGCCTTCCATCATGCTGGGCTGTAGAGGCGTGTGCGGCGATGGCGATGTTGGTGAGCGGCGCAACAGAGACCGAGCATTTAGCAGCATGCGGCGGCTACGCGTGGCCGTCAACAACCAAGAAGGTTGACAGGTGGGTCTATGTACCTTTTGCATTGTGTTAGGCTTTGACCCTGAATTCCGTTTTTTTTATTGCTTAGCCTCTCCTCCAATTAATAGTCGGATCCGCGGCTCTAAGAAGTAGAACTAACAAAATGCTTATAGCCTCTCCTTTGTGACTTTCTGAGCACGCTGCCAATGCCCTTGGCGGATCATTTGTGTGCCCCTCTTTGCAAGCTTCATCTCAAAATGAGCCGAGCAGTGCTTCAATCCTTTCCCTCTCAATACAAGTAGCACAAATCTTGAACCAAGCGAAGGGATAATTAATTACTATTTACCATTCGTTCATGCTTTAATATTTATGCAACTGTCAAAAAGAAAAGTATAGAAGCACCTAGATCTCAAATGAGCAATCGATTAGATACGACGACTGTTCGGTCCAGGCAACATGTCCATGAACTGACAGCAAAGAAAACATGCCTGGCGGGACCCAGTGGTCATCTTCTCCCAGAGGTGGATCCAAAGGGGTGGGCTCCCAGCCCCTCCACAGTTGGCCACCTGCACTAATGTTGTATCGCTATTTTATTGTTTTATTTATTGTGAATTGATGTGATTTTTGTCTTTCTATTTAATGTTTTTGTAATAATTTAATATTAAAGTATGTTAGCTTGCTTTCTTTGTTAGTTATCCTAAAATTTTTAAATAACACGTCCTAAATTGTTTGATGAAATACTTATGGATATAATTAACATATATAGTACATTTGTAAGGTTTGAATATAGAAAAAAATCATGACATCAACTAAAGAGAGGAGACATACATGTGGATCTAAAGGTGTGTAAGATTGCAAGGACCTTGCCACCGATTGCTTGTTTGTCTTTGTATTTAGTGCGATGTAATTCATAAGATTTTAACTGAATTGACTTCCCTAAAGTTAGTACTAATTCTTCCCGGACCTTGAACTTAACTCATAAGGGCATGTACAATGGTACATATCAGTTGTCTGTAAGACTATGCCACATAGGATTTTAGGTGATATAGAGGAGAGAGAAATCTGTTATCTTATTTAACAGACGATTTTATAGACGACTTTACATTTTATGTACCATTGTATTGACATTCTGTTAATTAGATGAGAGATCATTACAAACAACTATATAGACGATATATTGTATAAGTTATTTTTAATGCTGTCTATAAATAATATAGAGATATATTATAGATAGCTGCCGTCTGTATCCAGCCCCGGCCCCACATGCAGCGAGCCACCAAGCTGCCTCCCATTTCAAACGCATGATGGTCATACAAGCGGGCCCACAGCCAGGAAACGGCTCGGCGGGTCCCAGCTGTCATCCACCAGCAGCGGCTCCGGCCCCATCCACGCCACGCCATGCCATGGAGACTCTCCTCCGCGCGCGCACGTGAGAAAGCAACCACACCGGAACGCATGACACCAGGTGTAAATGTTCGGGCCCCACCACTTTCCGGCTCCACCTGCAGCGACCGAGCACTCCCATTTCCTCACACGCTCCTCCGTGCACGCCGCCGCACATGACAGCCCACACAGGCCACAGCACCCTCCATGACCCAGCCAGCCAATTACATGTACGCTCTCGTATTATTACCCGCAGCAAATGCGCCCCGACAGGTGGGACCAGGGGCTGACGTGGCAGAATATGGTACCGTATGTCAGTGTGCATACCTTGCCTCGCTTGTGGTAAGTAGGAAAAACGAGAGCGCCTCCTTTCCCACACCGGGATTATCCTGGAATACGCCTTTAAATACCCCCCTCCAATCCCCTCCTCCTCCCGACCTCCCCCATAGCACAGCTTGAGCGGGCGCGACAAAGCGAGCGAGTAGGTTAGGCTGGTGTTCGATTCGTTCTGTGAGGGAAGCCATGGCACCACTGAGGGCCGCGCGCGAGCTCGAGGTGGAGGGGGACGCCCGGATCTCGGAGGTGGCCAAGTGGGCCGACGAGGCGGGGGGAGAGCCATCGTCGACGGCGACGGATGAGGTGGTGAGGATGCTACGGTTCGGGAGGAAGCAATTCAGGCAGTTGCCAGGGGCAGGGAAGAGGCGGCAGCAGCGGGGGCGGTTGAAGGCCGCGCCGGCGCTCCGGGATCTGGCGCATGGGAGCTCGCCGTCGCAGGCCCTATCGGGAGGTTTGGAGGACTCAGCGGTGAATGGGACGGCGGAGAAGCTCGAGATCTGCGGTTACGGCGGCGAAGGCAACGTGGTGAAGGTGAGAAAAGAAACTCTTTTGTGGTTCCCTTTGGTTGCTTTGTCATGCAGAAGCTGGTGGTTTTGGTGGTAAGCTGTCGTGGTGGTGGTCATTTCGGAAGCTTTGCTTGTACTTTGTACGTCTCAGACTAGGAGGAGGAGGGGACCCCCGAGGGGGCCGCGTGAGCTCAGGGCTCTGGGCATCCAGATCCGGGAGGTGGGAGGAGGATCTCTGTCGCCGTGGGGGGAGGTGGCGTGTGCGCTCCGGTCTGGGAGGAAGCGGCTGTCACCGTGTGCGCTCTGGTCCGGCAGGAAGCGGCTCAGGCATCTGCTGAGGACGGCGTCGGCACGGGATCTGGTGGCTTCGAGCTCGCCTGCCCCGTCGTCGGGAGGCGTACCGCGGGTGGCGCCGCGCTACAGCGTCGAGATGATGGAGGAGGAGGAGGTGGCCCCGCAGCACGCCGCGGCCGAGGTGGGGGAG
Source organism: Otatea glauca (assembly GCA_036346275.1). NCBI lineage: Eukaryota > Viridiplantae > Streptophyta > Magnoliopsida > Poales > Poaceae > Otatea > Otatea glauca. The sequence goes on from CM070725.1 coordinate 33,157,879, forward strand.
GTGGAGGCGCGGCCCGCCGAGGGCGAGGAGGAGCCGACGGTGGACGTCACGGCGGAGAGCAACGACAACGTGGCGAAGGTGAGAATAGAGATCCCCTTTCCGTTCCCACTCGTCTTTGTAGACTGCCATTTTTGTTGCTTCTGCATGCAAGAGGCAAGAGCTAGCTGTACGGGGCGATCGTTTTTAGAAACTTTATAGTGCTCCCGCTTTCCAGTGTGCACAGTGCGACGGCGCGAGGGACGGCCCCGAGGGGGCGGCGGCGGCGTGCGCGCGCTGCGGCGAGGGGACCTACTGTGCCGCCTGCGACGTCGACAAGAACCATAGGTACGAACCTCCTGGTAGTCTAGGGCGGTAGTCCTCGTCGCCCTAGCTAGTCCCATCAAATCAATCCCTTTCTCCATCTATCCATATATTTCTCCCTTCCCTTTTACCCATCAATTGTTTCTTGCTGTCGCAACTGTGTCATGGATGCACATTTCTTCTACTTTGGTAGGTGCCAAGTAGGGATCTCAGAGCCCCAGAAGAGCAAGAATGCATGCTACATGTTGCACTACCTGCTGCCGTGCTTGTCGGAGCTCAACAAAGAGCAACAGGCCGAGAAGGAGACGGAGGCCAAGATCCAAGGTAAATATACTCCCAAGTCATAAGCCCTAGCTAGAGAGATCTTTACAACAACATGAACAATCTATGTAATCTACCTGCTGGAGACCTGTGAGCCTTATCTTTTTTATCCCCAAATTCACAGGGGTACCCTTGTCCAATCTGAGCATAGAGCAGGCTGTCTACCAGAAAGATGAGAGGGTCTTCTGGTACGTACGAACTGCATGCTCCTGTGTTATGCATGCATGGCGCAATGCTGCTTCTACCATTTTCCGAACGATTTTATCGACCTTTGCTGACACCCGCTTGCTTTCTTTCCAATCTGCACCAGCAACAACTGCCACACTTCGATCTACGATCTCCACAGGAGTTGCCCAGATTGCGGCTATGAACTGTGCATCCTCTGCTGTAAGGAGCTTCGCGAGAACCGTCTCCGAGGTTGCTGCGAGGAGATCGACAGCGATTTCCCCGACTATGGATTCGACTACTTGCATGGCGGCGAAAGAGGGCAGCCAGACACATCAAATGTTGAAGATACAAAGGGCTTGTCAAGAACGGGAACGAAACCTAAAATAGCCGAGTGGCTGGCTACAACGCAGGCCAATGTTGCTACAGACGGTAGCATCCCTTGTCCTCCAGCCGAGCTTGGTGGATGCGGTGGTCCTATTCTCAATTTGAAGCGGTTCTTTCCAGAAAACTGTCTCTCAGATCTTGAAGCAGAAGCCTCTACTTTGTATGCTACATTTAATATGTTCGAGCCTGTTGATGTAATGACTGACGACGATGCCCACGTTTGCTCCTGCTCGAGCAGTGGTGAGAGAACAAAAGAAGCTGCTTCCAGGGAGCATTCAACAGATAATTGCATATATTACCCGTCATCGGATGATAGCAAGCCAGACGACCTCAAGCACTTTCAGAAACACTGGGTGAGAGGAGAACCGGTGGCTGTTCAAGGCGTACTCCAAAAGATGTCAGATTTAATCTGGGAGCCACGAAATATGTGGTCTGAGATACATGCCGAGGCTACGGGTTCGGATCAAGAGAATTTTAAGGGCCTTAAGGCTATAGATAGCCTTAACTCTTGTGAGGCGAGTAGCTTATTTTTTGTTAACTCTGCTAGTTTTTCATTAACTATTTACTGTTATTTTCTAGTTTAAATGATATATATATATATATATATATATATATATATATATGCTCCATTTTTTTATGAGCTAGTTGTTTGTTTGAAGTGAGGAAGTTAAATTATACGTACAGATATATACTGTAGGGTTTCTAAACCATCAATGTCTTAAAGAGTTAGTCAAAAGACTCATTTCCCGCTACATTGATGTGGGCCTTTCCTAGCTGTCTATCTACATCACGCAGCTGGAGTTAAAACTTGTTGTTTCTGCTCAACTTTTTCTTATATATCTTCTTTTGTTTTACGATATAAAAAAGCTAATGTTTGCATTTTATGTTTTCCAGGTCGAAATAGACAGTCGTGAGTTCTTCAAAGGGTATTATAAAGGTCGAATGTATCCCAACCGTTGGCCTGAAATGCTTAAGCTGAAGGATTGGCCTACTTCAAACCACTTTGAAGAGCTTTTGCCCAAACATAACGATAAATATATCAACTCATTGCCTTTTCAACCATATACTAACCCAAAATCTGGTTTCCTCAACGTTTCCACATTCCTTCCCAGTGGCGTAATAAAGGTTGATTTGGGCCCAAAATCATATATAGCATATGGCTTCACGCAAGAGCTTGGTAGAGGAGATTCTGTTACAAAGCTTCATTGTGACTTAACTGATGCTGTAAGTGAGATAACTTTATGACCTAACAACTGAAAAGCTACATATACCATGATTCATTGATACGTATTGAGTGGTTACACCTTCACTTATCTTACTATTCCAATTACTCTGCTAAATAAATATTTTAATCACCTTTACTACATGAAATGATAGTCCTTCGATCCACTTTCATCTTATTTGCCTAGCTTTCAATGGCTGTTTCACTTGTTTGTGTATTGTTAGGTGAATGTATTGATGCATACTGCCAAGGTTGACTCTTCTAAGTGGCAAGAACGTGCTATCACGAAGCTTAAAAGAAAACACAAAGCCCAGGATAGAGATGAACTGGGGAACATCACTGAATTAGATACGGATGGTGACACAATAGAGGATGAGGAGGGTGCTTTGTGGGACATTTTCAGAAGAGAGGATGTCCCAAAATTAAAAGATTACCTTAGGGAGCACTCAAAGGAGTTTCGCCATACACATTGTTCGCAAGTGAATAAGGTTAGTCCTTGTGTGATTAAGGAAAGTTCCTGTACTCTCTGCCATGACAATTTGTTTCTCTCTGAATTTATGTTTTGATGTAGGTGTATAACCCAGTGCATGACGAAATGTTTTTTCTAACAAAAAGGCACAAAAGGATCCTTAAAGAGGAATATGGTGAGTTGCACTAGCTGTACAATATGCAATATATACATTGTTACTATGGTATCATTCAAAACTGGTAATGTGTTCCAGGAGTAGAGCCTTGGACCATAATACAAAAGCTTGGAGAAGCAGTTTTCATACCTGCTGGTTGTCCTCATCAAGTACGGAATCTTCAGGTATATCTCCCGAACATACTCTACCGGTGTAAACATGTTCTTGTTTGTAAATGAACTGGATTGGATTGACAACTCTGTAAGTGATTGTGTTCTTTTGTTATTTTTATAGTCTTGTACGAAGATTGCCTTGGACTTTGTTTCACCAGAAAATGTTCGAGAATGCCTACGCTTAATTGAAGACTACCGCTTGCTACCTGAAAAGCACAGGGCAAAGGAAGACAAACTAGAGGTAAGACTTATGTTTATCCTCATGCTTTTTGTTGAAACATTCTTTGATAGAAATAAGGTTGAAATGATTCGATTATGAATCACAAAATTCAATTTTGTCAATTTTAAGCTAACCACTACCAATTTGGCTCTAGATATGATTTCGACTAAGACCGTAGGTCTGTCAATAGTTAGAAAATGGATATACATATCCTTGCTTTAGTTTGCAATATACTTGACAATGTTGAATGATTTTGGATTATCAAACTTTCTCCCTTGTGGCTTGGTAATTTTGAACCTCTACCTTGATATATTTCTACGTTCCCCGGATTGTTGAAATGAATTCTCTATTATATCTAGAATACCAAGTAGAAATAATGAGCCTATAGAGGGAACACTTGCATCCAGTGAATACCGCAACTGTAGGGACCTGGCTGCAAGCAACAGTGGCCATCAAATTGGCATATACACGGACAAAGTGTCCATTAAAAAAACAAAAAAAGGTTCTCCCTATCTTTATCTTTACTAATTAGATGTTGCTCTAGGAGCCCCATGTTAACTCTAGCAGATAAAAATGTTAGAAATTATCATATTAATCAGAGAAAACAAAAAACACTAGAATATTACATTAATCGGGAAAAAGAAATGATCTTGATCATCCAATTTACGGAACTTGTGTAGCCTACGGCTTGGATTATATGCGATATGTTATCCAACGGGAAGAAAATAGGAAAGGGAGCTCTATTCAAATTGCCGTACAGGCCAACATGCTAATAACCTGCGAAAGTCCTAATCCAAGTATTATTGTTCACGTAGCCGGATACAGATGTGCATCCTAATTCTCTGTATATGCACGTAGCCGTTACAACTTTGATCAATTGATTACTGAGTACTTAAAAGAAAACGAATTACACAATTAATGCTCAAGATACACCGTGTATTAACGTATTAGGAGTACGTTACCACCTTTTACCCTCTCCGGTTTTTTCTACCTTAGTCTATGTATTAATGCATTTGTGAATAAAATAAATAAGTACTACATTAATTATTACATCGAACCTACATCTTTCTATTATATATTAAAAGCTCACGAGAGTCGCTAAGAAAAAAAGAAATAGACTAGAAATTCTCACAAAAAAGCAAAATATCTTGCCCTTAATCTGATGGGCCTTATTTACAACTGCCATTGGATATTTGAGAAATAGATTAGAAATAAAACTTATGAGAGTTGCTAAGAAAAAAAAGAAATAGACTAGAAATTCTCACAAAAAAGCAAAATATCTAGCCCTTAATCTGGTGGGCCTTATACAACTGCCATTGGATCTTTGAGAAATAGACTAGAAATTCTCACAAAAAAGCAAAATATCTAGCCTTAATTTAATCTAGTGGACCCTAATAAAAAATGCATCATATTGACCATTAGATGCTATTGAGTATATATATATTATTAATTTGTAGTATAAAATCAAAATAAAAGACAAAACTTACATGGTAGGGGCAGATCGATACATCTGGATCTCATACATGATTAAGCCTGATTATAATTTTGATTAGTAAATCATAACCAACAAATCAGCACATGAACTCTGACATTACATTGGACGCACCTTGGCCTTATACAGACAATACACACCGATGTGACTCAATGCATGCAATTACAAAAAATACAAATGACCTCATGTTGGTTTAGCCATAACATAAAAGTCACGCAGCCCCAAAACTAAATTGTATTTGATTTGGTTTTTCTAAGAACTCCCTAAAAGTATATCGGTTTTGTCGAGAAACAAATAAATCAAGATATTTATTGAATATAGACTTATCCCCTAGACGCCATGGTGTTTGCTAGTGCTCCCCATCCAAATGTTCCTGAGAAAAGAGAAGGACGGGAAAATAAAAACATTGCATGAGCTCGATCTCCCTTCGAATCCTTTTACTTGTGTAGCTAGAAAAAAAAACAGAAATCGCTGCTTCTTTCTTGACGTGGAAGAGTGTGCCTCCTGATCTCCCAATCTAACTCCCACAAAATCAGGATTCCTTAGATTTGTTCTTTTTTATCTCTTGGTTCGTCTATGATAGATTCAACACCAAGTGTGGCACCGACCTGATCAAAGGAAACAATTGATGTGGTAATAGTGTTCTGGGCTTCATTAGAAGGCATTACACCCATCCTATACTGGGTCACGAGGTCAAGACCGATCCTACGGCTCTTCAATAGCATATCATGTAGAGTTGTTAAGAAAAGCTCATGAGAGTCGCTAAGAAAAAAGAGAAATAGACTAGAAATTCTCACAAAAAAACAAAATATCTAGCCCTTAATCTGATGGGTCTTATTTACAACTGCCATTGGATCTTTGAGAAATAAACTAGAAATAAAGCTCATTAGAGTCGCTAAAAAAAAGAGAGAAATAGACTAAAAATTCCCACAAAAAAGCAAAATGTCTAGCTCTTAATCTGGTGAGCCTTATTTACAACTGCCATTGGATCTTTGACAAATAGACTAGAAATTCTCACAAAATAAAATAAGATATCTAGCCTTTAATCTGGTGGACCCTAATAAAAAATGCATCATAATGACCATTAGATGCTATTGAGTAGATATATATATTGAGTATATATATATCTACTCAATAGCATCTAATGGTCATTATGATGCATTTTTTATTAGGGTCCACCAGATTAAAGGCTAGATATTTTAGAGGCGGATAGATACATCTGGATCTCATATAATTAAGCCTAATTATAATTTTGATTAGTAAATCATAACCAACAAATCAGCACATGAACTCTGACATTACATTGGACGCACCTTGGCCTTATACAGACAATACACACCGATGTGATTCATTTGGTTTTTCTAAAAACTCCCTAAAAGTAGATCAGTTTTGTCGATAAACAAATAAATCAAGACATTTACTGAATATAGACTTATCCCCTAGACGCCAACATGTCTGCTGGTGCTCCCCATCCAAATGCTCCCGAGGAAAGAAAAGGATGGAAAATAATAACATTGCACGAGCTCAATCTCCCTTCGAATCATTTTACTTGCATAACCAGAAAAAAAAAACAGATAACTCCCACAAAATCAGGATTTCATAGATTTGTTCTTTTGTATCTCTTGGTTCGTCTATGATAGATTCAACACCAAGTGTGACACTGACCTGATCAAAGGAAACAATTGATGTGGTAATAGTGTTTTGAGCTTCATCAACAGGCATTACGCCCATCCTATATTGGGTCACGGGGTCAAGACCGGTCCTACGGCGCTTTAATAGCATATCATGTAGAATTATGAAGAAAATAAAATGCTAGAAATTCTCATAAAAAAGCAAAACATGTAGCCCTTAATTTAGTGAACTAAGTTGAACTATAATAGCCATTAGATTGGATGTTACTATTTCAAAAACGTCTTACCGTCTATTTAGTGGATCCGAATTATAACGGCTTAGATTAAAAGAAAGAGTCTATGTGAAGTACAACAAAAAATTAACAAAAATTCGGAATAAAAAATAAAAAGAAATTAGACAATTGATTTTCATATGAACTCTAAATTAAAACACATACATTACTAAAATTCAGAATACAAATTTGGTAAAAATTAGCAATTAGATTTGTATTATCAATTCTAATCGAAAACTAATATTCAAAACTAAATAAAAATAAAATCAATAGGTTATATTAAAAGAAAGAGCCCATACTAAGAACAATAAAAATAATAGAAATTCAGAATAATAAATAAATGAAAATCAACCATTTAACTTTCATATGAAATCCAAATTAAACATGTACATTGCTAAAATACAGAATATAAATTATATAAAAAATAGGAGTTGGATTTGTATACGATTTCTATAGTACAACCGATATGCAAAATTAAATAAAAAATAACATAAATTCGGAATAAAAAACAAAATGAAATTAGTCATTTGATTTTCATACTAATTCTAAATCAAAACTTGAAATTCGAAATTAAATATAAATAACATAAGAATAAAAATAAAAGGAAATTAGGGATTATTTTTTAATTCCATACTAAGTGAAAAATATAAATTTTCATTTTATTCAGAATTAAAATTTTAGAAATATGCTAATTTAAGGGGAAAGAAAATAAGGTAATATTAACTATTATGTAATAAAAGTTGATTGCACGTTTTTTATAGTCGCTAAGAAAATATAGAATATACTAAAAATTCTCAAAAAAAAATATTCTGACTCTTTATTTGGTGGATCTCCACGGAACGAAGAGATTAAGAGGGTGATACATCGACAGTTATTCACTCAGTTATACCGGTATGAGCAATATGATTTGCAATAAAAGAAGTACAGAAAGAAAGAGACAAACGTTGTAATAATGAAATTAAGAGATGATGATATAAATAGAAAATATTATGTTATGCTATGTTTACTATTTTTCTATGCAAGTATTCGTAGAATAAAGTTTCGGTCACATGTGATAAGTACTGAGAAACGGAGTAAATATATTCTCTCTTATAATATACAATATCAAAATATCACAAATTGTGTTTTATATTGATCTATTTTTGAAAAAGAAAATCACATATATATTATCAAGCCATTTAAACATATTTTAAGAATGATGCATACGCAAATGCGCGGCCCATCTTGCTAGTTATGTTAGAAACATAATTGGAGTATATTTTCCCTTAATGTATGACTAGAATTTTTCATATATTAAGTATATTTAAAGAATTTTCCATATTACTGGGGAAAACAAGTAATCCAAGCCATCACCAAAATTCATGACCATTATATATAATTATCTTGGATTAAACCTTCCATAATAAATTGATACAAGTTCGAACCTGAACAACACATATTATGTTTGGAGTTGTATGCACATATTTGATCGAAGTTGGATACGTAAGAAATATTAAATTATGAACTAATATTTTCAAAAAATAAGAAAAATATATGTAAATTTAGAATACAAAATTCCAAAATAAATCTTGGCATACAATTATGTAAACTAGAAATTCGAAAAATATGATATTCAAATGTATGTAAATTTAAATATTATATTTCCAAAAAATTGTGAACAACAAAATATAAACTCAAATGAAAATTCTGAAGATATGCATGTTTCAAATGTGTTCTTTAATTAATTGACCCCGAATTTATATTTCCTTGGCATATTAATCTCAAGGAAAGTATTGTAGCTAACATTAAGGTAAAACAATGAAAAATATTTAATCTTCAACATTTAAAGTAGTCAAAGTCCAAACTACAACTATGATACCTAATATATATTCACAACAGCAATGGGCTCAAATTATTTTCAACTACGATATTCAAGTTTGTTCAGATGTGCTCCATCACTTGCCATGCAAAGGAGAGAAAATCCTTTTAAAGCAAACATATCCAAACACAGCATATATTTTTACAGAAAAACTAACGTACGGTAATACCGTACAAACGGTATACTTTTTTTGCGCGATGAAACTTCTGAAACCTGGCTCTGAAACCTAAGAAACCTATGAAAGCTCTGAAACCTGCTATGAAACTTCTGAAACCTACTTCTGAAACCTAGCTCTGAAACCTCTGAAACCTGTGAAATCTAGTCTGAAACCTATAAAACCTGCTATACCGTTGGAATCAATTCTAACGGTATAGGGTTCAGTAGTAGCACATTCAAGCATGCATCTATCTTACATGTGTTTGCCATGGTAAAACGTATCAAATTCAAAGTTAACACATTTTCCTTTCCTTCTACTGGGCATCTACCAAAAAACTACTAAGAAGAACAATATAGACCATCTTATTTTTTTAATACGCATGATGAAGATTTGAGCGCAACTTAGTGGATCCTACCTATATAAAGGTTATGACTAAGTTTAACTTAACATATTTTTATTATCCAAATATATATAAATTCCAAAAAATATTGAAAACTTTGAACTTTCAAGATAATGCACTAATCTAAAGAGAATGTACAATGTAAAATTTGAACTTTTAAGGTTTAAAGCACCTAACATTTGGAACAAACAACTTGCTACAAAAAATTCTATAAACATAGTACTAATTTTGCAAAAACGTAGCGAAAATATGTAGCACGTGTGATGCACGGATTGATAACTAATTTTTAATGGGTCGTTCACTTTCGTTCACTATTTAGCTGCTTCGATGACGTGAAGCCGATTATAGTTGTAGCTACAATTGCAGTCGGTCTGTGCTTCACACACCGACTACACTAAAACTTAAGCTTATAGTTTTTATCACACACTGATAAATATATGGTGAATTTCTTGAAAAGTTCCTACTAAAACCCTCCATTCCAATTGTTGATCTCCATTTTGTTCATATGTGAGACTTGGCACTTTTTATGACCCTCTTGTTTTTGCCACCGGAACCTTCAGCATGTTGGAAAGTAATCAAGACTTGTCGTATCGTTCAAGGCAAGTAAAGATCACGATACAATCGGATCAAATCAATTAGTTTGTTTTCTTAGTTAGGCTTTCCAAGTTTAGTATTGGCTTGGTTAGCAAGTTGATTGGGTTGTCCGCCTATTATAAAAAGGCAGTTATCTCATGAGTTTGAGAACAATACAAATAGAAAAAACTAGAAAAAGAGAAAACAAATAAAAGACGGCAAGTTGTGGCAGCGTTGGGAAAAGATTTCTCTGTGTTCTATTGTGTTCTTCTTCATGTTTGTGTGCGTGTGTTCATGATTTAGTGCTAAAACTAACAATTGGTGTCAGAGCGAGGTTCTATTGTTTTCCCACAGAGATATCTTTTCCCATAGTTGGGGAGATTGTTGGAAAATAATCAAGACTTGCCAAAACTATTCACATGCCATGTCATGAAAGGAAAATATATATCACGATGCAATCGGCAATCGGATCAAATCAGTTACTTTGTTTCTTTAGTTAAGCTTGTTGGGGAACGGGTAGGCTATTCTAGCGAAAAATCAAAATTTTCTACTGCGTAACCAAGGAACCACTGCAAGTTATAGATCATAGAATTACCAATAAACGCGCAGACCCGTAGTGGAAGTAGAGTCGATGTAGCGTGATGGTGCAGATGTAGTCGTACTAGCCTCGCGCCTCTCCAACAACTCCTTGTGACTATCGTAGGTTGCGGATCGTTCTAGCATTGAAGCTTCGCAGCAATGCCTCCAAGGTATCCACACGTACAAGGCAGGAACACCACGCGCCGGAGTGCTAGTGCCGGCTGCCACGGTTCTGGGCGGAGGAGGGGTGGTGGTTAGGGTTTCAGGAATTCAGAATTCCTATTATATCTTTTCGTGTATCTCTCACCCGTCGCAAAGCCACCATCTCCTCCCTTTATATAGACGTCCCATAATGGGTTTCAACCCTTGAAGCCCATTAGGAATTCTAAGCCCATTACAACTCGGATCCCTATCAGAATTGGTTACAGCCCTTAAGCGTGCGACCCTATAGGTTCACGTGCACTCGGACATGGCTGGAGTACCCCTATCGATCGTTGAGTACTCCAAGTCGACCATCTGGTATACCTACTCGATCATCGAGTATTCGACCAATAGTCGATAGCGGCTTCTAGCAGGACTTACCGATTCCTGAGTACATGTAAAGATTGGACGAACCTCAATAATGTCCTATATGCATTTCCTTTTGCCTCATGATATCGGTCCAAGGCGAGTTGTTGTCATCCTTATTTGGATGGCTTGACCACTCTTTCTCGATGCCGTGACTTGGAATCCCCAAATACCTCGAGTTAACTCTTTAACTCGATGACTCAAGTAACTCTTTACTCGAGTAGTATGGCCATGCGTTTTCGAAATCCGACCACTCGAGAGGCCTAGAGATATCTCTCCCGTTGTATGGAGGGGCAAATCTTATCTTGATCGACCACACCTCGCAGCATGTTTCATGACAAACATGAAAGCCATCTTTATAACTATCTAGTTACGGAGTAGCGTTTGACGACCCCTAAGTAAGCCATTACGCATCTTGAGAACATGCGACAATCTCAAGTCGAAGGATATAGCATACACATCGTATATGAGACCAACTAATGACATGAAATAATACAACGTTCTCGCAGTGTCTCATAGTGGGTCGATGTCCAACACCATGTTCTCTAACATGTGTCCATATTATTGGTTTGATATCTCCATATCTATGACCCGTGAAACATGGTCATCGACCAATATATATACTAGTCTACTCATATGTGTCCTCATATTATTATCTATTAGGGACCCCCTTTTATAATGAACATCATAAAGATGAATACAGAGTTTCACAAACAAGTCATGTACTTGTTAATCAATATCCATGATGTTATTCAAAGAACAATCTTATAGTTTATGAACATTTATAGAAATATAATCATCTCTATGATTGCCTCTAGGGTATAGTTCCAACAAAGCTTTCCAAGTTTAGTTATTGGCTTGATTAGCAAGTTGATTGGGTTGTCCATCCATTATAAAATGGCATGTATATCATGAGTTTGAGAACAACACAATAGAAAACAATAGAAAAAGAGAAAATAAATAAAATACGACAAGTTGTGGCAACATCGGGAAAAAATATCTCGGTGTTGTATTGTGTTCTTCCTCATATTTGTGTGCGTGTGTTCATGATCCTGTGCTAAAACCAACACAACAATCGAACTATCACATATTCTATGGGGAATTTCGATTTGTGCCACTTCAGTGTTTGGCTTCAAAATTTTGCAATTACCTTTGTTTTATGAGTAGTCTTGTAACACTGCAATCCAAACTAGTCCTATTGAAATGCCACTTTCGCAAGATCAAAAGATCATTTGGCCAAGACGAAAGGAATCTTCGACCCTTTTGAAAAATTGAATTTCCAATCCAATGCCATTCCATTTTTCTAGCAAAGGGACAAATGGTCAATTATCTCCATTGTTAAACGTTTGCTCATCTTGTACGAACTCACTATAGCTAAGGAATTGAAGAACAAGAAGCACCAAACACAAGGTTTTAGGGTGGAGGTTAATTAGACTTATAGGTGATTCAGTTGATGACAGATGTTTGGTAGCAGAGGCAGAGGTTGTGGACAACGATTGACATTGCACTGGTCGGCACAAATAAACAAGGCCGCAGGTGATGTCATCATAGAGAGGAGGAAGTATATGCTGAAAGTAGACACATGATAAAAGGATGAAAGTAGGCAAACATGTGCGTTGGATCGAATTTGAATGGTCCAAATTTATATAAAATCCCACCTCCTGGATTGAACTTGAATGGTCTAGGTTTGCCTACTTTCATTCTTTCACCATGTGCCTACTTTCAGCATATACTTCCTCCATAAAGAGAGCTCGTAATAGCGCAAGTGGAGGTGGTAATCAAGGGAGTGTTGCACATCATACTTTTTTTTAAAAAAAGGGCCATTGTTGGCTATTATATATATCTTTTACCACATTTCTTTTGTTTTATTTCAGAATAAGTTGAATTTACCCCCTGAAGTTCAAGGGTCACTAGTCCAGAAAATCTTATCAAAGACGGTTCAAAAACATCATCTCAGACGGTTTTGTGAACCGTTTGTAACCATATGTCAGTGATAATAATAGCACATCACAGACGGTTTCCGAACCGTCTGTGAAAAATCACATAACAGACGGTTTCTACTAAGAACCATCTGTGATATGCTAGAAATCATAGACGGTTGTGAACCATTTGTAACCATATGTCAGTGATAATATCGGCACATCAAAGACGATTTCCAAACTGTCTATGAAAAATCACATTACAGACGGTTTCTACTAAGAACCGTCTGTGATGTCCTAGCAATCATAGACGGTTTCTTATAAGAACTGTCTGTGATGTCCTCGCTATCACAGATGGTTCTTCATAGAAACCATCTGTGATGTCCTAGCTATCATAGACGGTTTCGAGAAGAACCGCCTGTGATATTATTTTGTATTGATGATGCTTTTTCTGTTATTGGCTAGCCTCAGGGAATGCTAGCCATGCCCTCTGAAACAAACAGATTATAGATTACATCACAAGCATATTATCTTATCCATTTCAAACATCAACTCAGATTACATATTACACCACGTACAACACATCCATTTCAGGAATCAACTCAGATATATTAAACAATTGAATGCATAACTATAATTCACAAATTCACAGCACAAGGTTCACAAATTAACCTAAGTGGTAATTCACAAATTCACAACTCAGGCAGAGTGGCACTTGCCTTCTGGCTTTATGACCTCACGTAGCAAGAAGGAATAGAGTTATCCTCGAATAAATAACAGATCGGCCTGTTCCAATGTAGATTATGCGTATTTCCAAACCTGTCAATGGGAAGATTAAAGCCTTGCATGTATATAAATTGATAAGTACAAAACAATTATTGCAAGATTGACAAACTTGTAGGTCATGGGTCTTCTTTGTACTGATGAGGAGTTGCATGTTGTGGCAAACGTAGAATCTACAATGATTAGTGTCCTTTGGCCGCTGGTGGTACTGCTAAAATAGAATTGGTTAGTTCTAGAGGCATTATTACGGAGTGTGATATAGAATTATTATGTACTATTGGATATCGAAAACTTAAAATCATGTTTTAGGTTAGCAAGGGTAGAATAATCATTTATGGTACAAAACAACAAGTAGTGCAAAGTGAAGTTCTCTCGTTTGTACGCATCTCATACCTGTACCCCACGGACCTATAGTGTTTTCAGATCTTTCACCAATGGTGATAGGTGCACATCAGTATCATTCCCAGGTTGCTTCGGGCTTTTGATAAGTATAGACAATAAAATGTACTTCCGCTTTATAGACAACCAAGGAGGAAGGTTGTAAATACAGAGACTTATAGGCCAAGTGCTATGTCGGCTGCTCATATTACCGAAAGGATTCATTACATCTGTACTCAATCCAATCCTTATATTCCTCGATTACGCATCGAATTCTTTAGACCTCCTATCGATATTTCTCTATTGGGTGGAATCAGTAGGGTGTCTTAGCATTTTATCATTCTTACGCTCCTCTGAGTGCCAATGCAACAGTTTTGCTCCTTTGGGTTAGCAAATAAATGCTTCAAATGGGGAATTACATGCAGATACCATGCTACCTTAGCAGGAGGTCCTTTCTTCACCTTGATATCATCGCCGTCATCATCTAATTGATTTTTACACTTGTACCAGGATGCATTGCACACTGGGCATACATAAAAGTTTATGTACTCTTTACAGTAGAGGATACGGTCGTTCGGACATACATGTATTCTTTCTACTTTCATTCCCAAGGGACAAAGAATCTTCTTGTCTTTGTAGATGGTTGTTGGTAACTCATTTCCCTCAGGAAGTATGTCTGCTAATAGACCTAACAACGCGATGAAACTCTTGTCAGACCAACCGTTGCTTGTCTTCAATTTCAGCAGTTCAAGCACAGATGACAACCTTGTGTATTTTGAATTGCAGCTTGGGAACAAAGGTTTCCCCAAGTCGTCCATCAAGCCCCAAAATTTACCATACTCTCTGTCATCACGGTTCCCTTCTACTTCCTGTATAATCTGCTCTTCACCGTGACTAGTCCAACATATATACCCCCTTTTGAAACCCTTAGAATCAAGTGTGTTTCCATCTGCGCTGAGTTTCAAAACATCCTCAAATTCTCATAGTCAATGCATGGACAAGACATAAATTGCACCCGTTTATTAAACATATCTTCCTCTGCAGCTCTTCTAAAAGCATAGACGTCATTAATGTACTCGGCACTCACATGGTTCTCAGCATACATCCAGTTTCGGTCCATCTATGCTACGCATATAACAATTAGTGTTAAATATTGAAGTACACTAGGAGTGCACATGCACACATTCTTAAATTGGAGTACAAATTAACTAGCCAAACCCTACCCTAAATCATAAACCATGTTAGATCCATAAAATCTTCTCTCTGTACCAGGCTAGCTAGATCTAAACCAAGCATCTTCAATTCTCTCTTTACCAAGCTAGGTACATCTTGAATATAATGCAATTATAACCAATTACTACCTTAAATCACAAAGAATAAATGGATCTACACCAAGCTACATCTAAACAATCTTCAATTCTCTCTTTACCAAACTAGATCTTGAATATAATGCAATTAGAACCAATTACTAATCTTAGATCACCAAGAGCAAATGGATCTAGAATCACTATTCTAAATCAACGATCCCCTTTCACAAGATCGTCTCACAGCCTCAGCCACCTCAAAGATAGATCCGAAAACCCTAAAAACACTAAGTGGCTTGGGGCTTTGTGATATAATCCAGGATATCCAAAAATCGTCTGTGATGTAAATTGATATCACAAACAGTTTTTGGATAAAAACTTCTGTGACGTGTATTGACATCATCACAGACGGTTTTATCCAAAAACCATCTGTGATGATGTCAATGCATCCAAAAACCGTCTATGATATACTAAAATCGTTTATGATTAGATTTAACATAGACAATTTTTAAAAACTGTCTGTGTTGAGGTGTCTAATATAGTCCTTTTTGTAGTAGTGGGTGTGTCTAATCTACACCATGAACTACAAAACTATCTAAATAGTCCCCTGTATGCAATACCGCTTAAATAACCCCCTTGGGTGATGACCTTGCCACATTGTTAGCCACATGATCCACTACAATGGTGTTACCACATTCTCAACAACACCATCTTTCACGGTGGCAAAACCACCCCCACAGTGGCAAATCCACCTCCAAAACTACCCAAGAGGGTTATTTAGACAATTTTGCATAGTTTAGGAGGCCCTTTACATGATTTTGTAGTTTAGGGGGTAGATTAATCGCACCCTAAAGTTCAAGGGGGTAAAATAGACTAATTTCTTTTTATTTTTGTTTTGTAGTTTTTATTTTTTTATTCATATTTTTTAAGAAATAGATTTAACCATGATACCATTTAATTTGAGAGGGTTTGGCATAACCCTACACAAAGGAAGCGGTGAGCAAGATAATCAATACAACTCCAATGAAGGCATGTGATGACATGGCGCCAACTAGCTCATCAACTTTGGTTTGTGTTCCTACTACAGAATCTGAAGTTAATTCTCAATTTGGTGCTGTTTTGGTCAAATAACAAAGAAGATGACCGAGGACGAGAGGGTAGAGAGGGAGGAAGCGAAAGGGGGGTGGCCATAAAAACCTTAGCGCCTATAGATGTGCTTGGTCATCTAAGTGTGTACTTGTTGAGGGCAGTGCATGAAGCTAGGTTGTTTGGTGGGAGGCGGATGCGATTGGGAGCACATGGGTTAGATAAGAGGCCATGCAGGCGATGAGAGGATGCACGCGCATGCGTTGACCAAGAGCTGCACATGCAACATGTGGATGGAGCAGACGATGTGCGGAGGCCAGCATGTGTGCAGCTAGTTCGGTGGATGGTGAGGCTAGGGTGCATGGTTGCATAGGCCTCATGCGCCGGTAAAAGCAAGTGCATGAGGCATATGGATTGCAAGACATGAGCATGTGGGCATGTGAGCTGTGTGCCTTGCATGGAGGGTGGCCGAATTTAGGAGTTGGCATATGCGCCAAGATGCTGAGGAAAGCCAAAACTCGAGTCTGGAAAGGTAAGTGACATGTGGGAAGGAGTCTGAGCCAGAGAAGGAATTGAGCTAGATGGATGTGCACTAGGGAACAAGCCAGAGGGACAAGGTGTGGCATATGAAGCCAGAAAATGATTATTTGTGTAAGTTCAATACGGATACCAAGTCCGAACCTAGGCTTCCAACCTAACTTATATTTTCCTTTTATTTAATAGTTTGTTTCCTTTTTCTATTTTAGAGATAGAATTCAAGATATAGCATGAGATATGATGATACATGTGTAATGAGGCGTGACCAAGTGTGGCATGACCTTCTCTTTGTGCATGTGTATTTTCGGCCATATAAGGCCAAGGCCCTTAGACCATGTAACTTAGATTAGTTTTGTTTTGAGTTGAATAAACTAGGAAATCGACATGGTTTTGGCTTGCCATAGTCGGTGTGGTTCTTGAGGAATACATTTAGGGTTCTTCAGGCGTGTGGAATTTGGCTATAGTGTCAATTTTCATCCATTGGATCAATTGATTGTATCTCTCTCGTTCGTGAGTTGTAGTATATATGGGTTGCATAGTCTATCTAGGGTTTCAGTTCCTAGCTACCAAACCCACCTATCAATTGAAGGTTGCTGGCTGTTGTTGGCGCAAGGAGGAGGACAGAGTTGTTGCGTATGTACCATGAAACATCAGGGCAAATCTTTTGATCTATCTAGTTTACTAGTTGGATCTTTATCATGTGGTATGGGAGCCTCTGTGCATCACGGTAGATGCGACATGAGGAGTAGATTGCAATGGGATATTTCATTTTTGGCTTGGAAGATTGTGAGAGGGATCTAATTTAGAGTGCAATGTTCTGCCATTGGAGTTTTCCTAACTGTTGTTGAGGAGGCTATGGCAATACAATCGTGATGCCACACATGCTGGGAGGATCAACACATATACTTTTGTGTGTGTCGTCAAGTAGCACGTCTCCAGACTGATGTTGGAGAGTGTAATCAAATCAGAGATTGTACTCATTGTGATGGAGAAGAAAGCTTCAAAGATCACCCCAAAGCCAAGGACAACTTTTATTCAAGGGGGAGGATGATACAGTGCCAACTATCTCATCAACTTTTATTCAAGGGGGAGGATGACTCATGTATTGCACAACACAGGCATGCAGGCATGTGGGCTGCATGACTTGCATGGAGGGCGGCCAAGCGAGAAGTTCTTGGTGTGTGCACGAAGATGTTAAGGGAAGCCAAAAACTTTGAGTCAAGAGAGTCAAGTGCTGCATGGGAAGGACTCCGAGCTAGAGAAGGAATTGAGCTAGATGGATGTGTGTCAAGGAACAAGCCAGAGAGAGGACGTGCGGCATAGGAAGTCAAAAAATGATTTTTTGTATGGATTCAATACAGATACCAAGTCCGAATCTAGGCTTCCAATCTAAGTTGTATTTTCCTTTTTATTAATATCCTTTTCTATTTTAGAGATTGAATCCAAGTTGTAGCATGAGATATGATGGTGCATGTGTAATGTGGCATGGCCAAGTTGGGCACAAATTTCTCTTTGTGTGTGTGTTTTTGGCAATATAATGTCAAGGTCCACAGGCCATGTAACTTATATTAGCTTTGTTTTGAGTTGAATAAACCAAGAAATCGCCATGGTTGGAAGCCATTGGTGGTGTGTGTTCTTGAAGAATTCATCAAAGGTTCTTCTTAGGGTGTGTGTGATTTGGCTATGGTGTCGATTTTCATCCGTTGGATCAACTGATCTATCTCTCGTTTGCGTGTTGTGGTATACATGGATTGAGGAGTTTGGCTTCCTAGATACCAAACCCATCTATCAATTGGAGGTGGCTAATGTTGTTGGCGCAAGGAGGTGGAAAGAGTTGCTGCATGTGTATTGTGAAAAATTGGGCCAAAACTTTTGATCCATCTAGTTTTCTAGTTGGATCCTTATCACTTTTGGATCAAGCTCCCTAATGCACCACATGCATGGAAAGATGCTCTTCCAACGCCTATTCACCATGGCTAAGAGTGCAACACAGGCCAACCCTTCGTGGCTATTTGAT
Source organism: Otatea glauca (assembly GCA_036346275.1). Taxonomy (NCBI): domain Eukaryota; kingdom Viridiplantae; phylum Streptophyta; class Magnoliopsida; order Poales; family Poaceae; genus Otatea; species Otatea glauca. The sequence goes on from CM070725.1 coordinate 33,176,843, forward strand.
ATGCTGGATTGCTCAGTGAAATCTATGGTAACTGAAGTTAAAGGTGGGTCATGGCATCACACAAAAGAAGGATATCCACTGATAATCTACAACCTATTAAGGAGAGAAAGGGTTTGGATTAAACAGACAAGCAAAGTAAGGAAGCAAAGGTGGATTATTTGTCTCAACTCTCAAGCAGAGCAAAGCTACCAAATAGTTGCCGATTGAGCGAGAAGCTTTGGACTCTCCGCACTTGATACGTGCAAAATTCTCTCATTGTTAGGTTTTATGCAATGAGAGTTTGTGTTTTAGGTGACGATAGGTGGTCATGTAATTGGTTCTCTAATTATAGGCCTCCTCCAAATTAAAATTCCTCTAACTTCATGCTATGCTTTTTTTCTATAATTATCCTAGAACTATTATGGTAGGGGTTGAATTTGACTTGATTTATTTACACAAACAAAAACATTACTTGATTTGATTTCTTTGTGCGTAGGAATCAACATTGCAAACACAATATAACTACAAAATACAATACGTGATATCTTTTCTCAAGAGCATAAAGTACACCAATTTTATCTCCCAACAAAACAAAGTAGAGTATACAATTGCTCTCTTTTGCTATCCCGCAAGCAGAGACTTTGATGTTTACCTTTGCCAACGATAACACAAAATGCATGATATATCTTGAGTGTCATGGCCTTCCTCTTAGGATCTCCTTTTCCTTTTTGGCTCCATATAGGCTACTCTCATGAGTATCGTGTGGCTCTATGATCTCTATACACTTTCTGGAGCTAAAAATGGGCTAAGTATAAGAAAATCAGGTTGTCCTACTTATATTGTAGAGAAAATAATAGAAATATGATATATCCTATAATTTAGGTGTTGCTATCTAGTTAGTGACATGGTGACATTGTGTAATGATAAGCTTCTTCATTGCTATTGATACATAGGTGTGGTGGGCCTGTGATGTCCATAGAGGCGATCATCCACACTAAAAGGTACTGTTTTGCACCAACATACCTAGTTCACCCACTAACCTTGAAGTGTTGGGTATTGAACTCATGACTTGGTGGTTTCACATGGCAATAGGTGTCCCTGTAGTGGGAAAAAAGCACCAAGTCACATGTTCAAAACCCATGCTCTGTAGGGTGGTGGGTGAACTGAACTAGCCGGTGGGGACGTCACAACCTAGATTGCATGCTAGTAGCTATAGACTCTTTCAAGGTTTCCAACAACAAGAATAAAGCCTCCAACATTATCACACAAACATTTCTTAATTAATTGCCTTGTATGTCATGCATGCAGACAGTAATATTTTGTGCTTCTCACTGAATCTGATACTTTGGTGATTCATGAGGTGGGAGTTGGAACCCTTGCCACAAATACATGACCTTTTGGGAGGATGAATCTGTCCCACCATGGAAGTCATTTTGGTGTGTTATTTATGGCACAATTCCCATCAAGTTGATTTCATATCACTGCCATTGATGTCACTACAAATGTTGTGGATGTCAATGAATAAGTCGGTTGACTAGATGTGGAAATGAATCTACCCTCCATTCGTAGAATCGAATACTTTGAAAATTGAAACCGATGCGATTTGAAATGATAATGGGTCCAAGCATGTAGATCCATGATATTGTTTTCTTAGAAAACAAGTTTACATGTTAAATTTTATTTTCCTACCAAACAAAGTAGAAGATATAATTGCACCGTCCCTCCACCCACAAATGGAGGGAGACTTTTATAAATGCTAGATGCTTGCCAAGAAGACCATGAAAGCCATGTCTTCTTGAGTGTCATGGACTTTCTTGTGGGCCCTTTTTGTCCTCTCAAGCTCCCCATAGACTACTCTCATGAGCATGATAGCTCTATGAGCTCCACACACTTTGTATAGGCCAAGTATAATAAAGTTGCTTTTTCCTATTTATAGAGTAGTGTAAATAATATAAATATGATGGTTCCATTAAGTTAGCCATAAACTATATCTAGTAAAGATGTGGTGATGTTGCGTAGTGATAAACTTCCTAATTGTTGTTGAGATGTGGACGTGGCGAGCCCAACATGCATGGTAATTGCACTAGACATGTTCAAAACTTGCAAAAACAAGAACATGTTAGCTAATGTTGACACATGCGCATTTCTTAATTTTCTTTCAAGTCATGCATGGGCATGGTCATGGTCTGTGTACTTCTTATTGAAGATGATAATTCTGTTAGCCATTAATGATGGATGGCCGAAGATTCTCCTGGATAATAGATTTTCCTTTATTACAAAGACAACTTGTCATTGCTCTATAGATGAATGAACCATAGATCACCTCAAATTAGGCAAACCATATGCCATGTTGTTCGTGAAACTCTATGCATGGATTGGTCAATAATTCTTTGTTTTTAATCCTTGCAAAGGGATGGGGTGCTCTATCATTGAAAAGTAACAAAAGACAATAATAATGATGTACCGTTTTTCGAAGTATAAATGATTGAAAACTTGTTGATCCCTGCATGCATCGGACCAACTTTTCTTGGTTTCTCCGTTCCCTTCCTATTTAAGAGCTACAATAGCATAATAATTGTCCTTCAAACATGGATTTGTTTCCACAAAACCTAAAAATGGCACCAACATAAAACTTGCATTTTGTGATATATGTCATGAGGTATTTTTCAAGTGAAGGCATTAACAAAATTATCACAATCCAACATGATCATTGATGCATGTCTCAAATTGATAATAAAAGGGAATTATCATTGCCTCATTTTTAAAACTTTGTGAATCTGAAAGAAAGAACGGTTATTAGTTGTTGAGGGCAGGGGGCGGAGGGGGCAATACTCTATTATTACATCTTATCTCTATTTATGTTGAACATCAAGGAAACAATCAACACACAAATTAGATCTTTTAAAATGCTTATACATGTCCTTGATCACTAACTATGATGTAAATCTTACCCTAGATCTGTTAGTTACTGATCAACTCACATCAACCAAGGCAGATGAATTTATCCATATATGTATATTGTTTCTCGAAGGTTGGCACGATTATCTGTTGAGTATAGGGTTATTGCATTTATATTTGCATCGCTCATCAGAGTGAACTGCTTGGGCAATCGATGAGGGATTTTGTAGTTTGGCACATGAAGGTGGCATCAATTTGATTGTACAAATTTGCTTCCCCTGAACTACTAATAATTGCCTTTGCTATAATATTCATAGAGTTTTAGAAGAGAGGGGTACAGAAGCAAAAGAACCATCATAAATTTGTAAATAGCTACAAATGTTAATTGTGGCACTTAAGGGTACTGTAGTGTAATTATAATAAATTAGAAAGGCTACAACTTATTTACTTGTTGGAATAATTGCACATTTCCAATGGAAAAACCAGTTATTTTATTGTTTGAGTAAATTTCACAAAACTACAAGTTTCTTGTAAAACTATTAGAAAATTACAGATTTTGAAAGAACTTGTTCCACAAAACTAAGGTTTCTTGTACAAACTATCGAAAAACTACAGATTTTAGCTTCTATTTCACAAAACTACAAATTTTAGGGGAACTTGTATCACAAAACTACAGGTTCTAGAAGAACTTGTTTCACAAAACTACAGGTTTTAGAATTGGTCTTTTCTTATAATGGGTCTGAGTGTGGCCCCACATGGCGGTCTCATACGCCCTTATTTCCTGTTTCACTCATGCGTGAGGTGTCATGTGGGCCCAGACTGTCAAACCCGTTACAAAAAATGATTAATTCTAAACCTGTAGTTTTGTGATAAAAGTTCTCCTAAAATCTGTAGTTTTGTGAAATAGAAGCTAAAATCTGTAGTTTTATGATAATTTGTACGAGAAACCTGTAGTTTTGTGAAACAAGTTCTTCTAAAATCTGTAGTTTTGTGAAATAGAAGCTAAAATATGTAGTTTTCTAATAGTTTATACAAGAAACCTGTAGTTTTGTGAAATTTACTCTTATTGTTGCTAGTCCAAAACTGGTTATTCCAAGCATAGCATTGTAGGAAAATAAAGTTGTATATGTTCCACAATTTTGTAAAACTGCCAACCATACATCCTCTACTTGTGCAGCCTGAGCCATTATCACCTCAAGCATTACCATCAATTTTGGAACATGTTTGCTAGTATTGTGACATTCCGATTAACTTGCTTCCTTTTGTTTGTTGCTTATGGTGAAATATACATATCTTGCTTAATACTTTGGTTAGGTCAATGTGCATCCAGTTTGTAGCTATGATTTACCTATGTTCTTTGATTATTTTTATTTTCTTGTGGTATTTGATTTTGTGCTCCTTGTACTACACTACTAAAATTTGGAGACATGAAGAAAAAATTGTTATTACTTACACTTTTCATGCTGTTGTTATTTCATTTGTTACCATGTTGGTATATACAACTCTAGATCTTTTCACATTTTCAGCTCTTACTTCCTTACTTGTACTTGCAAAACTTTGCTTTAGGAATTATGATTGAAACTAATTATATATGCAATGCAGGTGAAGAAGATGATCATTCATGCTGTTGATCATGCCATTAAGACTTTGAAAGACTGTCTGCAACATGTTTTCTCCTCGTCATATAATGACAATGCAAATTTTTAGAAGATCAACAATGCAAATAAGGGGCGACAGAGTACAAATCCCATTTGAATACTAACATGCAATGTGATTATGAACCATGTTGCATACCATGATCGAGTGGGTGATATATATAGTACTCTCTATGTCGATTGGGCAGCATGGAGCCGGAATTTTCATGCTACTCAAAGGAAGGCTTGCATTAGACAGTAGACAATCCATCGTGTAAATGATTGTGTTGTAAATCTCTATTGCATTTGTGCTAGAGCCTAGATAATTTTGTTAGAGAGAAGATTGATGAAAGTTGTCCCATGGTAATTTTATATAATGCTATGACTAATTTAGATTGTTCAACATGTTTTTCTATAACTTTAAGAGAATGGCTAGAGATTGCAAGAATGAAGAGATAAAATTCTCTCTCATTGCATGAATTGTGATTTATATATGACTATCTTTTTAGATGCATGCCACATGTTGAGTACAGTGACTCCTATCTAGTATTTTAGGATTTGAAAAGGTATGCTATTAGGAGTCATAGATGAATCCTAATAAGATTAGGATTGCTACTTTTTTCGGAGTAGGATTCCTACTTCCCTTTGGAGGAGAACTAAAGATACTATATAAACTCATGTGGGTGGCCATAGGAAACCAAGAAGCAACAAAGCAAAGAAGCCACTCATCCAAATGTAGAGGTGCATGAGAGGATTAGAAGTTAGGCTATTCTTTAACACTAGATTCTTGTATAGGTTAAGGATCCGAGGTTCCTAAAAGGTCCAGAGGGTTGTGAGAGAGCACAATCCCTTGTACTTATTTGAGGTTGCGCTTAAAGAATTTGCGGTAGACTTCGCCAAATCTTTTCTCTCGTTGTACTTGCTTCAACGTCGTTATTTTGGTTCTCTCTACGAGATTCATCTACTTCATTCTTGATATCGTACGTGCTTGTACTGTATCTCACAAAACTCTGATTCCATCTTGGGGCTGCTACCATAAGAGGGTGTATTAGGTAATAAGTTGTAGCAAAGGCAATGCCGAATTAATCTGATTTATGATAAGGTCATTAAAGTATCAGGCATCACAAAATCAAGATCGATGTCGATGATGTGGAATCAAGTGAAGAAATTTGATAGCGGTGGAAATTTCAGCGTGTAGTAATTTATGGTGAAGCATGTCCTTGTTCAGCAAGAGTTAATGGCTTTTGTTGATGAGAACAAATCGGAAATGACGCCCGAAGAAGACTGGGAGGTGATGGAGTAGAAGACTACCAGTACAATTTGTTTGTATATCCAATGAGGTGAAGTACTCGGTGATCAAGGATAATTCATTGAAAAATTATAGAAGGACTTAGAAGAATTGTATATAGCAAAATCGCTGACAAACCAGTGGGTACTGAAGCAATAACTGTATAGGTTGCACAAGGAGGAAAGGTTCATTGGCCATCTCAATGTCTTCAACAAGCTTATCACGCAGCTAATTAGTGTGGATGAGAAAATTAAGGAGAATGACAAAATCATCATTCTGGCATGATCTCTACCACCATCTTGGGAGCAATTGGTGCTGAATATTCCGTCGAGAAAAACACTCTCAACCTCAATGAGGCGGTGGCATATATGTTGGAGTTGGAGTCCTTGAAAAATCTATCAGAATCTTAATCTTGGGTGATCAAGTATTGGCTGCCATAGGTGTTGCAGACAAAGGCAGAGTCACAGGAAGAAGAAGGGCAAGATCAAGGGCATACATGTATGCTATCTATGTGATGAGGTAGGTCACATGATAAAAGAATATTCGAGTTTGAAGAAACATTCAATGGTGGTAGCAAAAGATGATTCGAACATACTTGTCTTCTGTTAATTAGGTACTTCTTATGGATGGTTATTAGATTCAGTATGTTGCTTCCATATATGTCTGGTGAGGGAGATGTTTGACGAAGAAGCTCTACGCCCGGTGGATGAAACTGTTCATTTGGCGGATTGCAAGGGGTATACAATTGCTGAAGTGGAATCAGTTACATTGGAGATGTATGATGAGCACATCGTACATTGGCAAGAGTTTGGTATGTTCTCGGCTTAAAGAAGAATATAATATCTATGAGGTCACTTGAACTTGAAGGTTATAAGGTATCACTTCAAGGTAATCATGTGAGTTACTTACAAAGGGCAGATGATCATGAAAAGTATTGAGTTGCATGCACTAACCAGTTCACCTAAAAGCTTAAACTGATAAGGAAAGATAGACAATTCACTTATACTTCAACACTCCTCACGTGTAGGCTCCCTCAGACCTAAGACGTGGAATAGAAATGGGCTACAATTATTTTTTTAGTTGCTCCAACAAGGTATTGAACTCAAGCCCTCTTAGTTCTAATACCATATTGAGTTACATACACCAGCTACTAGTTCACCCAAAAGATTAAGCTTTTGAGGAAAGACGGACAATTCACTTATACTTCAACAAAAAGTACTAGAGCAATGGAGGATGCCGATTGATGTGTAAAACTAAAGGAAGAGCAATCAATGGGAGGTCTGATAAAAATCTTGATTAGGAGAAGTAAACCGTGTCATCAATGGTAGATACTCAGATCTCAACTACAGTTATGTGCAGAACTGCAAAGACAGTTGCAAAATCTAGCACGCACAAAGGGGAAGGTGTGAGCTATTGGAAGAAAGGTGTGATGGGATCAACCACATGGTACTAATGATTAGATGGAGCTTAGAGGCGGTACAGACCTATGGCATGGAGGGTTGTGGGAATAGAAGGTCTAGTTAATGAAACTACATAAAGAAAAAGCTCTCAAGTGGAGGGTTTGAACGATCAAACCCAAACACCAACATGTATATTGAGGTGATGTGCATAAACCTTTGTGTTGGTGCACTCCCAAAGGTGAGAGGAAAAACAAAAAATATGGAGCCAACTTGGAGCATGGTCTTGGAGGAGCACAGTGACTTAAAGAATAAGATTCAAGGTGAAGATTATTAAGTATAATGACACATATCTAGTCATTTAGGATTTAGAAAGGTATACTATAATGGTCCTAGATGAATCCTAATCCTAGATTGTTAAGTATAGTGACTTATATCTAGTCATTTAGGATTCAAGGAGGACTAAGGAGACTATAAACACATGAGGGGTGGCCATACGAACCCAAGAAGCAACAAAGCAAAGAAGACACTCATCCAAAGGTAGAGGTCACGAGAGGATTAAAGGCTAAGTTATTCTTTAGCATCAGATTCTTGTATAGGGAAAGGATCGAGGGTTCTAAAAGTTTCGACAGGGTTGTGAGAGAGTGATAACCCCTTGTACTCTATTAAGATTATGTTTAAAGAATTTGTGGTCAGCTTCGCCAAATCTTCTATCTCATCATGGTTGATTCAACATCTTTATTTTTATTCTCTTTACTAGATTCATCTACTTCATTCTTGGTACACGCATGCTTGTATTTTATCTCATAAAACTCTGATCCAATCTGAGGGCTATTGCGCATAAGGGATACCACATTGCAACATGTATGATTGGGTTAGTTTGTGTATCTATCAATTATCTTATAGCTATCTGTATTTGTGGCCACGGGCATAGATTGAGCCCGTTTGTGTATTTTGGGACTCATGGATATGGGCTTATGGGTTTGCAATCGACGATTCACACTTTGGCAAAGCTTCACCGGAGAAGACGACAAATTAAGCTTGAGGGTTGCATGCCATCTTGCCATTGATTCTTCTCACTGCTTTATATATAAGCTTTATGGTTATGGACTACCTAAAGTTCAGACACAAAGCAATAATATCACTTTCTTTGGAGTATGTTTTTTGTAAGGCCCCCATTTTTGATAATAAATATCAATAATAGGTTCCTTGTGCCCACAGTACTAGTCCCATGATCAGTGGCTAGTACGTACAGTTTACAAATTGAAATCGTATCCATACACAATATTATTACATAAGCTAAAGCGTCTTAAGTTTACAGAATATTATTACAAGCCAAAACTCGAAATTTGCAACAGAACATTATTTATCTTTTAGTATGCCTTAGCCCAACCCACATGCAATAGACAAGGTAAAATCCCTAGAAAAGGTCGTCATCATAACCCCCGTATCCTGCGGGATCATAGATATCATCGGGGTACTCGGTATTGTCACCTAAAAGCAAAAACGATAGCAAGATTGAGTACATCGCGTACTCAGCAAGACTTGTAGTGTATCACAAATGCAAGTATAATTAAAATGCAGGTTATAACAATGGAGAGGTTTCTACAATTATTTTTGCATTGGCAAATTAAAACATATCCATATGATAGATTGCAACCAAGATTTGTAAAAGAGCAACCAAGGTAATAACAAAGTATTGTCAGAATATTAAACATCATAACACAGTCTACCCGACTGGTTCAATCCATTCCCATGTCATCCCCTGACATGAAGTATATTCCAAAACACCATTTTCCCACCAAATCATTTTTAAAATATTAAAATTCTAACCATGTGATGACGTTACCAAGTGCCTTTGACCGTAGGCGCGGCTAATTAATTAGATTTACACTCTGCAGAGGTGTACAACTTTACCCACAAGAAATGATCTACCATTTTGCCAGGTCAGTTGACACACTTCTTTTGGTGTGTCAGCACGGAGATCATAACATAACCGTTACATTACCTAAACCCAACTTTGCACTAGCCTGGTGACGTTAAGACCTTGCTATGGAGAAGAAACATGGTAGTAAATCTCTGTCATTAAAGTGGTAACATGAGTAGTAAATCCCTGCAATAAAGGTTTCTTCCCATAACAAGGTGTACACTGTTGTATCGACATGCATTTACCCACACAGAGGTGTGAAAACCCCTCACAAGCAAACTTAACTAGGATGCTCCCACTATCTCCCGCTTTCCAATGTGTAAAGCCAGACCTAAACAACTTAATAGATTAAGGCTGTCCCATACCAGCACTCGTGGATGTACGGATTTCTTGGTTTGTAAGCAACCCATAGCTCGGTCCTTAATCTGACAGGGGCAATACTTCTTCCTACACTACGTACAAGTCTTGCACAACCGGCTATTGCCAATAATTGCCCGCGTCTAAACCATAGTTTTATTTTGAGATTTTTAGTAAAAATACCAACAACTAACATCATGTCATAACCAACATTTTTAAATTCTCAGGAAACAGTTTTGATTTGATCATCTACTTCGTTCCTAAATAAGCATGGCTAAGCATGATTAATAATCGTATATACCTAAGTTGACATTATGTATTGTCTAACCCTTTTCTATGGTTATCAAGATTCACATGTCCATACTTATCAAGGAAGTTCCATGAAATATTAGGTATATCTACCAACATTCCAGTATAGCATTTTTATGACAAGTACACGCATGCATATTAGTTTTGCAAAGCATTGAAAAGTAATTATTTGAAATAATAGGATCAAAATGATCAAGGGGGTGCTTGCCTTGCTGATCATCTTCCGGTATGAAGTCTAGATCGTCTGTGAGGTCGTCGTCTACAAACTCAGGCTCATCGACGTCTATTCGTCGATCAACAGGAACAACATACAATAAACATCAAACCAAAAATAAGGGCAAAAAAAAGGCAAATAGAAAATCCAAATAAAAGCTTGCTTATAGAAACATAAGTGTTCATTAGCAAGATTATGATTCGTGTTTATGTGGTTATACTGTCTTTTATTTATGTTTACCATTATTACTTTTGGACTAAATGGTATCAAGTGTTCCTTACTTCATATGAATCATTCATTTTATTTTAACGAATTCTAGATGCTAAAATTATTTAGGGTAGAAAGATTTGTTTCATAGTGATAGCATAAAGCACTATGTTGTTAATAGGATTCAGATGCAAAGCAATATATTTATAGATTTTAGAACTACATTTATTAGCATGCTGCTTATGACTAATCCATCATGAATATTTAGCATTTCGATTTATTGAATAAGTCCTTACATATTTGCTATTAGATGTATGCACATCCCTATGTGAATAAGTACACATACATATGATACTTGCACTAGAATATGGCTTATATGCATGAAGCATATTCAAGTTATTACTTTCTAATTATTTTTACATGCTCAAGACTTACTGCCATCATGCTGAAAATAAATAAGTTTAATAACTTTCTAAAATTCTTTTCTATTAGTTATTCCTTATTGAATATTTAATCTAATGATGTTAGACTTTAATAGAAAAGACCTAAAACAAATTAGATTCTCAAATATTTTTACATATTTAGGTTGTTGGCAGAATAAGGATCACAACAAAATTGGTTCTATCAAAATCTAAGTTTATTTGCAAAATTTCTACATATAGCCTATTTTGATGCCTTTTCTACAAATTTGAATTTCATAATTTTCCAGAGAAGATTTTAAAAATGTTTTTGCATATATTGAGAGTACTTGATTTTAGATGAATTTAGAAATTGGTTTCATCTTATTTGTATTTATACTTTAGAAGTTATAGCCATTTGAAGTGATTCGATTTTGGAAATTAAAAGAAATAGCAAAATACGTTTTCAGAGTACTGAAAGCGTCTTTCACCGTGCACGCCAGATTTTTTTCATTCAAACCCAACCCGGTCACTGACATCTCGGGCCCATCCGTTAGTGACTCCAAGGCGCTCGCAAGAGGCTTGTCTGTAGTCATTGACGACTAGGTCCCTCGAAGCAGTGACTCAGAGCAGAGCCCGGCGGACTTGAACTCGCCGGCGTCGATCTACAGCCGGAGGTGGCGAACCGATGGCACGGTCAGCACCAGCGACCAAATGTGCATATAGGGGATGATTCAATGGCCGCTGCCAATGGCTAGGGGTGGGTTGCCATCGCGGCCGAGCGGCGGAGGTCATGGCGGCACGCTGCGCCGGCGACAAAGGGTCGGCCGAACGGAATGGGTTCCAGGATAAGCATCTATGGGTCCAACACATCCCATTTTACCTGTTCAAGATTACTAAGAACTACCGGGTGGACTTGCCACCGATCGCTGGTCCTGGAGAAGAAGAGCTTCGGAGGCGACGGAGCTATGGTTGAGAACACCTGGAACAAGGAGAGGGGTTTTGTTACTTATGAGTTACTAAAGCTATACCGAAAAGGAATTTACAAATGATTCTCTTTACCGCCTTCAATCGGGTATGATCAGAGAGCTAGGGTTCTTCGGTTTTGAGGAGAAATGGAGAAATTGGGACTGTCTGGTGGAAGAGAGTGGACGAGAGGAGAGGAGAAATGTCGAGCACCCTTCTGCGATCACAGACCGGTTTTTATAGCTAAGGAATTGTTGTAGAGAAGCTCAACACCTGGTGTGAACTCATCAGGTGGATTGCGGTGGCAGAACAGGAGAAGGTATGGGCGTGTCTGCGGAAAATCTGGGCAAGGACAATGCGTTGCAAGCTCATGATGAGGCGGTTACCTCGGGCGGTGCGAGGTTGTAGCGATGGCGCGAGCTACAGCCGGCAATCTTCTCTCGGTCATGCGTGGGAGCTCAGCTAAGAGAGGAGGAAGAAGACAGTGGCTCTCACTAACAGGTGGGACCGCACAGGAGAACGGGTCCGCACGACAGAGAGAGAAGAGGAGAAATCTAAGTTCTTCTGCGATCTGAGCTCAGTTTGATCCAATGAATCCATTACCTATCATGTTGGTAAATTAATGAAATTTTTACTACGTGTAATTGAGATAAGTTAGAACATACTGTTAAAATTTCCGACTGATTTAATGAATGTATAATTTATAAAAAATCTGACAGTGCACTGTGCACAGATTTATGCATTCTGTTTTATATTTATTTAGGTATTTATATTTGATTGAAATTTTTTGAATATTTTTATAAAGATTCGTTAGGTCCATATCAGACTTATGTAAAATTTTTAGCTTCATATTATTTATATTTTATTTATTAACATTCTAACATTTGTATTTTTAGATTTTCAGCTTTTTTGTTTTTGAATTTTTATAATTATAAAATATTATTATTATTTCCTGACATTTTTACTGTTTATGGAAATATCCAGGATGAAAATAATATAAAAATTTCACATCGAATTTATGATGGATTATGTTCATTAATTTCTGACATACTTATTGTTTATAGTCAAGATGCATTAACTTACCTTTCTTTTCATCTTTTAATACATTGATATGACTTTTAAATTAAAATTATAGTGTTTTGGATAGCTCCACAGATTTTACAGGAATTTTTCTTATTATTTTATTTTACAAATCTTTTCTTATCACTTATCCAATATTTGAATGATTAGAAAAAGGAATTTTCCCTTGAAGCAATAATCAAAGAAAGCCAAGAGAATCCAGAAAAATTCAGAAAAACCAGAAAAATGCAAAAATGGAATTTGGTTTGAATCTTTAATTGATTATTTATTTTTATTAAATTGGTAGGATGTTACATTTTTAACACATACTAAATTATTGTGATATATGTCCCTACGCTTGGTGCATATACTCTGCTATGAATTTTAGTGCATATATGGATGACTAATCTATCATCTATGGACATAATACCATATGATACCTGTTTCTTTAGAAACCTGGTATTTTGTTGATGGTCTAATGCCTAATGGCTGTTCATGCCCTTCTTTGTGTTCTCTTTCACAAAAGATTATATACGGAGTTACAATCAAGAAGCATACGGTGAGCTAACGGAGTTCGTTAACAGCAACTCCCAGAAGGATGCTAATATATAGCTTTTGCAAAAAGTTGATCTGAGAGTCTCCAAGGCACAAAGAATTAGATAACCTTGCTTATAGTACATTCCATTTTGTTTATCACTGAAAAACTATTGTGTAACATTACAATCTCAATTTACAATGCCTGTTTTTTGTGATCTGAACTTAATTGGCATCCTATTTTCTACAACCTCATGTATTGTAACAGGATTCCTAGTGTAATTGTAGTATTAAATTTTGCCTATTTTCCCAGTATTAACTCGTACAACTACAGGTTCGATCAGCTTATGTTAATAATAATCTTGCCATGACATCGTTCCTCATCACTATTGTACATCATGCACATTATTTGTGTTTTGTGCCCAGAATTATTCTTATATATGGTTTGTATAAAAGTTGCATAAAATAATACATGGTAGTAGCTGAAAAGTCTGAAACACCTGGTTCGTGTACTGAAATTCTATCGCCCATGACACCTAAATGTTGAGACATTGTTACACGAGATCTGCAAGTGATGTGCACATGGGACATGGCAACTAGATGGTCAACATGGCATGTCCCTGCTAGCTGCATGAACTTTCATCAGTTAAAGTAATATGCTGAACTACACCCTCTAAGTCATACAACCTTAGCATCATTAATTGAGAAAAAGTCCTTCTGAAAATACACTTAATTTGATTACCATCCCAAATCTCTTGAATGGTTTTACCCTTTTTTTAACAGAAACCTAAGGGTAGACCCCTATGGTATAAATTAATTAATTAATTAATTAATAAGGAGTGTGTAAGATTGAGGAGGTCAACTAGTGGAGGGTGAATAAACAGTTTTAAAATTTTGTTCGGCCAAAACTGGGTTTTACATGCGAAACCACAAATCAAAATGTTTTACACAATTAAGGCCTAAATCAACTAATCTCAACTAAGACGGAGTAGAGAGGCTCACACTAGCTCAAGATAATGAAATAGAGGTGCCAAGAGTTGTATCCCAACTGGCCAAGGTGGGTATTTATAGGCCACACACCAAAAAGTAGCCATTGGGCTGAAATGGGCCATTTTCAGAAAGGAATCGGTCGGACGACTAACTAATGGCCAGTCAGACTTGCCTTATGTTTCAACGCCTATAAAACTAGTAGTTAGACACATTCCCAATCAGTCTGCCAACTAATTTCTCATCAAACCTGCTCATGGTAGTCGAACTGGCTTTACAAGAGTGGTTAGACTAGACCTACTTTTCAACATAGCAGATACTTGAAAAAGGTCATAACTTTTGATTTGTATGTCAGAATTGGGTCATCTTGAACTCTAAGGAAAGGTTATTCAGAGGGCTACACAACCCACCTATTTTCATGATCTCAGACACATTATATAAGTAAAAAAATCACAAGAACTCCAAAGAGTCACCTGAAGGGTTACAGTAAACTACACTAGCGCAAATTAAAAATTCTACCGACCCCAAGAGGCCATGCAAGTAAATGATCATGGATTATAGATCGTTACCACTAGACGAGGAATACAGTGGAAGAAGATATCGAAGCAGATCGACATTATGCATCCTGGTATGGTCGTCAAATAGTGTGATTGGTTCAAGCGATAGTCGAGCAGCAAGTTAATCCTTCATCTTCTGGATCGGTCCAATCAACTCCTTGATCGGTCCAAACAGTCATCCTCGAACAGCATCGCAATAGAGCAATTCCTCTATCGGTATCCACACGTCCAGGGTTGGAACGCCGAGCGTCGGAGTGCTAGCACCGTACGCACGGCAGAGATGGTGAAGGACGTCTAGGGTTTCGATGGTGATCCACTCTTGCATACAACTTTTGCCTCAAACCCTAAGCCTACGTCCCCTTTTTATAGCCCTCGGTGGCGCCCAACCTTAGGCCCAATCTGAGTCCATATTCAATTTAGCCCATTAGAACGGATCCAATCCGAACTCTGATAACCGATTGTAACTGTTCCAAACCCCTTAAATGTGTGACCCTATAGGTTCATGTATATTTGGATATGATTCGGAAACATCTTTTCGACCGATAATCGATAGCGGTGCCTAGCAGTATATATCGATTCCCAAATATTCATAAAGCCTCGAAAGGACTTACTATAGTGTGATAATGTCATGTTCCCTTTGCCTCTAGATATCAGATCGAATTCAAGGCGAGAGTCGTGTCATCCTATGACAGCTCGATCTATTCACTCATACCATAGTGGATTAATTTATCTAAATTGACTCTCAATCACATTCAGCATGACCATGCACTTCCTTAATCCATCTACCTCGAGGGGCCAAAGATATCTCTCTATTATGTAGGAGGGGCAAATTCCATCTTGATCATTCATGTACCTCAACATATTTCATGGTAAACCCGAAAACTACTTTTATAACTACTTGGTTAAAGAGTAGCATTTGGTAACCCCTAAGTAAGCCACTACACATCTAGGAAACCAATGACGATCTCAGGTTTAAGGATCATACATACACTATGTATGAGACCAACTGATGACACATAAGAAAATATAACAATTCTCGAAGTGTCTCATATGGGTCTATCCAACACATGTTCTCCAACATGTGTCCACATTATTGATTAGATATCTCCATATCCCTATGACCCATGAAACATTGTCATCAATCAATACATGTAGTGATCTATGAAACATAATCATCTTATACTATGATAACCGATACGGGATAACTTGAATAACATCGATATATAAAAAGAGTTTCATGAATAAGTCACGTCCTTGTTAATCAATCTAATCGGTATTTATTCAAAGAACAAACAATTATATTATTCCATAAACATAAGGCTAGATACAATCATTTCAATGATTGACTCAAGGGCATATCACCAACATCACTACCATGGTCTATATCCAAGGAAATAGCAACATGCATTCTTAGACCATGCCAAGGAAATGCATGAACTATAACAATTTGCAAAACACATTTGCAAACTTTAGATTATGCCACAAGGAGTATGATGAGGATATCACTAGCACACTACATTATCTCCTTCCCAGAATAACATTCCAACACCAAGTGGACCAATCACAAGAGCTAGAGCCAAACAAATCAATCAACAAGTGAATTTTTTTCCAAAAAGAGCTATGCATTGATTTGATGAGAATAGATTGCTACCTAATGCTTCTAGCTTCATTGTTATTAGGTTTCATGAAGAAGAAGCTTAAGAGGCTTAGGAAAACAAACTAGTACAACTTCAAAAGCAAGGAAGCCAAGAGAAAGAACCAACACCCAATAAACCAGCCCAAGTCTGAAAAGAAGATAGAAAACGGCTTGATGTTTTGAAGAATTTAATTCCAATTTGTTTTTTGTGTTGTAGTAGCCGCAGCACTGTAGCACCACCGTACTGTAGCAACCGAAAATTTTGTAAAAGGAGGGTCATCCCCTCCATTGTAATGAAGTTTTCGATATTCAGAAATACATATTCTTGTTCTAGAGTTTGTGTGAGATACAATTCCACCCCGATATAATTAGGAATTCATTGAGTGTCTTGACCCCGTCGTTCTCGCGATTGCCTCGGTGATTACTTGAATGTGTTTACTCCACATGAGTGAGTAGACAGAGGAATCAAAGCATGTGATTAGGTGAATCGAGTGTCACAATTTGCCGTAATAGAGACCATGGTTAGTAATGCCATTTATCAGGTTGCACGTGTCTAGTTATATCCAATCCTACACCATAAAGATCGGGCCAAAACCCGCATCAAAGTAGGTACATGGACTTCTGTAATATCGCTGATCTTTTCAGTTTAAGAAAAATTCAGACAGGGTCTTGTGGGCTTGTCTGTGGGCTGTAGTAGGTGGGTTTTAGCTCTTGTGAGGGGAGTTCCCACCTATTTTTCCTCCCCTCCTAATCCCCCTAACCCCCACATTCACTTTTCTTTTCCTGGCTCTCCTCCCAGCCAAACTCCCCCATGGCACCTCCTCCCAGCCGAACTCCCCCATGGCGCCTCCTCCCTGCAGCAGCTCCCTCCTCCCTACAGTAGCTCCCCCATGGCGCCTCCTCCCTGCAGGAGCCCCCAACTGAAGCTCCCACCCTCTTCTTGATCTTGGAGGTAAGGACTTTTAGGTTTTGGGGGAGTGCATGTTGTTCTTAGGAGGAGTTTTGCTTGTTTGGGTGCTCTAGGGTTCATGGATTTAGGGATTTTTTGGAGGGAATGGTGGTTCTAGGGTTTGGGGGGAAGTTCTGAATTTCGGGCTGTGCAATGACTGTTTTTGGAGCTGCAATTTGAGGTCTCTAGGGGTATTTCCTGTGGGGTTGGCTGTAGACAAATTTATAGATCATGGTCTTAAGTTTAATTAGAGTCTAAGAACATGATTTTTGGTTCAGCCATTTAGAAGATATGGTTATTGTTGTGAATGCTGTTCGGAACTTGCTGCTGTTGTCAGTAGTCTCGGTTTTGTGCTGTTTTAGGCAATTTAGAGGCATTTCCTGAGGGGTTGGCTGTAGAAGAACTTGCAGATCGTCATCTTATGTTTAATTATAGCTCAAGAACACAAATTTTGGTTCATTCGTTTAGGAGTTATGGTCGTTTTTGTGTCTGTTGTTCAAAGTCTGAATGTCTGCTATTCAGAGTTTGTTGCTGCTGGTAGAAGCTTCGGATTTGTGTTGTTTAGGGCTATTTAGAGGCTTTTCCTGAGAGGTTGGTTGTAGAATAATGTAGATCGTAGTCTTGTGATTAATTAAAGTCCAAGAACATAATTTTTGGTTTAGCCATTTAGAAGACATGATCATTTGTGTGCCTGCTGTCCAGATCTGATTCCTACTAGCTGTGGTCTCAGATTTTTGTTGTTAGGGGTAATTAGAAGCTTTTCCCGAGGGGCTGAGTGTTGAAGAGATTATAAGTCGTTGTCCTATGTTTAATCAGAAACTAAGATTGCAAAGTGTGGTTCAATAGGTTAGAAGGTATAGTCCTTTTTGTGCTTGCTGTTTAGAATTTATTCCTGCTAACAGTAGCTTTGTTATTGTGATGTTTAGGGCTAGTTAGGGACCGAATTAAATTATCCCTATAACTAGAGAAAGTTAGGATATCTCCTGTAGGTTCCAAAATGTCTTCGTTTACTGAATTTGAAGTTTCATGTTAGAAGTTATGCGAGATGGAAGATAGCTGTCCTGTTTTGCAGCTTGTTGAAATTTGGGGGCTAGACTTGTTTTTGCTAGAGGGAGTCTTAGGGTTAGTGAGCAAGTAGAGATTAATGACTATTTATGTTTGAATGCATGCAATTGTTATTTCAGGTGGAGTAGCGTCGGGAGTGGCCTCAACGTCACACCACTCCGCTCCTCGCGGTTAGAGGCAAGTGTATCATGTAGATTAAATGTTAGGAGGAATTGTGGCTTGCTTTGCTAATGATTATTAGGTTGCTTATGATGAAGCAAATGCTAAGTGTATGAATTTAAATAACATGTTAATGCTTATGGATATGTCATGATGATGAGAATGCAATCTGTAATTTAATTTATTTCATTTGCATTTGTGCAGAGGTGTCCCAAGTGGGTCTCTATGTCTCACACGTAGTGAGACATGAAATACCTACCTCCGTAGGCCCCTTCATTGGCTGGATGGGAATGAGAGGGTGCACACTGACGGGTGAGCACCCAGCAATACCGGTATTTGCTATGAAAATGTGCATTATGAGCATGCATGTGCATTTCATGCGTAAAGAGTAAAGAACGTTAAGTTATGATGTTGTTCTTATGTGCAAAGGACTTACCATATTTGAATTGCTCTAATCTCTTGTTTTAAGTTAATTGTAATAGTATGATACACTTTGCTAAGTTTTGAACTTGCGCTTGTTTTGTGATGTTTTATTTTAGGTACCTCCACAGCGGCATTATGGGGGAGTGTTTAGCATCACTTCATTCACTCGTTATCACCTACTCTAGGCTTTTGAGTAGTTAAGAAGGCGATGTATTTTGTTTTACTAGTGGTTGCGGATTAAGTTCTTGCTTTTGGTCTAGTTCCTTATGTAAAAGATTATAGTTGTATGGATATTTGTTTGGTCGAGCTCATCTCCTTAAATTACTTTTGTGATGCTAGTTCATGTTTATGGTCATGATGTAGTTATGATATGTGGTTATCGCTTTGTTTTATCTACTTCATTGTCTATGACATTGTGATTGTGAAATAATTATTTTTTATTGTACGCTTGCTGAATTTTACTCCAAATGCGTAGGAATCATGCTCAAATTTTTAGTAATTTTGATGAAATTGTTGTTTATTGGTGTAACATTCGGGGCACATGGGTGCCGGGGTGTTACAACTTCAACCATTTACAAAACACATTTGCAAACTATAGTCACGTGCTACAAAGATTAGATGCATGAGGCTCAACTATTTGCAAAACTCATTCGCAAACAATAGCATCATGCCACGGAGAGATCGAGAGTGGGATTGAGCTATTAACACATGATGAGACTCAAACTAATAAACAAGACCCCTCTTAATACTATGGCAACACATACTAGCAATCCGATCTCCCAACCAAACATCAAGACTGGTAAAAGACTTAGAACCAAGGTTTGAAATCGTGATTTTCATGGCTTCGCGGCATGGTGCAAAAAAAAGCTACAATAGCTATCACTAGCTATCAGAGAAGCTATCATTTGTCATGTTTTTAGTATTAAAATTAATAATTAAATATGTATATAATATAAGTCACCGCCAAACAAATCATAAAACCATGGTACTTTAGAAGGTATTAATATTTTTATAATAAAAATATGAGTCAAGTCTGAAATCAACAAACATGCTAATATATGTCAAAGGCCATAATTGATAACTATATCATAATATTCTTAACAATAAGTACTTAATCACTAAGAAATATGAATGTTGTATTATTGAAAAAGGGCAAGATGTGGTCTTTTACTATGTTTTCTCACAGTTCAGGCTTATAAGAGATGCATTTGAGCCTTCTAGCAATGTTAGATTTTAAAATAGGCCTAATGTTTTGGTCTGTGGGTACCTATGTAGGATAGCAAAGCTACCGCTAATTATAAGCTATGGCATATAGTAGAGCTATTGCTAGCTAGAGCGCTTATAGCTAATATAGCAGAATATTAGCCCGTAGCTTTGTGTTTGGGGGTCTAAAAAAGTTATAGCGCAGCTATAGCATAGCTATCATTAGCTATTTAGAACAATGCTTAGAACACATTCTTAGCCTATGCTAGTTATATCTTTGCCTTGCACATCCACTTGGAGCTTTCACTTGATGATGATCATTTTATCTCCAAGTCCGTGTCTTTATCTTGTTCATCAACAAATGATGACTACTTTCACTTTGGGATCTCATCTTGATGCTAAACACATGATGAGATCCTTCATCCTGAACCTTGACATGATGACCATCAATACATTATGCCATCTAATATCTTCATCGTCATTGGACTTAACCTATTTCACCAACTCGTGAAAAAATTAGTCCCACAAATCTAGTTATCATTAATCATGAAATCACATCATTAAGACATAATGGAGGGCCTAAATCCTTCAATCCCCCTCTTTTTGGTGATTGATGACAACCCTATTGTGAATAACTGGATTTAAATCAACATGAGTATATTACAACTACAAAAGCTTTGTATACTCAAGGATTTGTTTTAAAGTGAAGATCCTCAATATGTGAAATAGGAATATGGACCAATACTAGCAAAAACTAAAAACACAGAATGAACTCTCTCTAAATTTGTGCATACCTATATACGAATTGGAAACAATATGCACATATTCAAGTTGAAACTTTTGTGGAGTTCAACCTATATTTTGTATCTAAGGATTGCAACAAGATATATAATAAATGTGACATCAAATGCATACCTTTGATTCTTCATCTTTCCATCCAAATGAGACTAAACAGTATCATAGTCAATAAACATGTTAGTCTCACATGTAGAATTGTTATTAATCATCAAAATCAAATTAATTGAACCTGAACTTATAGAGTGTTATTTAGAAGAAAGCAAAGGGAGAATTTACAACCCTCACCGAGTGCAGCCAGCTTAAACAATGTCTAGCCAGGAAAATATTTCAGATTGGAGTTGCTCCTTCACTCTACACACATGGAGAGCTACTTCTTGTTTGAAAGAGTCTTCCATCTTGAAACAGAAGGTTGATATTGTTAAAAAAAACCCGGGCATTTCTTTGTTTCCAAACATGCCATCCTGCAATGTTGAAAACCTCCATAAAGAAAGAATGTGGAAATTGTTGCTTAGCTTCTTGCAACATGTTGTGAAATTGTAGATTTTGATTCCAGTGAATGCCCAGCATTATATTATCCAACACTGCTGGCTAAATGTGCAGCCAAAGAATAAGTGAAAGGTTGTCTCTTCTAACCGGGTTGGGCACAATACACAGTATCTGATCCTGCACATAAACATTGTCGTTGCAACATGTTCTTTGTGTTTAGGCGATCCATGCAAAGCAACCAGGCAAAAACTTTTAATTTCATCACACATATACTCTTCCAGATATGTCGGTATAATGGTAGAGCTTGCAAACCTTGAAAGAGAAAGTTTCTTACCATTTTCATTAACAATCACATAAAGATCCCAAAATTGGACAGCTCGAGGGGAGGTTACAAACCAAATGTCCCCCCAAAATCTAATTTTCCTCCCATTTCCAACTATCCATCTATATCCAAATTTGACAGCTTTAGCAGGCAAGAGGACTACTTTCTAGAACTCAGAAGTCTTTACATTAGAGCAACAAAAAATGTTTGGAGCTTCAGTTTTGTATTTCATTTCAACTAAATTCCTCCACAAATTACCCTCACCAGTTATAAATCTTTTGACCAAGAGCCTAGTAAGCTTAGGTTTAGGTCTCTCAAATTAGGGATACTACTCCATCTGGTCACAAATAGTTGTCATTTTGGACAACACAATCTTTAAAATACAACTTTGACCACTAATTTGTATTTAAATATATTTATAAAATCTAATAAAATTATAATATTATGAAAGTATTTTTCGAGACAAATCTACAAATATGATTTTCATGTACCCAATTTAAATATTTAAAAAGATATTAACAGTCAAAGTTTCAAAATTTTGACTATATCTATGTCTAAAACAGTAACTATTTATGAATTGAGGAAGTAATCCACGTATCATATGTATGTCTTTTCTTATCAGACAGGAGTAGAAAATAAATTCCTATTGGCCTCCCCTCCCTTTTAATGACAACCAAGACCCCCATAATCCTTTTCCATGCAAAGTAAATGCCAATTTGCTAAAACAAGTTTGTGATGGCCTTCAAAATCATTCCACATACAATTTGCCATTTGAGAGTTAATTAGATCTAAAGTCCACTAAGAAAATTTGAAGAATGAAAGCAAGTGTTTGTATACTAATCAAGCATGATTTAATTAATCAGGACAAGTCTACCACCATAAGAGAGTAGCTTTTCCCTCCAGAGGTTGGACATTCTCTCTTGTCAATTTGTCAAAATGCAGATGTATGCCTAAGTACTTAATAGGGAAAGGTCCCATTCTGCAACCAAAAACATCAATAAACTGTTTACCATCTACTTCCGAAGTGCATATATGAACCAGTCAACTCTAATGGAAGTTAACTCTCATCCCAGAAACTTGATCAAATAAAATAATAATCAATTTCAGATTGTAAGTGTTGGAGATAACTTAAATATCTCGAGTTACCATATCTTTTGATTTTATCTAAATAGGTTATTAGTCTAAGTCTTCTATAACTAGGACTCTTTTGGCTATATAAGCTAACTCCATATACATTAGTATATGTAAACATTGAAATGATTATAGTGGATTGTTTCCCGTGATTTTTTCCTGCAAAGATTTTTTCACGTTTTTATCGTGCTAATCCTAAAGTGGTATCAGACCATCTAGAGATGGCCAAATGGGCCGCCCGGCACGGCACGGCCCGATTAAAAATCGGCACAGCCCGCTTAGGCACGGCCCGTTTCGGCCCGAGTAATTAGCGGGCCGTGCCATGCCGGCCTACGGGCCGAGGGACCGGCCCAAGCATGGCACGCGGCGTTGACAGGCCATGCCGTGCCGGCCCGGTAGCCCGTTAGAGCCAAAAAAATTAGGAAAAATTGAAAAAGTATGGAAAAATACAGAAAAATATGAAAAAATTTAGAAAAAAATAAAAAATTTAGAATAATTATAAAAACTCGAATGATGCAGAAAAACTTTTTAAAAATATATATAAATAAAGAAAAAACTAAAATATGAGATAAATTCAGAAATGAGACAAATAATTTGAATTAAATAATGAGCTTTATTGATGTTTGGATGCCTCGTTAAAAACTTTGCCAAGTAAAAACTCAACACGAGAAAACCTTGGCAAAGAAAAAAGAGTACGGCCTATAGTTTAGTGATACAAGTAAAAAGTGAAGATTACAATTATTCTTCCTGATTATCTAAATAAAAAATTTCGAACGTCTCCGCCAGCTCAGCATTTTCTGCAGTATGTTGAGCTCGTTGATCAGCTTGTTCCCAATCTTTCACAGTGAGAAGTATTTCCACCATCTCACTTGTCAGATTTGTTCTTCTCTCCTCGATTATTCTTCCGGTTAGACTGAAAGCAGACTCCGAAGAAACCGTGGAGACAAGAACTGTTAACACATCCCGTGCTAGTATGGAAAGCACCGGATATGTTATCTTGTGCTCGTGCCACCACTGCAAAATGCTAAAGTCCTCCTCTTGCTTCTCTTGGTAGTTGACAGTGTCGCTGTTGAGATAGGTAGCTAGCTCCCCACCACTTGATGTGTCTGCACTTGTCGTTGATGTAGTTGAACTCCTTGAGGAAGAGCCACCTGTACCCCATATCTTTCCCCACGCGGTTTTCTTCTTACACTGCTAGGGTCTTTGGTGGAGGTCACAGATGCGAACTCCAGCAAACTTCCGATTGTACTTATCATAAACTTCAGATAAGTTAGCACGGACATTTGAAAAATAACTGGAATAATCAGTACCTACCGCATCACTTAAAAGTGAGAGAACATTAGAGAATCCTCGAACTTTAGCTCTAGGATCTAAAATAAATGCAAATGAATATAACATAGGAATTTCTTGCCAATATTTCAAAATTTTAGTTTTCATAGCATAAACAGCTTCCCGCAATATATTATCATTTTCGTGGCTCTTTAAGTGGGTAGCAATTTCTAAAATATGATGCACAATTAAAGGAGAGGTTGAATAATAAACTCCGGATAAAGCAACAATGGAATAAAAAAAGTTCTAAAATGAAAGCAAGTATTTAGCAACATACCAATGTTGCTCTGTGAGTACCGGTTGACCATCCCGTGTATGACAGTGCGTGTTAATAAAAACAGAAAATGTGCTCTCATATGGTATGACATTCTTAAGCATCAAGTAAGTAGAGTTCCATCTAACAGGCATATCCAAACCAAAGTTACGCAGACGTACATTCATTGCAATACAATAAGTTTTATATGTTGCTACTCGTTGATTAGAATGACTTAAGAAAGATATTGCAGTGCGAAAAGGTTCAATATACTGATTTAACCTCTTTAAACCAGATTTAACTATAAGATTAATAATATGGCAAGCACAACGCTGATGTAATAAGAAAGATTCAGCATATGAATTGAAAAGCGGAGTAAGTATGTTCATGGCAGAAGTATTTGCGGAAGCATTATCTAATGTTATTGCAAAAATCTTATCACTAAGGCCAAAATCTTCCACAACTTTTACAATACAATCAACAATATTTTCACCAGAATGTGCTACATCAATTAATTTGAATCCTATAATTCTCTTTTCTAGTTGCCAATCATTGTTTACATAATGAGCAGCTACACTAAGGTAATCCTCTTTAGCTCTCTACCACTCCATATATCAGATGTCAAAGACATAGAAAAAGTACAGGTATTAAAATTTTCTTTTAGGTTATTGCGATAATTATTATAATATTTAATCAAATCTCTAGTTGTTGTCTATCTAGAAACTGCAGAAAACCTAGGATTATGAGCGGTCCTAATATAGCTTTCAAACGCAGCTAACTCACCAAAGTTTAAAGGAAGATCTTGAGAAGCGATTAAACGACAAAGAGATTCACGAGCTACCTCAGGATTGTAGTCCCAGTTACGTACCGTACCGTCGAGGTTGTACTGCAGCTGCGCCTGCCTCAAAGCCATTCCCGCTTTTTTTCTACAGCTGTCAGCATGCCTCTTCAAGTGCCCCGTTCCACCTGAAGATTTCGTAGTTAATTTATGCTTGCAATATTTACAAACAACATACCTGATTTGGACGTCGTTTGATGTCTCAAAAATCTGGTCGAAATCTTCCTAGACTCCCGATGTACTGCGTCTTGTTCTTTTCGCCCCGGTGCTTGCCGACACAATAGCACTTGTAGAGCCTGAAGATGGCACAGCTCCTGCAGCTTCTTCGGCATATGATGCAAGAAGCTCCTCGGGTGAAATACCGAAATCAGAAGCTGGGAATGACGAAAAATCCCCGGGCTCTATAAAGCAAACTATAAGAAATAATGACGCTATTAATACTAAAATATGATTTAAAATACTAACAAAATGAAAAAATAAATCACAATTATCACCTTGATTTCTTGACAGAAGCCGAAAGCCGAATTTCGGATTTTTGGATTTTTGACAAAAATATTTTTAATTTTCCCAAATTACCACTAAGAGCAAAAGAATTTTCACAAGAGAATGATTAGAAGAGAATACAAGATTGCTGGTGTGGAAATTGGGAGGGGTAGTCACCTATTTATAGGAAAAAATTCAGGATTTTTTTGAATTTTTTCGAATTTTTTTTAATTTTTTAAGTCTGCAACGGCTATTTTTTTAACAAGCTAAACGGGCCGTGCCCGTGCCCGTGCCGATGCTGGGCCCAGCAGTAAACGGGCCGTGCAGTGTTGGCACACCGTACCGCACTCCGACCTAAGCACGGCACGCTGGGTTGGGTCGTGCCAGCACGGTCCGTTTAACTCTGGACCGTGCCGTGCTCAGGCCGGGCGCACAGTGTTTGCCGCGTGCTGGTTCGACCTATCTAGCCATCTCTAAGACCATCTACTTACCTGAGAGTTCCGATCGATTCTCGTCGCCCTTGACTTTCGAGAGCGGCACCAACACGGCCGTCCTCCTCGGCTTCCACATCAACCTCAGCGTCGGCTGCTCCTTCCTTCACACCGGCTTTCCGGCGGCCACCGCTGCCTTCTCTGATCCAATGGCCAGCAATGGCGTCTTTTTTTCCTCGCTCCGTGGCCTGGCCTGCGAGGCGGCGCCCGACCACTAGCAGGTAGCAGCGCACGCAAGTATGCCGTCACGTCGCGCTCACTCAGTTGATGACTTTGGACTATGAAGGCGGTCACAGAGCAAGTAGACCGTGCCGACAAGATCTCATCTGTAGCTCCGCGTGGAACACCGTCCCGGGCTACCTCTTCCCTACCCTCACTGACGTCTCGTGGGTGTGCTGGGTGTTCCCCCAAATCAATCACCTGCCGCAGATCGGCTCCGGCATGAACGGCCTTGGCATCCGCGCCTTCACCATCGACTGGTCCGCCGTCGTTGCCTTCCTGTTGAGCCATGTGAGGCAGCCTCACCGTGAACCAGAACGGAAATCGAGTTCGTGAGGAAAAAGGCATCCTGCTTTCTGACAGCTATCATCTTGCTTCCATGCGATTAAAGCCGTCTGCAACATTAAATTCCGAGTAACAAGTGTCAGACCAAGCGTATTATCGACGGATTTCATAAAGATCCACGAGGGATTTATTATTTCTGGACAATTTATTCGAGTTTTATGTCGGTTTTTTTTTGACGTTTCATCAGTTACCTTTGAAAAAAAAATCAGTTGGAGAGACAACTAAATTTGATGTTTCATCACCGTTAATTGGAATCTAGTGTTTCATCATATTATTTTGGTGTTTTATTCACCGTTTGAATACATTTCAATTTGGATCGCTTACGCGATCATTATGGAGGTTTTGGTAACGTTAATTTAGAATTTAACGACACTCGACTGATAGCATTATATTCTTTGGAGTTTTTCTAGTGAAAGTTAGCAGCAAAAATATTATCGTCTAGAAAGTAACGGTGTCGTATGCATACTGCAAACTCACCACTCCTCCAGGGCAAACATCAGTACACAAGCCCTTAAATAACCCAGCATCAGAAGCTTTAATCTTCATCCTTGTGAAGGTATCAACAACGAAATTAAAGAGGAGAGGAGACAGCGAGCACCCTTTCTCAATCCTTTTCTTGTTTAAAAAAGTTTTCCTTCTACGTTATTTGTTTTCACTCTTACAGAGCCTTTGTGAACAATTTTACTAATCCAAGCCTGCCACTGAGTACCAAAACCTCTAAGAATTTCAGCAAGAAAATCTAAATTCACTTTATCTTATGCTTTTTCATAATAACAAAACCCTTTTCTCCCCTGTTGTACCCTATGAAGGACCTCAAGAACAATCACAACCCTTTCTAGCAGCAGACCTACATTACCTCACCTTTTTTTCTAACAATACACCCTCCGGTCATAAATAGTAGTTGTTTTGGATATACGAGCAACTAATTTTTTGAAACTTTGAATGTTAATATCTTTTTAAATATTTAAATTGGATACATAAAAATCATATGCATAAATTTATCTGAAAAAGTACTTTCATAATATTATAATTTTATTAGATTTTATAAACATATTATAATAAAAATTAATAATTAAATCTTTACTTTAGAGACCGTGTTACGTCAAAAACAAATTATTTGTGACAGGAGGTAGTAGATCGAAAAATGAAAGGTCGAACGCTAGAGAGGGAGAGAAATATCTTTTTCAAAGTACCCAAAATGCCCCTGCTGCGTGGTGAATATCTCCGGACGCTTAATACCTCCCGATGGCCGCAACGTGTGGTACAGATTTCGCTGCCATAAAAATCTTACTACTCTTTTCCAAGTTTGACCTCCAACTCTCCGACGTGCTGCGTACACAAACTGCGCCCGACGCATCGACAGAAGCAAGAGAGAGTTTGCCGATGGAGTGCCGCCACTCGAGGAACGCCATTCCAGATGCCATGGCCTCAGCTTCGCGCTGCGTCCTTCTTCTCCAGCCCGCCGGAGCCGGAGCTCGTCGGCGCCCCGTCCTCCCCGCGCAGGCGTTCTGGGGCACGGAGGGGCAGCGGAGGCGGAGGCGGCTCGTGAGCTTCGAGGCGCCGCCTCGGTGCCACAAGATGTACGTTCCCGGTAATTGTACAATTTTTGTTTTGCCTTAATTGCTCTGTTTCTCGACGGGAAACCAATTGGAACGATTGGTCACTTTGTAGCAGCACCACGTAATGCTGTTAAGCTAGTGTGTCTGATTGCTTTGCGCCAGTTTTTGCATTTAAATGTGCCGTAATTTGGTAATCCACTGAAATTGGTTGGGTTCAGAATATATCTTGCTAAAAAATTTCACTAAGGAACAAAAATTGCAAAAATTTTGCAATTCTCTACAACATAGATAAGTATTGTCTGATGATTTCATCTATGTTAATCGGTGACAGTAAGCTAAACCGTCACGAATAATATAATCAAAGTGTAATTAACACTGTTAAACGATTAATTGGATATATAATCCAATTAATCGACCTTTTTCTTATTAACCATCCGTTTTCCCCGTTTAATAACGAAAACAACTTATGTATTCACTAATTATGATTAATTAGTTATAATATTGTGCGGTGGTGTTTATAATACATAGCTTTTGGATGAATTATAAACAATGAAATATAAAACATGGCAAATAATGGTTTGTAGAGTGATAATTTACAATACCTTTGGGTAAATAAAATGTTTCTAATTAATTCTAAATATAATTTAATATATTTATAAGAATGCATATTTTCCGTTAAAGTACGATTAATAGGTCGTATCACAATTAATCACCTAGCTGTACTCTCTGTCTGTTGAGCGTGTACCGTTTCCACAACAGTGGTTTTGATCACAGCAGTGTGCTTTATGGTCTACCAATTAGGAGTATCAAGCAGGAATGAATTTAATTCATTTAACTTTTGCCGTATGATGTAGACTGAAAATGTGTGTGTTTCAGGCTTTGGAGAGGGTTCACCAGAGAAAAAGGCGGCAAGGAATCTGCAGCACTTCTTCAATTACGTGGCTGTCAGGGTTGTGCTCGCACAACTTGAGGTTGCCTCTGCCTTCTTGCCATTGATTCTTCTCGCTGTTTTGAAAGCTTTCTTGGCAGTCTTTAATTCGATAAAAGCAACGCAGTAATATCACTTTTAAAAAAAATTAGCACCTGTTTTCAAAACAAACAAAAAATTAGCACCATATTATGTATGTCATTGCTCTTGGTAGTAGTTGGTACCCGCACACTGTGCTCTAGTTCTCTGAACTTTTCTTCTTTTTGGAGAACTCTCTGGTCTGAACGTTTCTAGGGCGTATATGGATCTTTGGACTATAACACTGTGTGATACCTGAATTTTTATTGTTGAGGAGCCTGATGTTTTGGTGATGGTCTAATATCTGTTTATTTCTTTGTCTTCTTCTCCTTTCATAAAAATTATCGATAAAGAGCTACAATCGAGAAGCATATGGTGAGCTCATGGAATTCATTAACCGCAACTCCCTGAACGACGCTGATAGTTTCTGCAAAAAGTTGATCCGCGAGTCGCCAAGGCACAAGGCATTAGGTAACCTTGCTTATCCTACATGGATTTTTCTTATCACTGAAATATTGTGTACATTAACTGATTTACAATGCCTGTTTTTATTATCATAACTTAGGCAGAGACGAATCTGAAGTTTAATCCTATTCTTTCATGTAGTTATGTACAGTTGCAGTATTGGTGCCTTTTTTCCTTTTCACTTAGATTTGTCCTTTTAGCATTTCTCATGATGAACATTACTGTTGGACGAAATTACTAATATATCATCTCTTTTTTCACCTTGGAAACAGCTATGAGAATTTTGGAGGTAAGCGCTGAACACAACTTGGAATGCCATCTTCTGAACTTAGCTTTTCACCCCTGTTTCCCCCAGGATTTACTCATGCAGCTGCAGCTGCAGGTTCGATCTGCTTATGTCAAGACTGATTTCGAGTGGGACAACCTGAAAAAGTTATCTTTCAAGGTTGGTTTACTCTTCTCTACGGTATACCTGCTAATTGCTATCCATAATTTGAACATTGTACAGATATCATCCGCAATCTCCTTTTTTGCTACAATTTAATGAATAGTGTAAGGCCCCCATTTTCGATAAATTAATATCGAAAATGGATACTATGTGCATACAGTACTAGTCCCATGATCAGTGGCTAGTACGCACAAATACAAATTGATATCACAGTCATACACAACTTTATTATTACAGCGGAAGCAAATACTTAATATTATTACAACACCAAAAGTAAAAGCATAACAGTGGAGACATTCATCTTGTAGTATGCCTTTTATCCCAAAATCCCCCACAGGCAACTGACAAGGAGAACCCTAATAAAACTCATCGTTCACATCCCGAATCTGCGTCGTAAAGGTGTCGTCGGGGTAACTGTCTCTTCACCTAAAAATTATAAACATGGCAAGTTGAGTACTTACGTACTGCAAGACTTTTGCAAAACCTATTATATATGCAGCCATTTCAAGGAAAGGCTCATGGTTGTTTTGCATAAAGCTAAAATTGAAATGTAAATCTTGATTAATAGATTGAAAAGCGAACTTTAAGTAAAGGCGACCTAATATAAAAAGTAATGAATGTAAGTATAAATAAGTCACATGTACCAGGTATCATGACCATTTCAAGAATCATTTTTATCACACAACAGAAATTTCCGAGTAACCATTCCTACCACCCGGTAGAAATTCGAGTTTTATGAAAATAAAACCATCTAACTAGTCTTTGGCGCACCAAGATTCCCATAACCATGGAACGGCTTTTGAAAAGTTTGACACTGCGAGTTTGTGCGACTTTACCCACAAGTAATGATCAACCTCTTTTGCGTGCCAAGAACACACTTCCTTTGGTGTGTCGACAAGGAGATCATAACAAAACCGTTACATTGTTTAATCCTAACTTTGCACCGGCCGGTGACGCCAAACCCGTACTATGGTGTATATGTTTGCACGATCCATCGCACAATAATGATTAAGCATGTCCATAGTATGGCATTCACCGTTGTATTAGCAAACGTGACTCCCAACACCTCGGTGTGGGCGCCCCTACGAGCAATCAGTCACTGAAGAAGCTCGTACTACTCCAGCCTAATAATGTGCAAAGCTAGTTTTAAGCAACTTAATAAGTTAGAGCTGTCCCATACCAGCACTTGTGGTTGTACGGTAAAATTCTTGGGTTTAACGAACACGTAGTTTGGTCCTTAATCCGACACGGGCAATAATCTCCACCCTACACTACGTACAAGTCTCTTGTACACCCGGCTATTGCCAATAATTGCCCGCATCTAAAACATAGTTTTATTTTCATTTTTGATTAAAATACCAACCAAGAAAGGTCATACCCATTAAGTTGTCATATCCAACATTTTTAAACATATCAAGGTTTTATGTTCATTTAAGCATGGCTAAGCATGTTACTAAATGTGAGCAACCCAGATCGACATCAAATAATGTCTACGCTATTCTAGGTTATCAAGGTTCACAATTGCATACTTATCGAGGAAGTTCCATAAGTCTCTGGTAGAACTACCAAGTACCCATAATATAGCGGACTTTTAGTAAAATAAAGTATGCGATAAAACATTTAGTGAAAGCATTTGTAAACTGGGATCAATATGGTCAAAGGGGTGCTTGCCTTGTTGATGATCTTGACGTCAAACTCGATCGTCGAACTCACAGATTAAATCGGTGCTACACGTCGAATAATAATAACATGGCAATTCCAACAAAACGAAAGAATCAGTTATAAGAGCCAAATAAAAGCAATTGCATAAATTGATATATTCGTTGTTCATCGATTTACAAGTTTTATGAACATTTTCTGATTAGGTTCTTATATTAACCAATCTCAGTTCTTGAATAATTCACTTTTATTTATCATTTCCAGAGAACATCTTAACAGGTTTTACTATTCTGTATTTCTAATTTCTAAATTCTGAAATTATTTAAATTGCTATTATGGAACTACTTTCTTACCCTATATTATACTTCAAATATTTTCCATGGTACACCCTGAGTATTTTTGCATATTCAGGTTCCTAGCAAAGCATGGAATCTAATAAAATTTATTTCATTTAATTTGAAGTTGAATTGGAGAAATTCTATTCACAACATATTTCAAATTCTTTCTTTAAATTTAAATCTGAAATTCAAACAGAGTTCATTTTGAAATATTTTTGCATATTCTGAATCTACTTGATTTTAGATGAATTTAGAAATTTATTCCACTTCATTTGGTTGGATAGTTCAAAAGATATTCAAGTTTGAATATATTCGGTTTTGTAAATACTGAGAAAATTAAAACTTTACTAAATTCGGAAAGTACGCCGCATGGCAAGCACGCTTTACTTTTCCGTATTCTTATTGATCGAGGCTCGACGGCCGGGCCCATTCGCAGAGAGACGTTGAGCGCAGAGCGGGGCCGACACGCGGACCACGCCGCCGAGCGAGCGCGAGATCGTCCATCAGGGCCGCGTGGCGCCGATCGACTCGGATCGATTGATCGACGACCGGGGCCCACAGAGCGAGTCACAATGCTTGCAAGTGGTCGACGAGTGGACCCAAATGTCGGTGACCGAGATGAGCAAGGCTTGCGCGGTTCGGCCGGCGAGGCACGGCCGGATAGTCTGAATGGGTTCCAGATTCTTGTTCAAAGATACTCGTGCGCATCACGGGTGGTGGCGCTTGGCCGAGGTGGCACGCCACCGGAGAGGCGGCGGAGCTCATCGCCACCGGCGTTCCGCCAAACGAGCGGCATCCCGAGACGAATGGGTACCAGAGAGCATCGGTGGACCACGGAGGTCTCATTTTAGCTTTAGCGCAAAGAAATGAGTAATGGAGAGGTGATCTCACCGTGCGACTACTACGCGGCGGAAGGAGGTCGCCGCAAGGGCTCGCCGGGAAGAAGAAGGAAAACCGAGGTTGCGTGAAGAAAGTAGAGGTTAGGAGGATGCTTTTGGTGAATTGGTTCGAGCAATGGTTGGCGGAGAGCTAGTTTGGGCGCCTCTTTCGGTTTTTGGCCGAGATGGGGAAGAAGAGGGTGGTGGCGGCGATGAAGCGCTTTGGTTCGGTTTTTCGGTTCCGGGAGGAAGTATAAGGACGGCGACGCTTTGGCGGGTTTAAATAGACAAATGAGGCGGTGCCACGTTGCTTGGATAGAGGGGTGAAGACGGCGGCTTGGTGAGGCTTCTCGGCCGTTCCTCATGGAGAGAGAGGCGCAGCAGCCGAGGCGATCTTGGCGTGGGCGAGGCGACGTGCAGCGCATTAGGCGCCGAGTTGCGGCGCAGTGGCGACAAACGGAAGAGGCGCGATCTCAAAGCGAGAGAACGGGAAAGAACGGGAGAAAAACGGAGAGGGTGAAGCTGACAGGTGGGACCGGACTGTCAGCGAGAGAAAAGGAGTCGGCCGCAGGGACAGCTGTCCAGGCGGGGCCCACATGTCAGCGAGACAAGGGTTTAAAAATCAGGAATTCTCTGGACAGCTCAGGGTAAAATCGGAAGTTTGGGCTAGAAGATAAAATCAAAATTTTACAAAACTTTTTACAGAGGTCGGCAAGGTAAAGATAAAGGTTTAGAAAAATTTGCAGATTAATTTGATGAACATAAATATTATTAAAAATCTGACAATGCACTGTTACTGATTTTAATTGATTCTGTTTTCCATTTAATAGAGGGATAAATTAAATTTATTATTTTATGAAACTTTTTTACAGGATTGGAATTAATATTAGATACCTTTAATAAAATTTTCATAATTTTATTATTGATATTTTATTTTTAATAATTCTGACACTGCATTTTCCAGCTTTTCTTATTGACTGTTTTTGAATTTCTAAAATTACTAAATGAAGAGATAAATTCATGATATTTTTACCAGGGTTGGGTTAAGTTAATATGTCGGCTTGGTTAAAATTTCAACTATGTTTAAGGTAAGAAATATCCTGATCAAAGCTTTTGGTTCAGATTTCCTTTTCTCTTTTCATGATCATTTTGTCTTTTTATTTTATTATTATTTCTTTTTAATGCCAAGACAGAACAAGTGGCAAAATCATGATTCTGAGATTTTTAAGGATTTTACTGACTTTGTATTTTTACCTTTTTGCCTTTTACCATTTTACTATATAGCACCTTTGGATTTCTTTTAATAGGAAAAGCCAAAAGAAACTCTTTAATTCAAGAAAAATCAGAAAACATAACAATAAATCATATGGGTATTTTTAATATTATATTTCTGACTTTATTGAATTTTGGGTTGTTACAAATCCACCCCCCTTACAAAAATCTCGTCCTCGAGATTTGAAGAGGATTAGAAGAAATCAGGAAATTCCTTTCGGAGATGATCTTCACGTTCCCAAGTTGCTTCGTCTTCTGTGTGATGACTCCATTGAACTTTCATCATCTTGATAGTCTTATTCTCGGTCCGACGCCCGCTTCTTCCGAACACGAATTGGATGTTCTCGATATGAAAGATCCGTTGAAGATCGATATTCTCGAGGTTGGTCAATTCGGAGGGAACACGAAGACATTTCTTGAGTTGCGACACATGAAAAACATTATGAACCTCTGACAGTTGAGGTGGCAGTTCTAATTTATATGCCATCTCGCCCATCTTCTCGAGGATTCGGAAAGGTCCAATATATCGCGGAGCTAACTTGCCACGAATTTGGAAACGACGAACTCCACGAAGAGGAGAAACCTTCAAATAGACATGGTCGCCAATCTCGGCTAAGTTCACGTCGGCGGTTGTGCGTAACTCTTTGACGAGATTGCGCTTCTTTTAGACGGCTTCTGATCACGTCTACTTGCTCTTGCGCCTCCTGAATAAGATCTGAACCAAAGAATTTTCTTTCACCAACTTCGGACCAAAAGAGGGGAGTTCTGCATTTTCTTCCATACAAGGCTTCAAAAGGAGACATTTGAAGACTGGATTGAAAACTGTTGTTGTAAGAAAATTCAGCAAACGCCAAGCTTTTCTCCCAATTAGAACCATATGATAGCACACAGGCTCTCAACAAGTCTTCCAGAATTTGATTTATCCTTTCCGCTTGCCCATCCGTCGAGGGTGATAAGTCAGATCAAATTTAGCTTAGTTCCTAGAAGATTGTGCAAACTTTCCCAGAATCGAGAAGTAAATTGAGATCCTCGATCTGAAACAATGGTCTTCGGAACACCATGCAAGCGCACAATGTTATTCAGATAGAGTTCTGCAAGCTCATCTCCTCGATTGGTGACTTTTACTGGAATAAAATGCGCCACCTTGGTTAATCGATCAACGATAACCCAAATAGAATCATGACCTTTTCTAGTCTTTGGCAGACCAGTGATGAAATCCATACTGATATCATCCCACTTCCATTCTGGAATCTTCAAAGGTTGCAAAAGTCCAGAGGGACGTTGGTGCTCGGCTTTAACACGCTGACACACATCGCAGATATAGCAACGTACAAAGCAATATCTTTCTTCATACCGCCACCAATATTCCCGACGGAGATCTTGGTACATTTTGTACTTCGGGATGGATTGAGAGAGGGGACTCATGAGCTTCTTTAAGAATTAAGTCCTTAAGCTCAGGGTCATTGGGAACATAGATTTGATTCTTGAACATGAGCACTTCATCTGAATCTTCATGGAATTCGGATTCGGCTCCATTCTTCAATTCTTCCCGAATTTTTGATGATAGATTCATCTTTGAGTTGAGCAGCTTTAATTTGGGACTTTAAGGTTGGTTGCACTTCAAGTGTAGCCAAAAATCCTTTTTCAACAATTCCCAAATTAAGCTTTTGGAATTCATTGATGAGATCGATTGGTTGGTATGATAGAGACAGAAAGACAATGAAGTTTTACGCTAAGAGCATCACCACGACATTTGCTTTAAGGGATGGTATTGAATATTAAGGTCGTAGTCTTTAATCAACTCCAACCATCTTCACGCCTTAAATTTAAATTAGGTTGGGTGAAGAAATATTTCAAACTCTTGTGATCTCAGAAAATATTGCATCGATTACCAATGAGGTAATGACGCCAAATTTTAAGAGCATGCACCACTGCACTAACTCCGGATCATGAGTTGGATAATTAAGCTCATGGGGTCAGAATCGACGAGAGGCATAAGCGACAACTTTGCCTTCTTGCATCGTAACACACCCTAATCCGCTCGAGATGCATCACAATAAACATCGGCTTTTATGGACATCGGGTAACACTAGCATCGGGTCATTGTTAACCGATTCTTGAGCTCTTGAAAGCTTTCTTCGCACCGGGTCCATTCAAACTTCTTTTCTTTCTTTAGCAACAGAGTCAAAGGTCGGGCTATTTTGGAAAAGTTCTCGATGAAACGGCGATAATATCCCGCTAAACCGAGAAAACTTCGAATTTTGGGTACAGATTGAGGGGATTCCCAATCCATGATTGCTTTGATTTTGCTAGGATCGACGGATATGCCTCCATTGGATAGAATATGCCCGAGAAAAGCAACTTCTTTTAGCCGAGTCGCATTTCTAATTTGGCATAAAGCTTATGCTCGTGAAGTTTCTCGAGCACCATACATAAATGTTGCGCATGATCTTCTTTAGATTTGGAATACATAAGGATGTTGTCGATGAAAACCACGATTTAACTTGTCTAAATACTCCATGAATACTTTATTCATGAGGGTCATAAAGCTGGCAGGAGCATTAGTAAGTCCGAAAGACATTACAGTGTACTCATACAATCGGTATCGCGTGGTAAAAGCAGTTTTTGGAATATCCTCGGATCTGATTTTCAATTGATAGTACCCATGTCTTAAGTCAATTTTTGAAAAGACTTGAGCACCAGTCAATTGATCAAACAGATCGTCGATACGAGGAAGAGGATATTTATTTTTGATTGTCACATCATTTAAGGCTCGATAGTCCACACACATGCGTGTACCACCGTCCTTTTTGGGAACGAAAAGAACTGGACTACCCCACGGAGAAGAACTGGGTCGAATAAACCCTTTCTTTAATTGCTCATTGATTTGCTTCTTTAATTCGACTAAGTCATGAGGGGGCATACGATAGGGACGCTTAGAAATGGGAGCGGTTCCGGGAACAAGATTGATGACAAATTCCATATCTCTGTCTGGAGGAAGTCCAGGCAACTCATCTGGAAATACATCAGGATATTCAGAAACTATAGGAATTTGACTGAGTTCTTTGGTTATTGCGGAACAAAGGAAGGATTGGGATTTTTCTGAATTTTGGATGGAGGAAAAATTTACTGAAATACCTTCAGAGTTAACAAGAGAGATTGATCGATTGGCACAGTCTATGCATCCTTTATATTTAGATAACCAGTCCATGCCAAGGATCACATCTAAACCAGGTGTTTCTATGAGGATGAGATCAGCGTGAAATAATATTCCATTTATTTCAATACTGATACTAGAACAAATTTTGGTTGACTTCATGGTTGAACCAGGGGAAAAGATTAACATTTTGGTTGAGAGAAGGTCGGATTTGATTTCATTTTGATCGACAAACTTCTTTGAAATAAATGAATGCGATGCTCCGAAATCAAACAATACCAAGGTAGATACTGAATGAACAGGGAACATACCCAACACGACATCAGGGGCGTCGTTGGCTTCTTCGGCGGTCACATGGTGCAAGCGACCGCTACTTGAATTCCGGTTTGCGGCAGATCATCGTTTAATCGCTTGAGTTATTCCAAGACCTTGCGGTCTTCGAGGGACGCGAACACCTTGAGCCGACTGATGATTCGGAGCTTGATTCTTCTTTGGACATGCATTAGCGTAATGACCACGTTCATTACACCGATAGCATGTCACATCCGCTGCTTGATTTTGAATTCCAGCAGGCTTCTTTTCAGATGTGCGGATCGCTTAGCAGAGGAGGCGAGGTCGAGGAGGTTGACCTTGACGCTTTGTGGCGATAAGAGAGCGAAGGTCGTACATTGGTTGATTGCCCAATGCGCGGCCTTGCGAGGCTAGCACTTACGGACTTGCGAGCCATCCATTTCCTTTTACGATTCTCCATAATATTCTTGTATGCGTGTTCACTATAATAGCTTTATCCACCAATGCTTGAAAATCATGGAAATCATGAATAGCTAGGATATGCTTCACTTCATCATTTAAATTATCTCCAAGCGTTCAATTCTTCTCGCTCAGCGCCACTTCGAGGTTGCATATCGGGCAAGATAATTGAAGCGGTGGAGATATTCCATTACAGACATATTCCCTTGACGAAGATCCAAGAATTCCGCTTCTTGAGATTTACGGACTAGAAGGAATATGAGTCCTTCTAAAAGCTTCCTTGAAAGATGTCCAAGATATTTCTTGGCCTTCAGTGAATAGATCGGAAATTTTCCCATCAAGAAGCAGCTGCACCTTGCAACTGATACGAAGCATAAAGCACTTTTTCATGGTCACTGCATTGAGCAATGGCCAACTTGCTTTCAACTGATCTTAGCCAGTCATCTGCCTCTAATGGGTCAACAGCAGAAGAGAAAGTCGGGGGTCGGGTTTTTAAGAACTCGCCCAACTTAGATTGACGATAAGCTTCGACATTCCTGGCTCCTGCATCCACGGCACCGATATTAGTGATTCGCACAGTGCTTTGAAGAAGAAGGGTATAAATCTGCCGTCCTTGCTCAATCATCGCCAAGACTTGAGCCATCGAGGCGGTCCCGCAATTGCTCTTGAGGGCAGTCCCTTGGGCTTGAATCGATGCTTGCGGCGGCGGAGATTCCTGACGAGCGGGTTGACGCGACGAGGAAGCTCTGACAGAAGGATGAACTGGGTTTGGCAAAGCCGGAGTGGCTAAAGCCACCCTTGGAGGCTGATTTTCAGGAGTTGCCTCCGTCTCCATTATCTCACTTAGAGACCTGGTGACTGGCATCTCGAAGGGCATAAAAGAGGAGGGTGATAGGTAAGATTTTAATTCATTTAGTTTTTATAAACTGCTTTATTATTATTCATAGGTTATTATTATCAAGGATCACAACATCGTAAAAATATTAACAAGAATGTTAAATATTCACGAGTAGGAGCCATAAGCACACAATAAAATTCACAACCAAAAACTTTTATTCCAACTTTTAAATATGTACAAGCAAAAGGCAGTACTACTAACATTTATTACTAACATCTAACTTACGTAGTTTAGAAGGGAAGGTAACCAAAAGTTACTTCTTATTTTCTAACTAGACTCACTCAATCGACTCCATATCCACACTACTCATCAAGACCTACAGGTAGAACCCTCCGTGTCCGAGGAAGGAAAAGTCCCCCGACGACGGTATACCTGTGGTCTCTGAGAACGACGCAAAACAACACTGCCTGGATCTACATGGATTCTAGGCAAACGAGGTCGACTACCTACAACTGACATCCGTGCCTGGCAATACCTTGGCGGTGCTCGGGTTTCATCCACGGGCACTTGAGGTGCTTGCCTCAACACTGACCGCGGTATCAAACCTCTAGCTAGACAAGGAGCAATAGCTTCTTCCAAGTACGCTATCCTACGCCTAGCTTCCCGATACTCTGAAACTACTTGCCGACAATACTGATCTGAGGTGTTAATGAATTCCACTAAGTTTCTTAAGGTGGTATTTGATAACCCAGTGGAATCCATATAACAATTTTCCCCACCAGGTGGCCGAGAAGGAATTCTCCTATATGCAACTGCCAATTCAGGTAATGCATGACGTAGCCTGACAATTGCAATATAGGCCGCTTCGTTCATGGCCATCGTGATGGAAGATCCTGAGCTTTCAAAAGATCTATCCCCTTCACCATACTCGACTCTAGCAGGGATATCTACCCTTGCTATATACTCCACCGAGGCCCGAACTAACAGGGCATGGAATACTATATATCTAGGATTCTCGGAAAAATGGGCAAATTCAGCAGACGAGTAAGGTATCCCATCATGCCGGAACTTTCCCTCTGAGTAGACATATAGCATGGCGCATAGCCTCCCATCTGCACATTTAACAAGGAATTAGTATTCTGATTAAATGCAAGATAATGAAATATTGGAGGAAAAGATTCTAGTAGAAATTTTTAAAGCAGTAAAAGAATTAATAACAAATATTTATTTGGCACAACCAAAAGAACATACTTAAGGAATAAATTGGAGAGATGACCTAATTCATCATTTTAGTTTTAGAATCCTAATTTCAATTTTAAGTTCATTTACACCTAAGTTATTTAAGGTTTCTCTGACCAACTGGCTCGATACCAACTTTAAGGCCCCATTTTCGACAAATTAATATCGAAAATGGATACCATGTGCATACAAGATTAGTCCCATGATCGGTGGCTAGTACGCACAAATACAAATTGATATCACAGTCATACACAACTTTATTATTACAGAGGAAGCAAATACTTAATATTATTACAACACCAAAAGTAAAAGCATAACAGTGGAGACATTCATCTTGTAGTATGCCTTTTATCCCAAAATCCCCACAGCAACCGACAAGGAGAACCCTAATAAAACTCATCGCTCACATCCCGAATCTGCGTCGTAAAAGGTGTCGTCGGGTAATCTGTCTCTTCACCTAAAAATTATCAACATGGCAAGTTGAGTACTTACGTACTCGCAAGACTTTGCAAAACCTATTATATATGCAGCCATTTCAAGGAAAGGCTCATGGTTGTTTTGCATAAAGCTAAAATTGAAATGTAAATCTTGATTAATAGATTGAAAAGCGAACTTTAAGTAAAGGCGACTTAATATAAAAAGTAACAGAATGTAAGTATAAATAAGTCACATGTACAGGTATCATGACCATTTCAAGAATCATTTTCTCATCACAGCAGAAATTTCCGAGTAACCATTCCTACCGGTCCGGTAGAAATTGAGTTTTATGAAAATAAAACCATCTAACTAGTCTTTGGCGCACTAAGATTCCCATAACCGCGGAACGGCTTTTGAAAAGTTTGACACTCTGCAGAGTTTGTACAGCTTTACCCACAAGTAATGATCAACCTCTTTTGCCAGGCCAGTAACACACTTCCTTTGGTGTGTCGACAAGGAGATCATAACAAAACCGTTACATTGTTTAATCCTAACTTTGCACCAGCCCGGTGACGTCAAACCCGTACTATGGTGTATATGTTTGCACAGTCACTGCACAATAATGATTAAGCATGTCCATAGTATGGCATTCACCGTTGTATTAGCAAACGTGACTCCCAACACCTCGGTGTGGGCGCCCCTACGAGCAACCAGTCAATGAAGAAGCTCGTACTACTCCAGCCTACCAATGTGCAAAGCTAGTTTTAAGCAACTTAATAAGTTAGAGCTGTCCCATACCAGCACTTGTGGTTGTACGGTAAAATTCTTGGGTTTAACGAACACGTAGTTCGGTCCTTAATCCGACACGGGCAATAATCTCCACCCTACACTACGTACAAGTCTCTTGTACACCCGGCTATTGCCAATAATTGCCCGCATCTAAAACATAGTTTTATTTTCATTTTTGATCAAAATACCAACCAAGAAAGGTCATACCCATTAAGTTGTCATATCCAACATTTTTAAACATATCAAGGTTTTATGTTCATTTAAGCATGGCTAAGCATGTTACTAAATGTGAGCAACCCAGATCGACATCAAATAATGTCTACGCTATTCTAGGTTATCAAGGTTCACAATTGCATACTTATCGAGGAAGTTCCATAAGTCTAAAGGTAGAACTACCAGTACCCATAATATAGCAGACTTTTAGTAAAATAAAGTATGCATTAAAACATTTAGTGAAAGCATTTGTAAATCTGGGATCAATATGGTCAAAGGGGGTGCTTGCCTTGTTGATGATCTTCGACGTCAAACTCCTGATCGTCGAACTCACGATTTAAATCGGGTGCTACACGTCGAATAATAATAACATGGCAATTCCAACAAAACGAAAGAATCAGTTATAAGAGCCAAATAAAAGCAATTGCATAAATTGATATATTCGTTGTTCATCGATTTACAAGTTTTATGAACATTTTCTGATTAGGTTCTTATATTAACCAATCACAGTTCTTGAATAATTCACTTTTATTTATCATTTCCAGAGAACATCTTAACAGGTTTTACTATTCTGTATTTCTAATTTCTAAATTCTGAAATTATTTAAATTGCTATTATGGAACTACTTTCTTACCCTATATTATACTTCAAATATTTTCCATGGTACACCTTGAGTATTTTTGCATATTCAGGTTCCTAGCAAAGCATGGAATCTAATAAAATTTATTTCATTTAATTTGAAGTTGAATTGGAGAAATTCTATTCACAACATATTTCAAATTCTTTCTTTAAATTTAAATCTAAAATTCAAACAGAGTTCATTTTGAAATATTTTTGCATATTCTGAATCTACTTGATTTTAGATGAATTTAGAAATTTATTCCACTTCATTTGGTTGGATAGTTCAAAAGATATTCAAGTTTGAATATATTCGGTTTTGTAAATACTGTAAAATTAAAACTTTACTAAATTCGGAAGTACGCCTTCGCAACCAAGCACGCTTTCCTTTTCCGTATTATTTGGATCGAGGCTCGACGGGCGGGCCCATTCGCAGAGAGACGCCTGAGCGCAGAGCGGCCGACACGCGGACCACGCTGCCGAGCAGAGCATGAGATCGCATCCTCTGGGCCCGCGTGGCGGCGACTCCACTCGGATCGATTGATCGACCACCGGGCCCACAGAGCGAGTCACAATGCTTGCAAGTGGTAGTGAGTGGACCCAAATGTCGATGACCGAGATGAGCAAGGCTTGCGCGGTTCGCCGGCGGCGAGGCACGGCCGGATAGTCGGAATGGGTTCCAGATTCTTGTTCAGCATACTCGTGCGCATCTACGGGTGGTGGCGCTTCGGCCGGAGGTGGCTTGCCACCGGAGAGGCGGCGAGCTCATCGCCACCGGCGTTCCGTGAAGCAGCGGCATCCCGAGACGAATGGGTACCACAGAGAGCATCAGTGGACCACGGAGATCTCATTTTTAGCTTTAGCGCAAAGAAATGAGTAATGGAGAGGTGATCTCACCGTGCGACTACGGCGGCGGCGGAAGGAGGTCGTCGCAAGGGCTCGCCGGGGAAGAAGAAGGAAAACTGAGGTTGCGTGAAGAAAGTAGAGGTTAGGAGGATGCTTTTGGTGAATTGGTTCGAGCAATGGTTCGGCGGAGAGCTAGTTTGGGCAGTTTCCCCTCTTTCGGGTTTTTGGCTGGAGATGGGGAAGAAGAGGGTGGCTGGCGGCGATGAAGCGCTTTGGTTCGGTTTTTCTGGTTCCAGGAGGAAGTATAAGGACGTGCGACGCTTTGGCGGGGTTTAAATAGACAAATGAGGCGGTGCCACAGTGCTTGGACAGAGGGGGGGTGAAGACGGCGGCTTGGTGAGGCTTCTCGGCGTTCCTCGATCGCGGGAGAGAGCGAAGCAGCAATGAGGCAGATCTTGGCGTGGCAGAGGCGACGTCTGCGAGCGCATTAGGCGTCGAGTTGCGGCGCAGTGG
This sequence comes from Otatea glauca, assembly GCA_036346275.1. Classification (NCBI taxonomy): domain Eukaryota; kingdom Viridiplantae; phylum Streptophyta; class Magnoliopsida; order Poales; family Poaceae; genus Otatea; species Otatea glauca. Next base: position 33,220,689 of record CM070725.1, read on the forward strand.
CGACAAACTAAGAGGCGGCGATCTCAAAGTAGAGAGAACGGAAAGAACGGAGAAAAACGGAGAGGTGAAGGCGACAGTGGGACCGGACTGTCGAGAGAGAAAGGAGTCGGCCGCGAGGACAATTTGTCGGCAAAGGGCCCACATGTCACGTGAGACAAGGGTTTAAAATCAGAATTCTCTGGACAGCTCAGGGTAAAATCGGAAGTTTGGGCTAGAAGATAAAATCAAAATTTTACAAATTTTTTACAGAGGTCGGCAAGGTAAAGATAAAGGTCTAGAAAAATTTGAAGATTAATTTGATGAATATAAATATTATTAAAAACCTGACAATGCACTGTTACTAATTTTAATTGATTCTGTTTTCCATTTAATAGAGGGATAAATTAAATTTATTATTTTATGAAACTTTTTTACAGGATTGGAATTAATATTAGATACCTTTAATAAAATTTTCATAATTTTATTATTGATATTTTATTTTTAATAATTCTGACACTGCATTTTCCAGCTTTTCTTATTGACTGTTTTTGAATTTCTAAAATTACTAAATGAAGAGATAAATTCATGATATTTTTACCAGGGTTGGGTTAAGTTAATATGTCGGCTTGGTTAAAATTTCAACTATGGTTAAGGTAAGAAATATCCTGATCAAAGCTTTTGGTTCAGATTTCCTTTTCTCTTTTCATGATCATTTTGTCTTTTTATTTTATTATTATTATTTTTTAATGCCAAGACAGAACAAGTGGCAAAATCATGATTCTGAGATTTTTAAGGATTTTACTGACTTTGTATTTTTACCTTTTTGCCTTTTACCATTTTACTATATAGCACCTTTGGATTTCTTTTAATAGGAAAAGCCAAAAGAAACTCTTTAATTCAAGAAAAATCAGAAAACATAACAATAAATCATATGGGTATTTTCAATATTATATTTCTGACTTTATTGAATTTTGGGTTGTTACAAATAGGTACTGAAATACTGTTTTTTCTTGTTTATTTGTGCCTTCCATGGTGTGCAGATGGTTGATGAGGCCAACACAAAGCTCATGAGGGATTATGTCTTGGAGACCAGTCACATCGAAGACGATAAGCGATGATTTTCCGAGTCTCTTCACGACATCCTCCATCCATGCATGACACATCAATCCTCCCCATTGATCCTACAGCTATACATGCATATAATCTGGTTGTGCTTTGCAGTGGTAATCATTCTTATAGAAAGTTTGTATACAAGGTGTGTGAATAGAACATGCTGAAGCTGAAGCATCTGCAAAGCCCTGTACTTGAAATAAGGTCCCTGATGACGCCTAAAAGTACAGAGACTGTTACAGAACAGATCTGAAAGTGGCATGTACATGGAACATGGTATATGTAGACGGTCAACATTACTTCAATAAAACTCTGCGTGCATGTGCAGATGATTGAACATGCCATGCATGATCATGTTAAGTTATATTCTGCACCATGCTATTCTCTCAATCATCCGCACCACACGTGGGCGATTACCACGCCATGAGGCAACTGAAGATTTGCAGCAACATCATGAGCATTTCATAGTACTAATATTTTTCTATTTGAGAAGATTGTCTTGGCCTTTGCTTTATCGTAGAAGACTTTACATCAGCTGTCCTGCCTTTCACTTTGACCTTAGAATTAGTACTAGTTCTAGTTTCGTACCTAGCACTTGTGGCCATGGAAAATATACCATCGCATACCTTGAGCTTAAACGCACGGTACTTCAGAATTGTAATGATAATTTTGTTTCTGAGGGGCATATTTGCAATGGGTGTATATTAACATAGGCAGGTATGTATTCCAAATTCTCTAGGAACCTCTCTGTATTCAGAACTCAGATTCCCAAAAAATATCTCCCAGCAGTGTGCAGATATATACATTTTCTTCCAGATACCAGATCTAGCAATGTTGGATACTAGGATTACTATTCCTATGAATCTGTGTCCTTAAAATAATTCATTGCAGAAGAAGATTTTTTACAAAAACTTACTCTGTTTCCAACACATTTACAGACACACACTGGAGGATAGAAATTTCTACATACAAGCATGATACATGCAGCTTACAATGCCGGCCTATGCAGCCATGCGACCTACTGTACGTCTCTCACAAATTAGCAACACTCACCTCTACGATCTAACCCTATCTACCAATTAATGTTAACACTCCAAGCAGTTAAACAAAACCAAGCAAAAAACCTCCTAATTTCTAACTGAATATTTTTCCCGTTTAATTGCCCTTTGTAACCGCCTCGCTGTGCAGATTTGCGAAGACGCCAACCATGGGCGCGGTGTTGTACGTGCACGCCTCCGTCTGCATGTAGTTGGCGCGTTTGTCCCTGAACCGGTCCCGGTGGTCCGGCCCGCCGACGATGGCGCCGACTACAACGTTCGGGTTCGCCCCGCCCCGGCGGAACCAGTCGTCGTACCCCTGCACGCACCCGATGAACTGGCCGTCCGCGTGGTGGGACACGACGGACGCGCCACGGTGGTGCACCTGTCGCGGGAACCGCGGGCCGTACCCTACCAGGTAGCTCACGCCGGCCGGGTTCGCGCCGAGGACGTAGTCGGCCTGCGCGCGCGCCAGCGCCAGCAGCTCGTCGGCGCGCGCCAGCCCGTCCGGGCACCGCAGCACCGGCTCCGGTTCTTGGCCGGAGGTGAGATAGCGAGAGTAGACGGTGAGGAGGAAGGCGGCGTTGGTCACGTACTGCATGTTGTTCCACTTACGGACGTAGAGCATGCCGCCGGCCGTGCGGTTCACGTTGCCGGCGGCGCCGTTCTTGTTGAGGCACGCGCACAGGTAGTGCTCCGCCTTGGACTTGTACTGCTCCAGCGTCAACTTGTGCTCGGCCGGGTGCTTCCCTTCCAGCAACAACTGAAACGGCACGTTTAAAAATGACACGTTAAAACAGGCTCATATATAGGCTAAGACATAATCATCGAGAAATTAGTGAACTAATATCACCTGATCAATGGCATTATGTACAGTACAGATTTTAACATTTTTTAATGAATAAACAAAATGTTTTCGATCGTGCATACCTGAAGAAAATGTCGTGCGCTATAGATTCCTTGTCTACCATTTTTCTCTTGAATAATTAATGAAAAAAGTAGTGTAATTTTGTCCGCTAATTAAATCTACGTGCGTTTCGTGACTCGTGAGTGGTCATGTAATACAGCTAATGCAGCAGAGGGGGAAAGGAGAGCAACGAATGTGTTGCTGCTGACCTTGGCGGCGAGGATCTGGAGGCCGGCGTACTTGACGTCCCAGCTGAACTCCGTGATGGCCCAGTCAGTACCGCCAAACTCGTCGGCCATCGTCACCGCGTACTCGAGGTACTCCGCCCTGCCCGTCGCCCGGTGCAGCCACAGCGCCGCCCACAACATCTCGTCCCCGTACCCGCTCACCGACGCGTAGTAGCTCGACACCTCGCCGATGCTGCTGTCGTACTTGCCCCTGTACTTGTCCCCGAACTCAAACAGCTGCATGCACGTAACGCGCGTACGTTAGTAAGATCCTTAGGTGAATAATTGTTGCAGGTTCGAGCGCGTTTTCTTCGATCATGCATGATCAATGGCAATGCCGTCATATATATATGTTCATGTACCTGCTCGGCGTGGTGGAGGAGGAGGTGGGAGTAGTGCGGGTTGGAGCGGCGGAAGACGATGGAGGCGGCGGCCAGAGCAGCGGCAGTCTCGCCGGCGAGGTCAGAGCCGGGGTTGTCGGGGTCGACCTTGTAGGCCTGCCGCGACGTAGTCATGTCCTCGGGGCGCTGCCAGCAGTAGTGGTCGGTGTCGCCGTCCCCGACCTCGGCCCAGAACACGTATGGCTCGGTGTGCGCCTTGACGAAGTAGTCAGTGCCCCACTTGATGGCCTCCAGCACGTGCCGCCATTCCCCGGCGGCCGCGATCTCGCCGCCGAACTCGATGGCGCTCCACGACAGCATGGTGACCGTGAACGCCATCGGCAGGCCGAACTTGACGTTGTCGCCGGCGTCGTAGTACCCGCCGACGAGGTCCACCCCTTGTTGCAGGCCGTCGGCGAGGCCTGAGTGGCCGCGCCACTTGACCCGCTGGTTGTAGGGCAGGTGCCCCGACCGCTGCGCCTCGAAGTAGAGCAGGCTGCTGTGGAGCGCCTTCTTGTAATCGAACTCCTCGCCCTCGCCGCCAGCGGCAATGCCGGCCGCCATGAACCAGAGCAGGATAAGCGCCAGCGAGCAGGGAGAAGTGAGCATCTTGAGACCTCGACTCGCCATGCTTATCGGACGTTTGAGAGCTTTGCTTTGCCTGGTTTGGTTTGGTGGGCTTCTGCTGCTCATCTCTTGTCCCTTTTATGCTGTGCATGTGCTGTAGTGCTCGTTGACCATCTTTGGTCAAATTACATCATGTTTCCTAATTAGTAGTAGTGATGATTTGGCAGTCAAGGCTGTCTTAATGACAGGTCACAGGAGCTAATCATTGATTATTGGATCCTAACAGCCAAATCTAGTACAAAGCATGTACGAAGCGGGGCCCATAATGTCAGTGGGTAGAGATGCATGTATTATATCAGGTTGGGGATAGTTTGTTCCTGCTTGTAGTTATCCGGATGTGGAATATAATTAGATCGATGAAGGGAAGATAGTTGTTTCGGAATAAATTAAGTACCAGCGCTTCAGGGGTTGACTTGCATCAACAACCAGGTGGGTCCGTGGGTGCAGTGCACATCATAGTTATCAATACTACTGTCGTGAAAAATAATCTCTCGACCGATGAATCAGTGATGGTGACTAAACCGTCATGAATAGTTTAATCGGAGTACAATTAACGTAGTCGAACAATTAATTGACAGCATAATCTGATTAATCGACTGTTTTCTGATTAATCATCCGTTTTATCCATTTAATCATGAAGATTGCTTAATTTTATTCACTAAGTATGATAAATTAGTTTATAACATTCTGTCATAGTGTTCGTAGTATGTATCTTTTGAATGAAGTATAAACAATGAAATGTTAAACATGATTTGTAGAGTGATAATTTACAATAACTTTGGCTAACTAGAATATTTCTAATTAATTCTAAATGTAAATAAATATATTAATAAGAAAGCATAATCGTTCGTTAAATTCCGATTAATCAACCGTATTGCGATTAACATTTAGCGGTACTACATTCATCCGTCAAGCTCATATTGTTTGCATAACACTAATCAATACCATACCTATACCGGCCAGTATAACCTGTATGTACCATTTTAGCCCCTAAACCGGTGCAAAGTAGATCTATGTACTGTACCAGCAGCCTCGATACCTGTTAATACCAGTCATACCGGCTCGATATTGATCAACGCCGGTCATACCATCTTCGATACCGGTCAATACCAGTCATACCAGTAGAATTGATAATATATATGGTTTATTGAACTATATGTTATATTTAATAGTACTACTATATATGTATTTGGAGTAATATTATAAGTAAAATTTGGTGTATATATAATTAAACTATGTATGCTTATAAATATATATATTATTATATTAAACCTGAAACGGTACGTCGGTATGGACCAGTACCAGAATGTACCATTCCTAAAGTCAAACCGATATAGCCTCCAAAACAGTATTGACAAGTGTGATGCACATTCATTAGCCCGCGTAGAATCAAGCCAGGTTCTTATGGTGCAAGGACCTACAGCTGGAGCTTTAAGAGATGCATCCATTGATGGACATGTGGCCTATGGAGTATTACTTTGCAAATTTTGGGAAAATATAAACTTGCACAATTGCACTCCAGAAGTGAAAAATGACAAGAGTTTGTAGCCGTACGCTATACCACATGTTGGACGGATTATTTGTTATTCTTTTAGAATTTAAAATATCAAAATGTGGCATATGGAGTATGGAGTATTACTTTGCAAAATTTAGGAAAACAAAGATTTGCACAGTTACACTCCAGAAGTAAAAAATGACCAAGAGTTTGTAGCTGTGCTCTATACCACATGTTGGGTGAATTATTTGTTGTTCTTTTAGAATTTAACATAAGATTTGTTGTATGTGTTGAGTATAAATAGAGATGATAACAGGGATTCCATATTAGAGAGTGGGGATAGAGGAGCTTTTCCCCCCATACGGGGCTACTATCAGGAGAATGTCGTCCCTGTATCGGGCAAATAGGGGCATAGGTGTTCTGTCATTCTCTATTCCTATTACCCATATGGACCCCGACATCCCTATGATAGGTGGGGCCATATACTATAGTATATATGTCAACTAGAACCTTAGATCAATTCATTCCTCACTTACTCTCCTCTCTCTCCTCATTCCAGTCTACATCGTCTTCTCGCCGAGCACCGCCGCATCCCTTGAATTTCTCGTTGGTGGCCACTAGCCTACCACCGACTGACGGCAAGCTTACCACTACCACCCTTATCCACCGTCCTCCATCTTCAAGCACAGCCACTGACGCTTCCGTCCTCTCCTCAGCCCCTCTTCTCTCTCCAATAATTGACGCCAGCCACTTCCCCTCCTACACCGCTACACCGGTGAGTGAACTCCTCAATCCTAGCCTCCTCTAGAACTCTAGATCTATACACGTAGTCCTCTAGAACTCCAGATCTATACATATAATAGACGAATTGCATGTACATGTACTCTGATCTAGACATCCTTTGTTAATTACTTTATGGCTGCATCCTCTATTTATGTCATTTTGCTATTCATTTTTTACTGATTTGTTTATGTTGTTATTGTTGTTTGCTTGCTACTGATTGTAGCCATGGTGTGACATGTTATCGGGTATGGGCACCCGTGGGGGGCCCGATACCCCGGCGGGGGCAGGGAACGAGGGAAATCAGCCCTGGAGCCGGGGTCAAGCAGGGAATGGAGGATTTTCCTTTTCTCAGGCATAGGGGCATTCAACCACTCTCCGACGGAAAATGTCCTCTTTGCCCTCTCTATGTGTAAGTATGAAAAGGTTGCTACTTTCCTCCGCTACTCTAGAAAATCAAATGGTTGAAAATACTACTATTCTGGATATCTAGTCGAATTAAGTATATGTATTGTCAAAAGCAAAACTCTAGTCCATCACCTAATTTTTGCTGACCTAACTCAATTTTATATCCCTTGAGTTTTGACATTGCCAATTAAGTATTTGATATGCTACTTTAGGTTGCAGACTTGCGGTGAATCCAACTGGCATTGCATTAATTGTTCCCTAGATGCACGCACAGGATAACATGGCTACCATTGGGTCATATTGACAAGAAACTGTTGGTTGGTGTGTCTTTGTCGTATACTCTTATACCGTCGGTCTGAGAATGTCGCAGCCTAGAAGAACATACCGACGACTGGCTAGGGGAGTGGGATAGCATGAACATTGCGAAATGAGTATATTATTTGTATCATTGACTACCAAGCTACAAGCGTCTATAAATTTGCCTTCTAACATGGAATTTTTGCTGGATTATTTCTCAGAGATATGTCCAAATGTAATAACTTTTGGCCAGTATTACGGGTGCAAATACTTCACTGACGGTAATTAATTGTAATTTCATTTTTTTCTATTATAAGGAAGACACACGGACGCAAATGCACCTTCTAAATACACCTTGAAATTCGAAGATTAAGGATAAATTCACGAAATCTTGCAAAGTTCCTAATGGGACGCACTCATCTATACCCCTTTATAATGCACCTAAGCAAATTTTCCTACGTCCACCCTAAATAATACATCTCATTAGAGATGGCCCAATGTTCGTGCACCCAGCAAAACGTCCCCAGAAACTTGCATTCATCAAAATGAACGTCTCAGATCTTTCCTCAGTTTTACTCACCCACATCCGATGGTCATTATTTAGTGTGTCTAATCATCCTGTGGCCCACAAAGACCTCCCCACCTACATATTTGGAAGGAGAGCGAATCAAACAAGGAGATAAATAAGGAGGATCGCATGCAAGGAAACCAGATTTGAATTTTCTTGGCCAAAATTGTACGTACTACATATTTGGAAGGAGGGTGAATCAAACAAGAAAATAAACAGGGAGGATCCGCATGCAAGGAAATAAGACTTGAATTTTTTATTGTCCTGGCATTGTGATCGTATTTTTTTTCGAATATGACCCTTCTCGAGACTTTTTTACGGATCTAGCACCATAGAGTTTAATTTGGTATACGAAGAGCGCTGAATTTTGTTTTCATTTTTATCTAAGGAACCAACATGTCGTGAGTGCCGCTTAATTTTTTCAATTATTTCTCATGAACCAAACCGGCCGTGAGCTTCGTTTAATTTTTATCTTTTTTTCCTTGCGGATCCAGCGGTCGGCGAGCGCAGTTTATTTTTCCATATTTTTCCGAAATCATCCTTGTGGTCCACAACACAGACCTTCCTCATCTCAGCATCAACAAGGAAAAGGAAACAAACGTCCTGGAATTCAAGGAAAAGGAAACAAAAGTCTGGAAAAGGAAAGGACCATACATTACGTGCTGGGAAAAGGAAACCGGGAGATGGGGCAGCGCGATCGAGAGAACGTAGGTCTGCAATGGCTCCACGGTCGTCATCGGTGGCTTTGCCGACGCGACGAGGTTGCTGGTCAGCGACCTTGCGGCCGCCGTGCCTCGGCAAATTTATAATTTAATTTTTTAAAATAATTTTATTAAGTACAAAATAATCGAAAGTTTTTTTGAGATTTTTCTAGAATTTTTTAACCTAATGTGCTGTCTTTTCAAAATCCTTCTATATTTAAAAAAATGAAGGCAACTCACTTGTAGCTTCTTTTAGCTGCAGCCCAGACCAAAGAAGCTTATTCTCTTCCCTCCCTCCATTAAAGCAAGAAAGAAGATCCAAAGCTCCATCAATCCCGCACCAAATCTCCTCTTTCCATCTATGGTGTTAATTCCCCAAATTTCGTGCTCTATTGCTAAAATTTCCTCCCAATCTGATTTGATCCCAAATTATGGTTTCCATAAATATGCTTGTTTCGGTGCTATAAAAGCCGGCGAGCTCTCCTCCACCCTATCGCATTGCGTAAATCCCCAAGTGCTCCCTCTTGTAAAGATCGTCGGATTTTGGAGGTAACCTAAGCCATCACCGTCATCTTTCCCAGTAAATTCACATAGCAATCGTGACTCCTCTCCATGGCGTCGGTGCGACGATCTCGCCACTGCACTGCCGACCATCATGACCGCCGCCACCCCGGCCTTCCTCCCTTGCCTCGAGCCAAGCCCGGAGAGCACGCCTGTGTCTCTGTGGAAGCTACAAAAAATAATCTAATATCGAAAATTCTTTTTCTTTCTCTTTCTTGATTTAAAATCTTTTGGAGCCGTTGCGCCTATTCGACTTCCATTTAGTTCCATTTTTCTTTCTAAATTCATTTAAAATTCTAAATTTCTCTTTTATTATTAAGTGTTGTATTCATACTTATCTTCTCATTTAATTGATAAGCGAGTGTACTGTCGTCGTAGCGTTAGCACAGGCACTATACTAGTTTATATATAAAGGTGGATACTATGAGTTATTCTGGTGAAACACACATATTTCTTTCTTTTTTTTAGCTGGAGGCATTGTGGCTTGGTTCCAAAAAATTTATCATTTGATAATAATATTCCAAAAAACATCTAACTTTAATACGCAAAGACCCCAATCTTTAATTAGTATTAAAGCTGAGTATCAAATCAGGCATAAGAGACCGTACGTCCTATTATCACATTATCTCCCTTCCATTGGATTCCAATCCAACAATCACAAATGCACAAAAGAAAGTTTCAACACATACAAGAATATAGAATCTAATACATATTTAATTTCTAGGAAACAATACAACTAAAAGTCAAATATATTTATAATTGATTGGTGTGCTTAGCTAATTGGTTACAATGCTCCACCGGAACACTTCCTTCAATCATTAGTACTTTAAAAAAATTCACAGTAGATTATAAATTGAGAATACAATTACACCAACAACGTGAGGGATAAATAATAGTAATAATTAAATCCTCAATTTTGTTAAAACTTAATAATTGCGTTCTTTATTTCAATAATCTATTAAGTATTTTACAAAAAATAAAGTTTGTTATTTCTAACTCTGTTGTATGTCATAGTGGTCCAATATACAATCAAGTATATTCTGCATCGATCATAATTGATTATTTCTAAAAAAGTAACTTGATGGCAAATCCCCGCCGCTTGATTCTCGTATGTTAGTGATGGAGAAATAACATAGAAATTAACATTAATTAAATAAAAATTTGAGACAATGTTAAATAAAAGTTAGGGTTATTATATAGTATTTTTTTCTTATTTTACAGGCATAAATATCTTATTATATTAATAACTTATTCAGAAATATGTATGAAATTGTCCATGTCTCTGTTTTTTGTTGTTTTCCAGCATGTGCATGCAGTCTTGGGATGTCTGCCAAGTTCTACGCTAGCAATGTCCATGAGAAGTATGAGGAGTTGGAGTATCTTGCTGTAAATGTTGGGAGTCGTAATGGTTATATTTGATGGTGATCGATCTGTTTAATTTTCTCTTTTCTATATATACAGACTGGGCGCAACTAGTTTTCGCAATAATAATTGTTGCAGTAAATTAATCAACAATTAGTTGACCACAGCACATCTCGATCGGTTGCAAGTACAAAAATAAAATTTTCTGTTTCTTCGCTACATTTTTTTCAACTTATGATCTGCACAAGTCAGCCTATAGAATGGTGTATTACAGTGTTAGTGCAACGGAGAAAATCAGAAAAGCGTTGTTTACTGTAAATAAGTATCATGGTACCATGCACCTTAATGATCAACTCATCATTTGATGCAGAAGCGGCTTGTTAAGGTACTTTAGAGTATAAGCGATCCAGAGATCCCAGAAATTTTAGTTAAACATGTGACATGGAATCTAGACATGTTGCTTTTGAAATTATCCATAGGGTATCGAAATAAGAGTGTTCTAGAACCGGCGGGGATCTTTCCTCGGGCACTTCCTTCTTCCATGAAAGTGCTACTTAGCAACCGTAGCTTGTGCACGAGGCAGTGTAACACTTGGGTTGAGAGGGTTACTGCTCGGGATGGACCTCATGACCGGTCGGGTCACGTGCCCTCATAAGCGTGGGATAGGCGAGTTCGTGCGGGGAGGTGTTCCTGCCGACCTAAAGGTCACTCCACTCGGTACTTCCTTCTTTCAGCGAAGTGTTAGCAACCATAGCCGTGGCGAGGGTACACTTGGGTCAAAGGGTTAAGCCGGGAAGGACCTTGTGGTCGGTTGGGTCATCAACCCGCGCAGAGTGCCGACCGAGGGAAGCGGCTGAAGCAGGGGCGTAGAAAGTCGACCAGAGTCGTCTGCTGTGCTCGGAAGGAAGAAGGTAAAGAGCATGCTAGGAAGAGAAAAGAGTTTAGGGATAGAATCGCCTTAACTTTTCAATGTTCGCATTAGGAGGATCGACCATCGGCGTCCTTAGTCGGAAGGTGCGGTCGGAGAACTTCGACGGTGAAAGGACCCTCCTCGAGCGTCGGCTTGTGCTTATCTTTGGTTATGCGGACCGACGCAGAACCAAGTCGCCGGGCCAAGGATCGTCCTCGAACTTGGCGGTCCGGGTAGGCGGCGAGGCTTGTTGATATACGTCGCAGCCTTCGAGCCGGTCGATGGCGTCTTGTTGCGGCGAGCCCAAGCCTCATCGAAGGCTTGCAATCTCGGGGCCGATTCGGTCGATGCGGAACACCATAAAGAAGGGTGTGAACCCGGTCGCTCCGGCTCGGCGTGGTCGCAGACTCGAGCACGGAGGCACTGCTCGGCTGAAAGCGCCGAGCCGGCTCCGAAGACCCGCGGCAGAGTCCTTGAAGGATCATGCCGTTAGTCGCTCGACACGGCCGTTAGTCCGCGGATGGAGCTATCTATCGACACGGATGTTGAAATCGATCCGCGAACTCGAGAAATTCCTTATATTTGATCGTGCAGGTTCACTTAAAATATCCTCGGAGTCCAGTGATTTACATCACAATTATCGCGATGTCTCTAGCTAAAAAGATATCGCGGAAGCTATTCTATATTGCGGAGCTATATAAAATATTGGTTTTTTATAGTTTAAGTAATTATAGAATACCATAAATTGTGAGAAATATTTCACGAGTCAAAATAGTATGCTAATATTTTTATCATCACAACAGTTTCTATATTCTCTCAAGCTGAATTGTTTTGGTTAGGACCACTACTACAGAACAGCACATCACTGCCGATTCCAAAACCCCATCACCGCCGGTCGTTGGCGCCGGCAGTGATTGGTCGGCAGTGATACTCGAGGATTATCACTGCCGGCTCAGGAATCGGCAGTGGTAAGGATTATCACTGCCGGTTCTACCTACAACCGGCAGTGATATTGGACTATCACTGCCGGATCAAACCAAAATCCGGCAGTGATGATCATTATCACTGTCGATTATACATAAAACCGGCAGTGATATCGAACTATCACTGCCGGGTTGTACCATAATCCGATAGTGATATGTACATATCACTGCCGGTTTTCTCCAAGAACCGGTAGTGACAAGCTTGCATATTTTTTGTGCAATATATATATTTTTATACAATTGTTTTTACAGTGTCCATATGTAGTATATAAAGCATCGTTCAAATCATAATTCAAATATATCCATGTATATATGAAGCATCATTAAAATCATAATTCAAATATATTAAATTAAGCATCACAATATTTTGTTTTTACAATGATTTGTTTACAATTAATGTAGCTCGACTACATCTCATCCCATTCGCTTTGATTCTGCAAGGACTACAGTACGAAGAGTCGAAGTAGACATGTCACGCGTCTAGGTCGAAGGAATGAGGGCGATGAGGCTACTCGTGGAACTCGCCATTTGGATTGATGATCTCATCATGAATGAATCCGGCGATCTGTTCTTGAATTGCTATAATTTCTGTCAGCAATAACTTATTGGTTCTCAGTTTGGAGCGCTGTTTTTGAAGAAAAAAGGAAGTTAATTAATGATGATATTTGTTAAATGAAAAAAAGGCATCAATGTGTAATTACGTACTATGGCTTCGTTAGAGCCGACACTCTCCGTGACAATTGAATGCATATTTGTACATACATAGTATGCACATAAATTGTTTCCGGGGTCCTGCCTCATGCATGGAAAGTCATTTATTATTTCAAATTTTTTCCTGTATGGACGATACCGAACACTTTTCTTGCAGTACCATGCGAAAGCCCTGTGAATGATTTTGAATAGTAATTAAACTTAAATGCAATAGAATGGAATTTCGCTAGAGTAATAACGCAACGATCGAATTTACCTGTTCAGCATGTCCCAAAGGTCTTGGTACAGATTAGTTTGTTTTCTCCTGGAGTCTAAGACAAAAATCCTGCTAGCATCTAACTGGATGACGAGGAGGACCCAGTGAAACCTGCATATATATGTCAACGTAGTCAATTACTCCCACATCGTACGTGTTACGCAAAAATAGTAAAACGATATTAGAAGTAAGGAGATACGTACTTGAAGTTATAGGGTAAAAGTACGGAGGTTTTGTATTGCAGCTTCAAAAAAGTATTAAATAAATAGTCTTCAACGAACTGTGGATTGTCGTTCACAAGCTTCTCGTTGACGAGCCCCAGATCTAGGAATGCTAGATTGTTATTGTTATTTCTTCTACATGTCTGTATCTCCATTCTACATAAGAAAGAAGTTAGACATGCAATTAAACAGTACAAAAATGCTCAACGATATACGGACAAACTTACAAAGTCCATAGTCTAAGTATATTCATGTCCGTGGCATCTTCTTTGGTACAACATATCTGACTCCGTGAAAAGAACCCAGCAGATGTTATCCCCATTGTGGAAATCTTGCTCTGTGTATCTGACTGCGAACGTCTCCATACCATTGTTGGAGTGCTGCATGTACCACTGATGGACGCGCCGCAGTTGTGTTGTAAGGTTGTTGAAATGAGCTGGTTCAACCAGCGGTTTTCCCATAACGAACTTCCACCTTAGACCGTGCGCCAGAGCATCTAGTTGAGCAGCATCTGCTTGAGCATCCCACTTTAACGTGTCGGCACTAGCCGCCTGCAAGTATTGCTTTCTGGATATGCGCTCATAGTCCGACATTTTGCAAGGTTCAGAAGCCTGCCCCGTCTTTTGCACTTTTGCCATACTCAAGAAAAACTTTTGCGCGTCAGCATCAACTTTAGTCTTCTTACATGATGGCACCTTTTAAAGTGAGATGTTACGCAGCGCTACATGCTTTTTTCCGTTCTTCTTCATCATGTCACCGATAATTTCTTTAGGATTGTCCCGGGTTCACAGATGGTTGAGATTTCTTCGAGGCGGTGCCGATCGCCGAGATGTTCTGGTGTTCGATTCTTTTGATTTTGGCGAGGAGTCGGGCTTTTTGTGGTTGGTGCCGGCGGAGGAGTTGGACTTTTTCTGGTTGGCGGCGAGAAGGGCGGGAGATCTCTGTGTGGAGAGTGTGGCTGATCATCATCTTCGTCGCCCTCATCGTCCGAGCCAAACTTAATCAAGCTCTTGCGCCACGCGAGGAAGCCATGCACGTTTCCTTTTTTGTTTCCATCCTCGCCAGGGATCTCTACCTTCATTTTTTCGGTATTGGCGGACTACACTGTCCACTTCGACCCAGGAGAATCCCTGCGGTATCGGGCGACAGTGCAAAACCTGCGGCTCCTGGCATGGCCAAGCCTTGCCCTCAGCCACCTTTATGGTAATGCCATGTGCGGCCAAATGTAGCTTGCACGGTGTCGGTTCTTTGATGTCATCCACAGGAAAATGCAGTCCATGCTCTTCGGGAATCCTGTGGACGCGCAGCTGCTCTTACGAGCACCGGGACTGATGAGCTCAGGGCTTACACTGGGTGGCGGTCGTGAGCTGAGAACTTTCTGTACGGCTTGCTCCACAGCCTTATCTAGTTTCGCTCTCTGTTCCTCTAACGCTCTCGCCACAGCATCTTTTATCTGACGTTCCAGTTGATCTTCTCTTAATCTCTTTGAACGCTTGTACAACCATGCGTCTGCGGGGAAGGCCTCTTTCCACGTGACCAAACCAACTCCTCTGGTGCGACCTGGATGCTCCTTGTTACTCAGGGTTACGGTTAGCTCGTCATTCTCCCTTCGTGGCGCGAAATATCCTTGGGAAGACAGCATGTGAACATCTGTGATTCTGCTCAGCACTTCCTGCTCTCTATCGCTTCTAAAGCTTAAGCTGCCATCATCCGAGATAGTAGTACCCCTCCCAAGCAACCAGTGCTTCGATCGTTTGCTTAAGGCGGCCGTTGCAGGAATTATACCCTTGCGGGTTAGTTCTTCTTCGGACCGATCCCATGCTGGTATTTTCTTCACGTACCCTCCTGTTCCTAGTCTTTGAGGGTGAATATTCTTATCCGCGTTTGCTTTGTTCCTTTGACTTACTGTGTGAGCTTCTTCGCACCTCTTGTACATACAAATTCATCCCAAAACTCCCTTAACTTTGGGTACGTGTCAAAATTCGGCGTTTCATTCTTTTTCACATAATTCTTGTTTAGTGCTGTCTTCCAATTCTTCCATGCTGTGCACATGATGCAGAGTGTTCGTTTCTTTGCAACCAGCTCGGTCCCTTGGGGGAACTGGAAAACTTGTTTCAGCTTGTCCCATAATGAATTCTTCAGGTCATTGGGTACCACCCATGCGTCACCTCCACGGCCAATCCATGATCTATAGCTGATGGGCACATCATCCCTAACAAGAACCCCGCAGTCGTCTGTCTGACCCCAATGATGACTCGTATAGCGGGTTCCCGACTGCCGAGAGCTCCACTATGTTAAAAATTCCCTTAGGCATCTTGTTCGGACCACGACTTGCGCGCTGCCTTCGTTGATCAGACGTCTGAGCCTGCAATTTGATCTTCTTAATTATTAGTCGTCTGGGCCTACAATGTTTTGGGAACCATAGTGTACTAAAACTTTACCTCGCCTACGTTAGTAATGTCAGATTGGTCCATGGCAGGATCATGCAAGTTCAGATAGGACGTTGGGCTATGGTTCGGGCTACCCCTTCCTCCTTCGTCCATATTTGAGGGCCCAACTCCCTCCGGCACTTGTCCTTGGTCAGAGGCCATTCCTAGCAAGTTTACCAGAAATTTCAAATTAACAAGGTCATTTTTGAAAGACACATACAAATGAAGATTGACATTAAAGTTAATCCCGTGATAAGATGTTTACATATTCGACACTGTAACATGCTTGTTTACTAAGT
The DNA here is from genome assembly GCA_036346275.1 of Otatea glauca. Classification (NCBI taxonomy): domain Eukaryota; kingdom Viridiplantae; phylum Streptophyta; class Magnoliopsida; order Poales; family Poaceae; genus Otatea; species Otatea glauca. The sequence continues at coordinate 33,236,937 of CM070725.1, forward strand.
TTTTTCCCAAAAGGTAGGTGCACAACTACGAATGCTTGCAAAACAAAGAACATGCTAAACTGTGTGACCAGTATGATAGCAAGTGCAACAGGATGGACAAAGGCAAATCATGGAGAAGTGGCATGACAGTCAAAATGATATTTCTTGGGAGCCCAGCTTCAATCAACCAAGTGCTTTCAATGACAAATATAGAGGGGAGATAACGAAAGAGCCTAGAAGCAATCAAAATCTTATCAATGATAATGAAGGTATAAAAAAGGCAACCTAAACATCGACATGTTGACTGAATAGTCATATATCTAAATCATCTTAACACATTTTGTATGCCTGAAACATGAATGTACAGAACTTCAAATACTTACACCACAGACATCTTTCCAGCATACATACACATATACATCTTTGAAGAATACATACACATATACATCTTTCGAGGATACTACACATATACATCTTTGAAGAATACATACACTTATAATCCAAAAAAGAAACAATAAATGTAAACTCTACATTAAACTAACCCAAATCGGTCATCCGTCAACCATCCATGATATGCAGAATTATATGGACAAAGCAACAAATTGAATCAGATATGTGCAAGAGTACGCAATAGCAAGGGCACTACTTAATGAAACTTCCAGTTCAGCAGAGGCCAATCAACAATAAGTCAATCCACAGAAATATGTGATATAGGATGACTTCAATCTGCACATAAATAATTTTCTAGAATGGATAGAAGGGCTTCTATTCAAGCAATTATTTTGGAGGCTTCTATTCAAGCAATTATACAAGTGTTAATGATTTAAAGTCACATAATTTAGGTAATGATTTAAAGTCACATAATTTCGCTAACTCATTTTGCATTTTAGTATCAGTCTAGCCAGAAAAGATAAAATTAGTTATATACAGATCGTTACTTTCTTACAGTTGCCGAATTCCAGATAAAGCTTGCTAGTCCAAACATGAGTGTCAGTTATTGTTGAACTAATAGATAAACTTGTCCCAACTGTAGGCATATCGATTGTGAGCTTTTGGTTATACAAAGGCTGGCCAGTAGTGTGTCTCACACACACTTGAAGCTAGCACGATAATACATCTTGAGTTAGACAAGCCATTTGCAACATAGGCTTCTCTGTGAGTTGGCAATATAATGACTCACAGAGGTGTGGAAATGCTTTTCTCAGATTGCTTGCCAGAATGCCTATCATTTGTTTGGTTCATAATTCATACCCCTTTGTTAGTGCGAATCAGAGGCTTGCAAATTTCGAATGTACCGTGCTGTGCACTCATATAATCAGAGGCTTGCAAATTTCGTGCACTCATATAATCAGAAGCTTGCAAATTTCGAATGTACCGTGCTGCGAGGAGGTGGCGACGGCGGCGCACTCCGAGGTGACGGCGGAGAGATGGCGGGGATGCGGCGCAGTGCTAGGCGACGGCCTGGGCGGGGAGGTCGAGGCGACGGCGGGGAGATGGCGGGGAGCTACGAGGAGGTGGCGGCGTTAGGTCGAAGTGGAACTGAGTGGAGGGCGCGCGGCGTTTCAATACATATAGAGCTGGACTATCACTGCTGGGTCTCCAAAAAAACCGGCAGTGACTAAATATCACTGTCGGGTCACATTTATAACCGGTAGTGACGTTGACTTATCACTGCCGGGTAATATATAAAACCGGCAGTGATACTTACATATCACTGCCGGTTATCTAATTAACCGGCAGTAATACTTAAGTATTAAGCCGGGTAATATATAGACACGGCAGTGATACTTAAATTTCACTGCCGGTTATGTCATTAACCGGCAGTGATAAGGCCGCTATCACTACCGGTTAATGAGATAACCGGCAGTGATATGTAAGTTCAGGTCAATGAAGTCAAACTTTCAATTTATTTCTTTTTCAGAGGCTGATTGCTTTGGGTTTTTTGAAATCCTAACAAACTTCAGGACATGTAATATTTCTCTTAAATATTTCCCCTTGATTTTGACCTTCGTCTAAAATTCTAAAAATACAGATTGCTCACTGTTTTAATAGTTTTAATATTTTTGATATCAAATAATGCTTAAAAAATTCGCACAAATGCAGTAGACCAACCATTGCTTCAAAAATTCACACAAATACAAAAATTCACACAGATGAAGTTTAATTCACACAAATTGTTATATATGAGAAAAGAATACATTAATTGTTACATATGAGAAAATAAACATGTATTTAATTAGGACAACTAAGCTACAATTCGACCTTCGTTATGATCGCGGCGTATGTATGTAGCTTCGTCCTCACTCTCTTCCATGAGACCTAGGTCAACGTCCTCTCCGAAAGGAGGAAGCTCATCGAATTGGTTGTACTCTTCCTCGTTGACAACATTCTCAACTCCGACAATCCTTCTTTTTCCTTGAATAACCACGTGGCGCTCCTTGTTAGCTGGATCGGTTACAAAAAAGATTTGTGTAACAGAATTAGCAAGTACGAATGGTTCTTCTCTGTATCCGACCAGTTTGAGGTCCACGGTAGTGATACCGTACTTGTCGATGTTCATACCCCTTAGAAGTCTTACCCATTGGCACCGAAAGAGAGGGACCTTCAAAGGTCCGTAATCAAGCTCCCAAATCTCTTCTATGAATCCGTAGTAGGTTTTCCTATTTCGATTGCTGTCGTAGGCATCTATACGGATACCGCTGTTTTGGTTGGTGTTCTTTTTATCTTGTGCTCTTGTATAAAATGTAAAACCATTTATGTCGTATCCTTGGAATGTCCGAATTGTTGTTGATGGTCCCTGAGCCAACACTTTCAACTGAGCGCACTCTGTCTCCGTATGCATCATGTGCCTACGTGTCGGCGTTTCGAGCGCCGGCAAGTAAATTTGTAAGTCTAAGGGGTCGCGCGTTCCACTCCCTGAATGGTTAGACTCAGAAGTCCAAGATGTATCTTGGTTCGCGTAAGATCCCTACTCCGGTTCGTGTGGTGGCGTTGTATTTTCTTTAGCACGATGATCGCACAAGGTTTACAAGTTTAGAGTGCCAATGACTTAGCGAGATGGGTTTTATGGCGCTCTCTTTCTCTCCTTTTCCTTCTCTCCTTTCTACGGGAGTTCTGCCTCCTTTTATACGGAAGGAAGGCGGGTTACATCGAGAATTGGGAGATGACGAGATGACCTACACTAGGAGCTTCGGTCCTTCGTCACTGTGGACCGATCATCGCTCGCCTTGCCCATCTTTGGGTCGGTAGCTTAGTTGGTCGTAGGCGGTTAGGTATTTCTCCGGAAATGGCGACGCCCTCCGCGAACCTTACGGTGTTGACGTTGTCGCGCTGGACGTGGGTCTTTGCCTCGGGAGAGGCGTGTCTTCGCATCAGATGCGACCGGTGATGAGATCGGGAGCATGACTTCGGTCAGTCATTTAAACCCTCTGGGGAAGGAGCCACCTGCCCTTGTATAGTCACTTTGATTGACCTCGTTCGTGGGGTACGTGGCGGTTGTCTGGTGGAGGCTTCGACACGCGGCCCTTGGCAGGGGTGGTCTTGGCACGATCGGAGTCAGGGGATTCCGACCTGCCGCGAGGGTCGGGAGCCCTACTTGGTCGGAGCCGGGGGGCCGTCTCGCTGAGGAGGTCGGGAGCCTGCTCGGTCGGAGACATTCCCCGATCGGTCGGGAAGGGAAGTCGGGTGGCTTTGCAGCGCTTGATCGGTGAGGGTCGGAAGCGTCTGTTGGGCTTGAGCTGTGCTTGAGGCCGTTGGCTGATCACCTTGGGCCGTTGGGGTACCCCTGTTATTAGTATTCGTCACTACGCAACCAATCGCCGAAGTTATGTCTATGCTCTCTCACGATCCAACCCTCTGACTTCGCTGGGTTTGTTCTGGATAGCATGCTCTTGTGCATGTTGACATAGGGGCCCACTACAACTGATTGTCCCAAAACTGCGAAATGTACTTGTGTGAATGAAGCTACATTGTTTGTACGGAGTGATTTCTCGCCCAGTGTCCCTTTTCCCTGTAGCCTGCCCTCATGCCGTGATGTAGGCACACCAATCGGTTTGAGATCCATGTAATCGACGCAGAACACAATGGCCTCCTCGGTTCCCCAACCATCTGCAATGCAACCTTCCGCCCGATGTCGGTTACGAACATATTTCTTTATAACCCCTATGAACCTCTCAAAAGGATACATCTGATGTAGAAACACGGGACCGAGAATCCGTATCTCTTTCACAATGTGAACAATGAGGTGGACCATAATATCAAAAAAAGATGGAGGGAAACACATCTCGAGCCTGTAGAGAGTGTGGACCACATCTTCCTGCAGCTTATCTAGTTTCAATGGATCGATGGTCTTCTGTGAAATCGCGTTGAAGAATGAACACAACTTTATAATTGGGTCTCGGACTTTCTCTGGCAGAACACCCCTAATTGCAATTGGAAGCATCTGCGTCATCATCACGTGGCAATCATGAGACTTCATGCCAATTAATTTTAAGTCTTTCATTGAGACTAGTCTCTTTATGTTGGCAGAGTATCCGGACGGAACTTTCACTCCGTGCAAGCATTCGCACAAGCTAATTTTTTCTTTCTTGCTCAGAGTGTAGCAGGCTGCGGGAAGGTACTTTTTCCCTGTATCCATGTCTTTGCGATGCAGCTCCTTCCTGAGTTTCATATCTTCAAGGTCCATCCGTGCTTGGAGAGTATCTTTTGTTTTGCTAGGTATATCCAGTAAGATACCAAGAAAGTTGTCACACACGTTCTTCTCTATGTGCATGTCGTCGATTGCGTGTCGAACTTCCAAGTGCTGCCAGTAAGGTAGGACCCAAAATACTGATCTCTTTTTCCACAAAGAAGCCTTATTACGGGAACTCGGGATAGATGTACTGCATGCTCCCTTTCCGTGAATAATTTTAAAATCCTTTACAGCCGCAAATATCTCTCTCCCAGTGTGATTCTTCGGAGCTAAAGCGGTCTCCTTTGTCCCGTCAAAAGCTCTCTTATTATTGTGGTATGGGTGATCCTTGCGGAGGAACCTACGATGCCGCATGTAAGACATTTTTCGACAGTTCTTGACCACCGACTAGTTTGTACCATCTAAGCCTTCGGACGATCCATTGAAGCCTTTTGTCGTTTGGCCCGACAGTTACCAAGGGCAGGGTAATCATTGATGGTTACGAACAACAATGCGCGTGAGGATAAAATTCTCTCTTTTATACTCATCCCATACCCGTACTCCATCGTTCCACAAGATTAGAAGATCCTCAACCAATGGTTTGAGGTACACGTCGATATCGTTGCCAGGTTGCCTGGGCCCTTGGATCAGTAGTGGCATCATAATGTACTTCCGCTTCATACAAAGCCAAGGAGGAAGGTTGTAGATACATAGAGTTACTGGCCAAGTGCTATGACGGCTACTCATGTTGCCGAAAGGATTCATCCCATCCGTACTCAACCCGAACCTTATATTCCTCACATCATATGTGAAGTGCTTCTTATATTTTCTGTCGATGTTCCTCCATTGCACAGAGTCAGCAGGGTGTCTGAGCATTCCATCCTTCTTACGCTCTTCGGCGTGCTATCGTAGCAATTGGGCATGCCTTTTGTTCGCAAACAATCGATTCAGACGGGGAATTATAGGAAAATACCACACCACCTTACGGGGGGATCTCATCTTCTTACGCTTCACCCCGACATCGTCATTATCGATGTCATCATCGTTGCCCTTATACCGCTTTGCTTTGCAAACATCACAGCCATCCAAGTTCGCAAACTCATTGCGATACAACATGCAATCATTTGGACATGCGTGTATCCTTTGTACTTCCAGTCCCAACGGGCAGACAACCTGCTTAGCCTGGTACGTACTTGTAGGCAACACGTTACCCTCTAGAAGCAAATCCCCCGAGAGACATAACAACTCAGTGAAGCTCTTATCGGATCAACCATTGCTTGCCTTCAACTGCAGTAGTGTAAGCACGGTCTGCAATTTTTTGTGTTCCTCCTTGCAGCCTGGGTACAATGGTGTTGTGGAGTCCTATACCATATGTTGGAACTTTTGAAACTCTCTTTCACTCGTGAAGTCTCCCTCCCCATCACGCAACATTTGATCCAGATCATCGTCGTGGATATCGACAAACGTATCTTCAACTGCCGTCATATCGTTGTCCCCGTCATCTTTAGTAATGTGTTGCCCTTCATGTACAATCTCATCTTCGCTGTGCTTGGTCCAACAGGTATAGCCAGCCTTGAAACCTCTTCAAGCAAGTGTGCACGATCGACTCTATGGTAGAAAACACTTCGATTTTTGCAATCAACGCATGGACAGCACATGTAGTCCGCCGATTCTTCGACTTGCGCCGCAGCCCACGCTTAGAAAATAACTCACACCATTAAAAACTCGCCCCACAGCGGTCCGTGTCATACATCCACCTTCGGTCCATCTACAATTAATTAAATCAAACATTACATAAGCATATAATTGCAAATAACAAATAATTGTAAACGATTAGATTTAAAAACCTATGTAGCAATTTTGACTATATTAAAATACATCAACCTTTTTCCATTATGTAAATATCCATGTAGCAATTTTTTAGCATTGTAAAAAATGAAAATAATTGTAAATAGTTAGGATATATTTGGACTATATTAAAATATATCAATCTTTTTTCATTGCGTCAATATCCATCTTGCAATTTCTTATTATTTAAAATTTTGAAAAAAATTGTAAATACTTAGGATATACTTTGAGTACATTAAAATACATCAACATTTTTTCATTCTAACAAGTTTTTATTATTTCAAAATTTGAAAATACATGAACCTTTTTTCATTATGTAAATATCCATGTGGCAATTTTTCATTATTTACAAAAATAGAGATCAAATTACTAACCTCGAAAAGAAGTACAATATGAATTTTAATAGATTTTTCAAGACAAATCGTGCAATCTACAAATCGAGCAAAGACAGGCGCTCTCTGTCTTTGCTCGATCGGTTGGGAGCGAGGGTCTCGATTATATAAACGACTTATCACTACCGGTTAGAACCGGCAGTGATAAGCTCGGACTGCGCGGGAAAATCATATTGCACGGGAAAATAATATCACTGCCGATTCTAGTCTCAAACCGGCAGTGAAAAGTCAAGTACCACTGCCGGTTTAAGGACGACCCGGCAGTGATATATCTCTGCCGGTTGTTGTCTCAAACCGGCAGTGATATCTTGCTTTTTACTGCCGGATGGTTGCTTGAACCGGCAGTGATAAGGTCTCCCCCAACTTAAGTTTCGAACCGGCAGAGATATGTTATCACTGCCGGCTCGGTCCTAACTGGCAGTGATATGCCGGTAAGGATTGCCTATTCTGTAGTAGTGGACATTGCCTTACAGTTCTATGTCACAAGCTCGGAGAAAATATTTTCACCAATTAATAATTGGTTAATTGCTATCACCAATCACTAAGTACTTAAAATTTAACAGTGACTGCTTAGTTTATATCTATCTACGTACTCAACTGTACAATGCTAAGTCAGATCAAAAATCAAAGAGAGAAAACAATCACTACTACTTTCACAAGTATTGACTATGCTAGTCACTACTTACATCTAGTACCCTAGTTAACCACTCGGTAAAAAAGAAGGGACAAATTAGAGAATTTTTTTAATAATATTTTTTCTAAAAGTAATTCCAACGTTAATACGCGAAACAATAAAATTGCAAAAATAATACTGCGTCGCTAAACGGTACGACGAAATAGGAGTAGTCGCCAGCCGACTGGACGAAGTCACTATTTTCGCCATACCGGTTGGCGACAACTCGTTAATCTCGCGGTTAACACTACACCGTTAGAGCCGACGAAGCTTCGCACGACACGTGACAACTTCGCCGTACGGTTCGGTGACAATTGGTTGTCGTCCAACGATTCGGCGACAACCAGTTGTCGCCAAACCGAACGATGACAACTAGGTGTCATAACGCTTCGGTGCGGGGCGGCCGATTGAAAATGAGCCAGAAAAAGAGGGAGGGAGCGGCCGGTAGAGGGAGGGAGGGAGCGGGCGCCGGCCGAGAGAGAGGAGGAGAGGGAGAGGGAGAGAGAGAGGAGGAAGAGAGGGAGGAGAGAGGAGGGAGGGAAGGAGGCAGAAAGAAGAGGAAGAAGGTAACATCGTAACTTTTTAATATTACTTGTTAGTTGTTTAGAAAAACATGGTAGGATAGTCATACCATTAGACGTAAGATTTGAATTTACATGATTCTTATTAGTTAGCGAGGGATAACAATATTTTAGTTTATGTTAGAGTTAGTTTAATTAGTGCTTCTCTTTTAGGTTAGTGATATTAGATGTGTACTATAATATTGTAGTATTGGTAGCAGAATAGTTAATTAGCGTTGTTTAATTTAGTTTAGCGATATTAAATGTTAGTTGTGATCTAAAAATTTATTTTGTCTATGTCATCGCAGTAATGTCGGATCCAGTGAAATTTAGGGTATATTATGGTGATGGTGAAATAAAAACTGGGTAGAATGGTGTTGATTTAAGCAGCTTTGCAGTCACCATGGTTGAGCACTCGTTCCCCGATAGTGTTAGCATTCGTGATATAAAGCTTTGGTTGACCCAATATTTTTCCTTGGATCCAAGTGTTTACTGTATTACCATCCAAATCTTATTCACACGTAGTAAGGGTGACCTGACTATGTGGGAGTTGAAGAAAGTAGATCAGACATACTTGTGGCAGAAATGGTTAAGGTGGTGCAAGGGATCTCGCCTTGAATGTGTGATGTTGGTGCAGGCTTGCCCTAGAGAAGAGGTGGATATTAGTGGTGTGGGCGAGAGCAGCACATCAGATACAGCTGAACAAGTTTAGGCAGTGGTGTCGGTTGAGGTAGTAATGGGGGATGATAATAGGGATACAGCAAACACAAAAGGTCGGGCCGATGAAGGGGAGGAGATTGAGCAACTTGTTGATCATTTGGAGTGGGTGGACCGTATGGCGATACAAGAGGAAGCTGAAATGTTGGAGTCTGATGATAGCATCGGCGAAGATGAGAAAGGGGGGATGATGATGATGAAATGCATGGTAGTACTGGGGCAGCGGAGGTACCCATCCCTGACGAATGGAACAGGCAAAACAAAGCTGGTATGGAAGTTTTGTGGGTCCATGAGTCGTGTTGGGAGTATGGTACCAATGGCATTCGACTGAATCAAATATTCCAGAACAATTCTGAATTGAAGTTGGCAGTGAGGCTACGGGCACTATCATTACAGAGAAAGTTTCAGGTTATCTTGTCCAGGCCAGATAGGTACACAGTGAAGTGCAGAACCGATGGATGTGAATTCCGAATTCATGCATACAAGCCGAAGTGCGAGACGTATTGGATTGCATCACGAGTGGAGGAGCACACATGCAAACTAGAGAATATTCTGGTGAAACACTGCAACTTGAATGCGGATCTAATTGCTAGCGTTATGTTCAATAAAATCATTGAGAAGCGGGACATTAAGTGTTCGTATATTCAAAAAGCAATCTTAAGAACATTTAAGTACCAGATAAGTTACTTGATGGCCTAGCGTGCAAAGCAAAAAAGCATTAGAGAAGATGTTTGGTACATACGAGGCTTTGTATTGCAATCTACCTCATGTGCTTGATATCTTGAAGCAAACTAACCTTGGCACATACACCGCTTTCAAAGAAAGTGAAGCAGATGGTAATGGGATCTCGATATTTTGTCGTGCTTTTTTTCATTGGGTCCTTGCATTGCACCATTCAGGTACTGCCGTCCATTGCTTTGTGTCAATGATACATTTTTAACTTGAAAGTACAAGGGGCAGATTCTAATGGCCATTGCAATTGATGCGAACAACCACATACTTCCATTGTCCTTTGCATTTGTTGAGGGTGAGAATCGGGATAGTTGGCTATGGTTTTTCAGACATCTGAATTTTGGAGTAGTTCGTGATCGGTCCAACGTGTGCATCATTCATGATCATCACAAATGTATCCTTTCGGCAATTAAGACTCTACAGGAGGACCTTGATGAGCCATTCCCATGGCGTGACTTGCTGAACAGGTGATGCATGAGACATTTGGGAGCAAATTTCTTCAGGTAGTTCAGGAATAAGAAACTGATGAACCTATTTAAGAGGTTATGCAAGCAGAATCAGGCACGCAAGTTCAACGCACTATTGGCCGAGTTGGATAAGCATACTAGTGCACATATCGAAGAGATGAAGAAGCAACCACCTACGCCAAATGATTGCCCACCCAAAAGGCTAGCACCCCTTAGGGAGCTCGATCCTCCTAATATGAGGAGACGATCGTCAAGGAACATAAAGTGTTTCTCGCACTAGATAGAGGTGGAGCCTCTAGAGAAGTAGGCATTGCTCCATGACACCGGAGGCGCCAGGTTAGTATAGTAAATTAAGATATTTATGACGGTTGAACAAATGGGGTTATTGTACTAACTGATATGTATTGAACAGGTTTAGTGTCATGACAATGAATATAGCCGAGGTTTACAATTGGGTCATCAGAGGCCTCCGTCCGCTACCACTTGTGGCCATCCTGGAAGGCATGTTGCACGGCATCATTGTCTACTTCCAGAAAAGGCATGCTGAGGCTGTACTTCATACCACGACATTGCAAACGCCGTATTGTTAGCAGATGTTGACCTACATGAGGAACAAACCATGAAAGCTCAACAACATATGGTGCGTAGCTTCAGAATCATTGAGTACCGCTTCGAGGTGACTCTCCGGTGCAAAGGGGGATTGGAAACCGACACTGCGGTTATTACACACGAGGTTAATCTAGGCCAAGTGGCCACTGGATGGTGTGAATGCGCCTACAACAAGCCAAAACTTCTTCATATTCCTTGCTCACATGTGGTGACTGCTTGTGGGCAAATTGGGATGAACACATCGCAATACGTGTCCCCTTTCTACTTGAAGGATCATGTTGTCCATACCTGGTTCGGTGAGTTCTGTGGTTCCCGTGCACACGGTGATTTCACTGTGATTAACAGAGATGAACGCATCTGTCTACCGGATCCAACCTTACGAAGGTGTGCGAAAGGGCAGCTTGGTCGTCCACAGACTATGCGCATTCGCAATGACATGGATGAATCTGAAGTGGGTGGCCCTGTTAGGAGGTATTCTGAGTGCGGTGAGTATAGGCACAAAACAAAGCAATGCCCATAGCCTGTAAGTTCAGAAGGTGGTGGTGGCGAAGCCTCGACATCGAATCCACCAACTCGTCATGGTTATGCTATCTGATGTGTGTCGAAGGAGTGTGTATCTTCAGTTATGTATCGAATTATGTAATTTTATTTACGTTGGACCCTTAATTATTTTGAGTTATGTGTCATGTTTCTGGGATGTTATGTAATATTATTTAAGTTGGACGCCTATGCCTTTTGATTTATATATGTCATGTTTATCATATGTTATGTAATTTTATTTATGTTGGACCCTTATGTCTTTCGATTTATATATATCGTGTTTATCATATGTTATGTACAATAAATGTTTCATTATTTACTTGCAGGGATGGAGCAATCCGACTCACTTCTGGACTCTGTCTTGGACCTGTGGCACCGTACGTTCATCCACACGACAGAAGGCAATGAGAAGGTGCCTCTGCTGCGGATCCGTGTGACTAAGAAGGCATGGTGCGTTGACCCACGCTTCCACACTAGGTGAGTTGCACTACATTTACATGTTTTATTATTCACATAATTATATTTAAATAATGCAACTATTTTTTTGTATCAATAGGTTGGCACATGCTGGGTTTCTTCCTCTTGTTCGCATGGTTGAGGGGTTAGCTGAGAACGCAGGTGTGCCTAACGATCTAGCCGAGGGTGAGGATGGTCTATAGCGGTCGCGACGTTTTTCGTTTGACCGATCCCTGCTTTCGTGTTTGGTCGACCGTTGGAGGCTGGAGACACACACTTTTCACCTTCCCTTCGGCGAGGTGATGGTGATCCTGCAGGACATCGCCGTGCTTATAGGGTTACCGATCGCTGGGACATTGATCGGACCCTCGGTGACTCCTCTGGGGTGGGTGGCAAACATGGAGGCCAGGTTCGCCGGAGTATTGGGCCTTGATCCAGAAATACGGATCGGTAAGAGGCACGGGCCATTGAGGAGGTTGTTGGCCCAGTTTGAGATTAGTGGTTGTACATAAACATGTTATTCTAGTTTTGTGTAACCTTAACATGATATTACCCTATTTTAATTGTCACAGGTGCAACGGATGGCGACGATGCCCATCGACTACCAGGTTGCAGGCACCTTGAGGCTTATTTGCTTTGGTTGTTCAGATGGGTGCTGTTCACGACGACTCACGGCGACAGCATCGACGCGCGTTGGATAGCCTATGCACGGGTTATTGCCGATGCTGGGCTGGACGACGTCCCACAGGTATCTTGGGGTTCGGTGGTTCTTGCTGCCACGTACCACGCCCTTTGCAACGCTTGTGTGAAGAAAAGCAAGACCGCCAATCTGGCTGGGATGCCTCTTCTTCTTCAGCTCTAGTCATTCGAGCGCTTCTCTGTGGGTCGACCCATCATCGAGCCTCGACACTACACCACTGAGATGTACGGAGGTGATGCGATCGACTGTCCGATGATGGGCTCCCTTTGGACTAGGCGATGGATACGTCCTTCTAAGCATTTATCCAATTTTAATTGCAATAGCATATGCTTATAGACATTTTTTTCTATTGCAGCCACAGTGGGTAGGATTGCAGGTACGTTCAGCATACCACTCTTTCACGAAGGTGTTTGACCACCTGCAGGCGGTGCAGGTGATCTGGGACCCTTACAGCGAGAGCCATGTAGTGGAGAGAGCCATGACAGGGGGATCTCGGCACTATGCTACAGGGACCAGGCTTACTGGCTTACCAGGAAGAAGCTCGTCTTCGGCGTCTTCGTGGAAGACTACACGCCGCAGCGAGTCATGATGCAGTTTAGACTTCGCCAGTCGGTCCCTGTTTCTTTGGGGGATCGTGTGCCAGAGAAAGTGCACTCATGAGTTACTTGTCACTACAAGTATATTAAATACTTATGTTATATTTGTAATAATGTGGATTTCTCTTAAGATTCTCCACCCACGGACATCAGAAGAGCATGGCGACCTTGGCTCAGAGGATGGAGCCGTGGCTCGCCCAGTGGGATGGGACGCTAGAGGACGTCGTGGATAAGGATACGCCTTACGACTACTCCTCCTACCAACAGTACCTAGCCTGGTACGTGCCCCGGACGCGTACTCGTCTCCTACTTGTGGAGGAGCCACCCACCCACAGGTATGCTCTGAGCGTGGAAGACTTGTACCCAGGCCAGGTAGGAGTGTCCATGCACGCGATGGTAAGTCTTATTTCGTAAATTACATCAGCTATTCGTTATGCTATATCGTTGTGCTTATCATTTGTTCGTACATGGTAGGTGGACCACGAAAGGGACTTGCACCAGCATGGCAGCAGCATTTTGACTAGGCTACATGACGGAGTCACTGTCACGCTGGACGAGATGATGGAGGCATGGAGATGCGTGGTGGCCGGGACTCGACGGATCGTGGAGCTTGGTTCTTGTCGGTAGGTAGACGTGACTGATCGTGGCACCTCATCCAGGCCACCACATAGGCCTTTTTACTACACACCGACCCCAGGTCCTCGCTACGCAGTGGAGGCGGAGTCCAGCTTCCACACCCCTGTGCCTCCGACCCCAGACATGGCTGGAGGGTCCAGTTGGCAGGCACCACGCGGTCCCATTATGGTCCCCACACCAGGTAAGTCGAGCAATATTCAATTGTTCATGTTTGGTATAAGTATCACCTAACTATGATTAAATGTTACTATCTGAACTGCATGTTGCCCTCAGGGTGGAGGATAGTTCTCTTTGTCGCCGCACTCGTCAGGGCATGCGGATGCTGAGTATTTGGCTGATCAGTTCTTCTCTGGCACGTAGTGGACTTTGCCCCCTCCAGTGACGCAGTTAACGCAGCCCCCCTCCAGTGACGCAGTTGACGTAGCCCCCTCTAGTGATGCAGTTGACGCAGTAGGACTACGACACCTCCTACGGGTACGCGTTGTCTCCCCACGAGCGTCGCCTGGTACAGAGGTACAGCCCTTCAGATTACGGGCAGGCGCGATCGTACTAGGAGCTTCACACACGACCTTTGGACGATGCACCTACTTCAGCACGTAAGGCAAAGAGAGGTCGTGTTAGGGGTAGGGGTTAGGATCCACCTCAGGGGGTGCTCAGGGTTAGTACCTCATTGTCTATCATCCTATCCATGTTTTATACTTCCTCACTTGATATATGTTTTTACTATTTCACACCGTTAATTATGCTGTCATCACTTTTTACTTCATTCATTGTTTCCAAAATGTAATTTACTTTCTCAGACGTCATGACAACACAACACCGGATACCGATGCGATCTGTAACCTTTTCAGACTACGTGACATAACATAGCAGAACACTACCATGCACTCGTTGAAGACTTTTACCAGTCTGAAATGACCCCTCACTGCACACAATATAGTCCGATGTGACTACTCACTACACGCTACAAAGTTCCAACGGTACACTTAATACGCACTAACTGCACACTGCACAGTCCAAAGTGACCACTCACTGCCTACTTTTAACTCTGAAGTGACCACTTATTGCACAGTATATTTGTCAGTACTATCACCTTACATGCATGACTGCCTTTTCAGCTCGACTTGACTACATACTCCAGCGTTTTGCTGTCCATCTGCACGTTTGAATCTTACCTTCCAACACTTAGTCCACACACCACCCCTTCGAGACTATAAAAGGCCAAACCACAGGCACACATACACAGCTCCCACTCACACTTCACCATGGCTGGATCCTCTAGCAGAGTATTCTCGTGGACACCTGATATGAGCAGTGTAGCCCTTCATTACACGTTGAAGGTTACGCGTAATAGGAAGGATGATTCGTTCAAGGAGAAGAACCTAAGTAAAGTGGTGTCCAAATTGCAAGAGTGGTGTCCGACATTTTCGAGCCATAACGTGACAACCTCTAGCTTGAACCTTGTGACCTCCAACGACCTCAAGACGCACTTGCAAGGGTGGCGTCAAAGGTATTTCAGGGTGTGCGAACTAGCCGACTACCCTTCTGCTACAGGTTTCTCTACGAGACTTTATAGGGTACTGATGTTGCCCGATCAGTATGCAGAGTATATTAAGGTTAGTTATTTCCTATTTGTTCATCCTACTAATCTTTTTAGCATTATCCATAAGTTCACTAATTCGTATGCTCGTCTTGTGTGTTACTCATTCTCGGAGGATAAAGAGTTGCTGAACAAAGATATCTTAGAATTCGTAGCGATGTATATGCTCTTTTGACGGGGGTGTGATGCCTGGTTCGCACAGAAGACGCAGAAGAGGATCTAACTAGAGGGGTAGAGGTCTACCCAGTACTATTGCAACAGAAAGTTCAAGAGGACGTTCAACTACCACCGAAGGAGGGCTTGCTCCTAACTTTACAGATGACGATGACGATGATGATGACGATTTCATATCACCTATACCTCGACATTCGAGCACTATCACAACAGGCCGTTCAAGCACTACTACAACAGGCCGTTCAAACAACAATGCAAGAGGACGTTCAACCAGCACTGAAGGAGGGCTATCTCCTAACCATACAAATGATGATGACGATTTCATACCACCTAGGTCACGAACCTTGCGTCCTCGGAGTCCTCCGAATCCTAACGATGCTATTACATTAAGCACTATCAGGTATCCAAACGTAGTACCCCGTCAGGAACCAATAGATAACTATCGTTATTTTGACCATGCCCTATTCCGACAACCATGGCCATAGAATGTATGGTTTTGTGACTTAATCCTTCACCAGAGGCATGCACCTATGTTGTATTCTAGTTTTATGAATTCTTTTTGTATCTTAGGTGTTGTACTTACTGCACTTTGTAATATCAATGTCATGTTTTATTCAATGTTTTACTATGATTTGTCGTCAAATTTGTCGCACACCGAAGAGAATGAGGAATAACGAAATTTGATTTTTTTGTAAAAAAAATGTAAGTGACAAATAATCTTGTAAAATACTACATGAATTATTGACAAATATGAATTTTTCTGAATTTATTGAACCATGGTTTCAACTCTATAATTCTAGCAATTGTCAAAATAACACTAACTTTTAATAATTAATGCTCACAAGTTACAGCGAATTTCCGAATGAAATCAGTGCAAAAATGTCTCTCATAAATTTAATTTCCTCTAATTTTTTTTTATGATTTTTATAATTTATTTTGTTTCCATACTCTATAGCCATCCGATTGGCTTTGAAGCCTAATCGTCGCCGTACCGTGTGGCGAAAATAGGTTGTCGCTAAACTGTTGGACGACAACCTATTGTTGCCACACGGTACGGCGACAAAGCCATGTGTCACAATTTGCTGCCTCGGCTCTGTCGATGCAACGCTAGTCGCCGGATTAACCAGTTATCACTATACGGTACGGCGACAATAGGGTGTTTGTCCACCCCTCTGGCGACTACTCCTATTTCGCCGTACCGTTTGGCGACGCAATATTATTTTTGTAATTTTATTGTTTCGCGTATTAATGTCGCAATTCCTTTTACGAAATGTATTGTTAATTTTTTTTTTCCAAATTAGAGATCAAGGATCTGTTCTCACTTTTTAGACAACAGGCAAGAGACAAATTAAAGACCAAAGGCAAGACACTAGTATGGTAGCAGCCTAGACTCATCGCCGGCGTTGATGCATGAATATGATAGTTACAATCTCAGTACAAAAGATAAACTCAAAATACATTGGAAAGAGATCAAGAGAGGAGCTACTAGGTTTATATTGTTATTTGGAAATTTTGTTTTATATTTCTCAATACTGTAAATTGGTAAATAGGACTACATAGATTAAATCACTAGATAAAAATATGGCTATAGACATGTAAATTAATGGTTCAGATTGCTTTAAGCCATAGTAGCCATTAAGCGCTAACCACTATAGCAGTCTACTACCCTATAGCGGCCGTAGCTGTGTTAGCGTGATTTACCCAAATAGCTTAGCACTTTTGTCCCCAAACCGGTGCAGCGGTCCGTTATGTCCGCTATAGCGGCCTTAGCTGTGTTATCACGGTTTACCTAAATAACTTAGCACAAATGTCTCTAAAACCACTATAGCAGTGAGCGCGACCACTGGTAATTCTTTCTCTAATGTACTTTTGTACAGCGTTGACCAGTGAACTGAATTTTTTTCCCATGATACATATTTTTCGTGTTATTTGGTGTGCTTTGAGTAAGTACTAGAATATTTTGTGTTTGTTGGGACTTGGGAGCATGTCTTGTTACTTCCGAGTGGAATATATATGCATGCCTTCTGGAGCCTCGAGCCATAGGCGTTTTCAGTTTTTGTTTGTCGGTGAGACAAGTCAAACTCAGAAGTTGGGTTTCTTCTCCACGAATTTGGACGTGGTGTGGTCTGAACTAGAGGTGGGTATTTGGGTCGGGCTCTTCTGGACCGGCCCAAAGCACGACGTTGTGGTCCGGCACGAAGCCCGATCCGGCACGAAGTGGGTTGTGCCGGGCCGGCACGACACTGTAGCACGGGCCGTGTCGGACTCGAGAATTAGGCACAATGGGCGGCCCGACCCGACACGACACTGTAGAATGGGCCGTACTGGGCCCGCTGAACTAGAGTATGAGGAAAAAGTCTAGCATGAAGGGTCATTGACTCACAGAGCATGACCGTCATGATTGCACTCAGTAGCATGAACGCCACCTCTATCATCGACACCTGAGAGAGACGGACAAAACAGAAGAGAGAATCTCTCTCGTCTGTCTCGCTCACTCTCTTTCTCGCCCATTGCCCCCTCTCTTGCCCGTGTTGAGCACATCCCCATCGTTCTATGTAACTGTTCAGGAATAAATAAATTTTAGTTCTTTTCTCGTAATATTTGCATTCACCGTTTAAATTCTATGTGTCTCTGGTTCCTTTCCTCTCGTTGAAATAGTGCAAATGGGGCTGGCCTAGGCCGACACGCACGCAGCGGCCTGCACGGCGCAAATGGGCGTGCACAGGCTCGCGAAGAGAGCCGGGCGGCGCGCGCGCAAGACGCGGGCACGACGGGCCATCGCGATCCGCACGGTTCGCACATCGAGCACGATGGATTCGCGCGAGCGGCCCGCCCGCTCGACGACGCCCACCTCTAGTCTGAACACTGACCGAGCTATGTCAACTACTCAAATGAGTATTTCATATCTGAAAAAGTAAACCACGCAAATGTATATATTTGGATCGTACTAATTTATCAAGATCATATCAAGTCGACGGTTGAATCGATCGGGGGAAAAAAAAAAGAGAAACCAAAACCGGCGGCCGAACCGTTCGAATAACCGGTTGACCGATTCACAAGTGGTCTTCAGTCGTAACACACGGCCGTCGACCAAGGCGGTCTGTCACTCTGGCAAGGGCATCCCGCGGCGGCGCCCGAGCATCTTGCGGTCATGGCCGGTCTAATCATACCAACATTCGTACCACTCCAATACAGCAAGGCGCATGGATTAATCCAGAGACGCCCGCAACCCAACCTGCAGTGGCGCAGGGCAGGAGAAAATAACAACGACCGAGGCTCGCGGGAATTTTTATTTTAAATAATACAATTTTTTATTCAAATTACAAAAATATACTTCGATCTCAAAAAATTACAAAAATATACTATTACCGCTCGCATATGGGGCGATCGCCCCATATACTTTTTCAATTTGAATCCATTTAGATGATCAAAAATGGGATAAAATGTTCAGATCTAAAAATCAGATCTGTTTTTAAATCTGAAACTTCTATCCAATTTTGGCTATCTAAATGGATTCAAATAAAACAAATTTGTATACAAAAGTTGTAGATCCCGTCGAGAGCTACAATTTTCATATAAAGTTCATCTCCATCCGACATCATATGAAAAAGTTATGATTTTCTTTAGGAACTGACCGCAGACAGAGGAAATATCGCGCGCGCACCGATCGCCCGTATATGGGGCGCCCTATATATGGGCGATAGAGGTATATTTTTGTAATTTTTTAAGATCGAAGTATATTTTTGCAATTTGAATAAAAAATTGTATTATTTAAAATAAAAATTCGGCTCGCGGCCGGATGGAACAGCACCGTCCCGCGGCGGCAGGTTAGGGAAAACGCACACGACAGTTCGACAAGCGGGCATGCCTCGCGCCTGGGCCGCGCGCTGTAAGGGCGGGGGGCGGGGCATGGTACACGAGTAGGGATGAAAACGAACGAAAACGGTCGGTAGATGGTTGTTCCGTTTTCATTTCCACATCTTTTACCGGTAACGAAAACGAAATCGAAAACCCGAAACGGATACGAAAATGAATAATGAAGGAAACAGATGAGGAATAGAACGGAGCGGATACGAAAACGAAAGTGAAAAATTCCATAAGAATGTAGTACATGATCACAACATACATAACAACAAAAACAACGTAACTCATTCCACCTCAAAAGCGGATAAGAACAATGTTATATTCATCGGTATCACTAGAAAGTTTTTTCTCAATTTTATCAGTTGAAGGCTCGCTTTTTGTCCTCCAGATCAGATCATCATGTCCTCCTACATATCATTATCATCGACATCCTCTTGCTCCTTCAACTATAAAGGTGTAATACCCTAAAATTTGCATATAATTGTTCAATGTTCATTTATGATTTTCTACAGTTTATAAATGCTATTTTGCTATTTTTTAGATTTATATAATTAATTTACTCATAAAAAATGTAGCCAAAATTATGCTATAAATAATTTTCCTAGGTTCAAAATGTTTCAAAGTATTTTTTCGGAATTTTTGAACTTTATTTGATATTTTTTATAAAACCATTTGTATTTCTAAAATTATTTTTTTCGAAAATAAATATAAATTCTCCATTCTTTTTTGACCAAGTGGCTCAAGTCTCTGACGAACTTTTCGATTTCACTTGTACGAAATTTTCGATTCAGTTTTCGTTTTCGCAGCACCCCTCCCTCCCCCGGACGCACTGTTGGGGACAGCGAGAGAACGCGAGGGCGCAGCACGTGTGCCGTACCGCCGTGCGCCCAGAAAAAAACGAGGGCAGTTATCACGGCCGCGCGGGCCTCTGAGGTCGCGGGCGACCGCACGCTTGGGCATGGAGTGGCGCCCTGCGCAGCCGTGCAGGAGGTGCAGCGCACGCGGGCAGGCGGGCCGGCGGACGCGTGACGGGCCGTCCGCTCCCAGAAAGCAGGCAAACTTGGCGCGATGCATAATGGGTTGTTTTGACGTGGGAGACCTACTCGCCGTGTGAGCTCGTCCTACACTTGTTTGGGTTGAGCGTTGGACAAGGTCGCCTGTGAGATCACTCTCCTGTGGCCCAGGAGGCCTAGATTAGAGAGGACAGCAAGCGTTTAGTTTCGGCTTAAGTCCTCTTGCGATCCCTAAGAAAAGAGTTCTCGCGAGTTTTTTTTCTTTAAATGATGGTGAGCTTGTGATTCCTACGTAATGCTACGAACTCCCCAAGAAAGGCACCATGTCGATCAGCTAGTGTTCGTCACAAATTTTAGCATCTCAATCCCGTGGAAATTCTACGTTTTTCCACATCAAAATTGAGACAATCTATTCGAATGCTGCTGTCAACACCAAATTAGCTAGCCTGGCGTAAACACACACAAAAAAAAAGTAATCCCGCGCAGTTTGCGTGTACTAGGAAACACTTCGATTTTGCGAGTCGTCGACTTGCAACCCGCCAACACAGGTCCAAAGATGACGCTACACATGATGTCTCCGTCACGCGCGCTAGCTCGATCTCCTCTCGTGGACCATAAACGAATTCACCAGCACCACCAGAGACCCAACCCCGACATATCTCGCACGTACGAAATTCCGGGCCAGGCACGCCACGCCGCTAGAATTTGATCCCAAGAATCACTTCCTCGATCGCCCCTGCAACGCGCGCATTGGGTATGAACTCTCGCGACCCCACCCTACGAGTCACGTTAGTTCCACCGTCGAGCCGGTTCTTCTCACCTTCTTATCTACATTCAATCTTGTCAATTGATTCAGCTGAGACCGACCACGAGAGCTTGGACGAAGAATGAATACTCCATCTACTAAAGAGGGTGGACTTCCAGCCACCGAGTGCATTTGAGCCGGGAATGAGCCGGCTCGGCTCGCGGCTTGAGCCGAGTCGGGAAAAAATTGCATTCGAGTCCTTTTTTGAATTTTTTTTATGATTAAGTCCTTTTTCGTGAAAAAAAATTACGATATTTTTTTTAAAAAATAATATAAATTACGTTTATGTCTTTTATGCGTTTTTAAGCATTGCGCTCGGACCCTTTTACTGAAAATCAAAATTATGATTAGATCCTTTTTTTTTTTGGAAAAAATACGTTTATGTCTTTTTTGGAAAAAAAAATTATACATTGCATTTAGGTCATTTTTGCAATTTTCTAGCATTATGTTTAAGCCCTTTTGTGGAAAACACAAAATTCTGTTTAGGTTTAAGCCATTTTGCAGAAAACACAAAATTCTGTTTAGATCCTTTTCGTGTGTTTCCTCGATTTGCTCGTGTAGGGAGCGTCAGTCACACGTTTTCTCGATTTACTCGCGTGAGGAGCGACGCCCGCGGCGTGTCATGCCGTGTATAATTATCTAGTTAGACCGATGACCACACACAAATCACATTGCAGATCAGCAGTAGTAACATCTATGTGCTACGTACTGCTCACCGAATCAAATTCGTGGCTCGCGTTGTGCAAGAAGATCTATTCACGGCGCGGCGGGTGGCTCCAGTCCCCAACCATACCCCAGGAAACGTCGGTTTTTGGGGGCCTCCGAGACGCGTGCACCGTTTCGTCCAACTCTCTCGGTGCGTCCGACGATGGGAAGGGAATCTTTGGCTTTTTTTTTCTCTTGCCTATTTTTTTAATTAAGTCTGTTTTTTCAAACAAAATTGTAAATTTGATCCATTTATAACCGCGGAAATAGTGGAAGGTATCTACCGTGTTCTCTCTAAGCCCTTTCTAACCACGGAAGCAGCGGCAAGCATCT
This sequence comes from Otatea glauca, assembly GCA_036346275.1. Lineage (NCBI taxonomy): Eukaryota > Viridiplantae > Streptophyta > Magnoliopsida > Poales > Poaceae > Otatea > Otatea glauca. The sequence continues at coordinate 33,259,005 of CM070725.1, forward strand.
ATCATTTTCTCAAACCGTCGCAGATGAACCTGCTGCGCTCCCATACGGCTATAGATAGACCTGTTGCGGTCTTATAGCATAGCAGATGACCTCTACTGCCTCATACCACTGTAGGGCATATGTTTCCTCCTGATTATTATGCGATCGAAAAAGAGACTGGATTTACAAATAGGACAAAAATAAACTTACAAAAAAAGTTTTAAACCAAGGGAAAAGAAAGAACTCAGTCATGGGATGGTGGGTGAAGGCGCGCGCGCTGGTGGCGTTGTGGTAGGGCCGTGGGGGGCTTGCTTCATGGTTGATGCTTTGATTGGCTTTAGGTTCCCTGCGACTAGAAGATTTCGTCAGAGTTGAGAGTGGATGGATGGATGGACGGATGCACGGTTCGGACGACATTCCTCTGACACCTGATACGCTGGTCGGTGCGAGATTATGTTATTTGGTCCTAACCTAATCTAATAATGGGAGTTTAGAATTAGTAGCCGGTTTACCAATGATGTTTGCAATGCATCACTAGACCCCTTGATCCTGCAGCATCCCGGCAGCTATATACGCCATGGTCCTATCGCTCTCTCAAGCCTGACGCTTGGCAAAACGTACATGATGTGCTTTCTTGGATTTATTAGTTGTCTTGGAAACTGGGTTTTTATCTTGGACGCTTCAAACAAACTGAAGGATGCCAATGGAAAATGGCCCTAAATTAACATGGCGAAAGTTGGCTAAGAATGAGTATATGGCACGTACCATGCTGATGGCAGAGAGCGCTTGCGTCACATGGAACAAAGGGGTTGGGATACTTGCAGTTGTTACAACTCACCAAAATTCCAGTACCACTTCTGTTTGCTCGGAGAGACAAATCTGAATGGAAACATCTAGAATTGAATCCCAACAGGTTATCGAGTGCCGGTCCCCCAAACTCTGAACTGTTTCTTTCGCAACCTAAAAACCGGGACCCTGGAATGAACCCATCGATTGCCAATGAGACCCCAACGAAGCAGAGCCCAGCGCGTGAAAAGCTGTCCCGATCGCAACCGAGCGAGTGTCCGATGAGTGCATGGATCGTGTAAGTGCCACCCTATGATTGGCTGCTGCGTACGAGCTGGGCTCCACGTCGCATGCGACCGGGGACACGTGGCGTTAGTCTGATGAAAGTGGCTTCCTCTCCTAGTACTGCCATGGGCACCACTGCTGGCGCTGGTTGCGCCGATGGGTACTGCCCAACCGGGGCTCACACCTGTCCTCATGTGGTCATTTTGGTCGAACCGAAAATCATGGACCAACCATGATGCGATCCATTAATTCCATGGCAGTACATGCCCCCTACAGCGACGTTTGAAGCTATGATTCGTCGAACGGTGACACGTAGCTAATTAGATCTCACTAAGCATGCTTCGCCTTCGTTCTGAAGATCATGTCGGATTGGTGTCGATGTGCGAGGTATGGCTGCCTGCGTGGTGTGTGTGTGATTGACGATCGGTCCCGGTGTTTAAAATCTAATAGTGAACCAACGAGAAACAGTACGATTTTCATGACACAAATGTATCGAGCGTGTTGAGTGACCTTCATTATATTATGCTTTCTTAGTATCCTCTTTTATTTATGTATGAATTTCAATTACACAAGACTATATTAACTATATCCATCTTAATCTAGTTTAGTCCTTTAAGCCTACTTTATTTTCATGTTGGCTTCACAACCGCTAGGGCTGATGTTTATTTGTACACAGTGATGGTGTACGCAGTTAACATTATATTAAAGCAGTGATGTCACTATTCTTCTTCCGGCTGATATTGCTCGAATCCAGAACATTCACGGATTCAACTGTTGGGAAACCATGTGGCCCACGATGGCTCCTTAGCCAAACCCTAGGCGACTACTATATAAGGAGGAGGGGAGTTCTCCATTGTACAGGGTTTTGAAGCAATAAAGAATTACAGAGCCGTTCCTCCTATATTCTGTGTTCATCTTTCTCTCTCTGTTCTCCACTTCAGATCTATTTGGGAACCTCGGACTATTTGATAGCGAGGTTCCTTAACACGTTATCAACACGAAGCTCTACCGATGAACGGATTGAAAAAGGTGAGAAAAGGTGGATTTCGGTGATTGAATCTAATAGCTCTTGATTCTATGCATGCATCTAACCTACGCATCTAGTACTGTTAGTCACGTGGCATGAAGCTACACGGCAATGACTCGGTTACAAGACAAGACGTTTTTTTTACAATTACCATCGCTCAACCAAAAGAAAAATCGCGGCGCGTGGCGCCTCGCTGCCTAGCCCGGCCGCCGCGCGCCTCCCATTGGAGCTGCGCTGGCCGCCGCTGCACGGCGCCAAGCCACCGCAAGCATGTGGGCCCGGCCACCGCCGGCTGCGCCGGCGCGCCTTGCCGCTTCCAATGCGCGTGCGCGGCAGCACCGCCGGTTAAGCCTCCGAAGCGCCGCCGCCACGGCGACGCTGCGCAAGCGCCGCCGCCTCGATCGCGCGGCAAGACCGCCACCTTCGCGCTCGCTTAACGCGCCCACAAGACGAACGCCGCCGCCTCGGCCCGCCGTGCACGCCGCCGGGTGTCGCCATCGCCTCGGTTACGCTAACGCTACGGTCGTCACCGTCGCGCGCTTTGCCTGCCGACGCCAAGCGCACGGCGCCGAACCTCGCCAGACGGTTTGTGCGCTTTGAGCCGTCGGCGGCCGACGCGCGCGTGCTCGGCATCACGCCGCCGCCTCGGCTTCGTCACCGAAGCGCCATCTCGCCCGGCGAGCTTGCCGGCTCGGCCGCCACCGCCCGCTGCCGGCTGAAGCCGCCGTTAGCGTGCTTGCATCCGATCCGGGCCACTGCGCGCGCGCGCCGCGATCGGCGCGTGGCCCGGCCACCGTCAAGACTACGCCCGGCCCGCCGATCGCGCCACGCCTGGCGCGCCTGCGCGCCTCGGCTCGTCGCGTGCAGGAAGAAGCACGGCGCGGCTAGGTGGAACCCTAGCACGCGTAATGGGTCAAGAAATGGCATGGCCTAGAGGCGCTTCTACAGGAAATGAAAGAAAAAAAGAAAGAAGATAAAAAAGAAAAAAGAAAGAAAAATTGCAGAATATTTTGGAAAATTGATAGAAAAATCCAGAAAAATAATATGGCCCTGTTTTAATTTTCTAGCATTATTCTCTGCATTTTTTTTAATTTGTTGCTTTTTTTAGTATAATGGAAATTCATGAGAATTTATTTTTTGCATTTTTCAATACGTAATAATCAAATGACGGATTTTTAAAATCATGCAGATATCCGGCATCGTGAACCGTGAGTTTGAAGAACTAGCCCGCACGGTCAAAACTACCTCACTTGGGCATCGGACGTGAAGATCGTACTTGGGGGCAAGAAGCTCCGTGCTACGATCGGTCTAGGGTCCTCGAAGGACGCGCAACCTACCGCCGAGCAGAACGATCAAGCCTTGCACTTCCTCAGGCACCACCTCTCAGCCACTCTAAAGAATGAATACATGGCTGAGGAAAGCGCACTTGAGCTCTGGACTGCACTTCAGAAGCGGTTCGAGAAGCTCAAGTACACCATCTTGCCCCAAGCACAGCAAGATTGGGTCCGTCTGAGGTTTGCGGACTACAAAACAGTGGCCGAGTATAATTCTGCCTTGCACAAAATTTGTACCAATCTATCCCTATGTGGCAAGAAGATCACTGAGGAGGAGAAGATTGAGAAGACTCTCTCCACTTTTCACCCAAATGCTATCCAGAGTGTCCGCAGCTATCGTCAGGATGCATACAAGGAGTATAGCGAGCTGATTGTTGTCATGCAAGTTGCGGAGTCACAAGACGATGTTCTACGCAAGAACTTTGTCTCACAGCCATCTAGAAGAGGCATTGGCACAGAAGTCAATACCAATAGCTATAAGGTGAAAAAGCCCACTCATAGAAAGAAGGGCAAGCAGGGTGGAAAAGAGAACTACCAGGCCAAGGGAAAGTCCAAAGCCCCTGTGAAGAAGGATGACAAGACACACGCCAAGCCGTATGGATAGCAGAACCAAACGTGCTTCAGGTGTGGTACTTGGAGACATTGGTCAAAAATATGCCGAGAATCCAAGGAAGTGATCAACGCATATCAGGCCAAGAAGAAGGCAAAAGAAAACGCCCCAGCAGAGGCGCACTTCGCCAAGATTGGTGATAACGATGCTATGGATCTGGATACCCCACTTGCCTCATCCTCACAGACTAGCCTGGACATCGATGCTGCAGCCAAGCTTATGGCAAATGAAGAGAAAACTTCTGTCGATGACATAGAAACAGAAATCAATGCATATTTTACAGATTCCGTTTAATGCATGAATCACATTATTTTTTTTAGATTATGGTGGTTAGCAAATTTTTTTTTGAATAATGAATTGTAAGCTCTAGAAGAGCATACTTCTCTCATGAATAAATATGCAATTTATTCTTTATTCCAGTATTCTTTAATTTGCAAGCAATGTTTGAATTATTTTGCCGTTGTTTGATTGTTTTTTAGAAATCGTGTAGCGCCCAAATGGAGGAGATATGTATTGTTGATAGTGGCACAACAAATACCATTTTAAAAGAGTCCAAATACTTCCAGTCGATCACGAAGAACGCTGGAAGGATTATTACGATCGCAGGAAGCGATTCTTATATAATAGGCTTCGGAAGAGCTACAATTATATTGTCAATGGGTACAACTTTGGTAATTGAAGAAGCCCTTTTGTACACTTAATCAACGCGCACTCTCTTAAGTTTCAAAGACATCCACGGCAATGGTTTTCACGCAGAAACCAATGAAGAAAATGGCAAAGAATACTTGTGCATTGTGAAGCACGCGATATGTGGAAAAATGGTATTAGAAAAATGTCCCTCATAAGAATCTGGGTTGTACTACACGAAAATACATGCACCTGAAGTGTATACTTCCTTGAAGAGTGTCTTTAGAAGTTCTGAGTTATTTTCTTTATGGCATTGTAGATTAGGTCATCCTGGTCTTAGAATGATGAGAAATATAGTGAACAACTCATAAGGTCATGGTATTAATGTTAAGAATTTCTCGAATCATGAAGATTTTGTGTGCACTGCATGTGCCACCGGGAATTTAATAACTAGACCCTCTGTCATGAAAGTGCAAAGTGAAATCCCTGCATTCCTGGAACGCATCCAGGGGGATATTTGCGGCCCGATTCAACCCTTGTCAGGGCCATTTTGGTACTTCATGGTGCTCATCGATGCTTCCTCAAAATGGTGGCATGTATGCTTATTGTCAACAAGAAACCATGCTTTTGCAAAGCTGATCTCACAGATCATAAGAATTAAGAATGCTTTTCCTGATCATCGCGTGAAGTATATCAGAATGGACAATGCCGGTGAATTTACTTCAAAGGCATTTGATGATTATTGCACTGCAACAGGGATAGTAGTTGAGTACTCCGTACCGCACGTCCATACACAGAATAGACTAGCCAAGCACTAATAAAGAGGATTAAATTCATTGCCAGACCGCTTTTGCAGAGTTGTAACTTACCCAACACTTGTTGGGGACACGCAGTCCTGCACGCAGCAGCTCATCAATTTTAGACCTTCGGCCTACAACATCTATTCCCCTATGCAGCTTGTGCACGGGGTCATCCCGAAAATCTCCCATCTCAGAAAATTTGGTTGTATGGTATATGTTCCTACACCACCCCCGCAGCGGACTGCAATGGGCCCTCTCCGCAACTCTGGGATATACGTTGTTTATGAGAGTGCATCCATAATTAGGTATTTGGAACCCATGACTGGAGACTTGCATACAGCCCGATTCGCTGATTGCATATTTGACAAGGATCGTTTCCCGTCATTAGGGGGAGGAAATCAACCTTTGGATGAAAAATGCTGGGAAATCATATGGCATTCCACTGGGATCCCCGCACATGATCCCCGCACTAATGAAGCAAATCAAGAAGTACAGAAGATAATTGATTTGCAGAATTTAGCAAATGAACTTCCTGATCATTTTGTGATCTGAAGGGCGTGGTTAAGTCACATGTACCCGCAAGAAATGCACTAGAGAGGGTGGAAATACGAAAGAAAGCAGAATGTATCCCTCATCCTGTTCAGAAGCCTCAAAGAAAAAGAACAGGAAATCTGGTTCCTCAGACCCAAAGTACCCGGAGACATTTGGAGAAAACCGGGCGAGAGGACTTACCACAACCAATCACGAAAATTCCCCAAGGAAAGAAGGGGAGCCAGTTGAGACCTGGCATTGGAAAGAAGCCAACGGAAAAGGCAATTCCAGACTTGAATCTTCCACTGCAGGAAGCCACTGGAAATAATGTTTGCGCACACATGGGCGATAAAAAGCTAAAGGAACTTGCCCCTGCGATGGGAGATAGTAGCAAAGAGCAAGTAGAAGTGCATGAAGCAGCCCATGATGAAATGGCCATAAACTTTGTAATAACATGAGAATCCCTGAATAGAGCAACAACCAATGTTGATGCATACTTTACAAAGAAGATTGCCTTAATCATTGATCATGATCCCGAGCCTGCATTTCTCACAGAGTGCAAGAAAAGGCTAGATTGGGAAGAATGGAAGAAGGCAATCACTGCAGAGTTAGTCTCTCTGAACAAGAGAGAGGTGTTTAGGCCCGTATGCCGCACACCTCCCCATATAAACCCTGTAGGTTACAAATGGGTCTTTGTTCGTAAGAGGAATGAAAACAACGAAGTTGTAAGGTACAAGGCAAGGCTTGTAACTCAAGGTTTCACTCAACATCCTGGGGTTGATTATGAAGAAACATATTCTCCACTCATGGGAGGAATTACCTTTAGATATTTGATCTCAATGGCAGTCAACTTGAAGTTGAAAATGAAGCTAATGGATGTTGTCACAGCATATTTGTATGGGAACTTGGATTCAGAGATATACATGAAAGTATCGGAAGGTATTCCTATCCCGAACCAAGACAGAGCAAATAGAAACCTGTACAGTGTGAAATTGGAGAAATCACTGTATGGGCTAAAACAGTCAGGAAGAATATGGTACAATCGCCTGAGCGACTTTCTCTGCAAGAAAGGCTACACGAACAGCGAAGATTGTCCATGCGTATTGTCGATGACCGGGACCGTCAACCGCAGAAGAAAGAAAGGGGGAGCGAGGTGTCTGCTCGGGAGAGGGACCCGAGGTCACGCTCGTTCGGGGGCTTCAGGCGCCGCGGGGAAGTCGTTCAAGAAAGGATGTCAGACATGGGGATTTATACTGGTTCGAGCCCCCAAGGTCGGGTAATAGCTCTACTCCAGTTTCGCCTTGAGGCTAAGGGTGTATTAGCAGCTTTGTGGAAGAGTACAAGGACGGGGCCCAAGCAAGAGTAGGGGGCTGTGCCGTTCTTCTTTGTTGGTGTCGCGAGTCGGGGGTTGCCCTTATCTCCTGTTTTTCTGTCTTGTGGCTGCTCGGTTCTTCTTCCCCCGTGTGCGACTTGACCCCGTGGTTGGGGTGACCTACTGCTTTTGTAGCCCTCGGGAAACCTTGCTGCTTGGTCCCGAGGCCGACGTCAGGAGCCCGTGGCGATTTGACGGAGGCTCGGAAGTCGTTGCTAGCCGTTGGGAGTCTGACGGGAGCTGTTGAGATCTTGACGGGAGCTATTGAACCCTAGTTCCCACGCAGGGGCAGGTAGGGTGCTGATTCCCACGTAGGGGAGAGTCTTACATAAGATAAAAATAGAAATGTTACAGATGTCCCTTTCCTTGGTGCCTGCGGGAGCGTCGGGGTCGAGGGCGAGGCGTCGAGGTCGAGGCGAGGCGTCGGGGTCGAGGGTGCCTGCCCTTGCGTTTGTGCCCGAGCTCGAGCTTGCTGGCCCCGAGCCCGACCATCGAGGGGGCATCACCTAGGTCGGGAATGAGCCCCTTGGTTAGAGGAAAGCTGCCATGAGGCCGGGGGGATGCTTACACGTGGCGAGGGTACCGATCCCCGACAGCTAGCCCCCGAGGCTCAAGGGACGGCCCTGAAGCTTGGGGCGGCCTTGAGTCTTATTGTTTCTTGAGAAGGGGTCGACCCTTTAGCCGAGCACGACAGCCCTCGAGGCCGACCTTGTGTGTCGAAATCCTCTGAGGACTTCCATCGTGGTCGCCCCGAACTTGTCCTTTCGCCTTTGCGGCATTAAATTGCGAAGCGCGCCCGGGAGGCGTTTGATTTTTGCCGCCTTGAGGCCCCGCGGCGGATTCGAGGAGACGGCCCGTAACGCTTCGCGTCCTGACGTGACGAGCGGCAGATACGGGAATTAACACCTCGGGTCCCCTGGGGCAGGGGGAATTCGAGGAGACGCGACCGTGGCGCTTCACGCTCTCTGCCCGAAAACCCCGGCGCACTTTTTGAGGAGTAACTGACGTTGGCTGTCAGAGATCGTGCTCCTTTAAAGACCCGAAGGCGCACAGTTCTGAAGTCCTTCACCCTTACGTTGTGTCTCTAGCCTTTCTGCTTGTCGTCCCTTTCTTTCCTTGATCTACCTTGATTCTTCTGAGAGCCATGGCCAAGTTCGAAAAAAGCACCTTGACCACCGAGAGGATGAGGGAGCTCGAGTCGTTGGGGCTTCTGGATCCCACGACCTGGCGGCTCTCGATGGCTGGAGAGGTCGAACCGCACCCTCGGGAGGACGAGATCGTGAGCATAGAGCAGTACACGCTCTTCGGGCTGCGGACCCCGGAGAGCGACTTCTTGGCCGCCGTTCTCGCGCAATGCGATATCGAGCTTGTTTATCTGGTGCCGAACTCCATCCTCCTCCTCTCTATTTTTTCGCATCTCTGCGAGGGGTTTCTTGGAATCTTTCCACCCCTCTCTCTTTTTCCGTTTTTATTCTTTGTTCCGCACCTCGAAGGACCCTGTCGTCGGTGCCTTTATATCCGGATACAGATCAGGCTTCACTTTCCTTCAAATCCCGACCTGGGACTCCCTCGGGCCGTGGACGGAGAGATGGTTTTACCTGAAGAAGGGCGAGGGGGGCGAGCTCACGTACAACGGCATCGCCGTAGACAGTAAGCGCGAGACCCCAGAGCCTGAGGACTCAGCGTCCGACCAAGAGGCCATAGCCATCATCCATGTCTGCGCGACGCGCAGCCTGACCGGTCAGGCCGTGGTCGTAGACTACCTTCGGGCTCGGGTGTCCCCTCTGCAGAAGAGGGTGCACCCGTTCTTCGAGATCCGAGGAAGGGACGATCCTACTCGGGAGAGCGCCAAATGTAAGTTCCTTTCGACCTTGTGCTTTTCCGAGCTCGAGCGAGCTCTTTCTTTTTTCTTTTGATCGCCCTCCATCTCATTCTGTCTTCCTGCAGCCCCGTCGGAGTCGTGGGTGGCGGCGTGTATGCAAGAGGCGTTCAGGAAGGTGGCTCACGCCTACACCCTCGACGACCCCGTCCCCAAGAACATCCTGAGGCGGCGCAGCGAGGTAATTTCCTTCTTGTTCTTCTGTCGGACTTGACTTGGGCCTGGCCTTGATTTAATCATGTTGACCTTTGCAGGAGAGCCAGGAGCTGCTAGAAACGGTGAGGCGCCTGCTGCCGTTGCCTGGGCTGGGCAAGAGCAAGAAGACTACCAAGAGACCTGCCTCGGACGCCCCAGGCCAGGCCGCCAAGAAGCCCCACGTCGAGTGGGGTGACCACGCAACGGTAAGTTGCTTCTACCGAGCCCAGGGACGCCCAGGCTCGACCTTGGTTCCTCGTCGTTTTCCATGTGTTTTTTCTTTTTTGACCTTTCCTCCTTCTTTCTGCAGCAAGAGCGGGCGGCGGCCGCGGTCGAGCCGTCGAGCCAGCGCTGGCCGCGCCGCAGTGCTGAGCGGCTCGTGCACGCCCCATCGCCTCGGGAGGTAGAGGCTCATCACGCAGGTAACTTTCCTTTTTGTAGCTCGGGAGTTTAGGTCTTCTCCCTCCTTGCGAGTCTTAGGGGTCTTTTTTGTCACAGATTTTGACTGTTGTTCAGGGCGAGTCTGAGGATGAGGAAGAGGACGCGGGGGACTACCTCCTGATCCCCTGGGCAAGGCCGCAGCATCCTCAGCCTGACTCGACATCCACGGAGGGAGACTCAGCCGGGGCAGCCGGCTAGGGGCCCGTCGGAGCGACAATGAGGGAAGCCCGGCCGAGGCACTGACCGCTGGAAGCCGAGCCGGCCTGCTGCCGGCGGGCCGCAGGTGAGGCCGACACCGTCGGGGCGACAGCGGAGGTTGACACCCCTGAGCCTGACACAGCTGAGGTCGGGACGGTGCTTGCAGGCGTCGATGAGCACAGCGGGGCATCAGGTACGGCATCACTCCCCCCTTGGCTATTACTTTGCCTTTGGGCTCTGGTCTTCTAAGTAACTCTGTTTTCTCTGGTAGGCTCGGCCCCACCCGCGCCGCTCCGCGCCTCGCACGAGGCGATTCGAGATGACGCCTCTGTCGACGTCGCCAACCCGGCACCGGAAGGGGTTGGAGAGGGGAGCGGGTCGTCTCTGCGCTCCGCCCACGCGAGGCTCGAAGCGCACCTCAAAGGGGTTAGTTGATTTCGAGCTCGTCCTTCTTCTCCTTGGTTCGCTTTATATCCGCGAAGCCATTTGTGATATTTCTCGCGGCTTCTCAGGGCTTGGAGCAGGTCGCTCAAGGGCTTGAGACCCTGCGCGGCCATGCCATCAGCTTCCGGGCGCTGTGCTCCTTGGTCGAGGGACACGAGGAGTACGTCCTCGGCCTCGAGGAGAGCATAGCGTAGACAGAGGAGGAGGTCGAGCAGCTGAAGGCCGAGCATGCCGTCAGCTTTCGAGGGCAGTTGAAGCCGAGCAGAAGTGGTTGGCCGAGTCCCTCGCGAATGTCCGTGAGAGGGTCGAGAATGCCCTCGTGGGTGATCGTGCGAGGGTCGCGGAGATCGTCGAAGCTGCCCGCACGGAGGCGGAAGTGCTCCGCAAAAAGGTCACGGAGCTCTCTGCCGCTCCCTCGAAGGCTTTAGCTGATGTCGAGGCGAAGATGGCCGAGTTTGAGGAAAAGCTAGGGCGAGCAACCCGGGCTAGGAAGAACACCCTGGCTCAGCTTCAGGAGGAGCGAAGCCGAGTCGCCAATGCCGAGGCTGAGGCGCTGACCCTGAGGTCGAGGATCGCTACACTCGAGCAGGAGAAGCTTGCTCGGGAGATGGCTGACCTGTAGATAGGTTAGTTGATAGGAAAAGGAGGGTCGAGGGTACTCGACCTCTTTGTAAATGTTAGTCATGCAAATTTTGACTTAAAGAAATGAAAACTCCCTTTGTGTTTGTGAAGGACCATGTGGAGGTCCATCCATGTTTGTGATGAGTATTTGACTTTATTTGAGCAAGGTGTGCTCAAGTTTGAGTTTGATTTGGATTAATTTTCAAAATGAAGCAATTTGAGTTGTCTCTGCCAGGAGTGGCAGTACTGACCGTATGGGCGCAGTAGTGATGAGTTGGATGGGTTTATTGCATATCATTGTGGGCATTGCTATGTGATGTGTTTCCTTGTCTTTTATGGTTGCAGGGCGACGGTGCTAGGTCATGGTGAGGCGGAGGATGACCGGGACTAAGTGAGGAGCGTCGGAGGTCCAGACGGTTGGGAGATCGTCGGAAGATGATCGGAGATGGAGTCCGGGCAAGTCAAGAAGACAAGGAAGGGAGATGATGCTAGCTAGATGCCGCGTGGATCAATGAGGGCCGTCGGATTGAGGTCTAGTTGATAGGTTAGCGGGTCTATGTAGCATGCTTTGAAAACCGTGCAAGAAAACCCGGTATGTGTGTGGGTTTTGGGTTAGCCCTTGCATGGCTGTGTGTGTGGGTTAATCCTAACCCTTAGATGAGTGTTCTAGGGTTGAGGGACTCATCAAAGGGTGGTAGGTGGCCCAAGAGTAGTATAAATAGGGGTAGAGGGGTAGCCTCCTTCCCTTGAAGGTTTTGAGATTTGTGAATGCTCCTTTGAGCTTTGCCCACATGAAAGTGAGGCTTTGTAAGCTCTCCTTCCAGAAATGAAAGTTTTATCCATCCATCTCTGAATTTATTTTGCGCATTTACATTATGTCTTTACTTTACGCAATTTAAATTCAGCATTTACTTTCACGTAATTTGGATTTGCCTCCCCTCCTTCTAAATGCTGTTGATTTTGGATGTTTAGAGTGTGTTCATATGGTTTTACATCTCTTTTGCACTCTTGGATTGAGTAGAGAACATCTTTTCTTTCAAGTTCCAACTTTGTTCAGAACTTGTTCTTTGCGCAGCATTTAGTATTTGAATTTTATAAAAATATAGAAAAATCCTTTTTAAGTGATTATTATTGGAGGAGGTGCGGGACTCCGATATCCACTTGCAGAAATATTTTGGAGTTCACTTGTTTCACCGATTGGGCGCCATGAGGTGAAAACCGAGCCTCAAACTTTCTACTCGAAGTTTTTGACTGACTGTGTTCTTTGATTTTTCCTGTTTCTTCTGTAAGGCTTTTTGTGTAGAAATTTGGTGGAGTTCTTTACGACTCTGATACTCATAGGTAAAAAAATTCTCAAAATTTTTTGATCTGCAGAAACCCACCAACCTCCTGTTCAAATTGAGGACAAGTTCTGGAAATTCTGCTTTTGCTTTTCTGAAAGTGACTTTTGTGATTTGAATTGATGTTCTTTCTAAAAGCAAGAGTTGGATTGATTCCACTTTATCTTGGACACTAGACAACCAGGATTGTGACTCAAAAATCCCCACATATTTTATGGTACTTATCCATGCAATCTTGGGGTACATATAGTTAGTTTTTCGAGTTTTTCACGATTTCCTTTGAGCGATGTTGTCGAGGTTTTTTTGGAGTATTTTGGGGGAAAATTTATTTGCGACCATTCACCCCCTTCTGTTCGCCATCTTGGTCCTTCAATTGGTATCAGAGTAGGTTTTGCTCTTCCATAGATCTTGACCGGTCTCAAGAGCCATGGCGATGGACAAGTATTCCACCAAGCCTCCCATTTTTTCTGGAGTCGATTTTCCATTCTGGAAGTCGCGCATGGAGTCATACATCACTGCCCAGGGCTTCCTGATATGGCAGAAGGTGAAACTCCCATATGAGGTTCCTGTCGATGAAAACGTCACGGCCGGCAATATGGCTGACGTTGAGGTGAATGCTAAGGCAAGGAACATCCTCATACAGGGCCTTAGCCGCAGTGAGTATGACATGATTTCTCACCTTCGTTCTGCTCATGAGATTTGGGTGACCCTCGATGCTTACCATGAGGGCACTACCCAAATCAAGACGGTTCGACAGGACCAATTCAAGCGTGAGTTCAACAAGTTTGAACAGCACGCTGGTGAGAGTCTTGATGAGTGCTTCGGTCGTTTTACCAAGATCTTGAGCGATCTTCGAGCAGTTGGTTGCATATACCCTGACTCGGATAATGCTCGACATTTCTTGACCGCACTCGATTTGCGTGTTTGGGAGATGAAGGTGACCACCATCAAGGACACCACTGACTTGTCGACTCTGACTCTTGACGGGCTTTATTCCCGCCTCAAGACTCATGAGATCGATGTCGTCTCACGGAAGACGAAATCTCAGTCGATGGCCTTGGTCACCGATCCCATTGGATCTTCTTCTTCTGATTTTTCTATTGGTTTCTCTCTTTCCGCCCTTTGTGAGCTAAGCGATGACCAACTGGAAAAATTTCCAGAAAATGAGTTTGCTCTTCTCCCTCGCAAGTTTTCTCATGCATACAAGAGGGTGAGAGAGAGGAAGAGAGGTGGCATGATCACCTGCTTCGAGTGTGGTGGCCCCAACCGCATTCGCGAATCGTCCCAAGCCGAGAAGGGCAAGAACGACGTTGGCGGTTCGGGCAAGAATGACTATACCGACAAGAACCACAACAAGAAGCCTCCAGTTCGTGAGCCGACGCGTGAGAAGAAGTATCGTAACTTCTCCAAGAACAAGAAGCTCTTCCACCGCGTCCTTGCCGCACTTGACGACATCAACCTCTCCGACACTGAGACATGGAGCGACGAGGGCGAGGATGAACCGCAAGAAAAGTAGGGCGGCGACGACTTCTCCGGCATGTGTTTCATGGCCGACACCAACAACATCAGTGACTCCGAGCTCTACAGCGACTCGGACGAGGTACCCTCCTATGACCAGCTCAACGAAGCTTTCTGCAAATTAGGAAAATTTCATGCTAGAGCTAGAGCTAGGTGTACGGAGCTTGAAAAGGAAGTAGGTACCTTGACTCGGGAGTTAGCTTCTCTTAGATCTTCTCCCTCCGAGTCACTGATGATTGCTCTTTGTGTGATGCTATTCTTGTGGAGTTGGAGAACTTAAGGACTATGCATGTTAGTGTGTTGACTGATAGAAAGTCTTAAGTTGAAGAATGCTAGCTATAATTCTGTTGATGCTATTCCACTAGATGCTAGTTTTCTTCATGCTCACTCTACTCCTTGTGCTAATTGCCCTAAATTGTTTGCCGAAATTGATGCCATGAGCGATCACCTTAGGAAGCTTTCTTCTAGAAACGATGAACTTGAAATGCATGCTTCTAAGGACCCAGTCAGCTCATGTGAGGGCTATAGGCAACTAAAACTTGACAATGAATCCTTAAATGTCAAGTGTGCTAAACTTGCTAAGGACTTACTAGATAAGTCACAAGAAAGTTGCTTGCGATGTTCTGTGATTGAGGGGGACTTGGATAAAATCCATGTCGAGCTTAGGAAGAAATTAGAAGACCAAGCTCATAGAATTAGAAATGCGCCTTATGTTTCTTGTGAGGCCCTCAAGATTGAGGCAGCCGTCTTTGAGGAGAAAAATGCACGTCCGAGAGAGCTCATCTTTCTCGGTTCTTCTTCTTCTTCCCTCGCTCTTCTTGTGCCTCTTTCTTTCGAGATTGCCAGTATCTTATGAGCACTCTCGAGAAGTTTGTTGGAGGCAAGAAGAAGCTCAATCTTATTCTAGACCAATCCAAGATTAGTAGATTCAATCAAGGTCTAGGATTTGATCCCTTCGAGCACACTCGGGCGCATCCTCCCACCATTGTGCGCGGCTCTAAGAGTGGTGAAATTGTGGTTGCTCCCATAGTGAGCACCACCGTGTTTAGGTCTGCTGGGGTTGTCCATAGGACTTCTGAGCAGAAGGGTGTTACTCCTGTTGCTTCTGTCTCTAGCAAGGCGAAGTACACATGCACCTTCTGTAAGAAGGATGGTCACCTAGTAGATTTCTGCTTCAGGCGAGCCAAGATCACTTGGCGTGAGCGTGTTGCTGCTCTTAGGGGTATTCAGGGTCATTCCCAGACTTTGAGTGCTCCTAAGGTACACACTGCTTCTAGACAGGTTAGAGAGTCGCCTCTTTTTGGGTAGCGTCCAGGACTTGGTTTTCATGCTGGTTCTTCGAGTTTTAGTCTTGGAGCTGTTCGTAGTCAGTCTTTCCGCCGTCCTTTTGATATTCCTCATTTTTCCCATCGAGGTAGATATCAGCGGCGTGTGGTGTTTTCTGGTAGGAGATTTAGGAAGCCTCACTGGGATGGTCTAGCTTTTGCACCACAATGGTCAAGCTAACCCGCCCACTCCTAAATCATCTACTAGAGTTGCTCTTGATCATGTTAAGGTTAAGCGTCGAGAGAGACACTCGAGTCCGTCTTCTTACGTGGTCGGTACTGAGGTGTCGTGTGGTTCAAGATTGGGTTCCCAAGTCTTCACTCTATCCCAAGATCGAGTCATCTTTCTCTCTTATGTCTTGATCGAGTTCGTTGGATGGGGAAGGAGATGTTTGGATTGTCGACTCGGTTGTTCTCGCCATATGACCGGAGATTCTCGATGGTTCTCTTCCTAGTCCGAGCCCCCGTGATGAGTTGATCACTTTCGGGATGCTTCTTCGTAGAGTCATCGCTAAAGGTACCATTTGCATTAATGACAATTTCATTCTTAAAAATGTTGCCTTAGTAAGTAAGTGCAATACAATTTGCTTTCTGCTTTCTCGACTTATTGATGACTCTTTCGAGGTGAGTTTTAAGAGTAATGCTCAGAGAATCCTCGATTCATCGGGAGGGTTAGTTTATGGATTTCTAGATTTGGGAGAGTCTTCGTGCTGATTTTTCTATTTCTTACGAGACTCTCTTCGGTGTTTGATTGCTTCGAGTCCCGTGATCTCTCCTTCTCGCATAGGAGACTTGGTCACATTGGATTTGATCATTTGACCCGAGTTAGCAAAGAACGATCTCATTCGTGGTTTGCCCAAACTCAAAATGGTCAAAGACTTAGTTTGCTCTCCCCTGCGGCATGGCAAGATGGTTTGCTTCTCATTCCCGACCATCATTGTGATGGTGATGCACCAGACAGCTTTTACATATGGACACCGTTGGTCCGGCTAGAGTGCAACTGGGTGGGAAGTGGTATGTTCTTGTCATTGTTGATGACTTTTGAGGTATTCTTGGGTGTTTTTCATGTCCTCAAGGATGAGACTTTTACCCATTTTAGGGTTTGGTTCATAGGTTGTCTTTTGAGCTCCCTGGTGCCCTACGAGCTATAATGCAATGACAATGGCACGAGTTCAAGAACTCCTATTTTGAGAGTTTTTGTGTGGAGTCGGTTTAGAGCATCGTTCTCCTCTCCTACATCCCTCAACAAAATGGCGAGTGGAAAGGAAGAACAGACCACGTAGAAATGGCCGTGACGATGCTAGACGAGTACAAGACTCCTAGGAAGTTTTGGGCTGAGGCTATAGCTACTGCTTGCCATGTTTCTAATCATCTATTCTTGAGAGCACATTTGCACCGCACTTCTTACGAATTGAGGTATGGGCGAAAGCCTAGTGTTTCTCATTTTCGTGTGTTTGGTTGCAAGTGTTTTATTTTGAAGTCCGTAACCTAGATAAGTTTGAGTCTCGCTTCTCCGATGGTATCTTTCTCGGGTTATTCGACTTCTTCTCATAGCTATAGGGTGCAGAGTTGCGATGCGCATAGGATCATAGAGACACGTGAAGTGACTTTGATGAGGCTAGCCTGAGAGCTAGACCCGATATTTGAGCTCTTCTTCTTCCTCCGAGACCATCTTTGTAGAGGATGAGGATGATGGAGATGATGGTGTTCCACTTGATCCAGTCCCCTCTACACCTGAGGTGCCTCCTGTTTCCATTTCTGCACCTCAGGAAGGCCAGCCCTTGTCTTCTGACTCTCATTCAGCTAGTGGCTCTGCTCCTGCCTCTTCTGTGCATGAGGTAGAGGCCACTTCTGCTTCTGGACCTCCCCGTCATATTCAGCGTTCTCATCCACCTGATCAGATCATCGGCGATCTATTTGAGCGAGTCACTCGCTCAAAATCAGGTTTGTCCAGTTTCTGCCTTCACTCTGCCTTTGTTGCCTCGTTTGAGCCGAAGGATGTGACTCATGCATTATCTGACGAGTCTTGGACTAATGCTATGCATGAGGAACTTGAAAACTTCGAGAGGAACAAAGTCTGGTAGCTTGTAGAACGTCCATCTGGTCATAATGTCATTGGGACCAAGTGGGTGTTCAAAAACAAGCAGAGTGAGGATGGGGTTGTCATTCTCAACAAGGCTAGGCTAGTTGCACAGGGTTTTTCTCAGGTTGAGGGTCTTGACTTTGAGGAGACCTTTGCCCCTGTAGCTAGACTAGAGGCTATTAGGATCCTGCTTGCATTCTCTACATCCCGGGGCTTCAAGCTCTATCAAATGGATGTCAAGAGTGCATTCCTCAATGGCTATATTGAGGAAGAGGTTTATGTCAAGCAACCTCCAGGATTCGAGAACCCCAAGTTTTCGAGTCATGTATACAAGCTTTCCAAAGCTCTGTATGGACTCAAGCAGGCCCCCAGAGCATGGTATGAGAGGCTCAAGTCTTATCTTCTCAGCCATGACTTTAAAATAGGCATAGTAGACAAAACTCGCTCATCGACACCATGAGTCTCATTTTCTTCTCGTCATTTATGTGGACGATATCATTTTTGGTGGCTCGTCTCATTCGCTTGTGTCTTAGTTTTCTCGAGGTGATGAGCATGAGTTTGAGATGAGTATGATGGGCGAGTTGAGCTACTTTCTTGGCTTCCAAATCAAGCAGACTCGGGAGGGTACTTTCTTGCATCAAGGCAAGTATACCCGTGACCTCCTGAGGCGCTTCGATATGTCTGATGGGAAGCCAGTGATGACTCCTATGGCCACCATCGCTGTTGTCGAGCCCGATGAGGATGGTGAGCCTCGCGATCAAAAGGAGTTTGAGCATGATCGGCCCTCTTGTACCTCACCGCTTCGAGGCCGACATACATTTCACTATGTATCCATGCGCTCGATTTCAAGCTTCTCCTCGCGCCTCTCACCGCCAGGCGGTCAAGCGCATCTTCAGGTACCTTCGTGCTACCACTGATTATGGTATTTGGTACTCTTCTTCTTCTTGTCTATCTCTTAGAGCCTTTTCCGATGCCGACTTTGCTGGCTGTAGGATAGATAGGAAGAACACTTCTGGCACTTGCCAATTCATTGGCACTTCTCTTGTTTCTTGGTCATCTAGGAAGCGATGCAGGGTTGCATATCCACCACCGAGGCCGAGTATGTTGTCATGACCAGGTGCTCTGGATGAGATCGACCTTACGGGACTTTGGGTTAGAGATAGAGAGTGTGCCACTTTTACGTGACAACACTTCGCTATTTGCATTGCTAAAAACCCGAAGGCAACATTCCTGACCAAGCACATTGATATTAGATATCACTTCCTTAGAGACCATGTGGAGAAGGGAGATATCGCGCTTCGATTCAGAGAGTGACCTTCGCTAGCGATATCTTCACCAAGCCTTTGGATAGCTCCAGCATTTGTTGCCTTGAGGAGTGAGCTTGGAGTCGTGAGCCCTACGGCCTTTCGTGAGGGGAGCTGGTTTGTATATTATGTATTATATGTTTTCTTCCAGCTTTTCTTTTCTTTGTGTTTCTTCTGGGTGACTTTGGGCTTGTTTTCTTGAGTTGAGTTCACTCACTTAGACTTCTGGCATGCCTTGCATGGACCTCTTATCTTGTGCTTTAGGTTGCTATCATGCGTGATTAGCTATTCTCTCTTCTCTCTAGGTTGAGTTCCCTCACAGTCTTATAAGTCTAGCAGGTATTGGGCCTCCTGGGTAGACAGGGTCTGTGTGCACTCCTTAGTTGGGATCTAGAGTCAGCTTCCTTATGTTAGTCTCTGGGGAAGATAAGAGCGAGTCTGAGCCGTAGTGAGTCTCTTCTATCTTATCTATGCTCAATAGCCATCCAGTTTTGCAGTTTCTCGACTTATTCTCCTCATTCTGTTTTTCCGTTATTATTGAGTTCATTCGGTTTTCTTTATGCCTAATCTTGATAATAACTCAACTTTAACCAGATTTGAGCTTAAAATTGATTCATTTGTTGAGGGGGAGTTTGGGAATCTGTTCATGCATTGTATATAGACTGCATTTCCTGTTTAATGAGCTTTGTCTATTATGCAATTGATTTCTTCTTCATGCTATACACCATGCTACATCATATGGAGGAAATCACTAGCTTAGATATGTCCAAGTTCATTTAACTTGCTAAGCTAAAAAAATGAAATAAGCCTTAAATGAAAAACTTGATGAAACTTGTTGCTTTTACTTGCTAGGTTTCTTCTCTAGAGGTTTGTGCCATAATTTGAGAAATTTTGGAGTTCTCTAGAGTCCCTATAGCAACTTGGGTGAAACTAGTTTGATCCATGCTAGAGTCCTTCAATTGCTCATAAATCATTGTGCTAAAAATGAAAATTAAACAAAATTGACTCTTCTTGTGCACATACGACTCAACACCTTGCATTCACAAGACCGCTTCCCATTGCACTTGGGATGAACTTGGAATACATCGTGTTTGACCTAGACCATCCTCTTAAGAGTTCATCTTGAGATGGTCGATACGGCTTGAGTCAATTGGTTGTCAAAAGAAAATGCAAATAAATTAAAAACAAAGACATATGTGGGTAAAGAATGCAAATAATGTCAAACATTTGCACCCGCTATGTCTTGTATGATGATAAATCAAAATTTGCATTAAGTGATAAATGAGCCCAAGGACCTTGTATGCTCTTCTAGATTCCCAAAGTGTTGAGTAGGTTGAACTCTAGGTTTTCCTTTTGATCCTTAGAGTGGCTATTCTTCTATTTTGAAACTAAAGTTAAGTGTTGCACTTGTCAAATCTTGCTAAAATGATATATTCAAAACTAAGCTCAGATTTGCACTTGGACATGTCTTAGTTTAGTCATCTTCAAATTGACAAGCTTGGTGTAATATCCTTCCATTTTGATCAATTGATAATCTTCAAAGCTCTTTAGGTTGCATTTCATGCATACATAAAAAGAGGGAGAAAATTCCATTTTGATGCCTATATTGCCAAAAGGGGAGAAAATGTAGAAAAGGCATCATTAAAAAAGAGAGATAAAAATGAAAGCTTGTTGGTTCTTATGATCTTTGTAAATCTTTGCTATTTTTATGGATCATAATCACATTTGGCACTTACGATTGGTTTTAGAGCTTTTGTGGAAAACTTGCTCTTTTCATGGTCTTGCTCTAAATTCTTTCTCGCCAACTTGGTCATGATTTTATATCTTTCTCTGGACCAAGTTTGGCTTTGCAATCAAATTGCTTTCTTCTTCTCTCATTCAAACTCAAATTTATGCCTTTTGTGTGGTTTGTCAATATACTCATCAAGGGGGAGATTGAAGGACCATGTGGAGGTCCATCCATGTTTGTGATGAGTATTTGACTTTATTTGAGCAAGGTGTGCTCAAGTTTGAGTTTGATTTGGATTAATTTTCAAAATGAAGCAATTTGAGTTGTCTCTCGCCAGAGTGGCGATCGCCGTATGGGCGCGGTAGTGATGAGTTGGATGGGTTTATTGCATATCATTGTGGGCATTGCTATGTGATGTGTTTCCTTGTCTTTGATGGTTGCAGGGCGACGATGCTAGGTCATGGTGAGGCGGAGGATGACCGGGACTAGGCGAGGAGCGTCGGAGTTCCAAACGGTTGGGAGATCGCGGAAGATGATCAAGATGGAGTCCGGGCAAGTCAAGAAGACAAGGAAAGGAGATGATGCTAGCTAGATGCCGCGTGGATCAATGAGGGCCGCTTGATTGAGGTCTAGTTGATAGGTTAGCGGGTCTATGTAGTATGCTTTGAAAACTGCAAGAAAACCCGGTATGTGTGTGGGTTTTGGGTTAGCCCTTGCATGGCTGTGTGTGTGGGTTAATCCTAGCCCTTAGATGAGTGCTCTAGGTTGAGGGACTCATCAAAGGGTGGTAGGTGGCCCAAGAGTAGTATAAATAGGGGTAGAGGGTAGCCTCCTTCCTTGAAGGTTTTGAGATTTGTGAATGCTCCTTTGAGCTTTGCCCACATGAAAGTGAGGCTTTGTAAGCTCTCCTTCCAGAAATGAAAGTTTTATCCATCCATCTCTGAATTTATTTTGCGCATTTACATTATGTCTTTACTTTACGCAATTTAAATTCAGCATTTACTTTCACGCAATTTGGATTTGCCTCCCCTCCTTCTAAATGCTGTTGATTTTGGATGTTTAGAGTGTGTTCATATGGTTTTACATCTCTTTTGCACTCTTGGATTGAGTAGAGAACATCTTTTCTTTCAAGTTCCAACTTTGTTCAGAACTTGTTCTTGACTGACTGTGTTCTTTGATTTTTCCTGTTTTTTCTGTAAGGATGTTTGAGGAGAAATTTGGTGACGTTCTTCACGACTCTGATACTCATAGGGAATTTTTTTTCAAAATTTTGTGAGCTGCAGAAACCCACCAACCTCCTGTTCAAATTGAGGACAAGTTCTGGAAATTCTGCTTTTGCTTTTTGAAAGTTACTTTTGTGATTTGAATTGATGTTCTTTCTAAAAGCAAGAGTTGGATTGATTCCTCTTTATCTTGGACACTAGACAACCAGGATTGTGACTCAAAAATCCCCACATATTTTATGGTACTTATCCATGCAAGCTTGGGTTACACATAGTTGTCTAGTTTTTCGGGTTTTTCACGATTTCCTTTAAGTGATCTTGTCGAGGTTTTTGTTGGAGTATTTTGGGGGAAAATTTATTTGCGACCATTCACCCCCCTCTGTTCGCCATCTCGGTCCTTCAGTTTGCAATTGTATGCGCCTTTTTAATACTTGGCCGGGAGTCTTGCTCGAGAGTAAATAACATCTTTTTTGCTTGAGACTGCGAGAAACTGCTCGAGAGTTAGCCAGATAAAATCCGGTCTTAGATCGAATGGCGTTTGCTCGGGACTTAGGCAGAAAACCTGCTCGAGATTTGTTCGAGACTTAACCAGAAAACCTGCTCGAGGTTGTTCGAGACTTTAGCCAGAAAACCTGCTCGAGATTGTTCAAAAAACCTGCTCGAGATTTTGGCTTTTGCTTTGTTGTCCTGCCTTAGCTGGTGATCCGGCACACAGAGTTGGCCGTTATGACCTGAGATTCGACCAACTTTCCTGACCTGGAAATGGGGAGACCCGCGAGAAGGTTAGGTCGTTAGGTATACCTTTGACCGGGGGCGAACTTTATCCCCATCATTGGGCTGAGGTGGCTGAGCCGGGAAACGTTCGGTCCTGCCTCGTCGCCGCATGCTCGCCGCTGATCCCGAGGCGCAGGGGCCTGAGAGTTTGGCTGATGTTCGTTTGGCCTGAAAAAGGGGAAGGGACCCATGATGGAGTCAGGTCGCAGGGTGTGCCTTTGATCGAGGATGAACCTGAACCAAGGAGTCCGGTCGGGATGACCAAGCCTGTGATTAGAACATCCCCAGAGGAACTTGCTATAAAAATTACTCGACGGGGGAATCAATTATCAAAATCACTTGACGGGGGAAATAGATCAACCCCGGAGGATATTCTTTAGAAACCCGCGACCTCCGAGCCTGGGAGTACTTCAGGCTCGGTGTTAGGTCGAAATAGCTGAGCTCGGGGGCTCCCTCTGCGGGGAGGCCTCCCATTAGGATCACTCGACGGGGGAAATAGATCAACCCGGAGGATATTCTTAGAAATCCGCGACCTCCGAGCCCGGGAGTACATCTGGCTCGGTGTTAGGCCGAAATCGGGGGCTCCATTTGCGGGGAGGCCTCCCATTAGGATCACTCGACGGGGGAAATTGATCAACTCCGGAGGATATTTTTTAGAAATCCGCGACCTCCGAGCCCAGGAGTACATCGGGCTCGGTGTTAGGTCGAGACAGCCGAGCCCACGTCCGAGCTGGCCTAAATTTGGGGCGTCTGGTCGAGGCAGCCGAACTCGGAATGCATCGAGTCCGGGGCTTCCCCGAGGGCGGTCTCTGATTCCAGCCTACGGCGGGGGAATAGCCGGCTTTCTACGATTCAGATCGTCTTACTGCGACCAAAGTATCCCCGAAGGTGAATCTAGAGTCCATGTCCACCGAGCCCGGGAATCGTCATCAGGTTCAGGGTGCCCCCAGAGGACGGTCTCCGAGTTGGCTTGTCGGGGGATGGTTGGCTTACCCCGATAAAGATCGATTTACAGCGACCTCAACATCCCTGAGGTGAACCCAGAGACCGCGACTCGAGGCCAAGGCACGCGGGGTGCAAAAAGGAAAACACTCACAGATACAGATGCTAAGGAAAGAAACCCTAGGGCACCCCGAGGTTCGGGAGCTCTTGACGTGATCTCAGGTCCAAGCTTTGCTACACAGGGGAGCCGAGACGCGATGAGAATCGGCTTACAACTGACTGCGACCCCCCTGGAGGCGATCCCTGAGATCACGTCTCGTGCTCGCGTTTCTCGCGGCGCGAGGACACATAGATGCTGGTATTTAATGAAAGAGAACTTTGCGTAAAGAGGATTAGGCTGGGTCCCGAGCGTGGGTCGCTTTACCAGGCGGAACCCTTGGCCCGGGGCTCGACGCAGGGGGAGGGGCAGTTGACTCACCGCGGCGAAGGCTGCTTTTCTGCAGACTTGATTCCCCGAAGACGGACCTTGAGAACGTGACCTGGCGTTGCGTCCCCTGGGGTGCAAGAGAGGCGTTAGTACAGGTAAAAAAGAATCTTATGCTGGGCCCGACCAGGTAGGGCGCGGACGTGGACCATGCTTGAGATGGAAATTTCCCGGATGCAGGAGAGCAAGGAAGGCGTTATACGTACAAAGAAAAAACATGCTTGCAGTAAACAAGAGGTTGGATCAGCCCCCCGGCTTGAAACGCTTACCGATGGCGATCTCGAGCATGGGCCCTGCCGTGGGGGAACGATCGGCTTACTGCGACGAGAGTCGGCTTACCGCGAATTCGGCCCCCTGAGGCGTGCCCCGAGACCACAGTTTTGTTCGAGCAACAATGGGAGAGGGGGGACAGGTCGCACCACGAGGTCGAGGGGCTCACGGGCGTGATCGCTAGGCCGAACCCTGCTATGGAGGGGAGCTGTGACGCGATGAGAATCGGCTTACAGCTGGCTCGACTTCCTCCAGGGGTGAACCCTCGGATCACGACTCGGATACTCACTCGCTCGGGGTGCGAAGAGATATATAGAAAACGGCGCAATCATAGATGATAAAGTAAAAGCATTTATCATGAAAGCAAGAGGCAGAGTTCAAACATAGAACTTTCGGAGCTGGTCAATGTTCCACGAGTTCACGAGATCTCGACCGTCGGGCATGGACAGCCGATAAGCACCCATCCGGCCTGCTGAGATGACGCGATAGGGGCCCTCCCACAGCGGGGATAACTTGTTGGTGCCGGACCGGTCCTGAATTCGCTTTAGGACCAAGTCCCCAACAAGGAGCCCTCTGGGTCGCACCGATCGGGAGGCATGCCTGCGAAGTGTTTGCAGGTAATGTGCCGACCGCAATAGAGCATGGCATCTTACCTCCTCTGTCAGAACGAGGTCGAGGGACCGTTCTTGCTCGAGGTCGACCTGGTCGACTGAGTGGACCCTGGCGGAGCCCGCGTGACCTCGGGGGGTAGGACGGCTTCGGAACCAAAGGCGAGCCGGAAGGGGGTGGACCTTGTTGCCCGGCTCGGCGTGGTTCAGATGGACCAGAGGACGGTGGGAAGCTCGTCCACCCAGCCCCGGCCTCGGCGCTCGAGCTCGTCGAAGACTCGCTTCTTGACGCCTTGGACGATTTGTTCGTTGGCACGCTCGACAACCCCGTTGCTCTGAGGGTGGACTACTGAGGCGTAGCAGACCTTGGTTCCCCTATCTTCGCAGTATTCTTGGAACGGCTCGCTGGTGAACTGCGTTCTATTGTCGGTGATGATCCTGCAAGGGACCCCATACCTTGAGACTATAAATGAACAGAGAAATCTCACCGCGGCTTGGGCCGTGATGGTCGAGACCGCCTCGTCTTCAACCCATTTCGTGAAGGTGTCGATGGTGACAAATAGAAACTTCTTCCCCCCGACCGCCGCGGGAAGGGGCCGAGGATGTCGAGGCCCCGAGTTGAGAACGGCCAGGCGAGGGGGATGGTCTGGAGGGCATAAGCTGGCTGGCTGGCGAGCCTTTCTGGCGTGGAACTGGCAAGCTCGACAGGCGCGGACGATGTCCCGAGCATCATGGAGCACCGTCGGCCAGTAGAAGCCCATCCGGAATGCCTTCTTGACCATGGTCCTGAAAGAAGAGTGAGCATCGTAGAGTCCCGAATGGATATCATTAAGCAAGTATTTACCTTCCTTCGAGGTGATGCACTTGGCGAGGACGCCAGGCGCCCACGGCAGATATTGTCCATCGATGAGCCCGCACGAGCTCGCGACGGCGCTTGAGCTCACGCCTCACCGTCGGCGGAGCTCGCCAAGGCTAAGGAACTTGACGATCGGGTCCATCCATGATGGAACGCTCTCGAGGAAGGCCACCGAGTCTTCTGGTTCGTCGACGGTTGGGGCCGGCAGGGTCTCGAGGATGACATCCGACGGGATCTCGTCGTTGGATGACCCGAGCTTGGACAGGAGATCCGCGTCGGAGTTGTCCCTCCTGGGAACGTATCCGACTTCGAGGTTCTTGAACCATTTCTCCATTTTGCGTACCTCGGCGAGGTACTTCGCCATAGACGGCTCTGAGCATTGGTAGTCTTTGTTGTACTGGTTGACGACGAGTTGAGAGTCTCCCCTCACGACCAGCCGGCGCACGCCCAGCGACTTGCACGCACGAAGGCCAGCCAAGAGGGCCTCGTACTCCACGACATTGTTTGTTGCGGGAAAGCCGAAGCGGATCACGTACTTTAGATGATCCCCCTGAGGGGTGATGATGAGGACGCCAGCCCTCGAGCGTTCAAACGACCTTGAGCCATCGAAGAACATGGTCTAGGGACCTTCTTCCTTGGCCTAGGGTTCAGGGGCGGGCTCCGCCGTCTGCTTGACCACAAAGTTGGCAAGCGCCTGCGACTTAATGGTGGAGCGCGCCACGAACCGAATATCGAATTCGGCTAATTCCATAGCCCATTTGGCAATGCGGCCTCCTGCCTCCGGGTTCCTTAAGATCTCGCCGAGCGGGAACCAACTCGGGATGACCATGGCGTGCGCCTGAAAGTAAAGCCGGAGTTTACGCGAGGCCATGAAGAGGGCATAGAGCAGCTTCTGGACTTGGGGGTAGCGCTCCTTCGGCCCATGGAGCACTTCGCTGACTAGTAGATCGGCTGCTGCCGACCATCTTGCTCAACCACCAGGACAGCGCTGATGGCCTGAGCTGCGGCCGCCAGGTAGAGCAGGAGCGTCTCGCCCGGGTGTTGGGTCGTGAGCAACGGGCGGCTTGAGAGGTACGCCTTCAGCTCGTCGAAGGACCGCTGGACTTCCGGGGTCCATTCGAAACCACGGTGCTGGCGCAAGGCTTTGAAGAATGGCAGCCTGAACTCCCCGAGCCTCGAGATGAATCGGTTGAGGGCGGCCACACGGCCGGTGAGGCATTGGACCTGTTTTGTTGACGCCGGGGCGGCCATCCTCTCGATCGCCTCAATTTTCTCTGGGTTCGGACCTACGCCCGAGCCCTCGATCATGTAGCCAAGCACTTTGCCCGAGGTTGCGCCGAAGACGTACTTCTCGGGGTTGAGCTTGACTCCATGCTTGTTTGGGTTGGCGAAGGTCTCCGCAAGGTCGCTGACATGGTCGGCTTTAGAAGAGCTCTTGACGATGATGTCGTCAATGTAGACCTTGAGATTCCGCCCGATCTGAAGGTCAAATGTCCGGGACATCAGCCGTTGGAACATTGCCCCGGCATTGCGGAGGCCAAACGACATAGTGGTGAAGCAGAACGTTCCGAATGGCGTGATGAAGGCTGTCTTGTCCTCGTCGCCCGCCGCGAGCTTGATCTGGTGGTAGCCGGAATAGGCGTCGAGGAAACTCATCATCTTGGCGTTGGCGGTGGAGTCCACGATCTGGTCTATTCGGGAAGAGGAAGTTATCCCGGCACGCCGACCAGCCCGTGTGGTCGGCACACATCCTCCATTTCCCGCCCTTTTTTTGCACGATCACCGGGTTGGCTAGCCATTCGGAGTAGTTGACCTCACGAATGAAGCCAACCTTCAGGAGCTTGTCGATATGCTCCCTGATTATCGCTACCTTTTCGGGAGAGAAACGTCGTAGCTTCTGGCGCACGGGCCTGCATCCAGGCCTCGTTTGCAATTTATGCTCGATCACCTCCCTCGGGACCCCAGGCATGTCCGCCGGTTCCCACGTGAATATGCTTTTGTTGCTGCAGAGGAAGGTGACGAGCTCGAATTCCTATTTCGGGTTGAGCTGGGCGGCGAGGTGGACACATTTGCCCGGGTTGTCCTCCTCGAGCAGCACGGTTTTGGTCGGGCCGCCGGGCTGGATCGCCGTTTTCCGACAGGCGTCCTTCTGTGCCTCCTCGGGGCCCCATTGAGGGAGCATGCCCGCGAGCTCGAGGTCCTTCTCCTCGCAGCAGTGCGCCGTTTTGAGGTCGCCTCGAACGGTTATGACGCCCTGGGGCCCGGGAGCTTCATGCAACGGTGCCCGTAATGGCTTGCCGCCATAAACTTGATCAAAGCCGGCCAGCCGAGGATGGCGTTGTAGGGGAGATCGCCATACACGACCTCGAAGGTGCGGAAGTTCGTCGAGTTCGCCGAGTCGCCGAAGGTAACGGGCAGAACCACCTGCCCGAGCGGAGTGGTCGAGCTCCCCGGCATGATGCCAAAGAAGGGGACCGCTACACTCCTGATCTTGGACTGGGGAATCTTCATCCGGTCCAGCGTACTGGCCAAGAGCAGGTTGAGAGAACTCCCCCCGTCAACCATGACCCTCCCGACCACAGTGTTGCTTATGGTCAGAGCGACGACCAAGGCGGTCTTAAGGTCCTTGAACATCCCCGGGGGAGCATCGTCCTGGGAGAAGGTGATCGGAACGCTAGCCCATTTGCAAGGCTGGTCGGCAGACATGCCGACCGAAGCTTGGTACACAGTGCGCGCGGCGCTCTTGAGCTCGCGTCAGGATTGGTACGCAGACGAACTGCCGAAAATCATATCAACGCGATGGTCACCCTGCTGGAACTCCAGGTCGAGGCCCCCTGGCCCCTCACGGGCGACGCCCTCGTTGGGCAACTCGCCCCCCTTCGAGAGCATGGGCATCTCCCCACAACCATCGTAGAAGGCGTTCAGCTTGAACTACCACGCCCTACAGCCTCTCAAGTCGTGGCCAGGGGCTTGATGGAACGCATGAATTTGTCCGGTCGATCCCACCACCTCGTTGGGAGGGCGACGTCGCCACCGTGGGTCGGCCCGATGTCGCCCGCCGCTGCAGGCGCGACGCTACTCGGCCGGGTTGACGTTGCGCTTGCTGACGTCGCGGCTGACCAAGCTGGGGCCGAGGCCCATTGCGGTCGAGTTGCCGCACCTCCATCACCTCGTGCCCGGCGTCGGCTGCGGTGACCACGCGCAGCTAACCGCCGCCATCTCGGTGACCTTGCCCTTGCTTCTTGGGGTGCGGGTCCGGGCTAGCAGCCTTGGCGGCAGACGGCCCGGGCTCGCCAGGAATGCGGCCGAGCTTACCCTGGTCGTAGTCGCACTTCCAGCGGATGGTGTCGTCCGCGTAGCGTTCCGCCATTCGAAAAAGCCTGTTGACACTGAGGTTGGCGGTGATCTCCAGGTCCTCCGTAAGACGCCTGTCCCAAACAATGAACTTAAAAGCTTTGATGATGGCTTCGCCGGAGACGTTTGGGATGGAATTCCTCGCGCGGGTGAACTGGCGGACAAAGTCGCGGAGAGGTTCACCCTTGCTCTGGATGATGCGGTCTAGGTCCCTTTCCCGTCCAGGGCGCTCGTAGCAGCTCTGGAAGTTTGATCAGAGAGCGTTCCGCACTTGGCGCCACGACCGAAAGGCACCAGAAGCCTGGTTGAAAAGCCAGGTGCGAGCGGCACCGTCCAGGACGGTGGGGAGGTAGTTGACCATCATAGCCTCATCCCCGCCGGCCGCTAGGATCGCGGTGGAATAGATCGAAAGGAACTCGTCGGGGTTCTTGGTCCCGTCGAATTGCTCCATCGTGGAGGGGCGGAAGCGAGCCGGCCAGCGCACCCGGTGAAGGTCGACGGAGTACGCTGGGCAACCGTAGGTTGGGTCAGCATGGTCGCCGCTGCTACGGTCGGAATTGTCGTCGGCGAGGTGATCAAACTCGAGCCGACGGCGCACCCCACGTCGGGCTTGATAGACAGGGAAGGCGTCGTCAGGGCGGCGATGATTGCAAGCTTCGTCGCTGGGCGTAATGTCCGAGACGCACTCTGCCGCCGCTACTTGAAGGAGCGCCGTCTCCACTCGCCGATCGCGGAATGCCCGCGATCGTGCCCGCGCCCGTGAGGTGGGGGGACGATTGCGGCGGGCTCTCGCCCGCGGTACGGAGTCACCGGCGAGATACGGGTGGTCGCGCGATGAACCGCCATCGCTTCTTAGGAGCGAGGTTCGGCGATCGTTGACGCCCTTGCTGCGAGGGTGACTCGCCGCCGCCCGCCGAAGTTCCTCGGTAAGGGATCGGCGAAAGAGGCCGCCCTGCCCGGTGGGATCGGCCGTGACTCGCAATGGCCCGCAAGCGCTCTTGTTGGGATCATCCCGACGAGGGTGGCGATGCCCAAGCGAGGTGTGGGGCCCCTCGCGCTCTTCCCGTCGGAGGGCGGTGATTGCCTGGTTGATGGCAACTCGGACCAGCCGACGCGCCTTCTCCGGGGCTTCTGGGTCATCGTCACTTGCTCCCGCGCTTGCCTTGCGGTTGTCGGCCATGAAGGCCAGGCGCTCGCGCGGTGATAGGGAAGGTGAGAACATGGAGGTGGATCCTTCGTGCTTAGGAACCGCCTCTGGGTCCAGCCTCGCTGATGGTGACATGCCGTCGCTAGAGCCGAAGGTGCTGGCGACGCTGGAGCGGTGAACCCCGAGTGAGCGTAACTCGGGCCCCACGGTGGGCGCCAGCTGTCAACAATCGGGACCGTCAACCGCAGAAGAAAGAAAGGGGGAGCGAGGTGTCTGCTCGGGAGTGGTACTCGAGGTCGCGCTCGTTCGGGGGCTTCAAGCTTCGCGGGGAAGTCGTCCAAGAAAGGATGTCAGACACGGGGATTTATACTGGATTGAGGCCCCAAGGTCGGGTAATAGCTCTACTCCAGTTTCGCCCTGAGGCTAAGGGTGTATTAGCGGCTCTGTGGAAGAGTACAAGGACGGGGCCCGAGCAAGAGAAGGGGGCCACGCCGTTCTTCTTTGTTGGTGTCGCGAGTCGGGGGTTGCCCTTGTCTCCTATTTTTCTGTCTTGTGGCTGCTCAGTTCTTCTTCCCCCGTGTGCGACTTGTCCCCCGTGGTTGGGGTGACCTACTGCTTTTGTAGCCCTCGAAAAACCTTGCTGCTTGGTCCCGAGACCGACGTCAGGAGACCGTGGCGATTTGACGGAGGCTCGGAAGTCGTTGCTAGCCGTTGGGAGTCTGACGGGAGCTGTTGAACCCTAGTTCCCACGTAGGGGCAGGTAGGGTGCTGATTCCCACACAGGGGAGTCTTACATAAGATAAAAATAGAAATGTTACAGATGTCCCTTTCCTTGGTGCCTGCGGGAGCGTCGGGGTCGAGGGCGAGGCATCGAGGTCGAGGCGAGGTGTCGGGGTTGAGGGTGCCTGCTCCTACGGCGGTGCCCGAGCTCGAGCTTGCTGGCCTCGAGCCCGACCATCGAGGGGGCATCACCTAGGTCGGGAATGAGCCCCTTGGTCAGTGGAAAGCTGCCACGAGGCCGGAGGGATGTTTACACGTGGCGAGGGTACCGATCCCCGACATGTATATATACAGCGATCCTTGAATGGATTCTGTATAATCTCCGTCTATGTAGATGACTTGAACATCATTGGGACGGATGAAGAAATTGAAGAAGCATGCTCATACTTGAAGTCTGAGTTTGAAATGAAGGACTTGGGTAAAACCAAGTTTTGTTTAGGCTTACAGCTTGAGCATGTCCAAGGAGGAATCTTAGTACACCAATCAACCTACACGCAGAAAGTGTTGGAAAGATTTGGTTTTGAAAAGGCATATCCTGCAAAGACTCTAATGGTCGGATGGTCACTCCAAGCAGACCTAGACCCATACAGGCCTAGAGAAGAGGGGGAG
The DNA here is from genome assembly GCA_036346275.1 of Otatea glauca. Classification (NCBI taxonomy): domain Eukaryota; kingdom Viridiplantae; phylum Streptophyta; class Magnoliopsida; order Poales; family Poaceae; genus Otatea; species Otatea glauca. The sequence continues at coordinate 33,290,480 of CM070725.1, forward strand.
GAAGTTTTGGGAGCGGAATTCCATATCTGAGTGCAGTTGGAGCACTCATGTACCTTGCGAATAGCACTAGGCTGAACATTGCGTTTGCCGTGAATTTGCTAGCCCGGTACAGTGCAGAACCCACCAAAAGGCATTGGAAAGGGATCAAGGACATCTTCCGTTACCTCCAAGGAAGCAAAGATCTCGACTTATTCTACAAAAGAAATAATGAACTGAATTTGGTTGGCTACGCCGATGCGGGGTACTTATCAGACCCGCATTCTGGCAAGTCCCAAACTGGGTATGTTTTCCTGTGTGGAGGAACAGAGTTTATCGAAGTCGCCTAAATGCACTTTGTCTCGACGCCGACAAACCACTCGGAAATCATTGCTTTGTATGAAGCCTCCCGTGAATGTGCATGGCTCCGAAGAATAGTTCACCACATCCAGAAGTCATTGTTAGTGTTATGCCCTTGAGGCAATCATTTAGATGATTGTAACATGACTATGTTTATGAATAATAATATGATTATTGGTCCAATGAATGTATATCATTGTATTGATCAACAAGTATGTGACTTGCTTATGAAGCTCTTTACTTAATGATGTAATTCGATAAATATCTCGATCGGATATCATCGATAGGACAACGATGAATAGATCAAGACATGTAGTGATCGATGATCATGCTTCATAGATCATGGATATGGAGATATCATCTATACATTGTGGACGCATGTTGAAGAACATGGGTTAGATAGACCGCAATGGGACAACGCGAGAATGTTTCATTCTTATGTGTCATCAGTATCTCATACCTAGTAGATGTATGATCCTTAGACCTGAGATTGTCATATTCCCTACATGTGTAATAGTTTTCCTTGGGGCTATCAAACACTACTTCCTAACCGGATAGTTATAAAGGTAGCTTTTATGTTTACTATGAAACGTGCAGAGGGAAGTAAGTAGTCAAGATGGAATTTGCCACTCCAATGAAACGGAGATATATGACAAGGCCACTCGTGTGATATGATTAAGGAAGTGCATGGCCATGCCGTGATTGAGGAGTCACTCACAACTTATTAATATATCACGGATACGAGAGATGGATTGAATCATCAAAGGATGACATGCTTCTCGCCTTGAGATCAATCTTCATATACTTGGCAAAGGGAATATTACATGAGTACTTTTGATAGGTTCTGTCCGATTTGATCATAGTATGTTTGGGAGTTGGCATACTTTGCAAGAAGCCACTACCAACTATTGTATTGAAAAGGAGTTTTCCGAATCCATGTCCAAACGTATGTGAACTGCGCAGGTCACACACTTAATGGTCGGGACACATTAATTTGGATTGGATCCGTAATTAATGAACCTCGTGGGCTTAGCACGCGATGGGCCCTAGTTTAGGTTTCATCTCGTGGCTATAGGAGGAGGAGGAGGGAGGTGCAGGTGTGCTTTCTCACGGTTTAGGAGTGATTCACTCAAACCCTAGCCTACTCCTCTCGCGCGCCTCGCCGAGCGACCGTGTGCTTGCACACGACGCACGGCGTTCCATCTCTGGACGTGTGGACTACTGCGGTGACGCTGCTGCGACTGCGGCGTGGGAGGACGATCCACGGCAAGGCGAGGACGATCCACTACATCGACGCAACGACTGCGGCGAGAACGATCCACTACATCGATGCGCGAAGGATTCCGCAACTGCGCGTCTAGTGGTAATCTTATCTATGATCCCCTTCTTGCGAGTAGCTTTCTGGTTTCGCGGTAGAATTTTTTTTTGTGCTAGCGTAGCATACCGCGTTCCTCTTCAGTCATGTGGCTTGAACATTGAGCAAACTCCCACGATCATTTATGAAGATAATGCAGCTTGTGTTGCTCAAGTGCAGATGGGTTATGTGAAGAGCAATCTCACGAAGCATATCAACCCCAAGTTCTTCTATGCTCATGAATTGCATAAGATGAACGAGATCAAGATACTGCACACTAAGTCATGTGAAAATCTTGCAGACTTGTTCACTAAATCATTCCCAGCATCTACTTTTGAAAGATGCGTTAAAGGGATTGGGATGATGAGACTTAGAGAATTGCAGATTTCAGGAGGAGATATTTCACATATTCCCACATAAAACTTGAACATGAGGTTTGAGTACCCAACATGAATCTCGAAGATTAGCAATTGAAGTTTGGGTGAATTGTACTTTTTTTTCTTAGCAAGTTTTTCATGAAGTTTTCTTGCATAAGGTTTTAATGAGGCAATTCGTGCAACGCAGTAAACGTATGCTATGTACTCTTTCTCCAATTATTTTTTTCACTGAGTTTTTCTGGAGTTTTAATGAGGCATATGCATCTCGAGGCAAAGGGCCCAAGGGGGAGTGTTGGGAAACCATGTGGCCCACGAAGACCTACGATGGCCCCTTATCCAAACCCTAAGCTGCTCCTATATAAGGAGGAGAGGGGTTCCCTATTGTACAGGGTTTTGAAGCAATAAAGAATTACAGAGCCGTTCCTCCTATATTCTGTGTTCATCTTTTTCTCTCTATTCTCCACTTCAGATCTGTTCAGAAACATCGAACTATTTAATAGCGAGGTTCCTTAACATCACCTTACGTCAAGGCCAAGAAGCGTCACCTTCCGGATGTATACATTTTTCTTCCAAAAATCTCACACCATGTTTCCCTGTATAAATTTCCTTGCTTTTACTTGCTACAGTACTTGAAATGGAATGCTGCGAATCATTAGCGTATAACTGGTGTATAACGCCCTCCCCTGCCCCGCGTGGAACTTTTTGAACTTTGGTTATCAATATATTTATAAATATTTAGATTCGATACGTAAAAATAATAAGTAGAATTTTTCTTTAAAAGTATTTCTGTAATATTATATCTTACTAGGTTGTGTAATAATACTGCAATAGAAGTCAATAATCAAAATAGAGTTTTAAGGACTGCGTTTATATCCAAAACATTGCTTTGTTGTGACCGGCCGAAAGAAGTAAGAGTAGTACTTTGTACTGCAATATATTACTACATTCACTTGCTATATCAGCTTAAATCAAATGCTGATAAAAAAAACATATATACGTACAATATTGCAATTACTTTATGATTTTGGAGGCAACTAAAGACAGGTAGTACGTGATCCCTAGCCGTGGCAAATATATTGTAACAGAATCGATGATAAGAAATGTTTTTGCTATAGATAAAAAAAAATTCATATTACCCTTGGAACGTCAAGTTGGTATTGTCGGGATCGGCCTACCCAGCTCAGCCCATGCCCTTGGCTCCATCTCTACGCTCAGTCATGTTGTGCCTCGGTGCTGTCGGCTTCGCCACACATCCGAAACTGCTTCGTTATTTGTTTATTGGCATATTATTTTTTCTGTTAGAGAATTTTTACGGAGATCGAATTTGTTTGTTACTGTATTTTTTTATGTTTTTTAGAGAATTTTTAGAGAGATAGAATTTGTTTGTTACTTATTATGTGCTTTGAGAAGAGGTGAGTGAAGGTTAGAAAGGTGAAGAAAACATCATTTACAACCACTAGCTTCTTTTAAAGTAAAAAAGAAAATTATGGGCATAAGTTCTATCTCATTTCATTAATATAGAGAAGAGAAAACAAACACCAATCCAAAGAAGACACTAGGTGAGAAGAAATTTATATTCCATCCGGTCACAAATACACGTCATTTTATACATCAAAGCAATCCTAAAAACATCAATTTGATCACTAATTTCTATTGTAATATATTTATAAAATCAAGTAAATTTATAATATTATGAAAGTACTTTTTGAGATAAATTTACCCATATAGTTTCATGTATCCCATATGAATATTAAAGGGAAGTGATTCTATGCATCACTATTTGAAAGTTGCATAAATATTAAAGCACAAATGAATAGTAGATGATGATTGCTTACTCCTTCACTTACTTCAAGATTTGTGCAACTTGCATTGGGAGAATGATATATAGAAGCATTACTTATATTTAAAAAGATATCAATAGCCAAATTTTGAATGTTTGACTGCATATATACCAAAACATCATATATTTATGATCGGAGGGAGTGTTAATTAATATTACAAAATTGTGAAGAAGAACGAGAATTTTGTTTCCGGGGAAAGAACCACAAAGTATCCCACTAAAAAGTAAATAAATTGGACAGCGATCCGTGAATGTCATACTTTCAACAGAAAATGTACAGTATTGTCATTCATAAGGATGCAATGGTGACTATGAGCATTCGATCCTTTGGCAAATCACTAAATTTACAGTGTCCTGTTAATTAATTACTTCAGAGCCCAGAAGCCCTCCAAAAAAGAATCTACAGCTTCCGTAACCTCGCACACGGCGTCGAACACCGCCCTCACTGGCCGGTGGTCGGAGAGCCGGTAACCGCCGCACATCTCGTACCGGCTCTGCCTCAACCCCTTGCCGCGCGAAAGGATACGGTCGCACCTGCAAAAAATCGCGTTACATACATGTAAGAATCATGTCATTTGCAATGATTCGGACAGGGTGGTGCATGGACGTGTCGGGTCAGACCATGCCGGCGCTCGCTGCTGCTTGTCGCGGCCGCCGGTGACGCCGCCGTCGACGCACCAGTAGAAATTGTCGGAGTTGCGGTGGTATTTGTAGGTCGGCGAGAAGGTGACGAGGTCCTCGCGCCAGCCATCGAAGCGCCGGCCCTTGGAGAGCTCGAGCAGCAGTTCGTCGTTCTCCAGCAGCATGCTCCACTTCTTGGCCCTCACCAGCAGCCGCGCCTCGGCGTCGTCCATGGCGACCCGGTAGTTCAGGTCCCCGAACAACACCACGCGGCTGCATGCAAGAACACACGAGAACATGCAGCGGCAAGAAGCCCACATCAACGAGCTGTTGTTGTCACTAGGATTAGCTTCAGGATTCAGATGGCCGGGCACGTACTCATGGTCAAGGATCTTCTTCGGCAACTCCTCCGGTGCACCCTTGCCGCCGACCCCTCCGGCACGTGGGAAGCTCGTCCTCGAGAGGATGTCCGCCGCATCGACGTTCCGGAGCAGGACGTCGCCCTCCTTGCCGCCGGAGGCAAGGTGGCAGCAGACGAAGCAGAAGCTCGTGCCGTGCAGCATGAACCGGACAGACACCGCACCCTGCAACGCACGGCGCATGCCCAGCAACCATTCCATGCACGGGTCATGTGAGTTGCCTTGCCTCTGGACTCTGGTCGTCTATTTGCTGCATGCATCTGTGCGGCTTACGTACCTTGTTGCCGAGCCGACCGAGGATGCCGGCGCCGACACAGGAGACGCCAGTGTGGCGGACGTGCCGGCTGAGGCTGCTCCTCGCCCAGACCGAGACGAAGATGCCGACCATCTGCTTGCTCATCACGCACCTGAACTGCTGCTGTTCATGGTGCAAATTTGCTTCTTCTTCTTCTTCTTCTTGCTGCTGTCTTCTTCTCGAGTTGTTCAGTGCATCGCCTATAAGTTCGTTCCACTTCACAGATATCGAGCTGTTCTGGAGGCCAAGCACGTTCCTCGCATTCAGCGGCACGATCTCTTGGAACCTGAAAAATGCAGACAGCACAAATCTTACGACAAGAAATAGACGCCACCATTCACGGTGTATACAAATCTATGTAGGATGAATAACAAACTACCCAAGAACATAGATGTCATAGGAATTGGCCTTCGTGTCCAGCCAGTCCTCCAGGTCCAGATCATCGGGTGGTGCTACGCCGTCAACGTTCCACGTACTGGCGAACACCCTAAATCAGATCATGTAAATTGGTGTGTTGGTTGTCATTGTGTTCAAGCTCAATTCAGCGCAAGATGATGCAAGAAATGCTTACTTGTACTTAACGGTATCGTTCTGCCTCTCGTGGAAGGCATCCTCTCCCAAACTCGCAAACCCGGAGACGAACCGGTGGCACAGTAACTTGCTTGCCACCAATCTTGGCTGGATAATCTAGAACAAAGATAGGAGTTGTTCATGTTACTGATGAACAAGCTGTCTGAAAATTAGTACAGAGATGAGACAGGGATGGAAAGCGTGCTGACTTCCGCAAACTTTGGGCTCTCCCCCATAATTCTGCAAAACAAGGAAGAGAATGCTGCCTCCTCCGTCTTCAGTAGGGAGCATGCAAGAAGGGGAGGGCATGAGCAAGGATCAAATATCGAGAGGTGCTGCAAGAAATATAATGAGGCAAGGGACAGGGACAAAGAAAGGTAGCACAATAACAATGGGCACTTTGGCAGTAGCTGTGATGTTGACAGAAACAGGAGATACATGTCAAATATCCACATATTTGGTGTTGTCAAATTCTCTGCACCAGCAGGTTTACTGTAGAAACATAGACCTTAGAAACCAGCAGCTTCTCTTTCAGAAAAGCAAAACAATACAAAGCCATCAGCTTATGGTTTACTCTTGACTCATGTCTCTTTCTAACGGTTACAGATGAACAGTACAGGCTAGAAAGACCTTAACATGTAGCTTCGTATGATTTTCAACAATTCATAGCGCAGCCATTAGTTATACAGGAGAGCAGGTGAATGAATAAATTCGTTCAAAACAAGAGCAGGAAAATAAACAAAGTGGTGCCATGAGCAATGCAGTACAGAGTCTAGAATGTTCTGATTGGAATGTCACACTGTCACGTGTAACATGTTTGATGGTTTGGCCAGGGAAGAACCATATGCCATCCTTGAATGATGGCTGATTGCATGGGTAAGGATGGGCTAAAGCTACAGCTGCGCAACTTGGCTGTATAATATCTATTGTTATTGTCATGTATTTGGTGTACTACCTTAGGTTGTGGCAATGCAACCAATAAACCATGCAACTTGTGCTTGAATTTTGCAGGAATTTGGTTGAGTCTTGTGCCTGTTTTCATGCTCCTACTATTTGATATCTTATCTAGAGATTTCTGAAGGTTTGTAGCAACTTCTTTGCTGGAGCTGACAGTGTAGAACTGTAGATTGGTAGATGCAGAAATGATTTTCAGACTATGCATATATGGCGGCACTGCCATGTTCTGCTTCCTTTCAGAGACAGAGCAGAAACATTACGCAGGGAATGTGAAGTCAAATTGGTACTTGGTCGCATGTTGCTTCGTTCTAGAAGGAACCTAAGTGTTTTGACTTTGGAAGAGACTAAACTGAAGCAGGTTGGTCCTCAGCCACAAGGAGAGAATAATGTTGGCGAGTTTCTCTGAAAGATTCAGCTGTACGTCGGTTGCAAATTTTGACTGCCTTTCTTCTCAGTCCATGCTTTACTTTTGTTATCAAGGTTCCTATGATTGAAATGAATCCAAGAGTTCCGTTTGACTTGATTTTTTATGGTAATTTATCCATACAAATTATGAAAGCACATGTTAATATATTGTGTTCCCTTGGTGCGGCATCGTTGTTTGATGCAAATCAAATGGAGATAGAACTCATAAGTATAACATGAAGCAACCTTTTTAGGTCGGTTAGCTAAACTGTCCATTTTAGAAACTAGCAGAATTTGCCGGACAATTGTGCAGCTAGTTATTACAACATATTGTATTTGTTATATAACTTTATTGACTTTCGAAAATACAGTTGTATATGTTATTATTGACACCAGAATTTGGCAGACGTAGCCGATTTGGGAAGTTAAAGCTTGGATAATGAATCTTAGCCGATATTGGCTCGAAGTGGAAGTTATCTCCAGGAAGTTGAGGCCAATATGAATTGAGGAGGAATCGGAGAAGGATACAATCGACTTATGCGCTATAAAAGGGGTCGAAAGGCAAGACAAAGAATCATTAGCCAATCAATCAACTCGCATATACTTTTATTTACATTCTGTCGATTAGAATTAGCTTTTGAGATCTCTTTGTAATTTAATTTGATCAATACAGATGTGCATCACCGATTTTGATAATCATCGATTTACTCTAGTTATCCTCGGATTTGTTTTCATACTAATCTTAGTGCGCATCTCCTTTTTCGGGGAAAACAGATCTTTATCCATCATCTAATCGGCTGTAATAAGCTATGCAGATTCTTCTTCTTGCCGATTATAGGATCAAATCGGCTGGCACACCTTGAACCCTCTTGAACCCAGTGTTTACGTGTGTTGAAGTCGATTGGCTCTTTTTCACAGCCAACGTACTTTTGGCACACCCGGTGGGACACAATGACTTCTTCAGGAAAGTCAGTTCCCCCGTCTGATGTTGTTTCTGAGGCCATAATCGTCCCAACAATGGACGATTTAACTCCAGAACATCGAAAAGATATTGAGGATCGGAAGGCCACGCTTGAGGAGATGATGTTAAATTACTATCAGAAGACTCGACGTGGTGTTACTCAGAAGATCGCGCTACCGACCGTCAATTTCTTTGACAACACATAGGCTGCAATTGCATCGGACAGAAGGCTGGTAAGTTGATATATGGCAGCACAAGCTGAATATCTAATATGATTAACCAATCTGTGCATCATGATTTGATCAATCAATCATCGGCTCTGGTAACAATGCTTAAGCCAATGATAACCAACAGTGTCAAAGCCATGGCCCAAGAGATGGTGTCTTTGGGAAAATTACAAGACCCGATGCAGACACTGCCAAATTATTCAGTCTATTCAGTGGCGCCAAATACACAAAACTTTGGGCCAGTAGCTGATCCTAAACTATCGGCTCCAATCCCAACTTTGATGCCGACGCAACCAACGATAATCCTACCACGAGATTCCTGCACGGGTGGGGTTCCCCATTACCAAGCTCATACCGATGGTGCCAAGTTGAACTCCCCAGCCAGCTTACCACCATCGGCTCCCTTTTACATATATCAGCAATCGGTCTAACAGCCGATTGAAACCCCCATGCGTCACAGTACAGTGAGCCAATTCCAAAGAATAATCCAGCCCATATAGGGTTGTGACCTACTCGAAACCCTTTGTTTTGTTTCCAGAGTTGATGCCTAGAAAGCAAAACATCGGCTATGAACACCCATATCAGCCATAGCCAGCCCAGATGCCATACCAACCCGAGTCTACACTCGGGGGGGGGCAACATACCAATTATGATCATAATTGGCAAGCACCTCAACCACCATTGGCTAATACAGCCAATTGTGCCAAACAAATAACGTCAATATTACAAGATCAATTTGGCATACAACCGAAGGGGAGGATTACTGGCTATCAGAAGCCATACCCTGATTACATTGATCGGATACCGCATCCTAATAACTTAAAAATACCTGATTTTGAAAAAAATTCGGGCGATGGTTCTACCACTACTTAGGAGCATATTGAATATTTTATTGCGCAATGTGGAGAAGCAGCCCACTCCAATGGTTTGAGGGTAAAATTGTTCCCATTATCTTTATCAGGAGCGGCCTTTACATGGTTCACTACATTACCCCCAAATTCGGTCAATTCTTGCATCGATTTGGAAAGCTGGTTCCACAAATACTTTTCTCTATGTAACTTTAGAACTTAGAATTTTTTATTTAAGTTCTGTCCGACAAAAGTTCAGGGAATCGGTGAGTGACTATATTAAAAGGTTAAGGGAAATTAAAAATTGATGCTTTAGTGTTACCTTGCTTGATAATCAGTTAGCCGATTTGGCCTTCTAAGGGTTGGTGCCCTAGTTGAAGGAAAAATTTATTGGACAGGAATTCACCGATTTAAGCTGCCTCTTACATCGGGCATCGGCTCAAGAAGGCCATTTCACTGATAATAAGGGATTCAAGGATAAATTAAGAAATAATAAAGATGAGGATAAAGCTAAGGTCATCCTCATCGTGTATGAGTCAAAAGATTCGTTTGACGACGATGAGGCTAAAATAAATATAGCCGAATAGGTTAATGGTAGCAAGAAGTCTTTAATTAGTTCATAGCTTAAGCCGACTAAGAACCGGTCGGAAGTAAAATATGCCTTCGATGTCACAAAATATGATCATATTTTTGACCTGCTCTTGCAAGAAAAGATAATACGCTTACTTGAAGGCTATATTCTATCGTCGGATGATGAAATTAAAAAACTGAGTTATTGCAAATGGCATCATTCTTTTACTCATAATACTAATGATTGCAATATTTTTCGTCAACAAATACAATCGGCCATAGAGTATGGCCGACTAAAATTTACAAAAGACGATTCAGTTGGATACTAATCCTTTTCCTATTAACATGGTCAACTATTCTGCGAAAAAGCGAGAGCTAACATGGGCTAAAGAATCCAAGGGGCAAGTGTAGTTGTCATCATCAGCAACAATGGCGTGGCAAGTCAATTTACATGTAGGTTCTAGTGGTAGTGAGACCCTTAGGATTATAGTTGGTTCTATCCAAATAGAAACTGACCACGAAGGGAGGACTTCAAGAAAAATTAAGCTGAAGGGAGAGTTGCAGGTTGACAAATGGTATAAGGCGGAGAGAGCGTTACCTCCACGAAAGCCGATACCAAAGCCAAAACCTACTTTTTCCCAATTATTGATGAAGTACGAGAGGACTAGCAGATCACGGTGAGGTCCTCCATGTCGACCAGTTGATACATATCAATTGAGTGGCACTGAAAGAGTTCACCAGTAATGCCCTTCTGGCAATTCTGCAGAGAGAGGGGATTAGTAATTCCTTCACCTTTCTCATGTCCAATGCAACATTATTGGCATGAATATCAGGATGATAGGCAACAAAGATCGGTTAAAGATAGGATTTTTAGACCGATCTCAGATCAACAACAGGTAGATCAGAATGAGGGGTCCAGTTCTTTGGCCAATATGGATCTGGTAGGAAAAATACGAGAGCCGATAGAGCCAAAACCGAGATGGTGTCCTCTAGTGCTGAGCCGATTCCTGCAGAGGAGACTTCAGTGACTATGGACCCAAGAAATGAAGGAAGCTGAGCAGGAGAAAGAAAGGGACGAAACCTTTAATGAGCTTCATCCAATCAAAATTGCTAAAAAATAATGGAGGAGGAAAGAGCCAGTAGTGGATGAGTTTGACTCAGCAGAAGATTTAGATTCCCTCATGATACGTGACGATTCTCCACTTTTGATAGACATCAACATGGTGTTCACTTTGCCTACTGCGTTCAAGATAAACAATGGATCGACCAAGGAGGATTTTGCTCAATTATGCTTGCTAGCACAAGATACAGTCTTTGAAAAGCTCCAAGAGGATTATCGACATCTTAAGCCATTGTATTTGAAAAGGCATATTAATGGCAAGCCGATATCAAGAATGCTAGTAGATAGAGGAGCTACTATCAACTTGATGCCATATATGACATGCGAAAAGTTGGGTAAGTTTGATGAAGATCTCGTCAAGACTAATTAAATGATTTCACAATACCTCCCACTGAAGCAAAAGGGGTGATGGTAACAGAGCTCACAATTGACAACAAGACATTGCCGATAGCTTTTTCGTAGTGGATGGTAAAGGAAGTTACAGTGTGTTATTAGGGCGAGATTGGATCCATGCAAACTTGTGTATTCCATCGACTTTACACCAAATGCTAATCCAATGGAATGGAGATAAGGTTGAAGCGGTTCAAGCCAATACATCGACTCATATAGCTATGGCCAGTTCAGAAGCAAATTGGCAGCATGGTGGAACTGAGTGCATATCGAAAATACTCTCGATGATTGCGATTTCATATGCATCAATAAGACAGGACTTGTCCCAGTTAATGTGAGATCGAGCATGTTTGATCGGACAAACAAAATAATACACCGATGGAGTCCAAATCGGTAGTGAAAGCTCTAGAAGATAGAATGTGAAGCTATCGGCAAATAACAGGTAGCTATAAAGCCATAGAAGACTTTGAAGAAATTGAAAAGTTATGCCAAGATTTTACGTCGACAGATTTATTGGATAAAGTCGACATAGGTGATGGTAATAGAAATAGGTCAACTTTTATCTATTCAAAGTTAGTAGAGTATAAAGAGAAGTTGTTTAGTCTTTTGAAGAATTATAAATATTATTTTGCTTAGGAATATCATGAGATGCTTGATTTAAGCCGACAATTAGTTGAACATCGGCTACTAGTAAAATCGGGAGATAGGCCCTTTAAATAGTCTCCTAGGTGATTTAATCCGGCATGTATGACAAAATCAAAGAAGAAATTGAGCGATTGTTGAAGGCAAAATTTATCAGGCTTTGTCGATACGCCAAATGGGTTTCCAACATCGTTCCTATTATGAAGAAAAATAGAAAACTCAGGGTGTGTGTCGACTTCAGAGACCTAAACAAAGCTACACCCAAAGACGAATATATGATCCTTATTGCCGATATGCTTATCGATGCTACATCTAGAAATAAGATTATTAGTTTTCTTGATGGCAATGCTGGTTACAACCAAATATTCATGGCAGAAGCCAATATCCTCAAAATGGCCTTATGTGCCTGGGTGCCCTAAGTTTGTTTGAATGGGTAGTCATGACATTCGGCTTAAAGAACCCTGGTGCAACATACCAATGTGCTATGGACCTCATTTTTCATGAGCTAATAGGTCATGTTGTCGAAATCTATATTGATGACGTTATTGTAAAGTCCAAAGAATATTGCCAGCATCTAGCCAATCTAGAGATGGTGTTCAAGAAGACGAGAGCACATGCTTTAAAGATAAATCCATACAAGTGTGCTTTTGGTATATCTGCTGGTCAGTTCTTAGGGTTTATGATTCATGAAAGGGGAATTGAAGTTAACCAAGAAAGGGTCAAAGCTATAGCATGTCGGGACCTAAATATGCAAATCCAAACCCTCTGTGTATATCGCACTAGTCCAGAATCACGCTAGTACACACAGGCTCAACATAGATGAATATCACAATCATACGCAGCGGAACATAATAAAAGACTACATATATTGAATATAACTGATTGTATGACCTTATGGTCAACTTGTATTAATAAGCCACACAGGGTTAGTCTAAGAATATTAAACTAAGACATAGCAGTGGAAAGAAAGATGTAATTGACCCTTCAGTTTACCACAGGCTACTGACAAGACTTGAACCCTAAATATTCACATCCTCCTGGTACTCCTCTAGAACTAGTGTAGACTCCCCAACTAGTGATGTTGTTGTCTGGCAAGGGTGAGTACTTAAAGCACTCAAAAGTTATGCATAGAATGCAATTCTAACATAGCTATAAGGAAGGCTTATTCCAATGGAATGGCTAACATGGTTATTTTGCAGTAAAGCAGCATTTATACATGAATACAATAAATAGATTGAAAAGACATTAAAACAAATAGCAGTAAATAATAACTTTCAGCATTTCTCAAGTAAACATGGCATCCAGCCCTAAGTCAAGTTTCCAACTTTCCAATGGTAACCTGCCATCCCAACCAAGTTTTCATTTTGTAAAATCTAACCCTTGAGTATAATTCCCGAGAATTGCTCAATATCGTGAGCATGGCTATCCGAATATATTTTACACTCTATAGAGGTTATGCGCTTTACCCACACGACATGAGCATCTCTTTGTGCAAACGTTACTAATACATTTCCCTTGGTGTGTCACAGAGATATCATGATAAAGCCTTTACAATGCTCTGTCTTAACCCAGTACTACCTGCTAAGGTTTCAACACTGAAAGGACTGGTTACCACACTCAGCGCTCCCCTCTTGCGCCATGTGAGTTCATAAAAAGGTTGAACCTCACACCACCACTGGGAGTACCAAAACTAAGACATAACAAATTAATCAGCTATGTCCATCTCATTCCAGACATGTGGTTGCATGTTTGACTCAGGTCAAAGGCTTGAAAGGTTAAGTCCTTAGAATGACTAGTGCAATACTTTCTCATAACCTTTGCCCTTTCGTCCCACCTTGGCATACTGCCCCTTGCCCCAATCTAAATGATTACCAACCCAGTTGATTACCAAACACCACGTGCCATCAACAAGTCAACATTGTTGCGTGACATTCTTGTCACCACAACTCAACATCATTGTGTGGCAACACTTGACACACCAATTCATAATCATGTTCCATATTCCATTAGTTAAGATTAACTTTTGGTATCTCAAGAGACATGTGATATACGTGGCATGGCTAAGCATACTAACACGGTCTAACCAACCCATGTTGATTTTAATATTAACCAACTAGTAATGAACCAATATAGGGTGACAATTAATCATAGTATACAAATGATAAGGTAGGGTATAGATCAATTAGATATATTAACTAAATCCCAAACTAATTTGAAACAGTTATACACATAAAATATCATGCATAAAGTAAAACAACATAGAAATTTTATAAACTGGGTGTCGACTTTTGTAGTCGGCAATAAATTTATGGGGCAGGCGCTAGATCTCAAACTCGAAGGTCACATAAGACAAGGGGTTAGACATGTTCAGGCCCTCAGCGATGGAGGTAATACCCTAATCCTGTGTGCTGGGATTATGTGGATCTCTTGGATCTAAGATTGCTCAAAGCGCAATGTGCTCTGGGCGATATGAGGTGTGCTATGCTCTATGGCTTGATGCCTTGTTGTTGCCTGCCCTCTCCCTTATATACCGGGGGTGGTGCGGCTTACAGAGTCCTGATCGGTTAGGAGATTCCGATCGGTTACTAGATTCTAGTTGGTTACAGGATAGAGTTTACATCTTTATCTACCCTATCAACGACTCGGATTACAGCCGTATCTTCTATATCCAAATACATATTCAACTGTCTATAAGATATGCCCCTACCAGACGGCAATTTGTTTGGCTTGGCACGGGCACAACCTTTGGGCCTCCTCTGCGGGCCTTTCTTCTCTTGAGCGATTTGGGCGATCATGGAGATACCTGGTTTCATATATTCCACAGTAGCCCCCCAGTGCTTCATGATCCGATCGTTACGTTTCTAATTAGGTTTCAGCTTGAATCATTGTCCCGGACTTCCTTTATAAACTTCCGACTGGTTTCTTCATTTGGTTTGAAGGTTCCTTCTTACAGCGAGCGAATTATGAAGGACTCGAATATAACCCTTAATTTTTGCTCCAAACGAGTGTAATCTTCTATCAGGCAGGCCTGTAAAATGCATTCCTTCACGCTTAGTTCTCCATTCTCTTGCTCTGAGTTCTACCTCTTTTCGGACAGATCTCCATGGCTAACCAGGGTCCTTCGACTGCTGAGTTGTGGGCGCTCTTCGACCTCGCTATGGCGGAGTGGGCAGAAGACAAAGCCGCCGCCCTCGATCGCGTCGCCGTCGACACCCTCCTGGAGATCTTCCCCACCCTTTACAGGGTCAGGGAGGCCCTTGTGGAGGCGGTCGGTCGCGTGCGCCGGGGCGAGGTTTAGGGCCCCTGTAAATATAATATAATAAAGAATTACCTTTTCTGAGTATCCTTTGTCATTTGTCTTGGCTTTGACCCAACTTGGGGTACATTGAAGCTTGCATGTCTCTTCGGTCGAGCGACATCCATATCCGATCATCGTAGGATACATCCTTAGGTCCAAACCTCGGGACATATTAGCTTCACACGTGGCTCTTGGCTGAGTGACACCTACGTCCGGTTGCTGTAGGATATAGCTTAAGCCTGACTTGAGGCATATCAGGAGTTTCATGGCTCATGGCCGAATGATGCCCATATCCGACCGCTGTAGGATATAGCTTAGGCTCGTCTTGGAGCGTACCATGCTTACGTGGCTCTTGGCCGAGTGATACCTATACTCGATTGATGTCGGATGCAGCTTAGGCTCTCTTGGAGCGTATCAGGGTTTACGTGGCTCTTGGCCAAGTGGTACCCATTCCCGACTGGTGTAGGATATGGCTTAGGCTCAACTTGGAGTGTACCAGATTTTTCTTGGCTTATAGCCGAGTGATACCTGTATCCGACTGGTGTAGGATACAGCTCTGGTCCAACTTGGGACATATCAAGGTTTTATCCGAATGGTATCCGTACTCGTTTATTACGACGCACAGCTTTTCGACCCTTATGGGGCATACCATTGGATTAGTTCTCGTTTGGGCTCGACTCGTGATATATGATTCCGACATGTAGTAACCACCTAGTGACCCAGCGTGGGGTATATCACAAAAAGATATATATTTTTATCCCGTTTGGAGAATGCTCACGTCCCGCTTAGCACGGTAAGTGGTTAAACATCCCATCGTGGGGAGCAACGTGTACCATATATGACTTGGTCGAACTGCGACTGTTTCTGTTGGTCTGCAGTTCCTGTGCCGGTTTGTTCATCTGACGCGCAAAGAACTGACATCCTTCGCATGTCTGGACGATGTCCTCTGCGTCAGTGACCACGGTCGGCCAAAAAAATCCTTGACGATAGGCTTTGCCGACTAGTGTTATGACGCCGCGTGGTTCCCACAAACTCCCGAGTGGATTTTCTTGAGAAGATCTCTCCCTTCTTGTTCTGATATGCACCGTCGTAGTACACCTGAGGAGCTCTTGCGATAGAGTTCTGCCCTGATCACCACATAGCTCTTGCTTCGGCGCATTATTCGTTCGGCTTGCACGCAATCTTCGGGTAACTCGTCCTTCGTCAAATAGTCCAGATACTGAGCTGCCCAATTGGGGGTAATGACTAGGACTTCTGCTTCTACGCTCTTATCGGCTGGGGCATTCGTCTTCGACCGAGTGCTAATCGTGGGCTTGTGAATTTCTTCGATGAATACTCCCATGGGCACTGTAGATCGGCAGGATCCCATTTTCGCTAGCTTGTCGGCCGCTTCATTGTCACGGTGGAGCACATGAATAAGTTCCAGGTCATCAAAGTTACCTTCTAGCTTGCGTACCTCTTAGCAATAGGCTGCCATGTTGTCTTCAATGCAGGACCATTCTTTCTGCACTTGATTGACCACGAGCATCGAATCTCCGCGAACCATCAAACGTCGGATACCAAGTGATATGGCAATGCGGAGCCCATGGATGAGGGCCTCGTACTCGGCGGCGTTGTTGGATGCAGGAAAAAGTATCTGCAGAACGTACCTCAACCTTTCCCCGCTTGGTGATATGAGCACAATACCAGCCCCCGCGCCGCTGAGCATGAGGGAACCATCGAAGTACATTGTCCAATACTCGGGTTCCTTAGTAATCGCCGGGCTTTGAAGCTCTGTCCACTCGGCCGTGAAGTCGGCGAGCGCTTGAGACTTGATGGCAGTGCGAGGCTTAAATAGAATATCGAAAGCTCCGAGCTCAACCGCCCACTTTGCAATTCTCCCAGTAGCCTCCTGATTGTGAAGTATATCTCCTATTGGGAAGGAGGTGATCACCGAAATAGTGTGCTCTTGGAAGTAGTGCTTGAGTTTGCGAGACGTCAGGAGCACGGCATACAATAATTTTTGAACTTGCAGATACCACACCTTGGATCGCTCAGGACTTCGCTGATGAAGTAGACCGAGTGTTGGATCTTCTGCACGTGGTCCGGCTCCTCCCTTTCTACGACGACCGCTACGCTGACTACATTAGTCGTTGCCACGATGTAAAGTAGCAGAGGATCCTCTGGCATCGGTGAAACAAAGACCGGGGGTGTCGTCAGGAAGGTCTTCAAATGCCTGTTGTGCCTCTGGAGTCCACTGAAACTTGTCCTGCTTCTTAAGGAGTTTAAAGAATGGCATACCTCGCATACCCAACTGAGAAATAAACCTACTAAGTGCAGCCATGCTTCCTGTGAGCTTCTGGACGTCCTTTTGGCAAGTCGGCGGTTCCATATTTGATATGGCCCTGATCTTCTCTGGGTTGGCCTCAATGCCTCGCTGCGATACGATAAACCCGAGCAGTTTTCCCGAAGATACTCCGAAAACACACTTCTCGGAGTTAAGCTTCATGCTGAAGGCCCTTAGACTCTCGAATGTCTCGGTTAGGTTGGTGATAAGGTCCTTCTTCTCCCAAGTTTTTACCACAACATCGTCCACGTATGCCTCCACGTTACGTCCGAGCTGGTCGTGAAAACATCGCTGAATTGCGCGCTGGTACGTTGCACCAGCGTTTTTCAACCCGGACGCCATCGTGGTGTAGCAAAAGACTCCGAAAGGCGTGATGAATGAGGTCTTGATATGATCTTCCTCCTTTAGGCAAATCTGATGGTAACCTGAGTAGGCATCGAGAAAACTCAAAATTTCGCACCCGGCGGTCGAGTCAACCACCAATCGGGGTGATACACCTCTTTGATGAAACTTGCAGCTAATAGCTTGGTGATCTCCTGCTTGATGGCACTCTGACGATCTGGAGCGAATCGCCGGAGCCTTTGCTTGATGGGTCTTGCTTTTTCGTCAACGTGTAAGGAGTGCTCGATCACCTCCCTAGGAACAACCGGCATGTCGGATGGTTTCCAGGCAAAGATGTCTTTGTTAGCTTGAAGAAAGGTGACGAGCGCACTTTCCTATTTACCTTCGAGCCCTGTCCCGATCAGAGTTGTCTTGGACGAGTTGGACGAGTCGAGGTTGATTCTCTTGGTTCCTTCGCCAGGCTTCATTCCTGACGTGGCTTTCTTCTTGGACGGGATGTCGCCTTCTTCCTGCAATGTAACCGCTTCCGCTTGGATTCCTTTCTTTCACCGGCTGCCTCCTACAACTCGGCAAGTTCATGGTTCTCTCGGTCGCACTCCAGGGACCGCTTGACGTCGCTGCGGATCGTGATGACGCTTCTTGGTCCCGGCATCTTCATCGTCAAGTAGGTGTAGTGCGGGACGGACATGAACCGAGCCAATCCGGGTCTTCCCAAGATAGCGTGATACGCCGTCTCGAAGTACGCTACCTCAAAATTTATGTACTCGGTCCGGTAGTTGTCCTTGGTGCCGAAGGTGACGGGCAAAGAAATCTGCCCGAGTGGAAGCGATGACGCTCCAGGGATTACACCATGGAATGGCCGAGTGCTCGGCCTCAGCTCAGAGCGAGGAATGTTCATGTCATTGAAAGTTTTGGAGAATAAGACGTTGAGTCCACTCCCTCCATCGATTAAGACCTTCTTGAGCCGCACATTGCGAATTACGGGGTCGAGCATTAGAGGGAACTTACCCGGATGTAGAACCCGGTTGGGGTGATCCGATCGGTCGAAGGTGATTGGAACCTCGGACCACCTTAGATATTGAAGTATTTGGTTCCACCGCATTGATCTCCCGAGCGGTAAGCTTTTGCTTCCGCTTGGACTCGTATCCGGTGGAGCCCCCGTAAATGTAGTTTAGCTCGTGCTCGGGCTCTTGATAGTCATCCTCATCTGGAAAGTCTTTCTTCTTTGCCACCTCATCCCTTGCTGCAGCTGGCTGCTTGTTGCTCTCCCGCGCAAAGCGCTTCAAGGTGAAGCAGTCTTTGGCGGCGTGCTTTCCTTTAGGGTGGAAGGGACAGATCGCTTCCATGACGGTGCTGTAGTCGGGCGCCTCTCTCAAGATGGCTCGGGCCGCCGCGCCGCCACCGTTACTAGCTCTTCGCCCTTCCGCTTCTTGTCTTTGTGCTTGGAGGACTCGGGCTTATCGCCTTTGTTCTTCGGATGTGGGCGCTCCTCTTGGCGCTCAGCCAGGGCGTCTGAGGCCGTGGCGTAGCGGTCGGCCAGCGCGAACATCTCCTTCACAGATGTCGGGGGTTTCCTGGACATCTTCTTGATTAGATCAGGATCACTTACCCCTTTCTGGAAGGCCGCTACCACCACCGCTTCAGATACATCCCTGATAGTGTTCTTCTTCTGCATGAAACATCGGATGAAGTCCCTCAGTGTCTCGTCCTTCTTCTGATGAAGCTGGTAGAGGTCCCACGGGGTGCCAGGCCTCTCGTAGGTTCCTTGAAAGTTCACAATGAATTGTTCGCAGAGATCGCTCCAGGAGTCCACCGATTTCACCGGTAACCCTGTGAGCCAAGCTTGAGTTAAGGGTTGAGATTGACCGGCAGATAATTTGCCATCACGTTCTGATTGCCCCCGGCGGCCTTAACCGCCAGGGCGTAGACCTACAGCCAAGCTTCTGGATCTCGCTCCCCATCAAACTTTACGATGCCCTTGGGGTTGAAACCATCGAGCCATACCACTCGGCGCAGCCGAGGAGTAAACGCTCGGATCCCGTCAATAGATCTCTCATCATGATGAGGGGGAGTCCGGTGTGGCGAGCCTCTGGCTCGGCGATGGTCATCAACGTGCTGGGGCGGAGTTCTGCGCGGCGAATTAATGGCTCGACGGTCGTCGTTGTTCCGACCCCGGCGATGATAGTCTCTATGGTCGTCGCGGTCATCGTACCTCTGATCACCTCATCGATCACGGCCGGTGCCGAAACGCTCGTAGTCTTTGTGCTGCCCACGTCGCTCTTCTTCGTCCCACTCCTGTCGTCTGGCGGTGATGTCTTGGCGGAGGTCGCGGTTGATAATTTGGCGAGCATCGCCGAGTGGTGGCGTATGGCGCCCGGTGCCGATTCGATGGTTGCATCGATCACATGGCGACACGAGTAGCCGCGTGGGAGCGCGAGTGCGCTTCACCTACCGGCTTTTCCTGATTCTGCTGGATTGCTGCCGCCGTCACCATGGCCTTGATCTGGGCCGCCGGGCTGTCCGATGCAATCATCGGGTACAGCGTGTTGAGAAGCGTCTTGGAGGCGACGACGTTCTGCATCGGCGTGCGGAAGACGGATTGGTCTCCAAACCTGGACTGCAGGATATCCTCGCAGACATTGCGGCCGCGCGATCGAAGAGATCGCACCTGCATCTCCTTACCCTTACGAAGGCGATCTTCCTCCGCAGCCTCTTGGTCTTCTTGATGGAGATCGGTCCCCTGCTCCTCGATCGCGAAGACACCACGAAAATCGCAGCAGTTCTTCACAATGCCGACTGGTTTTCTGGGTGAGTCAAAGCGACATACCTGAGATGGGTTGGCCTGATCTTCACAAGATTGGATCTGACTTTGGACCAGGCAGACAAGCTCTCCACGCGTATCCGCGATGAAATCCAGACTTCCGAAGCGGAAGGCCTGGTGTCGGGACCGAATTTCCGAATCCGAACCCTCTGTGTATAACCTGTGCTAGTCCAGGAAAAACTAGCACACACAGTAGAAACAATGATGACAACACATCCATATCACGAAGCATATAATATTAATTAAGCAAAAGAGTATTAGCCTTATGGCCAATTATTACAAATAAGCAGTATCATAGCTTGAGTTCAATAAGAAACAGAGGAAACGAAATAACATCAGCAAAGTAAGCCCATCCATTTGCCCAACAGGCAATCGACTGGGGTTCGCGTCCTAGCATTCCGGATCACCTTCGTCGTAACCACAAGCGTAGAAATCGTAGTCACCTTCAGCTTCTGCGAACTCTTCTGTGGAAGGTTGGGGATGTTGCAAAGGTGAGCACAAAATGTACTCCGCAGGTCTTGGAAACATAATGCATGATAGCTATATGCAAGGCTAAACAATTGAAGGCATAATATGGCTCTTTTAGCATAAAGCAAAGTTTAACTGTAAATACCAATAGTAATTTCATAAAGCATCATTTGATCAAAAAGGTAATAGCATAGTAATTGAATTTGATATGTCAACCGAAAGGTGTTCCATCTACCGTGGCTCCATCCGCCAAACCATAACCCGAGAGTTCCATCTGCTCTCGGATTCCCAAACCATCATTTTTATTTAAAACAAAACCATGAAATCTACAATGTGCAATCGTACCTCGCCTGCCCTTGACCGTGGGCACGGCTACTTAAGTAGTTTTAACTCTGCAGAGTGTGTACACTTTACCCACAAGACATGATCGACTCTTGTTGCCATGCAATTAACACACTTCCTTTGGTGTGTCGGCAGAGAGATCATGACAAGGCCTTTACAATGTACAACCCCACTATTAACATCGCCGCTAAGGTTTCACATTGTTAGGGTTCTAGCCGCCAAAGATCTGAAGCCCTCTTGCGCCGCCAACACTGCACTCACCAACCGCGAAGCTAATAATAAGACGCACAAATTATTTAGCCAGTCGTACCCATATAGACTGTGGTTGTACGGTAGTGCTCGGTCCATGGTAACACACGCTTCAGTCCTTAATTGACTAGGGCGGAACATTCACATACCAAGGTCTCGTGCTTTCTGCACCCGCCAAACATCCATCCGCCCCGGTCTAAACCATTTACACTTTATTTTACTTAAATCACAGCAGCAACACCAATTGCCACAATTTCACAAATAAGTTTAAACAATATTTGAAATGACTCCCATAATAGCACAATACCAAAACGTTTAAGCTGGACTAAGCAATTCTACCGTTCTGTGCTAATCTACTGGTTATCACCAAATACAATAGCTAGTATTACCTAGGGTGACAAAGGTTTGACATGATCAATACCAATGAGGGTATAACAAATTCTGGTATTTAACTATACTCTAAAACTATATTTAAAGTACATTGCATAAAAGTAAGCATGCATAATTTAAAACAATATAGGTATTTTGTAAAATTTGGGATCAATATGTTCAAGGAAGACTTGCCTTCGTTGCCTCTTGCTAGTTCTACCTCTTATTATTGATTCGACTGCGTCGTCTACACGCGAAACGAGGCAAATAAATAAAACAAATTCAAATAAAATTCAAAAATTGAAAATAATGGTACTAGAAGATAGATCTTGAATTTAGATGAATCTAGAAATTTGAATCACTGGAATCGGAGCTCGAACAAAGGAGAACGGGCTCCTGGAAGATTCCAGATCAGAAAATCAGAGAGGCTGACACGTGGCAACACGTGATTGGCTGGAATTTCGGATTTTCTGGAAAATTGGAAAAAGGAAAAGGAAAACCAACTGACACGTGGGGCCCACGCGTCAGTGGCTCGGTCCACGGTGAACCGGGAGCACCGAGGAGAGGAGATGCCGACGTGGCAGACCACGCTGACATGGCGGCCACGCGGCGATCGACACGGTCGCACGGAGCGAGGCGCGCTTAACGCTGGCCGAGGCGCGGCGAGGCGCCCGATCGGGCCCGCCCACGTGGTGCGCGATTCGGCCGCCGTGGCGGATCGGACGGCGGGAGGCAACGCGCGGGCGATGGCGACGTGGCCAGATCCGAGGCGCTGGTGGCGATCGGACGGCCACGGTTTCACGGTGAGGGGCAGTGGCGGCGACGCTGGCGCAAGCACACCAGAGCCGAGGAAGAAGACACGGCCAACGGGGCAAAGCGCGATGAGACGGCGCCGGGTTATGGGCAAAAGAAAGAGGGCGGCGCGGCGAGTTCAACGCGACCAAAATAAGCGGCAGAGGCTCACCGGAGAAGGAGAAAGACGGTGGAGAAGCGCTCGGGATGGCGGCGCAACTTCGGCGAGCTCGTGCGCGAAGACGGTGGCGTCTCGGGCAGCAAGGCTAGGACAAAAGAGGCGGCTCGGAGCGGGGAACCTTGGGATGGGGTCCTCCGGGCTTTAAATAGCCTCGGGAGGCGGACGCGGCACGAACGCCGAGATTGGCACGGCGCGGTAGGGTTTCAGCGACGGCGGCGGCGCGGGGCGACGCGACTGCATCCCAGCCGTCCACGTGGCGCGCATCGGGCGGCTCACGCGGTGCGGACTTGGTTGAGGCGAGGCGGGCCGAGAGGGGAAGATGGGCCGGTGCGGAGGGCGAAAGGAGCTGGGCCGCTGGGAGGAAATGGGCCGCGGAGTTGGATTCGGCCTGAAGGAATTTTGGAATAGAAATCATTTTTCGAATTAGGAAATTTCCAGAAATTTAAATAAAAGCAAATAAATCCAAATAAATAGCAAATAAATTCAGAAAAATCTCCAAAAATACATAAGAATTCCTTGCAGCATAATGAAGCCAAGTAAAACTGAAAATCTTTTGTTTGATGAATAGATTAGTCAAATTAAATCCTTTTACAAATAGAAAAATTCATATTAAGCTGAAATTAATTCAAGAA
Source organism: Otatea glauca (assembly GCA_036346275.1). Classification (NCBI taxonomy): domain Eukaryota; kingdom Viridiplantae; phylum Streptophyta; class Magnoliopsida; order Poales; family Poaceae; genus Otatea; species Otatea glauca. The sequence continues at coordinate 33,314,232 of CM070725.1, forward strand.
AAATGCAAATGGTGAATTTTCAAATTTAAACATCATAAAATCCAATTTTTTGGAATGTTACACCTGGCCGGAGATGAAGGTGGCGATGAATCCGCCGATTGTTGCCATCGAGTCTGTAGGAAAAGATTATAGCGCTTCCCCTACCTGGCGCGCCAACTGTCAACTTTTGTGGTCGGCAATAAATTTATGGGGCAGGCGCTAGATCTCAAACTCGAAGGTCACACAAGACAAGGGGTTGGACAGGTTCAGGCCCTCAGCGATGGAGGTAATACCCTAATCCTGTGTGCTAGGATTATGTGGATCTCTTGGATCTAAGATTGCTCAAAGCGCAATGTGCTCTGGGCGATATGAGGTGTGCTATGCTCTATGGCTTGATGCCTTGTTGTTGCCCGCCCTCTCCCTTATATACCGGGGGTGGTACGGCTTACAGAGTCCTGATCGGTTAGGAGATTCCGATCGGTTACTAGATTCTAGTGGGTTACAGGATAGAGTTTACATCTTTATCTACCCTATCAACGACTCGGATTACAGCCGTATCTTCTATATCCAAATACATATTCAACTCTCTATAAGATATGCCCCCTACCGTATGGCTGTTTGGCTTAGCACGGGGCACAACCTTTGGGCCTCCTCTCTGGTCCTTTCTTCTCTTCAGGCAACGCTGGGCCGGTCATGGAGATACCTGGTTTCATATGTTCCACATTGGGTTCAACATGATCAAAGCACAACTTACCTTAAAAAAGCTCTTGTTCTTGCTCTAGAACCTAGTCTTGCATTAATAAATCCTCCTCGGATGCTCTGAGCACTTCGACGTCTACGTGTAACGAGAAATAATACCAAATAAATACAAAAATAGAGAGCAAAAAAACTCCAAAAATCAAATAAAATTCACCATTAAATAGATCTCAATTTTTTTTGAAATTTGAATCGCCTCAATCGGAGCTCATATGAGGGAGAACGGGCTCTCGAAAGATTTAAAAATACAGAAAAATACGAAAAATCAGAAAATCAATATTTAACTGATTTATTTTTATATTGAAAAATCAATTTATTGCGTCGGCGTGACGTCAGCGCCAACTTGGACTAATCAGATCATGGCACGTAGCCCAAGTGTGTGGACTGAGTCCACAGGACCACACCGGTTCACGGTGAACTTGACTTCGTGAACACACTGTACCCTCAAAGCCACTAGAGACTCAACGACGGCACGATTCTTCGCGAAAACCAGACGGCTCCTAGCACTTCTTACTCCAATGGGCTTTTCCTCCTTGACAACAGCACCTCGGGCGAAACGGCTCGGTCAAAAGTTGCGCAAAGACTTGATGATCCTCAGAGGGCACCCCGGCTATCCTTTTAAAGCCTTGTCAGCCGTGCAAGAGCCGAAAACCTCTTCCACATGGTGGAGAATTTTGAATCCGAGACGGCGGCGCGAGGAAGTCGAAATCATGGCCATCCACGTGCCTCGATCCAACGGATAGCCAACGCAAACGATGTGGTGCAATCCGGGCCGAACACACAATCCCCGATCCGATGGACTCTAATGATTAGGGTTCTGAAATGTCACTCATTCTCGTGCATTTGATCAAGATCTAACGGTCCCAAAGCATTAGGTTTTAACCCACTGAAAATGGCCGCACGATCACCATCCAACGGACGATTAATCCTTCTAGAAGAAAGGCCATGGGGCCGACACAAAGGAACGGGCCAGCCGCACAGTAGTGGGCTTTCCGCCCAAGTATTGTTAGGGATTTTCCAAGATTTTCTTAATTAAAATAAATTTTGAAATTAGATTAATTTGGTTAAGGTAATAAAAATACCAAAAACAATCTCATAATTATTTTAGCACATTAGAAACTCAAATAAAATATTTTTGGCAAAACTTTATTTTAACTTTCTCATTATTTAATTAGTTTTCACAAAAGGCCCTAATACTTTCATATTAAATAAATTCAAATAAAATCCAGAAAAATCCAATAAATTCAGAAAATTCATAAAATGCATATTAAATTAAAATAAAGCCAAATATTGGGATGTTACATAACTGATACTAAACCACCCAAATGTAAAAAGGATCTCCAGAAGTTGACCGATAAGTTAAATTACTTATGGCGCTTTATTTCTAATTTGTCTGGCCGAATTGGTGCATTTAGCCCACTGCTAGGGTTAAAGGAGGTCAAAAATTGTTCTGGTGAGCCGATTAATAGAAAGCTTTTGAGAGCATGAAAGAGTACTTGTCTAAACCTCCAGTATTGGCTACTCCTCTGAAAGGGCTACCATTTAAGCTTTACATATCGGCGGAAGAGGCAACAATTGGAGCAGTTTTGGCACAAGAAATCAATGGAAAAGAATGGGTTATTGACTACTAAGGCCGACACTTATTGAGTTTGAAAACATGCTTGTTGAGTTTGACCTAACTTATGAATCGGCTAAAGCCATCAAAGGGTAGGCGGTTGCTGATTTTATAATAGGGCATATAACCGACACATGTACTAACCTAGTGTCTTTAGTGCGTTGGCATTTGTTTTTTGATGGATCAGTGTGTAGGGAAGGTGATGGTGTCGGTATACTACTAATATCCCCCAAAGGAGTATAGTTTTGAGTTTGCATTTAGGATAAACCATAAATGCTCAAATAATTAAGCTGAGTATGAACCTTCGTTAAGAGGCCTACAGTTACGTGGAAATATTGGTGTCAACTCTGTTGAGGCCTCTTGTGATTCTTTATTAGTGGTTCAACAAGTTAGAGGAGAGTATAACTGCTATGATGAGACTTTGGTTAAATACTTAGATGAATGCCTCAAAATTATCAGCTCATTCAGTTTTTTCTTGATTCACCACGTCCCTCGTGAAATGAATAGCAAGGCCAACAATTTAGCTCAACAAGCATAGGTTTATAAGATGTTTGGCCATTTGGAATTAGGCCATTTGGGGGATTATGAGCCGATAGATAAAATGATCTTGAGTGTTGAAGTCATGTGCGCTAATGCAAGCGATTGGAGGGCAAGAAGAGCCGATTATTTGTCCAATCCATCAAGGCCCACAGATAGGAAAATTAAAAGACAAGCCCTGAAGTACATTATGCTTGATGATACACTTTATTATCGGACATTGGAGGGGTTATTGTTGAGATGTCTTGGAACAGAAGAAGACAAGATTGCAATGGGAGAAGTACACGAAGGCATATGTGGAACATATCAATCAGCTCATAAAATGAAGTGGCTGTTGAGGCGTACTCGATATTTTTGGCCGACGATGTTGGAGAATTGCTTCAAGTATAACAAGTGGTGCCAAACTTGTCAAAAATTCGACAACCTGCAATTGGTGCTAGCATCAGTTCTACATCCGATTGTCAACCTTGGACATTCAAAGGATGGGGAATAGATGAAATCGGCCAAATACACCTCACAGCAACTAAAGGGCATAAATACATTTTGGCTACAACCGATTATTTCTCTAAGTGGGTCAAGGCGATACCTTTGAAAAAACTAACTTGTGTCGAGGCAATCGGATTCGTCATGGAACATATTGTTCATCGGTTGGAATTCCTCAAACTATTATGACCGATCAAGGCACAATATTTTTGTTCGACGAATTCCAAAGTTTTGCTCAGAGTCTAGGGATCAAATTACTAAATTCATCGCCTTACTATGGGAAAGCGAATAGTCAAGACGAATCATCAAATATGACATCGATCAAGTTAATTAAGAGAAAAATTAAAAAAAAAGCCGAGGAATTGGAATGTAACATTATCGGATTCCCTGTGGGCTTATCGGATTGCTTGCCATGGGGCAACAAAGCTATCGTCATATCAATTGGTTTGTAGACAAGAGGCTATGTTTTCCTTTGGAATCAGTATCGACTCAATTAGGATCGTCGAGCATAATGGATTATTGATCCCAGATTATAATGATTCAATGATCGATAATCTAGATGACTTGGTAGAGATATGGTTGCGCACATTGGATCGGATTTAGAAAAATAAGGCTAGAGTCGCAAGGGCTTACAACAAAAAGGTGTTACCTAAATCGTTCCACGAGGCCGATTTAGTCTGGAAAACCATATTGCCTGTCAGCTTGAGAGATAGCTGATTGGTATGTGGTCTCCAACATGGGAAGGACCGTATAGAGTCCATCGGCTTGTGCAAGGTAACTCCTATATTCTAGAAACACTAGAAGGGTGGTATTCCCTAAGGTGATCAATGGCTAATACTTGAAGAAGTATCACCCAAGTGTTTGGGTTGGATCTTAATTGGCTAAAAGTTAAATCTACTCGTTGCTATCAACTATGGATGTATAAATCGACCGATTATTGATCTAAAGACAAATTGACTCATTGCAGTATGGCCTATGGAATTTGTCGCCCTAAGCATAAGAAAATATAGTTTAACAGAAATCGGTTACACAGCCGATAAATTATCCTTACAATGAAACATTGTTCAACAAGGAATACAACTGATGGTATTACATGAATAGCATAGATTTAAAGGCCAGTGCCAATACTCGATAGTATGACTGTGGCCTTGGCAATGGTACTCTCCAGGTTATTGAGGATTTCTTCATCTTCCTCTTAACTCCTGGGCATTGGAGAGACCTTAGCTGATTGCTCCTTAACTGCATCTATAGATAAAGCCATAGAAGCCTTTTGGGTCTTGAGAGCCAACGTGGAGTTGACCAAAGATTGTTGAATGTTGAACAACAGGCTATTTATCATGACCAATTCCTCCTCCAAGAATTTATTCATCGACTCCAATTTTGTTGCCGACTACTTGTTAGCCTTGTGCTCCTTCATGTCCTTGTCATATTTGGCCTTTTTAACCTTGGCACCGGCTACCAGCTGGTCGAGGCATTTCTGATCTTTGGTTGGGCTGGCTGACCTCCTGCCTTGTCTTCGCTTCATGTACTAACTCTTTTTTTGTCATTGATAAAGCAGATGTTGAGTAGTGCAGCAATGGCTTCTTTAGGGAGACCAGCTTTCACAACTTCCATGGCATCTCTAATCGGCTGTGTTTTTTGACCAGTGAAGCCAATGAAGTATGAAGTAGATTGAAGAAGTATTGAAGCTTTTGCTTCATCCTGGCAATCGATGTCACCTGAGCTGATGAATCCTTGGAGACTAAGAGGATATCTTGGATCTCTTGGGGAAACATCTCCACAGCTGCCTCCTCAGCTTCAATGTCCAAAAAATCGAACCCCAGCAGATTTGTTAGAGAGGAAGCCGGTTTGCCGATAGGTAGAGCGGCAGGAGCAGCAACAACAACAGCATGAGTTGGCAGTGTTGGCTATGCCAGTAGAGGGGGTAGGATGGCCCTTGTGTCATGTGAAGTCAATACAGGATATAAAAGGTCTTGTTACAAGTGATTGTTAAAGGAAGATGAATGCAATCGGCTCAAGATGTATCTTTACCTCAGCTGCAGTTGATCCTTGGGGTGAGTGTTCAGCCAATGCTTCTTGGGGAGGACCTTTGGGTGTGGCTTTCTTACCAGGATGCCCACGCTTTTTCTCTATTGGGGATCGGCTCAAAATGGTAAAAATACTAGAAATAAGGTAACATTTAAAGGATAGCTGATAGAAGAAGACTTGCTTGATTGTAGTCTCTCCAAGTTAGAGAGGGAAGGGAACTAGATGCCTAGGTTAGCTGATGAGTAGCCACCCATGGCCACTCCGACATCAAGCGAGGCCTCTTGCTTGATTGGCTCGTGCCTGATGAACCACCAACAACTTTCTTCTTGGCTTGTTTGGCCTACAAAATATGAAGCAAAAGTCGATGAGCAAGATTGGAGAGAAATAGAAATTACAAGGCAATAAACTAACTACTTCAGCAAATTCATCGCTCGTTATATCAATGTAACTCAAGCTAGTATAGCCCGATGAGCTAACATTGCTGATAGAACTCGAACCACTACTAGCGGAGTTAGCACAAATTGTCGGCTAAGGCTGGAAATCTGAGAAGAAGTTAGAGATGACAGTCGATAATGTGTGCTCTTCAGGATAAAGCGCAGCTGAGATAATTGACCACCACTGAGAAAACATGCATGCTTGTCGACTGTGCAGCAGAAAATGAGGTAAGTCTTGTAATTGGAAGTCATCGGTTGTGTGAAGAACAATTTGATCCCCTAAGGCGTGGTGCACCCTGATCCCTTGGGTGTAGCTGACCGAGGAGACAAAAATTTGGAGGAATTTGTCTAAAGCCCAACTGCCTTGCATAAATTATCAGATGATAAAATTCAAAGGATGATTGGAACGTCCATCCTTTTGAATGTAAGCCGACAGAAAGCACGTTTAGAGAAATAAAAATCTTACATAAATCCAATGTCTCCTGAGGCATATCATCATTGTCAGTTGTCATATGGAGTAAAGATGGGCAAGGATAGCCGTCGGCATCATTGTATCGGAAGAATGCGCTTGAAGAAAAGTCTTCATTATCCAATTGGAAAAAGAAGGATAAATACTTGCTGGCTCCGATGGGTGTGATCTTGGTGTTAGAAGAGCAAAGAATGAGTCTCTCCCCAAAGGATCGGCTATCTTTGAACTTTTTATTCTAGTGTTCTAGAAACTCTTTGTGGGGAAAAGGGGTCATCACATGTGTGTCAATATCAAATAGTCAGCTAAATACATAATATAGCCAAATCTGAATAAACCAAAGGAGGCCATCCACATTGTCGACTGAGTAAGTTCTTGCCCATCTTTCCCATTGCTAGCCGATGGCCCTCTACTAATTTCTCTGCTATGACTTGACAAACTTGAGTTGACCCCAGAGATGCACCACAAAATATGTATCAGTCAAGCCACATATTCAAGAAGGCCACATGCTCCTGATCAGACACTGGGCGATTCCTCTATTTTCACCGATGTACTGACTCCAACCTTCTTCCTTGGTGGAAAACAATTTACATTGTGGTTTGAAGCTGAAAGCCGATAGCTCATCTCCATTTGGCCTCAAGTAGCAGAGCTATGCTACGTCAAGGAGGGTTGGGCCGATGGGACCTGTCCTAAATGTGAAGGCGTTCAGGGTGTCTGACCAGAAGTAACATGCCGTAGTCACCAAGGGCTCATTGGCTTCTGGGTCGGCTAGAGATAAGGGAAGTCACCCTGCTATGTTCATTTGTTCCTATAAGGGCATTTTCTCCACAGCTACCCGATTATACCAATCCCACCAACCTTTTAGCGTCGTCGACCAAGCTATGAAGCTTTTGCTCCATCCGTTAATATTATACTCAGGAGCATGAAGAGCGAGTCTAGGTATATCCTGATCTATGATAACCAACGAATCTAGGTTACCTAACGGATCTAGGTAGTATTAATCTTCATGGTCGGGCACAGGGATGAATACCTGTTTGGGCTCCATTGGTCTTGCGGCGATGAAGATGAACGCTGACAGATGAAGTTGGAGAAAATATGATTGAAGCTGATGATGTTCAAGTTGTGAGCAAGGAGGCATGAAAATGACAGGGATGGAATGTGGTATTTATAGCAGGGTAAAAGCAGTGGCATTTGGTGGGTATTTCATCGAAGTTTCAAGGGCAAGTATGGCGAGAAATTGCACGTTCCCAGATTTTACAGCTTGAGAATTGGGAAGGTTATTGAGAATAGCAGCGAGAAGAGTGTGAAAAGGGAAATGCATGGTGAAGCCGATCAAGATAATTTTTGCTAGATTTTTGTCGTCTCCCAAAAATGGGGGTAAATGTTGATACTAGAATTTGGTAGGCGTAGCCTATTTGGGAAGTTAAAGCTTGGATATTGAATCTTAGCCGATATCGGATCGAAGTGGATGTTATCTCCAGGAAGTTGATGCCGTTGTGAATTGAGGAGGAATCGAAGGATATGATCGACCTATGCGCTATAAAAGGGGTTGGAAGGCAAGACAAAGAATCATCAGCTAATCAATCAACTAGCATATACTTTTATTTACTTTCTATCGATTAGAATTATCCTTTTAGATCTCTTAGTAATTCATTTTAATCAATAAAGTTGCACATTACCGATTTTGACCATCATCGATTTACGCCAGTTATCCTCAGGTTGTTTTCGTACCGATCTTGCTGCTCGTCGCCTTTTTCGGAGAAAACATATCTTTATCCATCATCTAATCGGCTGTAATAAGCTATTTAGATTCTTCTTCTTGCTGATTGCTGGATCAAATTGGTTGGCACGTATTGAACCCTCTTGAACCCGGTGTTTGCGTGTGTTGAAGTTAATTGGCTCTTTTTCGGCGCCAACAGTTCGGTGCCAACATTTATACAATTGTAATAGATATAGGCCCTGTTTGGTATAGCTCCAGATCCCAGCTCCACCTCAGAGCTGGAGTTTGTAGGCTAAAATAAAGTGAATTAAGTTTATATTTTTAGTCTAAAATGTAAACAAGATGACACATCTAAACACTCTTAATGTACCCACAGCTCCAGCTTCATAAATTTCTGGAGCTAGGAATACCCTGCTCCACCAACTCCACGGATTTTGGTGGAGCTGGAGCTGTCCCAAACACCCCCATAATATCAACACTTCAATATTCTATATTGTTATCTGGCCCACCAAAATAAGTGGTGTAGTTTTTCTCTCTTTTTTTCTTAATTAAAGGAAGAACTTCTAAGAATTTTTTTTCTGGTTTAAGGATTATTGCGGGATTTTATATACCTTCAAATCGAATGAGGTATCATGAATATCACTATTTGTTTGTAGATATATAAATTTACTAACTACTATTTCTTGCAATGAAACTTTGTCATACCCCGCTAATGCAGTCATTTCAATTGACAGTAACTTATTTCAGCATATTTTATCTCGTCATGCTATGTACTAATTGTCAGAGCACAGTGTCGAATTTCGTCGTACATCTCGACGAAGTCAGGGAAAATTAATCTCTGAAAGTGAATCCAACAAAAATGATTTGAGTTAATTTGTGTTTCCCAGGCCTTGAAACTAGTGGACTCTGAAGAACATAGAAAAGTCTGAATAGACCAGCATATCACTTATCTAAAGATCTTGCATCTTTTTCTCGCTGCTACTCCGAGGCTGCCTCCAGCACAGCACCACAAACCATGAACTGATGAACAGTCTTTCCAAAAGTATCAACCATTCTAACAATCCTTTCTAGAAGTGGAAAAATTCCAAAAATGAAAATCCTACTTGGTACCGCAGATGTTACCCAGATCTCCCACTGTTGTGGGGTATGGGACTTCACAGCAAATTATTGGGTCATTTTTATTATTAAAAAGTTGGAAATAACGAGTTAAGATTGGCTTTTTCTATCATTTCCCCCACTAACAGCACATAGACATAAAACGCAAACTTTAATCACAATTATTCAGACCACACTATCTATGACAGCAGCTAAAGTGGCAGCTTAATAAACTAACCCAAAACCAGTAAGAGACAACAACATGGCAGCAACTTGTGTTGGGAAAGACAAGAGCAGACGGGCAATAGTATCATGAAATCCGCCAATCAGCCATGGATTCAGAACTAATAGCTTATCACTTATTAATGCCCTTATCTATTCTGCATTATCCTACTGTCTCAGGAATGCCTCTACTGTCTCAGGAATGCCTATGTTGTTAATTTAAAACCAGACTCTTGCCGGCAGCAGCCGCAATAGAAGTGATGTTTTCCTGCTCCCTTGTCTTCTTTTCAAGTATGAAGTACAGAAAAATATATATATTGAGATTCTTTTTTTTTTAGAATTGAGATCAGCCAGTGGTGAGTAGGTGACACCACAGGAATACTGAATTCAGAAGAACAGCACACAAGAATTGGATTTAGAAAATAACCTGACAAAACTTACTACTGACGAATGGCTAGATCAAACTTCTAAAAGTAGCTCGATAATATTAATTTACTAAAAAAAATTGCTGCTCCTATATTGCTGGAGAACGCACAGGTCAGATTGAAACATCAAAACAAGCATCACGCTTCCACAGCGGAATTTGCCAATCGTCGCGAAAGGGCGCTTTATTCAATAAAAGAAAAAGGAAACTAAACCTGAGGACAGGATTCCAGGTCTTTCTGAAATCAGAATCAAGAACATAGAAAACGGTGACTAGACTAATACCCGATCACAACACTGTAGGGGACCCTCCTTTTTACAAAAGAATGTCTCATGTGCATACAGTACTAGTCCCATAATCAGTAGCTAGTACACAAATTTTCAACATTAGTAGCACATACATACACAATATTATACATATGATAATGGTAGTTAATTATACAATAAAGTTTTACAAGATGAAATATATTACTGCGGAAATTCAAAAAGTCTTGTAGTATACCTATCAACCCTCAGGAAACTGACAAGGTATAAATCCTAGAAAAACTTGTCAATATATTCCTCGTAACTTGCGGTAAAGTGTGCATCATCTGGAACCTCGCATTTTTCATTCACTAAACCAACAAATTAAGCAAGGTTGAGTCCTTCCGTACTCAGCAAGACTTATAGTATATCACAAATGCATATATATTAAATGCAGGCCATGACAATTGAAAGTCTTCTATGGTTATTTTGCATAAAGCAAAATTGAACATGAATATTAAGTAATACTTTGCAAACGGAATTTTATAAGAGCAAGTTTGACTGATATGTAAATAAATAAAAGTAGCATAATATATCACAACTCACAGTCCTCCATGATTGTGAATATCAAATCATCCATTGCCAATCCTTGGCATAAAATTTGAAATAAGAACTTTCCAACAAATATTTCTGAATCAATTATTTTGAAAATATCAAAACTTCTAACTAGTGTCAGTGCACTAAGTTTTCCATAACCGCAGGTATGGCTTTTTGAAAAGTTTTAAATTCTGTAGAGGTATACAACTTTACCCACAAGAAATGATCAACTCTTTTTGCAACATTATTAGCACACTTCCTTTAGTGTGCCGCAGAGAGATCATAACATAACTGTTACATTACATAGACATAACTTTGCACTAGCCTGGTGACGACAAACCCATACTATGGCGATAGAAGATATTTGTACAATCACTGTAGGACTAATGGTTAAACACCACATTGCCCACTTCTCCCAATAGTATGTCTTACACCATTGTATTGGTATGTGTTTCACCCACACCTCTGTGTAGACACCCCTACGAGCAATCCGTCTCAGAAAGCCCGTACTACTCCAACCTTCCAATGTGCAAAGTAAATCTAAGTAACTTAATAGGTTAAGGCTATCCCATACTAGCACTTGTGGTTGTACTGATAAGTCTTGGGTTATACAACATGTAGTTTGGTCCTTAATCCAACCTGGGCGATAAATCTCCCCCTATCTACATGCAAGTCACATGTATATCCGGCTATTGCAAATATTCGCCCGTGTCAAATCATAGTTTTGTTTTCCTTTTTACCAAAATATTAGCAACCTTTAAGTCATATCTAACCTTTTTAAATAATAAAGAACAATATGACCTGATCATTATATTGTCCATTACTAAGCACTACAAGAAACAGGGAAAAATTCGTGGGCCAAAAACCCACGAATTTAGGCCAAAACCCACGAATTTAATTTAAATTCGTGAGAAAACCGTCGAATTTAGTTCACGAATTTAACTCGACGAAATTAATCAATTAAATTCGTGGGTACCCACGAATTTAAGTTAAATTCGTGGGTTTCTGCCAAGCCCATGAATTTAATTGGGAATCTGAGTTAAATTCGTGGGTTTATTAAACCCACGAATTTAATCTTTTAAATTCGTGGGCAGAATAAACCCACGAATTTATCTGGAGCAGCCAGATAAATTCGTGGGTTTTGAATGGCTCACGAATTTATCGGTCATTTTTACAATATATATATATATATCCATATATATCCAAATGTATAATATATATAATATGCATCGCACTCAATACATATAACAACTAAAGAAGAAAAGAAAAGGAAAAAACAAAATTGAAACTAAAAATTGCTAAGGGAAGAATAAATACGAAGGATCATCTATTTTGTTCAAATCTGATCAGAAACACTAACACAAAAGAACAAACTCCACAATGAAGTTCAAGCGAACGAAGAATTAACAAACGAGACACCAAACCTATTACCTCTCAAATATGAAACCAACCTTTTAACTCTTCAAAACCGGCTTAAAACTAAGTCTCCGAAATGTACAAAATTTCGGCATGACCTCTCTAGTAATAGGACATCCACTTCAGCAGACAAAAAAACATTTGCAGTTATAATATATATATCAATCTCTCAAACCAGAAGGAGACATTCTAGCAGATCCTTAGATAATCCAATCACACATCCAACGGCAATTTGTAAACTACGCAATGACGTACAACACATTACAACCGCAATAGATACAATCCACATTCCATTACAATAAGTCCATCACAATAAGTCGATCACAATGTATCCATCACAACAAGTTATAAAGTACAACAGTAATACACCAATCGAGCTCACAATGGAATTCATGCCTCGGGGTTGTTGGAGTTGTGGGCGCTACCACCACCGTCGTATTGTTGAAGATGTCTTCTATGATGTCATCGTTAGTACGTCTTTGGAGGGCGTGACCTAGAAACCCGCAAGTTCAAGATTAACTTAGGTTGTGTTACAAGTAACATTATCTTTGATTCACATGAATATCAATATGAGAATATCAATAGTACTATTCAACCAAGACACAATATGAGAATATCAATATGACAGGTCAAGCTAAACAAGAATAGATATTATATATAAGAACTACACCTACGAGCTAGTCAAGATATGCTGTAATAATCATATGAACATCAATCTCATATTCAATGAAGCATCAAAGTAATACTCTCTAGTATTAACAGAAGTTAACCATCTAGTTCAAGGCCAAGATTACAACTAAAATTATTTAATTCAACTTCCAAAGACCCTAATTGCATCACTGAGTATTCAAAAGATAACAAACAGTGGAAATAGTTCAAAGAAGCAATTAAGAGTTTTGGTAGTCATTTTAAGAGTTCAATATACAAAGTAAAAATATAAAGCATTCTACAAGGATAAACAATCAGATTGTACATGGGCAAACAACACATTCTACAAGGATGCCATATAAAGCATTTAAAACATAAGTTTACAATTGAACAAGTTGTCTTAAGATAACTTTTCAATTCCAACAAGTTCCAAATCAAAAAAGTTATTGACAGAAAGAAAAAATCAAATAGCACGTAATGGGTTAATAATTTGGTAAACCATCACATATCTACAGAGCACCAGCAATGAACTTTCATAAGCACACAAGTAAACCTTTTCAAGTATGAACATTGAGATGATTTGTGCAAGGTTTAAGAAAGAGTTGCCTAAATGTCCTAAAATCGACTAAGTTATGCATTTCAACTGAAATTATCACTATTGCAACAAATTACTCAGATTGATATATAATAAAAGAATGAACTAAATTTCCTACGGAAGCATATGTCCATCCGCTGCACATCGACTAAATTGCAACTAATGTTCCTAAATTTGAGCAAGAGAAAGGAAGGGAGGGGGCAGGTAGCTCACCAAGTCATCAAACTCCACAACAAAGTTCAAGCGAACGAAGAATTAACAAACGAGACACCAAACCTATTACCTCTACTAAAAGACCGAAACCAACCTTTTAACTCTTTAAAATCGGCTTAAAACTAAGTCATTGAAATGTACAAAATTTCGACATGACCTCTCTAGTAAATAGGACATCCACTCAGCAGACAAAAAAACATTTGCAGTTATAATATATATATCAATCTCTCATACCAGAAGGAGACATTCTAGTAGATCCTTAGATAATCAATCACACATCCAAAACGGCAATTTGTAAACTACGTACGCAATGACCAGCACCACCGCCGGCGCTGTTGAAGATGTCTTCTATGATATCATCGTTAGTACGTGCTGGAGGGCGTGACCCAGAAACCTGTAAGTTCAAGAATTGACAAACTTAGCTCGTGTCGCAAACTTAGAATGTTTTCGACATCCATACCTGTGGTGTCGTTTGAGGTGGCTACAGGGCCCACGGGTTGAAGTACATAGGCATTCCTTGGCTTGGCATAGGTGGTGGGTACATGTAGAACGGGTTTGGAGGCTGGGAGCCCTGTATGGCATAGACAGGTACATTATGCCACATATAAATTATTCATTCAAATTTTGAATAACGAATTGAACCGATCCGTCTTTACCTGTGGTGCCTCTCCTGCAGAAGGTGGCTGCATCTGTGGAGTGAACATGTAGAAAGGAGGAGGCTGGGAGCTCTGTGGATCATAGTTTGTGATATAAAGTATACATAATATAGTTTTATGAAAATAAAGAATGCATGAGAATATCATATAACCTGAGGTGCATCTCCTAGGGGTGGTGCCTGCATCCCAGTAGGGTTTATGAAGGACGCCGGGGGGAGGCTGAGCACCCTGTGATGCTTCTCCTTGTGGTGGTGGCTGCATGTGCGGAGAAAACATGTAGAAGGGAGATGGCTGGGAGCCCTATGACATAATAGTCAAGTTTGTGAATTCGTGATTTTACGAGCTAAGTGAATTAGAGAGTAATGAACTCAAGTATCTTTACCTGCGAAACAGGAGGGCAAAACACTGGCACGTTAGGTCCAAGAGATTGTGACGATTCTTTGCATATAGATTGTTTGTTAGATTTTAATCACAAATGTACAATTGAGCGTTTTGTTCAAAGTTGAGATTGTACCTGCAGATACATTTTCATGTATTCTGAGTCTTCTCGGCTTCTGCGAGCTTCCTCTCGTGCTTGACGAGACTCTTCTCACGATTGACGAGCCTCCTCTCGATCTTCACGAGCCTCCTCGTGCGCTTGTGCTTCCCGTGCGGACCTCGACGATCGAGCACTCCCCTGTGAGGAAACCGAGCCTCGTGGAGGACGATCGCAGTCCACAACTCCATCCCCCATGGCCCACCTACAAACGATATATACTGAAATGTGACCATGCAACATTTTTTTCCTTAGTAGAGCGAAAACAAATAAAATCAGTTTTATTAACGAACCTCCCATGCTTTAGGCCCCCTCCAGCGTGGTACAACGCTTCCACATCGACCGGCGCGGCCCTCCAATCAACCTCCGGCCCATGACGTTGTGTCATTTGTTCTGCATATGATGCCTGCAAAACAGCATTTTGGTGCTCCTGGATGTAAATTTGCACAAAACATATTGTGTCATTTATACTTACCATCCTCTCACTAGCCCCGTCGTCGCACAACACATCCGGTTCTGTGGATCCTCGCCTTGGTGCCCCCGGATGTAAACTTCCACAAAAGTGGGAGTACTCCCACTTTCAGCCTCCTACGATGCAAAGTTATAAACATAGTGACAAATTCACTAACAATTATAATACCGATACTTACCATGCGTTGCTCTAGGCCAATGTGTCCGTCTGCGCCGTACTTGTGCTTCCCCAATCTACTTCTTCTGTTCCCTCGATTTCTATTTGATTTTTCTTGAAAATCCTCTAACCCCAGTACCGGCACATCCACCTCCAAGCCTCCATGTCCTTCATTATCCAATCGACCGAGCTCTGGAGATACTCTTGTTCATCGGTGTATCCTCCTCGCCTCTGGTCCTCTTCTCATGTTCACCTTCTTCACCCTCTTGTAAAATTGATGATGACTTGAATCAGTGCATTCTTTGAACGAATCTCAGACAACCTTTTGTGCCGCTGTTGAAGACGCTTTTGGCCTTCTTCAAAGCGTTGTAATCGTCTTCGTTCTCAAGCCGAACCTCTCCCGCATATAATCACACCTTTGTCAAATTGTACTTACATTTAAAGCAATACTCAAATAGAGTAAATACATAACGCAAACTCACCCAGAAGCCAGCCCACACTGCGCCCTGGCATGTTTGGTTGTCTTCGCCTCCTTCCACGTTCTCCTTCAACGCCCAGTGCTTCCAGTTGTGGGCCGCGAATCTATCCCCGCCTGACTCAACCATGCCAGGGTAGTAGTACCGGCCAAGGGCTCCCAGCACGGCGTTAACCTTTGTAATGTGGCCCGTCCCAGTCCAACCCGGCTCTTTCCAGTGCCTACAACAAAATACAAGACAAAGATGCATCAAAACACTAAGTTGTCACTTAGCTAATGCTAAAAGAAAAGACATGAAAGATATAACTGTTACCTGCTCCCGTGTACCTCTATCAACCTCCTATCGGCCGGGTTGCATCTTGGACGAACTGAGACGGTTTTACGAAACCTGAAATGCAAATAATTAGTTCATAGACATTAAAATGTAAATATGGAGATTAAATGATAATCCAATACTACACATATACCTGATGGTACCCGAAGAAGACCCGCCCTCTTCAACCGGCTCTAAGGTCGCCTCCAACTCTGCATCTGCCGCTGCCTCGGCCTCGGCGTCTGCATCTGTATCTGTCGTCCCACCGCCACCACCCCCAACGACCTCCTCGTCGTCCGCCTCGCCCATGTCCTCATGCTCACATCCCAACTGCCCCTCCTCCGCAACCCCTACATGCCCCTCGTCCTCGTGTGGCTGCTCCCCCGCCTGTTCTCTTTGCCTGCTCATCGAAGCACCTCTGGAGCTACTCCTGCCGCTGTCTAATCTGCGTCGCCCCAGTAAATATGGCGCTGCCGACCGTCGAGTCCTGACCATCAGAACCCTTGCTCCTCGACCTTCTGGAGGACGACCCGCTGAACTTGCCTTTAAGCTTGTCAACCTGATGCCTGAACATACTCATCTGTTCAAATTTGACAAGAGTTAGTATACAGGTTTACAAATAATTTTCAATAACTTGCAAAAATGAATGAGACAACTATAACATGTAAAAAATGAAGGAGACAACAATGACTATTAGAAATGAACGAGGCAACAATAATCTTACAAAATATACATATCAAAAGTCGTCGGCGTCGGAATCGCTTGCGACTCGTATTTCATTGAGGCGTGCTTGAAGGCGTGCAATCCTTCTCGACTTTTTAGGGCGTTTCCGTGATGGGCCAGGTTCATCTGTTATTACGTCTGTGGCATCGGTAGGTAATTGATCGAGTCCTGCCCCGTCGGAGACAAGGAAAGAATCCCCCATATCTTCTTCTTGATATACATCACCCACATCATCCTCTACGTTACTTGCCACATACGAAACATCCCCAGGAGGATATACTTCAGGGTTAACTTTAAATACAACCCACCAAGCCTTCAAGCTACGGTGAGGATAGCTCAGGTAGTACACCTGCTCAACCTGATGTGCAAGCACAATGTTATTGATGTGGCCCTGAAGCCGCGAACTGTGCTTCACCTCCACCATCCCAAAGTCATCGACACGTGTCTTTGCTGTGTGGATCGAACCAATGGCAATAAAAAAACACAACCTTCAGTTCTTTGGCACCCCCAAAGGTATACTCAATTATGTTTTGTACAACACCGTAGTAGTATAATATATCACCGCTGGAATCGGATGACGTTGTGACTACTCCGCTGTTTGAAGTAGCCGCAAGTGGACGACTAGCTTCTAATTTCACTGTTCGAAAATGGAACCCGTTCACATCACAGCGACTATAGCTCCTTGCCGTCACATCACCATGTGAGAGCTGTCGGAGATCCTCAGGGACGGAGGCATCACGCATACACTATATAGCAACATGCATCACTGTTAGTCTAATATTAAGTTACTACAACAATTCATTTTAGAAAAATGAATAAATAGTCAAATTACATGCTAACGAAACCATTGCACGAAGCTTGGGCCGCCTTTCAACCCATCACGACGTAGGTTATCCAATTGCTTAGTTGTGGGTTGTCGAGTTGACTTCCAATTTTCTTTGTCAAATACTCTACGTCATTTATTCTCCGGTTAAAAAGGACACTACACTAAAATGTTGAAAACATAATTCAGAAAGTCACTTACTCAAAATATTTTTCAACTTCTACCATGTTAGTGAACATGTAAAGCATGGCCAGGTTCCACTCCTCATACTCAACATGGTGTGCGATGTATGCGACCCAACAAAGTTGACCCTTGCATTGAAAAAGCTTAAGTTCGCTCAACGGTTCTTCTTCCGTGGCACTGCACCGATTCTTAGGGGCATTCACGTTGTGCTTGAGTGCGAAATACTTTGTTGAGAAGTTTGTGATCTCTTTACTTGCATAAGCCTCTGCGATACACCCTCTACCCTTGCCTTGTTGCGCCTTTGTAGCTCTAAGCTTTTTCAACTCCCTTTCCGACTATACATCCATCCGAACTACGCGGGACCTCCAACCTTCGCTTCCCAAGGTAGATGCACCAAAGCAAATGTTGCATCACATTCATAAAACCAGTGGGAAAGTTTTTCCAACTTGCATACAAGCAATGGAATTCCCTTCGTAAACGCATCAACGTCTTGAGATTTCCTTAGCGCATATCCGCCTATAGAAGTAATCGAGCTCGGCTAACATCCTCCACAACTCATTATCAAAATAGCCACGAAACATTACCGGAACAAGTCTTTCCATGATAATATGGTAATCATGACTCTTTAGCCTGTTTAGCTTACCGGTGCTGACATTCACGGCCCGTTTATGTTAGATGCATAGCGATCAGAAACTTTAGAGTTTTCAACCACCTCAAAATCTGTTTACGGTCTTACGGCTTCACACGATGGAGCTCGTGGTGGCTCTCATTTCCATTTAAACCAACTTTAACCTCGAGCCACGGCCTAGCACAATGATCACCCATGTCTTTCCTAGCACTCACGTTATCCTTTGTTTTGTCGGTTACATCAAACACCATGCTGATGATGCTTTCTGCCACATTGCGCTCTTGGTGCATCAAATCTATATTATGCGGCAGAATCAAAGCTTTCGCGTAAAGCAGCTCCCAAAGAAAAGAAATATGAGTCGGTTGTGCTCCTTTCCATAGCGATGAAACCCACTTAGTAGATCGTACAAGCCGACTATACCATTCAGCTATCTCCTCTCCCGTGAGTCGCCTCGCGCCTTTTTAACTTTCTCATCCTTTTGAAATGCTTTGGCGTCGTTCCTAAAAGGGTGCCTCACGGAAGCCATCGTCGATGGCAATCGAAGAATGTGATCTTTTACCGTGCGTGAGCTGAATGCATCAGTCGACCATACAAATTGGACAACACAGCGACCATGAACACACCACCGCCCAAATGCCATATGCCAACAAATCATGGACCGACCACAGGTATGCGGTTCGTAAGGTAAATTCTCTACCACCAACGCTGTCGTATGCCTTTTCCCCTCGCCACAACTTCTTCAGCTCATCAATTAAGGGCCGCATGAACACATTGAGATCCTTCCCTGAATGCTTAGGACCTGGAATGACAAGAGCAAGGAATATGAACCCCTCTTTCAAGCAAATCTCAGGTGGAAGATTGTATGGCATGATGAAGACCGGCCAACAAGAGTAGGGGCTAGCGCTTGTGCTGAAAGGTGTGAAACCGTCCGTGAACAAACCAAGACGGACACTCCTAGGGTCGCTTGCAAATGCAGGATCAAATCGGTCCAATGCCTGCCATGCCTCGCCATCAGACGGATGCACCATCATATCCGGGTCTTGGTCCTCACGTCTACCTTCTTTGTGCCACCGCATATGTTTCGCTGTTTCTTTTGACATGTATAGCCATTTAAGCCTATCCGTGATCGGCATGTACCGAAGCTGTTTAGTCGCGACCTTTGTAGTCACTGATACCCCTTCCTCATCTACCACCTCAACGAATCTACACTTACCACAATGCATACAATGGGTATCCTTGTCATGATCCTTCCAAAACATCATGCAATTATTCTCGCACACATCAATCTTCTGGTAATTCATCCCGAGGCCGGCCATCAACTTTTTCGATTGGTACAAATCCTTTGGCATCTTGTGGTTAGGCGGAAGGACATCATTCATTAGTTCAAGCAAAGCGTTGAAGCATTTGTTCGAAAAGTTGAACTTCGACTTCATCGACATAAGCCGTGTAACCGCCTGCAGGACGGTCACATTGGTCAAGTCATGCAGCTTCTCGTCCGAGGCGTCAAGTAGCCTATAGAATTCCTTAACCTCCTCCGGCTGTGGCCCCTCCCCGGAGTTAAATTCAGTCCCCCTGCCAAGATCATCCAGCATCTCTTCCATCCGGTCATGATCCTCCCCATGGTCCAGCATCTCTTCCATCTCAATGGCCTGCCCTGCGGCCTCTCCATGACGGTGCCACACCAAATAGTTAGGCATGAACCCGTTTTTGCAAATGTGATACTGCACTATATCCTTGTTGTAGTAGCTATTATTCTCGCAGAGGGTACACGAGCAATACACATATTCAGCTCCTCCAGCGAATGCTTGCTTCAAGAAAGCATCCGTGATCTGCCCCCATTCCCTTGAGTGCCCCCCATCACTCCTCCATCCGTCATACATCGCCTTCGATCGTCACCCATTATCAAAGCTAAACAAATGAAACGATGTCAACGTACGACCGTGGCTTAGGTGACAAAGACAACCCTATTAGGAAACATGTGTTCTAAACCCACCCAAGAATGGAGGCTATTGCATGCGACCTGTGACATGCGCTATGAACCGAACGAAATTTCGGCAGCATAACCCCGCTGTTCTCCAAACGCACGCCTGATGCTGGTGCGTCGGAGAACAACAGGGTTATGCGGCCGAAATCACGTTCGGATCGCTCGCACATCACAGGCCCTATGCAACAACCAACATTCTTGGGCTGTCCAAAATACGCTGAACAATTCCGGAACCGCGCACCTCACAAGCAAATGTGAGATGCGCCGTTCCCGAACGGGTGACGCCTAGGCTCTCTACTGTTCGACACAAACCCTAAACTCTAACGTTATATACAACGGCAGCGAGAAAATAAAAAAATATATATCATATGCAGCGAATATAAAATAAGACGAAATAACTTTAAACGAATATAAAAAGATGAAATATACCTTCTCCAACGCCGGTGGGGGTGTCGCGGAGGGTCGGGGTGGGCGGGGTGGCGCCAGCGACGGCGAAGCGGCGCCGGCGATGGTCGGCGGTGGCGCGGCGCTTGAGCGGCAAAGGCGGGGTGGGGGCGCTGGCGGTCGGGCGAAGCGGCGCGAAAGCAGCGGCGGCCGGGCGGCGGTGCAGAGGGACAGCGTCATGGCGAAGCGAAGCGCGGCGGCGGCGGGCGGCAATGCTGTGGTGGCCGGCGGCGAAGCGGGCGGCGGGCGGCGGCGGCGGCGAGGGCGTCTCGGCGATCGAGTGGGCGGCAGCGTGGCGATGGCGGGCAATGGCGCATGTGAGGGCGGCGGGCGGCAACACGGGGCGGCCGGCCGGGCGGGGGCGGCGAAGCGCCGAAGCGGCGCGCGGCGCGCTGGCCGGAGGGTGGCGGCGGCGGGCGCTGTGGCCGGCCGGGCAGGAGGCAGCGCGGCGGCGGCGAAGCGGCGGCGTGGCCGGGAGGGCGCACGGCGCAGCGAAGCGGTGCGGCGGCAGCCTTGCGCAGCGCGCGGCGGCGCGGGCTCAGAGCGCGACGGGCGTGAGGGGACGGCGGGCAAGCGTGGCGGCGCCGTATGGGCGGGCGCGGCGGTGCGGCGAAGGGGTGCGCGTAGTGCGCGCGGCGCGGTCGGGAGAGGGCGTAAGAGCGCGTGCGTGGGCGATGGGCTTTTCCTACTCGACTTAAATTCGTGGGGTTTGGTGGCCCACGAATTTAAATTCGTAAATTAATGGGTACGTTCTGGCCCACGAATTTAAATGCGTAAATTCGTGGGTAAGTTCTGGCCCACGAATTTAAATGAATAAATACGTACGTATATTGTGGCCCACGAATTTAAATAAATAAATTCGTGGGTATTATTGTGTCCTACAAATTTAAATAAATAAATTCGTGGGTGTTATTGTGGCCCACGAATTTAATTAAAAACGTGGGTTTTATAGAAACCGACGAATTTAAATACATAAATTCGTGGGTTTTTTTTTGCCTACGAATTTAGAAAAACCCACGAATTTTTTCCTGTTTCTTGTAGTGAAGGCATGGCTAAGCATGATCATTATGTAATAGCATATACCCATGTTGATATTATGTATTGTCTAACCTTATCCTAGGGTTATCAAGGTTGAAAATTTAATATTTATTAAGGAAGCTCCATGAGATAAGGTTATAGCTACCATCACCACAATATAGCCAATTTAAAAAAAATACGCGCATTTATAATAGCTTTTAAAAACAACATAAATTAATTGAAATAGTAGGTTCAACATGATCAAAGGGGGTTCTTGCCTTGTTCAGTGAATTCTTGTACTGACTTGGGGTCGAGGTCAACAGGGCCGATTCAGGTATGTCGGTATTTACACATAATTCGATATAAAGCAATAAAAATAAGAGGAAAAAAGAAGTCAAATAATACCAAATTCAAAAATTAATAAAAATATAAGGTTCTAGTGGTATAAATATTTTAAATGTTGATTTTCTCATTATTTACCCTATTTGTTTAATTCTTTTTGTTTTCTTTTAATAAAGTAGGGTTTTTTATTAGGGTTATGTGTAAAACATGTCGAAGCACAACCATTTGTGAATAATCAGATGGACTTGTCCTTAGGAGTGTTTTGAAATTGGTTTTACATGTTTTTAATATGTATTTATGGAAATAGTTTATATTTGCATCCTTTTATGCATTAATAGTGAATTCATCTATGCACTTAATTCAAACTAAGTCAAATATTAAATATTTTTACAAATCTGAGGTTATTGTCACTGCAATGATTTTTATAAATTTATTTTATCATATTTTTTAAATTAAATATTATATCTACTATTGTTTGAATTTTTAATGCATTGAAAAGTAACCTTTTTACAAACTTATTTCAAATTATGTCCAAATATAAATATTTTTGCAGAAATAGAATTTTTAAGGTACTATAAAGTTTTAGAAATTTATTTTACCATTTTAGGAGTTATGGATTAAAAATTTAATATAGTGGCCATATTAGGTTAATTCGAATTTTAAATTCAAATATTTTGAAAAGGGATCAAAAATTAAATATTTTTGTATATTATAAAATCTTAAGATTTTATATAATTTTAAAATTTATTTAACTGGATTTGGACCTAGGATGCAAAAGTTATTGAAGTTTGAATCCTTATGGTTTGGAAAATCCTAAGAAAATGAAAAATATGTCTTGTAAATAACGAAAGTGCCTTTTAGCTTTTTGGGCTTTTGCCGCTTTATACACTAGTGACTGACAGCATGGCCCAACAGGTTAGTGTGTCGGTTCGGCTATGAGGGGCGTCACTGACAAATCAAGCCTGCAACTTAGTGACTCAAGGTAGGGCTGGGCTCAGGGGAAGCTCGCCGGTGATGCTCCGGCGACGGTTTTCTTAGGACAACGGTATGGTGAGCTAGAGAGGACCCTAGCGATGCTAGTGGTTGGTTCTTTGGTGGCCGACGATCATCGGAGTTGGGTCGGCGACGGTGGCAAGCGGCAAAGATGGCTGCGGTTAGCTGGAGGCAATTAAGAAGATGATTGAGCCCGGAATAATGGGTGGGTGAGAATCAGTAGGCTACAAGGAGTCCATTTTACCTATCGATTGCAGTGAAGAATGGCTGGGTTGGGTTACCACCGAGTGCTGGCCATGAGGAAGAAGGTGCTAGGGGCAGCGGCGATTCAACTAGTCCGAGCTACAAAACAAGATGGCGTCGGGTTTAGGGACTTCCAAGGATGCTACTAGCCGAATTGATTGGCATATTACTCACCGAATAGCTCAATTGAGCTTTTGACTCGACTTCAGCTTTTGGTGGCAATGGCAGAATTGGGTGAAAATCCTAGATGAGGTTTGGTCTGTGGAGCTCCAAAGGAGTGTGGGGGTCTCATGTGCGTGTTTGGCCAGCATTTATAGGCGGGGAAGGTGGTGGCCACAGGGTGTGATCGTGAGCCCAATTGCAGCCAAAGAAGAGGACAGAGCTGCGCGGGATTTTCGGAGTGACATGGTAGCGCATAGCATGGAAAATAGCTGCTGCGGCAGGGTATGGCATGATCTTGGCCATATACAGCGTGGTTTGGGTCGGTACCATAACCTCGTGCTTGCCGTGGCAGTGTTTCCACTGGAGTTTTTCTTGTCACGGAAAGCTTTGGGCAAAAGCAGTGCAACACCGGGTTGAAGAGGGGGCAGGGTGTCCAGGGCAAAACTACCAAGTGGGCCAGGGAACAAGGCATATCCCACTTGATAGAGAGATCAAAAAGAGATCACTGGAATTTTCTAGGTGGGCACATCTGGTCTCAAATTTAATTGAGCTTTCAAACTTGGTCTAAGAATTTTGGAACTTTGATTTTATACTCTTGAGGCAATTCTTATCCT
The DNA here is from genome assembly GCA_036346275.1 of Otatea glauca. Taxonomy (NCBI): domain Eukaryota; kingdom Viridiplantae; phylum Streptophyta; class Magnoliopsida; order Poales; family Poaceae; genus Otatea; species Otatea glauca. The sequence goes on from CM070725.1 coordinate 33,338,465, forward strand.
ATAATAAAAATTTCAAATAATTATCTTATCTATGTAATTTTATAAAATTTTGACAAGGCCACTGTTTTAATTACATGTTTAGTGATTTTTATTTTTTGAGGTATCAATTTAGGTTAAATTAATTTAAAAAACTTCTATGTGATTATATGGGTTTAAAGATGTCATAATAAATGTTTCAGATGATTGTTGAATATGGGTATTTTTATAAAATTCTGACAATGTTATGTTAGCTTATTTATATTTTCTGTTTTTGATTTTCCATAAGCACCAAAAAAAGTTTAATATTTATGAAACTTTTTATGTATGTTATTTTTATTCTGTAGATGAGTTGATAAAATTATTAAAAGATGATCATGTTCGTACAATTTTAATTAAATCTGACAGTGTCACTATTATTAGTCTTGAAATACAGTATTTGATTTTCTTAATGCATTTAATGCTTTCACATTTCCCTGAAACTTTATGGTAACATTTTGGAGGTGGTTTAGGATTTAAATAAATTTTCTCCATATTTTAGCTATATAGGATTTTGAATTTCAAAGATTGGAAAATAGAGATTCAATCAATGAAAATGGTTTTTCTTAAAGACAAAAATTCAAGAAAAGCAGGGAAAAGAGGGAAATTCAGAATAAAATCATAATTAAAATTTTATTTTATATTTTTTTATTTTTGCATTTTTTCGGAATGTTACAAACACACTAGTAATCCATCCACACCCACCCCACCATGGCACTGCAAAACTCACCAAACATAAACCAACAAGCAGAGTTCAAACAGGATGGTTCTAATTCGAGCTTGTTTTGATGTTGTTGATCGGATGAGATGACTTGAACATGAACAGCTTCTGCTAGCTGGCCGTTCATAAAATGGAAGCAAACTTGCGCTACCGCTTCAATCGCCATTCAAGGGCCTTGTGCCCAAGGATTAAAATCTCGCCGAAATTTCACGAGATCTCGGTTTTCAGATATGGACCATTTTTGAAATGCCGGCCGGATTAAAAAATTCAAAACATTTTAAATTGCTACAGTAATCTCGAAAATCTCGGCGAGATTTCGCCAAATCTCACAAAGATCTCGTGTTTTTTACTAGTTTTTGACCTTTTTTTTGACCGGATTTGGTCCAATAACCCTTAAGAAAGTCATCTCCTATGAAAATTTATTGAAAAAACAAAATTTTGAGACATTTTTTAAAAACTGCAGAAACACAGTCAGATTTTTATAAAATTATACATGCTCTATCATGATGTAACAAATTTATGGTACCATCCTAATAATGTAGGATCATACATAAAGATTTTCAAAATAATTTATCTTCATTTGTTATCTTTAAAAAATAAAAAAAAGTATGAACATAATTGGGACAGTAACCTAGTTAGAATTTTATAAATTTTCTCGAGTGTGATCATGATCCAAAAATTTTATGAGCTCTTAAATATTTCCTAAGTAACATTATAAAAAATTTCAAAAAATTTAAACTTTTTTTGTTTGCTCAATCAAATCTATGCATGCATTGAACTTCATTTGTTATATTTCAAAAAATAAAATGGTATAGTGCACTTGTATGAATTTTTTAAATTCACTAGTGTGTGATCATGAATCAAAATTTTTATGAGATCTTAAGAATTTCCTAAGAACCCTTCTATAAAATTTTAAAAAAATATAAACCTTTTTTTGTTGCTAAAGCAAATCTATGTATTGATCATCAGGCTTTATCAAGACGTAGCACTGTCAGAACATTTGGAACTTCTTGAAGCTTGATCATCGTATGAAAATTTTATAGATACAGTAATGATACTTCAGTACCATCCAATTTTTTTAAAAAAAATTTCTAATGTGGTTTGTACTATTTTTTATTTGGTTGAAATTTGCTGGTTAGGCTTTTATCAGGACAGTAGCATTGTCCGAATTTTAAAAAAATAATTATGTTTTATTATCATCTGAAAGTTTTATGGGAACATTAGTGATTCATTATAAACATGAAAAAAATTAAAAATTTTATAACATGGTTTGTTTCATTTTTCATTCATTTCAAACTTGTCGGTCAGCGTTTTATCAGGATAGTAGCAATGTTTGAATTTTCAAAACACTTTCAGGTTTTATAATCATCTGAAAGTTTTATGGGAACATAAATGATGTGTCATTAACCTCTACCAAAAATTTCAGAACATTTTGACATCGTTTGAGCCAATTGTCGCCCGGTGCAATTTGGCCGAGATCTCGGCAAAACTGGCCGAAATTTCGGTTTTCTCGCTAGAAAAAAAATCTGGATTTGAATTTTTGTTTTTGTATTTCGTCTGAGATTTGTCCAAAATTTTGAGATCTCAGCGAGAGTTTGCTCTCCGGCTAGCTTCGAGATGTCGAGCGAAAACAACATTTCAAACCCTACTTGTGCCACTGAAGGTGCCCAGCTAGTAGTGGTCTCAAGCCATGCAATGCTTACTGGACATGGTGGTGCGGAGAAGATACGATCTAAATTAATCTGTCGATTATTGGTTCAGATCAACGGATCATGTCAGAGTTTATCTTTGCATGATCCTTATCGCTTGGTCTCATACAGCATATCTTTATCGCTGCTAGTCAATAAGATACCATCCACATAAAGTACTAAGATAGTAAATTTGCTCTCCTTAGTTTTAATGTATATGCAATTGTCCACTTCATTTTCTTTGAAACCAAAATTTCTTATGGTCTCAGCCAACTTAAGGTACCACTGTCTAGACGCTTGTTTTAGTCCATAGATGGATTTCTTAAGTCGACATCCCATATGTTCCTTGCCTTCCACGATAAAACCTTCCGGTTGAGTCATGTAAACATTCTCATGCAAGTCACCATTAAGGAATATAGTTTTAACATCCATCTGATGTAGCTCTAAATCATAATGAGCAACAAACGCCATAACATTTCTTAGTGAATCTTCTTTTGAGACGGAAGAAAAAGTATCAACATAATCAATCCACTCTCTTTGTGTAAACCCTTTTGCTACAAGCCTTACTTTGAACCTTTCGACATTTCCCTTAGAGTCATGCTTAGTTTTGTAGACCCATCTATAGCCTATTTATTGTTTTGACTCCATCAGGAATTTCTAACAGATCCCAGATATCATTAATGCTCATAGATTTTATTTCATCCTGCATGACCTCAAGCCACTTGGGTGAATCCTTAGTCATCATGGCCTCCTTAAATGAGGTGGGATCGTCTACCTTCTCTGTCATTTACATCTTCATTCATGTATACGACATAGTCATTCGGGATGGCAGATCTCCTGTCCTACTGTGATCTCCTTAGTGGTTCATTAGTTATCACAGGGGGCTGTTGAGGCTCATCATTAGGTACTGTGCTGTTGATCCTAGAATCCTCAGGTGAGGGCTCAACTCCAGGATTCTCAGCTGGAGGTGTAACTATATGAGGTATGGGAAAAATAGTCTCTTGGGTTATCGGTAATGGTATATAAGTCCGAATCTCCTCAAGAAATATTTTCCTAGCCTCTGAGCTCCCATTGATTTCATCATTCTCTAAGAATACAGTATGTCGGGTTTCTACAAACTTAGCAATACGATCTGGACAATAAAATCGATACCCCTTAAATCTTTCAGGATATCCAATGAAATGACAACTTACTGTCTTACCAATTTCCCAATATGTGGATTAAAGACTTTAGCTTTAGTAGGACAACCCCACACACGTAAGTATCTTAAGCTCAGTTTCCTCCTAGTCCATAATTCATAAGGTGTATTAGACACTGATTTACTGGGGACCCGATTAAGTATATGTGTGGCTGTCTTTAATGCTTCAATCCACAACACAATTGGTAAACTGGAGTAACTCATCACGCTATGCACCATATCCGTATGGGTGCGGTTGCGTCTTTCAGCTACTCCATTTTGCTGAGGTTCACCAGGTGTTGAATATTGTGCTATTATACCATTTTCTAAAAGAAACTTAGCAAATGGACCAGGAATTTGTCCATAAGGAGTGTGTCTCCCACAATATTCTCCTCCACGATCTGATCTTACTACCTTAATCTTTAAATTATGCCAATTTTCTATTTCAGCCTTAAATATTTTAAACTTATCGAGTGACTCAGATCAATCACGAATGGGAAAAAAATAACCATAACAGGAGAAGTCATCAGTAAAAGTGATAAAGGAGTCATACCCATCCACTGATGTTACAGGAAAGGGCCTGCATATGTCAGTGTGGAGTAATTCTAAGATTCATGTGCTTCGTATGGCTCCTTTCTTGATTTGTTTTACATATTTCCCCTTAATATAATCAATACAGTGGTCTGAGTCAGAGAAGTCTAATGGATAGAGTATCTCTTCCCTAATGAGATGTTCCATTCTCCCCTTCCAAATGTGACCCAAACTATAGTGCCACAATTTCGATGAAGTCTCATCACCTAAACTTCTCTTTTGCTTATTGGTGGCATCGCACACATTCATTGACACAGGGAATTTAGAGAGAGAAAGCATATAGAGTTTGTCTCGTCGAGTTGCGAGACCAACATTATTAGAATTAGAACTTACAATGCACTTATTGTTCCCAAAGATACACAAATGAAACCATTATCATCTAATAGAGAAACTGAAATAAGGTTCCTCCTCATGGTAGGAACATAAACACCATTATTGAAATGAAGAGTGAAGCTACTATCTAATGCTAATGGTAGTGTGCCAACGGCTTTAACTTCAGCATCCTTTCCATTTGAGACTCTAAGACTTTGCTTCCCTTTCTTAGTGTCCTCATGGTAAGGAATCCCTGTAATGAATTAGTAATGTGCACAGTGGCACCATAATCAATCCACCAGGTATTAGGGGAAAATCAGCATAAAGGGTTTCATCAACAGAGGAAATTATATCGTTACCCTTCTTAGCGAGCAACTTAATGAAGCCTACACAATCCTTCTGAATGTGCCCACTGCTTTTGCAGAAGCGATAGATGGGCCATCAGAAGAAGTAGAGTTAGGTGCAGCAGGAGCCTTCTCCTTTGGCTTTGATTTGCTTGATTCAGCCTTGTGAGAGAAATGCACCTGCTTCTTAGACATAGAATCCCCTTGGAACTTTCTTTTGCCAGGACCAACATGGTAAACATGGTCCTTCCTCTCGGCCTTTATCCTCTCCTCCTCCTGGACACATATGGCGATCAACTCGTTCATAGTCCACTGTTCCTTCTGAGTGTTGTAGTTAATCTTAAAGGCATTATACTCAAAAGGGAGGGAGGTCATAATGAACTAGACCAAGAAGCCATCAGAAATGGCCATGTCCATGCCTTTGAACTTAGCAGCCATATCGGTCATCATCATGATATGTTCACGAACGCTATTGGAGCCATCATACTTAGTGGTGAACATTTTCATAATTAAGGTACTGACGTATACTTTTGAGGAGCCCTTGAATTGCTCCTCGACTGAGGCCAAATACTGATTAGCATTGTCAGATTCAGGGATTGCTCCCCTTATCCCAACATATATTGTGCTCTTTATGATCATCAGGGATATGTGGTTGGACCGCTCCCACTTCTCCGCTGTTAAGTCATAGTCTCGTTTTCTCAGCGAAACTCTGATCATCAGCGGCAGGAGCTACGGGAGCATCCTCACATAAGGAATAGTCCAGATCCATGACTCCAAGGACAATTAAAATTCTCTCTTTCCAAGAGAGAAAATCTGTTCCACTTAGCTGCTCAATGCCATTTAAGTAAGCGGCAACATTAGTGTTGTTCATGGTTGAATCAAAACAAAATATAATCAATAAATATTAGAGGAAATAAATGTCTTGCATGAAAATTAACCCTACATTGGTCTGATTAAGAACATGCTAATGATATGAAAATTAACAGTTCTAACTCGCATCACCGTTGGGCAGAAATGAAAAAGAACTAAATTATCTAATGGGTGACACATGGTAATAAACAATGTTGGTCAGTATATGATCATGGCCATGACATAATCCCAATTTTTAACATTAAATAACCTCTAATCAAAACTTCCCGTTGGTTCCATTTTAATTAGAGATAATGCTAAGAAATAATCAACATGTAAAATTAATTTCCATATTTATTAATTTGCCCAAAAAAATAATCACAAAATTAATCAGAATATTAATGCCTAGGAAGTAAAAAACAAACAATACTTATTAATGAAATTTTAAAGATAGAATGAAAACAAAAATTGAAAAGGACAAAAAACAATTTACCTTCAACTACAGAAGAGGCCCAAAATCAATTAGATTTCGGCACAAAGCAACACATGGCCTGGCGTCCCAACCGCGCAAGACGGCGGCCCAGCCGTGTGAGCCGATCCAGAAATGACCGTGGCCCAGCAGCGCTAGTGTGGCCCAGACCGATCCTGCAGCCCGCGCGCATGCGAATCACAGCCGTCGATTTGATCGAACAGATCATAAGGCACCAGGTCGGAGCAAAACCGCGCGATGGAGCGAAAACCCTAACAATTTCCTCTTCCCGCCACAGAAAAATCACAAATACGGTGATCAAGCGAGCAAAGAGGCACGCCAGTGAAGCGGCAGTGACGGCACGCGTGCACAGTGGACTAATGTCGTGCATGGCTTCGGTGAGGTGGAGCCTCAGGCCGCCACGCTCCCACGGCCGAAGCTTAGGCCTGCAAAGGAGACGATGGTGACGACGAGCAGATGCGACACGCTCGGAGTGACTAACGGCGACCATGGCAAGAACGGCGATGTCGACGACGACCGGGCGTGGTAAGCTCTAAAACCCCCTTAAAGCATTAGGGTTTCTTTGGATTTGGGATTTGGGGAAATTTTTATTACGGTTCAGAAATTGGGAACTAGGGTTTCAGATTTGGGATTTGGGTCTCAGATTGCTCTAAATCCCCTCCTTCTAAATGCTAAGCGAGAAAAACCCTAAATCAACCTTAACCGACGAAAACAAGATCTAAACCGGGCTTAAGGGATCATGCTTAGGCTAGGCGCTCTAATACCAAATGATAGAAATTTTAGGCTAAACTAATACCTAAACATCATTAGCTAGCTTAAATCATGGTCACAGAATAATAATAATACAGAACTTGAATCATTAGATACTAACCCGGTGAAGAAGAAGATGCCATCAAGTTTTCGGTCGGTTGGTGTAGAACGAAGTAGATGGGCACCGAGATCCTCTTAGTGCTGGTAGGGGCCTTCGGCAGCCTGAGCACTAGTTCTTAGATCGGATGGGTGTCACGAAGAAGCAAACTCAAGATTGATTCATACATCAACGAGTGCCGACCTTTCCCCTTTTTAATCTAGCGCTGGCTGACGGGACTGAAACCAAAACAGTTGTTGCGCTCCCGATCAAAGCGCGGTTAGTTGAGGTGGACCTAGCCCTAACAAATCTCCCATTCTGTTAACTTCAAAGCCAGAGATCACAACTAACAATTATGAGTTTGTATTCTTTACGCAACGATTTTTTTGAAGTACAAGATGTTGTGATTACATTATATACCCTTTTGGTTCAAACTTCATTAGTGACTTTTTCAATCCTTTCGCCCTGCAAATTAGAAAAGGTGAGAAATAGAATCAAATCCGACCGAACATGTTTTATTTTTAGCCCAAGGGCAAGACCTCTGCCAATTCACTAAAGAAGAAGGGAATTACAAACACCATCCCCTAAGGGTAGACAATGACAACAACATCACACCTAAGGGGCACTACTATATAAAAAGTCATCACAGACGATTCAAAAATGTCATTACAGACGGTTTTCTGAACCATCTGTAACCATGCGCCAGTGATAATAATGACACATCACAAACGGTTTCTGAACCGTTTGTGAAACACATATCATAGACCGTTCTTAGTATAAACCGTCTAAGATAATTGGATATCTGAAAGATCATGTGGAGGTCTACCCATGTTTGTGATGAGTATTTGACTAAATTTGAGCTTGGTATTCTCTGATTTGAGTTTGATTTGAATTTGATTTTCAATTTGAAGCAAGTTTAGCTCTGTCTATTTTTCCCAGTACTACCGACCATGGTAGAACGGTGCTACCAGCTGAGCGGTAGCACCGGACCCCAGAGCGATGCGAAAAAACCCGAGAGGGTGTTTTTAGTGGATCAGGCAAGTCGATGCTACCGGCCATGTCAGCCTGGTACTACCGGCTGAGCAGTAGCACTAGCTCAAATGGCTGGTGTGAAAATTCTAAAGAGCATCTTTCTGGTTTTGGGATGAAGGGTTGTGCTATCAGCTAGGGGGTGGTAGCACTGGCCCTGATGAGTGTGAATGATCTAAAAATTGTGATTTTGAGAGTTTAATTGCATATCTTTTTGGACATTGCTATGTGATGGGTATTCCTTATTTTTTATGGTTGCAGGACATCGGTGCTTGATCATGGTGAGGTGGAGGATGATCGGGACTAGGCGGGGAGCGTCGGAGGTCCAGACGATCGAGGATCGCCGGAAGATGATCAGAGACGGAGTCGATGCAAGTCTAGAAGACAAGGAAAGGTAAAGATGCTAGCTAGACGCTGCGTGGATCAACGAGGGTCGTCGGATCGCGGTCTAGTTGATAGGATAGTGAGTCTAGTTAGTGTGCTTTGAAAACCGTGCAAGAAAACCCGGTTTGTTTGGTGGGTTTTGGGTTAGCCCTTGCATGCATGTGAGAGTGGGTCAATCCTAGCCCTTGATGGAGTGCCCTAGGGTTGAGGGACTCATCCAAGGGTGGTAGGTGGCCCAAGAGTAGTATACATAGAGGGGGAGGGGTGGCCTTCCTCCTCTTGAAGGTTTTAGAGGTTTTGTGCTCTTTTGAACTTTGCTCACTTTGTTGTGAGGTTTTGTAAACCTCTCTTCTAGAAATGTAAATCATTTTCTCTTATGCTTGAATTTAATTTACACACTTAAATTCAGCATTTAAATTCCGCACTTAAATTCTTGCAATTTACATTCATGCAATTTTGATTTGCCTCTCCTCCTTCTACATGCTTTTGGATTTGCCTCCTTGTGGAATATAAGAACCCGGGTACCCTCATGACAAGCCCAAGAGGGAGGCCCAGAAGATACTCCCGCGTCGGGCCCATTGCAGGCGCAAGGGACATATCCTAAAGGAAGTTGAACTTATATTTAGATATGATAGATACGGTTGTAATCCGAGTCGTTAATAGGGTAGATAAAGATGTAAACTCTATCCTATTAACTGACTAGAATCTTGTAACCGATCGGAATCTCCAAACCGATCAGGACTCTGTAAGCCGCCCCACCCCCGCTATATAAGGGAGAGGGCGGGCAACAACATAGGGATCCGATCATCCAAGCATAGAGCAATCAAGCCATAGAGCGTAACACACCACATATTACTCGGAGCACATTACACTTTGAGCATCCTCAGATCCAAGAGATCCATATAATCCCAGCACACAGGATTAGGGTATTACCTCCACCGCTGAGGGCCTGAACCTGTATAAACCCTTGTCTTGTGTGACCTTCGAGTTTGAGATCGAGCGCCTACCCCATAAATTCATTGCCGACTACAAAAGTCGACACTCCTCTCCATTTAAAATACTTTTGCTTCTTGTGTCGAGGATGTTTATTGATGGATGAATCTTCTTCAGATCATATTCCAATCATCTAGACAATCCATGCATCTTTTCTTGCAAGAAATCAGTTTTGTGTTTTTGAGTGAATCATTCTTCAAGATCGTGTTTGCGAAGTTTTGGACTTGTGTTCTTACTTGCTGTGACATGTGGGAGGTCCTCCAAGGTCATCTTGATCATCAAAACCCCACGAGCAAGTATAAGGTCGAGTTCTTGAGTTTTGCTCAAACTTGGTGTGTTCTTCCTTCACGAGTAAAAAGGTCCGAACTTTGACATCAATCCTTGTGATTAAAGGTTGGAATGAGTTCCTAACATCCTTAGGAGTACATCTATAAAGTTTCGTGAGTTTTTGTCTAGCCGATCAAAAGATTCCTCAAAATTTGCTTTTGAGTCATGCTATTTTTAGACTTTGTTCTTGCTGCTGTTCTTGAGCCTAGTGCTAACGCCCATTGTGCGGTACTACCGGCCTTCGATGCTACCGGTCTTCCTACGGTAGCACCGCCCATACAGAGCATTTGCTTCTTCTCATTTACTCCCTTTTTGAGTATTCTCTTTGAGGGCTTGGGGGGATTGTTTTGTGTGTGGGAAAATTTTATTTGGGATCATTTACCCCCCCCTCTGATCGCCATCTCGGTCCTTCAATTGGTATCAGAGCCGGTTTTGCTCTTTCATAGATCTTGACCAGTCTCAAGAGCCGTGTCGATGGACAAGTATTCCACCAAGCCTTCCATTTTCTCAAGAGTTGATTTTCCATTGTGGAAGTCCCGGATGGAGTTGTACATCACTGCTCAGGGTTTCCTAATATGGCAAAAGGTAAAACTCTCGTATGAGGTTGTAAGGACCCGAATCAACTGATTCGAACCCACTGTGTTTACCGCACTAGTCCCAGGATCAACGCTAGTGCACACAACTCAACATTGGTACATATCACATCATACTCAACGATAATAGGATAATAGTTCATTCATGGATATATCTAAAGGTATGATCTTATGACCAACTTACATTATTAAGCCACGCAGGGCAAGACTGAAAATATAACTAATGATTAAGCAGCGGAAAATAGAAACGTAGATAGCTCATCAGTTCACCACAGGCAACCGACAAGGCTCGGACCCTAATGACTCGTGTCTTCCCGGACTTCATCTTCCAAAACAGGTGTAGATTCTTCAACTGTTGATTATTGTTGTTTGGCAAGGGTGAGTACTTAAGCACTCAACAAGTTGTGCACAGAATGCAATTCTATGTATCTATATGTAAGGCTTATTCCAATGGATAGGCTATCATGGCTATTTTGCAATAAGCAGCATTTATGAACAAATATAATAAATAGATTGTAAAGACTGTAAAACAAATAACAATAATAAATAACTTCAGTATTTCTCAAGTAAACCAAGTTTCCAATCCTAAGTCAAATTTCATCTCCCATATGACATTCCGCCATCCCAACCAAGTTGTCCAATTAATTAAGCTAACCCTTAACTGTAATTCCCGAGCATTGCTCAATACATGAAGCACGGCTATCCGAATAGTTTCACACTCTGCAGAGGTTATGCACTTTACCCACGTGATACAACCAAACACCACCAAGGCGAGTGATTATAACAAAGCCTTTACAATGCGCTGGCTTAACCCGATACTACCCGCTAAGGTTTCAACACTGGTGGGTCTGAAAACCATAACCAGGGCCCCCCTCTTGCGCCATGTGAATTACACCATAACTCGGGAACTCACACCGACCACGATAGTACCAAAGTTAAGACATTGCAAATTACTCAGCTAGGCTGGCCCATACCAGACATGTGGTTGCATGATTAACTCAGGTCAAAGGCTTGCAAGGTTAAGTCCTTAGAGTGATCAAGGCAAGACATCCACATACCCTCTGCCCATCGGGCCCACCTTGGCATACTCGCCCCTTGTCACTTGCCCCAATCTAAATTATTATCACCCAGTTGATTACCAAGCACCACGTGCCATCAACAATTCAACATCGTTGCGTGACATGACTCGCCACAACAACTCAATCTCATCGTGTGATCCCACATGACACACAAGTTCATAACATTGTTCCATATTCCATTAATCAAGATTAATTATCAATGATTCTGACACATGTGATGACGTGGCATGGCTAAGCAACTAATACGGACTAATCCTCCAATGTTGATTATAATTATTAACCAACTATATTTAACCAATCTAAGGTGACAATGGATCATGGCATACAATGACAAGGTAGGGTATAGATCAATCTGGTATATTAGCTAAACCCAATTTAAGTTGAAACAGTTGTATACTTGAAATATATGCAATAGAGGTAAATCAAACATAGCAATTTTATAAACATGGGTTCAACATGATCAAAGCACAACTTGCCTTGGAATAGGTCCTGATCTTGATCTGAAGCTTGCTCTTGAGTTGCTGGATCTTCCTCCGAAGCGTCGCACAATTCAACGTCTACGCGTACCGAAGAAGAAAAGCAAATAAATGCCAAAACAGAGAGCAATCGAACTCCAAAAATCAAATAAAATTCATCATTAAATAGATCTCAATTTTACAAATTTTTAGAAATTTGAATCACTCAAATCCGAGTTAAATTGCAAAAGATATAGCCTTTTAAAGTTTGAAACAAATACTGAAATTGCTAAAATCAGAAAATCGGAATTAACAGATTTATTTTTATACTGAAAAAGCGATTATTGCGTCATCATGACGTCACGCTGGCGTCAGCCTGGCCTGGACCAATCAGAGCACGACACGTGGCCCTGGTGCATAGACCGGTGCACGGGACCTCCTCTGGTCTACCGTGAACCCGGCGTATGACGCCTCGGTGCCTGTGCCCGCCACGCGGCATGATCTGGTTGGTCGCCTGCACGGTTCGATCTAATCCACAGAAACACGATCGAAAGGCCCCGGTTGTTCGCGACGTGGCAGAACCTCACCCCTCCGCTTCTGGATCGAACGGTCCACGGTTCACCCGCCGACAATGGCGACGCCGCCACAAGGCTTTACCGGACATGGAGAAGATGACGAACCCGACGGCGATCTGACGACGTTCCGGCGACGAGACCTTACCGATTCGACGCGAAGCTTCTCGGTGAACCCAGATCTGGGACCTACGCGGCGGAGAATGGCTCGACGGCGACGTTCTCGATCAAAACTCACGGCGGCGCATCCACGAACTGCGGCGAGGTCTAGCGGTTGCTACTAGGCTCCACGGGCGGCGGCGCTTTAGAGGAAAGATGCGGCAGACGACGACGAGTCTAAGGCCTACGGGTGGCGGCTTATATAGCGCTCGCCGACGCAGCGCGCAAGCGGCGACCTAAGTCGACCGCGCGACGAACTCGCGATGAACTCGAATCCGCGACGCAGCGAGACGAACTCCGGCGTCCATCCGATCTTCAATGAGCGGACGAGATCTCCCGAGACGTGGTACAATCCGGCTCGGACACGATATCTAACGGCGGCGATTAATTCCTTTCCCAAACCCAGTGCGACTTAATCTTGACCGTCAGATTCGATCCTACGGATCAATCGGGCTAGGGTTTGGGTTTACGCGCGATTGCTTCTGACCGTCCGATGCAAGATCAAAGGCCGCGGCTGCGCACCTCAACTCTTGGGCCAATTGGGCCGCATGGCCACAGACTACACGCGCACAGTGTTGGGCTCGGCCCAACACTGTTCCCAGAGATTTTTCACCGATTAAACCTTTAAAATAATTCTAGAAATTCACTTAATTGTTTTTAGGCAAATAAATAATCAGGAAAAATCCCAGAAAATTCTCAAAAATACTTTGAGACATTCTGGACTCAAATAAAATATTTTTGGCAAAACTTTATTTTAACTTTGCACAGATTTAAATAAGTTTGAATAAAAGGCTATAAACTTGATTTGAATTTAATTCCAATAAATACAGAAAAATCCAAATAAATTCCAGAAAATCACAAATGCACTTTTAAGCAATAAAAACTTAATTAAGCTGAATTTTGGGATGTTACAAACCTCCCCCCTTAACAGAATCTCGACCCGAGATTCAGGGCTAGCTAGAGAAAAGGTTCGGAAATTCTAACTTCAAATCTTCTTCTCGCTCCCAAGTGGCTTCACTTTCGGAATGATTACTCCACTGAACTCTGCAAAAGCGAATAGACTTGTTTCTGGTCTTGCGCTCCATAACATCCAAAATTCTGACTGGTTGCTCTTTATAAGTCAAATCTTCTTGCAGCTCTATTGCATCCAACGGGGTTTGCTCTGTGGGCACTCTGAGACACTTCTTAAGCTGCGACACATGGAATACATCATGCACTCCTGCCAAGGACTGAGGCAACTCTAACTGATAAGCTACCTCTCCTCGACGGCTCAGAATCTTGAACGGACCAACATATCTTGGTGCAAGCTTCTCTTTCACATGAAATCTTTTAACGCCCTTAAGAGGGGTAACCCTGAGATACACATGATCTTCTGGTTCAAAACTCAAATCTCGACGACGGTTATCTGCGTAGCTTTTCTGTCTTGACTGTACTATCTTCAATCTCTCTCTGATCATTGCAACTTGACTTTCTGCCTCTTCGAGAATATCTGGCCCAAACACCACACGCTCTCCTGTCTTATTCCAATTTAACGGAGTACGACAAGCACGTCCATACAACACCTCGAATGGTGACATCTGCAAGCTAGCTTGATAACTATTATTGTAACTAAACTCGCATATGGCAAACATTTATCCCAAGATGTAGCATACGCTAAAGCATGTGCTCTCAACATATCCTCTAAAATCGATTTACTCTTTCGGTCGACCACCATTTGCGGGTGATATGTCAGATGAAAATCAGACGAGTTCCCATTGCTTCGTGCAACTTATTCCAAAATCTTGAGGTAAATTGGGTACCTTTGTCCGACACAATCTTCTTGGGCACTCCATGCAAACATACAATCCTTGACATGTACAACTCCGCTAAACGATCTCCTGAGTAAGTGGTCTTTACTGGGATAAAATGGGCGACCTTGGTTAGACGATCCACAATTACCCAAATGGAATCGTAACCTTTCTGAGTTTTAGGTAAACCGGTGATAAAATCCATTCCAATTTCCTCCCACTTCCATTCCGGAATTTTCAACGGTTGCAACAAACCGGCTGGTCTTTAATGCATGGCTTTTACCCTCTGACATACGTCGCATAAAGCAACATGTTTAGCTACTTCACGCTTCATGTTAGGCCACCAAAATCTCTCTTTTAAATCCTGGTACATCTTGGCACTTCCTGGGTGAATCGAGTACTTTGAATCATGAGCTTCCTCAAGAATCAGCCGTTTCAGTTCCTCTTTATCCGGCACACAGATTCGGCCTTAGAAAAACATGGTTCCTTGCTCGTCCAGAGTGAAATCTACGGCTAGGCCTTCTTCCTTTTTAGCCTTGATCTTAGAAATTTTATCGTCATCTTTCTGACCTTCTCTAATCTGATCCTCTAGTGTTGGCTTCACTTCTAGTGCAGCTACCATTCCTTGCTGAACGACCTCCACCCTTAGTTTCTGAAATTCCTTGCATAATTCTGGTTGATCCTCCATTGTTAACGTATTTGCGCTATGGCTCTTTCGACTCAGAGCATCTGCTACCACATTGGCCTTTCCGGGATGATAATGGATTCCCACATTATAATCCTTAATTAGCTCTAGCCACCTTCATTTGTCTCATATTCAGATCTGCTTGAGTGAATATGTATTTCAGGCTCTTATGGTTTGTATATATCTCACATCTATTTCCTATGAGATAATGATGCCATATCTTTAAAGCATGCACTACGGCAGCTAACTCCAAATCATGCGTTGGATAATTCACCTCATGCGGTCTCAACTGTCTCGATGCATAAGCAACAACTTTGCCTTCTTGCATTAGCACGCATCCCAAGCCTTGCTTTGAAGCATCGCGATAAATATCAAATCCATTCTGCACATCTCGCAATACTAACACGGGGGCTGTTGTTAAACGCTTCTTTAACTCCATAAAACTTTTCTCGCACTCTAGCGTCCATGCAAACTTCTTTTCTTTCTTCAACAAGCTGCGTAAGGGGTTTAGCAATCGTTGAGAATCCTCTATGAACCGGCGGTAATATCCGCCATTCCCGTAAAACTACGGATCGGGTAATGACTTTGGTGCTCTCGATTGCAACATCTGCGTCCACTTTGCTTGGGTCGACTGCAACTCCTTTAGTAGTCATTACATGGCCAAGAAATTCGACCTTTTCCTTCCAAAATTCACACTTACTAAACTTAGCATATAGCTGATGTTCTCGCAGCCTCTCTAAAACCATTCTTAGATGTCCTGCATGCTCTTCCTCTGTCTTCGAGTAAACCAAGATGTCGTCTATGAAGACTACAACAAACTTATCCAAATATTCCATGAAAACCTTATTCATCATGTTCATGAAATATGCTGGGGCATTAGTCAATCCAAATGACATGACTGTGAACTCATAATGTCCATATCGCGTAGAAAACGCGGTCTTAGGCACATCCTCCGCTCGGATCTTTAACTGATGATATCCTGAACGAAGATCTATCTTGGAGAAAACTCCAGCTCCTCTTAACTGATCAAATAAGTCATCGATCCTGGGCAACGGATACTTATTTTTGATCGTTACTTCATTCAGTGCACGATAATCGATGCACATTCTAAGACTTCCGTCCTTCTTACGAACGAACAAAACCGGGGCTCCCCACGGCGATGAACTAGGTCTAATGAAGCCTTTCTCTTGCAGTTCCTCAATCTGCTTTTTCATTTCCACTAACTCGTCGGTAGGCATCCGATATGGTCTTTTTGATATCGGTGCTGTCCCTGGTGCTAACTCGATAACGAACTCGATATCACGGTCCGGCGGCAGTCCTGGCAAATCTTCTGAAAACACATCCGGGTACTCGCTGACTACTGGCACATCTTCCATGCTGATGCCTTTCACGCTGTTGACCATTAATTGCCCATCTCGAACAGCGGTCGCTTGAAATTCTACCTTTTTGCCACTAGGGCCTTCCAAGGTTACGATCCTTCGGCCACAGTCCAAAACAGCCTTATGTTTGGACAGCCAATCCATTCCAAGGATGACGTCTAGGGATTGCGCATCTATCAAGATAAGATTCGCTAGGAATTCTATCCCATCCATAAGCAACTTAGCTCCCAAACACCCAAGGCTAGATCTAAGCTCAGATCCTGGGGCTTGGACTAAGAGCACGCACTTAAGATTCACCACTTTAAATCCATTCTTGGTTGCAAAACTTTGAGAAATAAACGAATGCGAAGCTCCAGAATCAAACAAAACTGTAGCAGGTACTGAGTTGACCAGGAACTTTCCCAGTATGACGTCTGTAGCTTCCTGAGCTCCATCTGCGGTGATGTGGTTGATCCTCCGCGCACGATTGGATGCGGTGTTGCTCGGCTTGACTGGCGCACGATTTCCTCCCGAGGTGGTGCCTTGGCGGTGTTGTTCCCAAGTTGAAACGAGGCGGTGTGATGCCTCCTTCGTGGACACCTATTAGAAAAGTGCCGGCTCATTGCATGTATAGCATCTTTTCACCGCAGATCTTGATTCCCTCACGGTGCATTGTTGCCCTATCTTTGGTGTTTGAAAATTCGATTGGCGGGCGAGTGCGGGGTTGATGTCTTGTTCACGGTGGTGGTTGGAATCTAGCAAATTGTTGTGGTGACATCCTCAAGCGTAGGTGGTTTGGGCGTCCACCCCGATTAGTCATTAAGCGCTTACGACTTTCACCTAGCTCTTTGCGCTTATCCTCTAGGATCAAAGCCTTATTCACTAGCTCCGAAAGTCCGAAAATTGTGGGTAATCACCCCACTGCGATCCTGAATTCAGTCACTTCATGAAACGAGGCGCTTAGCTTTGTCCGTCGCTCGTCTTGAGGGCATAGTGAGCTAAGCGAGTAAATTTATTGGTATTCGCCTTTGGTTGGCCTCCTTGTTTTGAGCCCTAAACTCTTCCTTCTTAAGGTCCATCATTCCCTCGGGACATGATATCTTGGCGAAAGATGAGTAAACTCCTCGTGTGATCTCTTGCGCGGCTCCATGGCGGCACGATAATTCTCCCACCATTCTGCGGCGGTTCCTTCAAGTTGATGAGGCGTAGAGCACCTTCTCATTTCCTTCACATTGCGTGATGTGCGGCTTCTTCTCAATAGTTCTAAGCCGCCATCGGCTTCCAAAGGGTTCACATTTCTGAAAAGTTGGTGGCCTAGTCCTCATAAAACTCGTGACTTTGAGTGAGGTCGAGGTCCACCATGGTTGTTCCGAGCTACTGGGGTTGTTGTTGGTTGCTGCGTTGGTCATCTCTTTGCATCCTTTGCATCATAGTCTGCATTAGTTGAGTCTCGCGGCAAGAAGCGCCCTGTGTTCGCATGTCCCATTGGCGGTGGTTGAGGCTGCCTCCGTCATTGGGGTTGTCATTACAGCGCGATCCACTTCTCAAGCACCGTTGTTTCCTCGAGTATTCACCATCTGATGATTGCCTCTTGGGTTAGGAAAGGTAGATGTAGCATAGATAAGAAGTAAGAATTTCTAAAGCGGGGAAATAGGTTATACCCAACTGAAATAATTCTTTATTTATTCTTGGTATGGCTGCTTATTTAAGCCTACAAGCTTTGCAACACATACTGCACACTCAGCATTACAAAGAAGCAAACTAAACACGAAACTGAAAGGACAGGGGATGTCGCCTAGAGGGGGGGTGAATAGGCGAATTAAAAACTTTATAGCTAAATGCAGCGGAATAAAAATATTGCAGCTAAATAAAATCTCCCGAGTGCCCTGAACAATCCGGAGTGTCCGGGTTATTCAATCCGGATACTCCGGATAGTCCGATCCCGAGGGTCCTAATCAGGAGTGTCCGGGGTATTCAATCCGGATACTCCGGATAGTCCGGACTGTCCGGGTTGAGGAGTCCGGATACTCCGGATTGGAGATTTCGAATGGAGATTTTAAATCTTTGCAATTTTTCAACAATCTACTTGAATACAAAAGATCTAAATGCTATCAGGTACATGGAGATATTGTAGATCTAGAGCCAAACACAACAAAAGAGTAGATCGGGCAATTTCAAGATTCAAAATCAAATGCTAAAGCAAGAGAAAGAAGCAAACTTGGAGACAATGATTTTTCACCCGAAGTTCGGATCCTTGAGGGGATCCTACGTCTCCGTTGAGGCGGCTCGGTCACACTTGAGCCGGGGTCTCTTTCAACCCTCTTCCTCCCGGTGTTGCACAAATGCACTCGCCGGTCTTCACTCCTTTGATTCCTTCCCTTACGGAGGCGGAACCGACCTTCACAAACTTCCCACGGCCAACCACACAAAGCTCCGGTGGCTCGTAGGCGACCTCCTAGCCGTCTAGGAGTCCTCAACCTCCAAGAGTAACAAATGCTCACGAAGAACAAGCTTGGAGATGAAATCAAGTGCTCAATCAACTCAAGACTCACTCCCCAAACTCTTCCCAACCCTTCTCACAAGGGGATCACTTAGATCTAAGGGTAAAAGCTCCTCAAAGCCCCCACACAGCCCCTCAAAATCCACACCAAAAGCCTCTTCAAAAGAGGGAGGAAGGGCTATAAATAGAACTCCCAAAAACTAGCCGTGGGGGCAGGCGCGCACAATCCGGAGACTCGGATTTCAATCCGGATACTCGGATTGACTGAGAAAAACTAAGAGAGACTCAACCCGGAGAGTCCGGATAAATGTCCGGATACTCCGGATTATCCGATAGTCCGGACTAACTCCGGATAGTCCGAATCAGCACTGAGCAGCTCGATTTAAAACGAGCATAACTTTTGACTCCGGACTCCGATTTCAGAGATTTTGGACTCTCCCGAAAGCTAAGAACGAGGGCTACACAAATAACAAGGTCTCACTACCCAAATCTCAAAGGATAACCACAGATTTCACAAAGAAATCAAGAGAGACCTACAACCCTCACTTTCCGGCACTACCAACACCACTCCCTTTCTAAGATTCACAAGGATGGATCACTTGAGCACTTGACACATCTAAAAGTCATTCAACATCGCATCCCTCTTAATAGTACGGCAATCCTTAGACTCAAATTAAATCAAAGATAATACAAGTCTAGAAATAGTCACTTGCCGTCTTCTTTCTTGATGTCGATGCATGAAGACCTTCACCATTTAATTGATGACATCTTCGCCTTGTCCAACTCGACTCGATTCACCTCATGAGACTCTCGTCCTATCAACCTTGACTTGATCATCCTCTCGACGATCTCCACGCCAAGTTGCTCTTGACTTAGTCCTCGGCTCTTGGTGACACGCCGTCTTGTTGACCTCGGCTTAATGATCATCCTCCAAGATACCTTGGTCATCATACACAGACGGGACCTAATTCTTTCCAAACTACTCATGAAAGACATTAGTCCCAAAAGCTCAATAGATATGAATAGAGTTGATATTTGTGAGCAGTTGATTACAACAAGTGTTTCATATAAAGAAGCACAATATAAATGGAAACACTTGACATAAGAAATGTTCTCTACTAAGTACATCATGATGAATATGTAATTGATCTATATGCACTAGAGAGATATATAATTGCCAATAGGATGAATCAATTAAATCATGGCAAGGATCACAGACTTTACTTAAATAAAGCACATGATAGAATATACACGAATTGTACATGTGCAAATAATATTTGGAGTAAGAGTAAATATGTGATCCAACACTAGATAAACTTCACTAAGAGAATTGCATGAGAAGATATACAAATAAAACATGCATGCACCAAGTCAATCTATAGCAACATGAAGTTTAACTCTAGTTAATACATGCATACCATAATAAACTCAAATGAATATATATGCACAAATAAATATGACATGAACCAATGTGCATATATAAAATCAACATGCTACTTGGAGTTCACTATGCATTTGCACGAAAGGAATGCAATAACAAATATAGAATAGATACCAAAATTGCATACCTTATCTTTTCTTAACCTTCCTATTTGATTTTCCTCTAAAAGATGAGACTGATACTCAACTAGGCAATAACAAGTTAGTCTCATAGCAATATAATCATATTAGAGGTTTGTCATTTGTTAAGCACTAAGTTAAGCATTTACTTAATTGTATAGATTGTCATTATGAGTGTTTGTCATTAATCACCAAAATAACATAAGTGCCTAGATGCACTTTCAATCTCCCCCTTTTTGGTGATTTATGACAAACCTATTATCAATTGCACCAAATGACAATATTAAGATATTTTAACATTAAAACAAGCATAAAGATACAATAAGGGATCATACTTACAATTCATCCCTTTTGTCAATCGATTAGGGACAATTGATAAATCCATAAATTCTCCCCTTTTGTCATTAATCCCAAAAGGTGCTTAAAAGATTCTTATTGTTTATTCAATAAAATCTGTTCTCCCCTTGATTGCACACTCAATAAAAGATTAGGAGAAATAAAATAAAAATAAGGAGCTAGTAATAGGACAATAATATTAGCTCCCTAAATCTAGGCAAGATATGATACCAATTATTTCCAAGATTTAGGTAATAGATTTTCTAGTTATACCAAATTAAAGAAGTCATGATTCTTAGGATATAAGTGATGCTTAAACATGACACACGAATATGATTTCACATATTCTTTAAACATCAAGATCATATAGCAAATTTATAATTTAAGCACATGCTTATGATCAAATTAAATTCTAACAATCAAGATCATATAAAGAAGATTACACAAGAAGGAATTGCTTATATGATCACAAGATGTATAGAAGATCATGAATCAAAATTGTATAAGTAAGATGCACTTTCATGATCAAGAATTTCATAAACTTATCAAGGGCATACCTCTTTGCAATGTGTCACCCATATGTACCTTTTAGTTCTTGATAATGCCGAATGCAAGTTAGATGACACTTCAAAACAATTTAGGATTAGAGGATACCTCTTGAAAGATACCAATTAATCATATCAATTGAAAAATACAACACCATTTAGAATAACACAATTTAGCATAATGGTGTGCACAGACATTATTGAATATGGTCGAAAAGAAACACGTCCCTTTGTCGATTCTTGTCCACCGCATGTTCGAATTGGTCATGATCACGCGCCGGTCTTAGATCCCTCGTACTATGGAGCTCCTCTCCATTTCCTTCATCCCACCGTCGAAGATGACCCCTTTTCCAATACCTTGAACATCAATAGACAAGCACACGATTTCTGGGAACAAATATCTTTTAATTTGACCCAAGTTAGTTTGATAATGTCTAAGTACAACATGCATGATATATATGATATACAAGACAATACTCTTTGCATGCAATTTAAAACAATTTGAAGATATCAATTGAAGATTTTATTACACCACTTTATAATGAAAATATTTGAAACTCATTCAAATTTAATCTTGACACCCACTTGTAAGAGAGACAATGAGTAAAACACATTCAAACTCACTCTTGAGCTTACAAGGAAATTTTCTCTTTTCCATAATAAACTCGAAGTTATGCAGAGAGAAAACATTTTGAGGCTAAGTTACAATTAAATCCAATTTCCAAAAGAACTTAGCCAAAAGATGCACTTTCATTGGAATAAAACTTAAATAGATATGCTCCACTTTGAAGGTTGGAGCAATGAATAAGTTCACTTAGTTTTCATCTTGAAAGGCTTGCCAAGATTCCAATTTAAAACTCTTAAAATCTCAAAAGATGCAAATAGCAGCACAAAGTCGATTATAACTTTTAAACCATTGCTCAAATACAAAAATCATCAACGCGAGCAGATCCGACTGAAATCCTCTTCGAGGGCTATGAAGACTGAATATTGATTTGAGCAAAGGAGAAACCCAAAAATAGGATGAACAAGATATTGCAAGAAAGTATAGATAGCAATTTCAGAATTTGGGCGAAGTTGTACAACCGGATACTCGGTGTTTTTGATCCGAGTGTCCGGATAATCCGGATACTCCGGATATATCACCCGGATACTCCGGGTTGTTCAGCTTCATCCCTAAAACTGAACATTTTGAATTTGGATCAAATCTTAATCAAATGAAGTCCAATAGCCATAAGATTTTGCGGAAATGATCCATGAACATCCAAGAGACTTTTTCCAAAAGGATTTTCTCAAATATCACTCTCCAATCAAAAATAGGATCAAAATGGGCATTGGAGGTTTAGTTTTGACACTAAGTCAAATAAAGTTAACAATCTTGCAAATGAGTTCAAATAAATTTGAGAATTTTCAGATATGAACTCCATATGTGACAGAAGGTTTTATAACAAAGATTTTCAATAAATAAATTTCATTTTGAGAAATATGATGAAATATGCATATGAAACACATAAAAGATTAAGATTTTCACCAAATCCTCAAAATAGAACCAAATGAGTTTTGAATGGTAATATGCAATTATATGGCTTCATATGATTTAGAGAGATGTTTATAAGCCTATTTGCATAATCAAATCCATTCAAATCGTAAAATCCAACTTAATGCAAGAGTATGCCAAATAAGATCGAAAGAGAGAAAAAGGCATAACTATTTCAAATTAAGTTGAAATTATTTTAAATTGTGATTGTTGTGGTTTCTTCTTGCATTGGTCATCCGCATCATCTGCATCATTATTCGCATCGGTTGAGTCTGTTTGCAAGGAATGCTCAGTTCTGCATGTCCATGGCGGTGGTTGAGGGCTGCCTCCATCATTGGGATTGTCATTGGACGTGATCCACTTCACGAAGCACCGTTGTTTCCTCAGTATTCACCATCGATGATTGCCTCTTAGGTTAGGAAAGGTAGATGTAGCATAGATGAGAAGTAAGAATTTCTAAAGCGGGAGATATGTTATACCCAAAGTGAACAATTCTTTATTTAACTTGGTATGGTGCTTATTTAAGCCTACAAGCTTTGCAACACATATCGCACACTCAGCAATACAAAGAAGCAAACTAAACACGAACCTTAACGTCAACTAGAAAGGTAAAGGCTAACTTAAAAGACGCGACTCACACTCGAGTCTCAACACGGCTCAAAGTGACACTCACTCATCCGGCCACCCCGGTGAGGCGATCCGGCCATACACCGGTGGGTGGTGGCATCGGCGATGACCTAATGGGTCCTCTGCAACAACGGGTCTGCACTCCCCTCTGGCGCTCCCACTCTCGCTCCTCTGGATCCTCCTCGGACTTCGGTGGCTCCTGAACTCCACAGTCACGCGCTCCGGCTCGTCCTCAAGCGCCTCGGGGCCTCTCGGCTCGGTGATCATCCCGATGGCTGAAGCACGGTCACCTCGAGTTCTGCTCTGCTACTCACTGAGTGCCTCGTACACGATCTCCAGCTCTGGGTAGTCTCTCTCATATGATCCTCACAGGCAGGCGAACTCTGCAAGGTGCGTCGTTTAGCACACTCGCTCCCCTCGATCCGTCGTCTTGGCATGCTTGAGCGTCAGGTGAAGTCGGAACCAGTCGTGAAGCTCGTCGGCGTGGTCGCGGCAGACACGGCGAAGAGCAAGTCGGCGACCTCTGAATTGCAACCTCGTCACGAGAATCTTACGGCGGAGATGTTGATTGGCCTGCTAGCTTCCTCGTTCTCCCGAGCGTAGATGATCAACTTGCAAATAAATCCTCGGTGTACACCATTCAACGACCATTTGCCTCCTCGGTAAAGTGGACGATAAAAACCTCAAGCGTCTGAAGTACTCTCCACGGCTCCATGGCGTAGCCCACCGCCTCTCCTCAAGGTCGAACGATCGGCATACTTCACAAGAACTTGGAATAAGTTCTCCACCGAAGCTTGGCAAGTAAAGCGGGTAAATTTAGCAAAGCGAGAAGTAGAGAATGAGATGAGTCGAGAGGGTTTTATTAGTCAAGCTTAGATTTTCTTTTAGAAAATAATTTTGGACACACTCAAGACACCTCCAAACTATCTAGGGCCAAGACCTACGATCGGTATGCTCGATACCACCTGTGAAGGACCGAATCCAGCGATTCGAACCACTGTGTTCTTGCACTATTCCGGGATCAACGCTAGTACACACGACTTAACATTGGTACATATCACATCATACACAACGATAAGCAGAATATTCTTTAGACTCCCAAGAAACTTTTCCAAAAGATTTTTTCCAAAAGGAGTCTCCAAAAAGAGATATGCCAAATTTTGCTTTGAAGGCATGATTTTTACTCAAAGAGAAGAAAATCAAAACTTTTTCAAATTGAGTCCAAATGGTTTGAAACTTTCCAGAAATAAACATTGACTATTTAGAAGGTTTCCCAATAAGAATTTCATTAAAAGAAATTTTCGTTCAAAAGATATGACAAAATGCGCTTTGTAGGTTTGAAAAGAAATTGAATTTTCACCAAATGCTCAAAATGCATTCCGGATTGAAATTTATGGAGATTTGAACTTTCATAGCTTTGTATGAGTAAGAAATACTATTTCAATCCAAGATATGCAAATAAATCCAATTCAAATAGCGAAATCCACAAAATACAACAACGGGTCATTTTGGGTCAATTGGATGATTTTGGCCAAATTCAAATGGCTATAACTTTTGAACGGTTGGTCGTTTGGAAAACTTTGAACTAAAGAAATGCTTAAAATGACCAACCCTATGAGTTTTGTATTGACCACTTTTTCAAACTCCAAATAGATTTTGCTTTAGAAAAATTTGAAGTTAAATGCAAAAGCAAGATCACAAAGATCTTTTAGGCCAAAGTTTGACTTTTAGCTTCTAGCCAAGGGTTAGATACTTGAAAACATTTGAAATACATTTGAAAACATTTTGAAGACTATTTTCATAAGATTTTGCATTTCAAACAAATATTTTGCTTTTAACCCTTTTGAAGCAAGTTAAATAGGAAATAGTTTTTCATAAAAAGCCTCAAAATACAAATCAATTTGGATTTCATGCAATTTCAATTTCCATGGCTTAGAATTGATTATCAAGATGGTTTCTAGCCAACATTTATAATGAAATCCAACTTGAATGCTAAGATTTGAGCAATATGCTTAAATAAGCTATTTTAGTTCAAACCAAAAACTTTTCGGGCTAAAATTGATTTCAATATAGAATTTTCATTTTGAAAGCTTGTAAAATATTTGAAATACATATTAGAATACTTTTACAAAGCTTTTCACAATTTTGGGCCTTTTAAACATAAGATTTGACTTTTGACCAAAATGGTCCTTTTGAAATAGCTATTTGTAAAACAAAGTCAAATATTTCAGTACAAGATTCAAATGAAGAATAAGATGAGATATTGAGATTTGAATTTTGTGTATGAGTCTAAGATACCATTTTGAACCAAGATACTACACAAGATCCGGTCCAAACGGAGAAACTCACTAAGTGCAATAATATGACAATTATGGGTCAAATATAATTTTTTTTTTTCGGCGAGTTTCAAAATCGAATAACTTTCGCTAGGTTGGTCTTTTGAAAGTCTTTTGAACACAAGAATTGTTAAGAATGACCAACTCTAGGATTTTCGTTTTGGAATTACTTTCAAATTCATTTTACATTTAATACTATGAAAATTATAAGTTTAAATCCAAAACAAGATACTACTATCTAGATTTTGATCATGAAACTCATTTTCTTTTCAGAATAGATTTTGTGAAGCCAAAACCTTTGAAAAACGTTTCAAATATATTTGTATACATTTTGCAACTAGTTTTTCACAAGAATACTAATGGTATACAAAATTTTGACTTTTGTCTAAATGGCTTGATTTTGAAAATATATATTTGCACTTATATAAATATGGGCACATGTAGGGATGTGATATACATGGTTATGATTTAGCACTCCCCCTTAATGTGCCACTATCCCAAACTTACTCAAGATTGCAATCAAAACAACTAATAAGCATGAGCAAGCATATAATCAAGCAATCTAAATTGATTTTCATGAATAATGCAATATAACCTACACAAGGCTATAAGCTATAAGAATCAATTTAAATACTTGTTACCCGAGATGTCATTGGTTTATGATTGAAGTGAATGTCTTCAAGTTTGGCTTCTTTTTGCACATGATGGAATCATTCTCTTGATAAGCCAAAACTTCCAATGCATCTCCAAGTACCTACAATTCTTTTAGGCGCTTTTTGGTACCCAATTTTTGTTGGGTCCAAAAATGTTAGTCACAATAGATTTAGGAACCCAAATGGCCCTAACATTAATAGTCTTAGGTGAACTAACATGACTAGCAATGGATTTGCGATTGTTATTACTCCTAAGCGAATTATTGGAATTGAATTGAGGAGGCTTAGGAGTTTTAGCATTTTTAGCAAATCCATTTCTAGTTTGATCCTTTCTAAGCACATAATAATCATTACAATGTAAGGGCTTAGAAGATCTAGCAAATCTAGCAAATGGTTTGCTATTGTTATCTTTCCTAAGCACATGATCAACATGATTTTTCTTGGTCTTAGGAAGTCTAGCATTTTGAGCAAACACATTTCTAGATTCATCTCTCCTAAGCAATTGAATATCATAATTTTGCAAATACTTGGGAGAATCGACAAACTTGGCAAACACATTGCCATTTTTGTCCTTCCTAAGCAAATAATGATCATTGACAATAATAGGCTTAGGAGTAATACCTTTGGGACAATCCTTACCGATGTGTCCTTTTTCCGACAATTGTAGCAAGTAGGCTTTGAGCGTCTCTTCTTCTTCTTGACTTGCTCTTTGTCGGTTCGCCTCATTGTTGATGGTTGTGGCTTGATCTCCACTTTATTAGGGCACACGGAGGCTAAGTGTCCTTCTTGTTGCAAGCAAAGCACTTGATGATCTTGAGAGTCTTTCGTTGTGCCTTGTCTTGCTAGTCTCCCTCTTGGAGATGTAGCCGAGTCCTCGCTATCTTGAGGCGCCTTGGCTTGCTCAAGATCTCGTCGAGAACGGCTTTTCCCTTTACGCACTTCTTCAAGTCATTTTCTAATCTAATGACTTGGGCCTTGAGCTCATTGTTTTCCTCTACAAGATTAGTCTCAACATGCATAGAGGAAGTGGAAACATTTGAATTTGAGCAACAAGGTAAATCATTGCAAGAGGTGGATGTGTCAAATTTTGATGAAATATTAGGATTAACATTTAAGCAAGACATTTCATCAATTAAATCACATGAGATTCCTATATCCACCTTAGGCTTATGAATTTCTTTGGAAAGGAGGGATTCATGATTTTCTTGAAGCATATTATAATCATTTCAAGTGATTCATGTTCAAGCTTCAAAATTTTATATTTCTTTTTCTCCTTTCCAAGACATTTATTGAGCTCCTCTAGCAAATTCATAAGTTCATTATAAGTGAGCTCATCATCATCATCTTCATTTACCTCATTCTTACCTTTCGCCATGAAGCAACGGATTTGTGATGGAAGAGCATCTTCATCGTCACTTGAGGCGGAGGTTGAGGTTGATGGAGATGTCGGTTCTTCATCACTTGAGCTTGAGGTGGAGCTTGATGTTTCATCTCCCGACATCTCTTTCTTAATGCAATCCTCAATAGAAGTGGATGATTCAAATAGTTCTTGAAGCTTTATCCACATTTCATGAGCGCTCTTGAGATTGCATATTCTATCAAAGATTTCATCGCTCACAACACAAAATAAAACATTAGTAGCTTGAGCGTCGAGATGTAGGCATTTCCTCTCTCCTTCAGTTGGAGCAACTTCATTCAATGGAGAGGAAAAACCGACATCTACGATCCACCATATTTGGGGGCTCATGGATTTAAAATGAGAAGTCATAATTAATTTCCATGAAGCATAATTTGTGCCATCTAGCACAAGTGGATTATGTGAGTGTTCTAATCCTCTAGTCGACATCCTTTACTCTCTAGACGGTTAAGTCTAATAAAGGAGAGACCTTGCTCTGATACCAATTGAAAGGACAGGGGATGTCGCCTAGAGGGGGGGTGAATAGGCGAATTAAAAACTTTATAGCTAAATGCAGCGGAATAAAAATATTGCAGCTAAATAAAATCTCCCGAGTGTCCTGAACAATCCGGAGTGTCCGGGTTATTCAATCCGGATACTCCGGATAGTCCGATCCCGAGGGTCCTAATCCGGAGTGTCCGGGGTATTCAATCCGGATACTCCGGATAGTCCGGACTGTCCGGGTTGAGGAGTCCGGATACTCCGGATTGGAGATTTCGAATGGAGATTTTAAATCTTTGCAATTTTTCAACAATCTACTTGAATACAAAAGATCTAAATGCTATCAGGTACATGGAGATATTGTAGATCTAGAGCCAAACACAACAAAAGAGTAGATCGGGCAATTTCAAGATTCAAAATCAAATGCTAAAGCAAGAGAAAGAAGCAAACTTGGAGACAATGATTTTTCACCCGAAGTTCGGATCCTTGAGGGGATCCTACGTCTCCGTTGAGGCGGCTCGGTCACACTTGAGCCGGGGTCTCTTTCAACCCTCTTCCTCCCGGTGTTGCACAAATGCACTCGCCGGTCTTCACTCCTTTGATTCCTTCCCTTACGGAGGCGGAACCGACCTTCACAAACTTCCCACGGCCAACCACACAAAGCTCCGGTGGCTCGTAGGCGACCTCCTAGCCGTCTAGGAGTCCTCAACCTCCAAGAGTAACAAATGCTCACGAAGAACAAGCTTGGAGATGAAATCAAGTGCTCAATCAACTCAAGACTCACTCCCCAAACTCTTCCCAACCCTTCTCACAAGGGGATCACTTAGATCTAAGGGTAAAAGCTCCCTCAAAGCCCCCCACACAGCCCCTCAAAAATCCACACCAAAAGCCTCTTCAAAAAGAGGGAGGAAGGGCTATAAATAGAACTCCCCAAAAACTAGCCGTTGGGGGCAGGCTGCGCACAATCCGGATACTCCGGATTGACTGAGAAAGGCTAACAGAGAGACTCAACCCGGAGAGTCCGGATAAATGTCCGGATACTCCGGATTATCCGGATAGTCCGAATCAGCACTGAGCAGCTCGACGAAAACGAGCATAACTTTTGACTCCGGACTCCGATTTCAGAGATTTTGGACTCTCCCGAAAGCTAAGAACGAGGGCTACACAAATAACAAGGTCTCACTACCCAAATCTCAAAGGATAACCACAGATTTCACAAAGAAATCAAGAGAGACCTACAACCCTCACTTTCCGGCACTACCAACACCACTCCCTTTCTAAGATTCACAAGGATGGATCACTTGAGCACTTGACACATCTAAAAGTCATTCAACATCGCATCCCTCTTAATAGTACGGCAATCCTTAGACTCAAATTAAATCAAAGATAATACAAGTCTAGAAATAGTCACTTGCCGTCTTCTTTCTTGATGTCGATGCATGAAGACCTTCACCATTTAATTGATGACATCTTCGCCTTGTCCAACTCGACTCGATTCACCTCATGAGACTCTCGTCCTATCAACCTTGACTTGATCATCCTCTCTGACGATCTCCACGCCAAGTTGCTCTTGACTTAGTCCTCAGCTCTTGGTGACACCGCTGTCTTGTTGACCTCGGCTTAATGATCATCCTCCAAGATACCTTGGTCATCATACACAGACGGGACCTAATTCTTTCCAAACTACTCATGAAAGACATTAGTCCCAAAAGCTCAATAGATATGAATAGAGTTGATATTTGTGAGCAGTTGATTACAACAAGTGTTTCATATAAAGAAGCACAATATAAATGGAAACACTTGACATAAGAAATGTTCTCACTAAGTACATCATGATGAATATGTAATTGATCTATATGCACTAGAGAGATATATAATTGCCAATAGGATGAATCAATTAAATCATGGCAAGGATCACAGACTTTACTTAAATAAAGCACATGATAGAATATACACGAATTGTACATGTGCAAATAATATTTGGAGTAAGAGTAAATATGTGATCCAACACTAGATAAACTTCACTAAGAGAATTGCATGAGAAGATATACAAATAAAACATGCATGCACCAAGTCAATCTATAGCAATATGAAGTTTAACTCTAGTTAATACATGCATACCATAATAAACTCAAATGAATATATATGCACAAATAAATATGACATGAACCAATGTGCATATATAAAATCAACATGCTACTTGGAGTTCACTATGCATTTGCACGAAAGGAATGCAATAACAAATATAGAATAGATACCAAAATTGCATACCTTATCTTTGCTTAACCTTCCTATTTGATTTTCCTCTAAAAGATGAGACTGATACTCAACTAGGCAATAACAAGTTAGTCTCATAGCAATATAATCATATTAGAGGTTTGTCATTTGTTAAGCACTAAGTTAAGCATTTACTTAATTGTATAGATTGTCATTATGAGTGTTTGTCATTAATCACCAAAATAACATAAGTGCCTAGATGCACTTTCAGAAACCTTAACGTCAACTAAAAAGGTAAAGACTAACTTAAAGACGCGACTCACACTCGAGTCTCGACACGGCTCCAAGGCTGACACTCACTCATCCAGCCACCCTGGCTGAGACTGATCCGGCGCATACACCGGCGGGTGAGCTGGCATAGGAGCAAACCTATCCTGATGACCACCTGCTGGGTCCTCTACGACCACAGGGTCTGCACTCCCCTCTGACTCCCACTCTCGCTCCTCTGGATCCTCCTCAGACTCCTCAGCTGGCTCCTGAACTCCTCGAGTCACGTGCTCCAACTTGTCCTCGACCGCCTCTAGGGCCTCTCCCAGCTCAGTGATCATCCCGATGGCTGAAGTACGGGTCACCTCAAGCTCCTGCTCTGCTACTCTGAGTGCCTCGTACACAGTCTCCAGCTCCTGAGTAGTATCTCTCATATGATCCTCCTGGGCAAGGGCGAACTCCGCAAGGTGTACCGCGGTGGCACACTCGTTCTCCACGATCCGTCGGCGTCGGCATGCTTGAACGTCTGGGTGAAGTCGAAAAACTGAGTCGTGAAGTTCGTCGGCGTAGTCGCGGCAGACACGGCGAAGAGCAAGTCGAGCGACCTCTGAATTGCAACCTCGTCACGAGAATCTTTCGCGAGAGATGTTGATTGGCTCGCTAGCTTTCGTTCTCCGGCGTAGATAATCAGCTTGCAAATGAATCCTCGGTGTACACCATTAACTGACCAGCTGCCTCCTCGATAAAGCGGATGATAGAAGCCCCCAAGCGTCTGAAGTACTCTCCACAGCTCCATGGTGTAGCCGCCAGTTGACTCCTCGAAGGTCGGAATGATCGGCATCTGCTACACAAGAACTTTGAATAAGTTCTCCACCCAAAACGGCAAGTAAAACGGGTAATTCAGCAAAGGCGAGAAGTAGAGAATGAGATGAGTCAAGAGTGTTTTATTAGTCAAATTTAAATTTTTCTTTAGAAAATAGTTTTGGACTCACACAAGACACCTCCATACTATCTAGGGCCAAGACCTACAGTCAGTATGCTCTGATACCACCTCTGTAAGGACCCGAATCCACTGATTCGAACCCACTGTGTTTACCGCACTAGTCCCAGGATCAACGCTAGTGCACACAGCTCAACATTGGTACATATCACGTCATACTCAACGATAATAGGATAATAGTTCATTCATGGATATATCTAAAGGTATGATCTTATGACCAACTTACATTATTAAGCCACGCAGGGCAAGACTGAAAATATAACTAATGATTAAGCAGCGGAAAATAGAAACGTAGATAGCTCATCAGTTCACCACAGGCAACCGACAAGGCTCGGACCCTAATGACTCGTGTCTTCCTGGACTTCATATTCCAAAACAGGTGTAGATTCTTCAACTGTTGATTATTGTTGTTTGGCAAGGGTGAGTACTTAAGCACTCAACAAGTTGTGCACAGAATGCAATTCTATGTATCTATATGTAAGGCTTATTCCAATGGATAGGCTATCATGGCTATTTTGCAATAAGCAGCATTTATGAACAAATACAGTAAATAGATTGTAAAGACTGTAAAACAAATAACAATAATAAATAACTTTAGTATTTCTCAAGTAAACCAAGTTTCCAATCCTAAGTCAAATTTCATCTCCCATATGACATTCCGCCATCCCAACCAAGTTGTCCAATTAATTAAGCTAACCCTTAACTGTAATTCCCGAGCATTGCTCAATACCGCGAGCACGGCTATCCGAATAGTTTCACACTCTGCAGAGGTTATGCACTTTACCCACGTGATACAACCAAACACCACCAAGGCGAGTGATTATAACAAAGCCTTTACAATGCGCTGGCTTAACCCGATACTACCCGCTAAGGTTTCAACACTGGTGGGTCTGAAAACCATAACCAGGGCCCCCCTCTTGCGCCATGTGAATTACACCATAACTCGGGAACTCACACCGACCACGATAGTACCAAAGTTAAGATATTGCAAATTACTCAGCTAGGCTGGCCCATACCAGACATGTGGTTGCATGATTAACTCAGGTCAAAGGCTTGCAAGGTTAAGTCCTTAGAGTGATCAAGGCAAGACATCCACATACCTCTCGCCCATCGGGCCCACCTTGGCATACTCGCCCTTGTCACTTGCCCCAATCTAAATTATTATCACCCGTTGATTACCAAGCACCACGTGCCATCAACAATTCAACATCGCTATGTGACATGACTCGCCACAACAACTCAATCTCATCGTGTGATCCCACATGACACACAAGTTCATAACATTGCTCCATATTCCATTAATCAAGATTAATTATCAATGATTCTGACACATGTGATGACGTGGCATGGCTAAGCAACTAATACGGACTAATCCTCCAATGTTGATTATAATTATTAACCAACTATATTTAACCAATCTAAGGTGACAATGGATCATGGCATACAATGACAAGGTAGGGTATAGATCAATCTGGTATATTAGCTAAACCCAATTTAAGTTGAAACAGTTGTATACTTGAAATATATGCAATAGAGGTAAATCAAACATAGCAATTTTATAAACATGGGTTCAACATGATCAAAGCACAACTTGCCTTGGAATAGGTCCTGATCTTGATCTGAAGCTTGCTCTTGAGTTGCTGGATCTTCCTCCGAAGCGTCGCACAATTCAACGTCTCACGCTGCATCGAAGAAGAAAAGCAAATAAATGCCAAAAAAGAGAGAAATCGAACTCCAAAAATCAAATAAAATTCATCATTAAATAGATCTCAATTTTACAAATTTTTAGAAATTTGAATCACTCAAATCCGAGTTAAATTGCAAAAGATATAGCCTTTTAAAGTTTGAAACAAATACTGAAATTGCTAAAATCAGAAAATCGGAATTAACAGATTTATTTTTATACTGAAAAAGCGATTATTGCGTCATCATGACGTCACGCTGGCGTCAGCCTGGCCTGGACCAATCAGAGCACGACACGTGGCCCTGGTGCATAGACTCGGTGCACGGGACCTCCTCTGGTCTACCGTGAACCCGGCGTATGACGCCTCGGTGCCTGTGCCCGCCACGCGGCATGATCTGGTTGGTCGCCTGCACGGTTCGATCTAATCCACAGAAATACGATCGAAAGGCCCCGGTTGTTCGCGACGTGGCGGAACCTCACCCCTCCGCTACAGATCGGACGGTCCACGGTTCACCCGCCGACAATGGCGACGCCGCCACGAGGCTTTACCGGACATGGAGAAGATGACGAATCCGACGGCGATCCGACGACGTTCCGGCGACGAGACCTT
This sequence comes from Otatea glauca, assembly GCA_036346275.1. Classification (NCBI taxonomy): domain Eukaryota; kingdom Viridiplantae; phylum Streptophyta; class Magnoliopsida; order Poales; family Poaceae; genus Otatea; species Otatea glauca. The sequence goes on from CM070725.1 coordinate 33,372,689, forward strand.
ACCGATTCGACGCGAAGCTTCTCGGTGAACCCAGATCTGGGACCAACGCGGCGGAGAATGGTTCGACGGCGACGTTCTCGATCAAAACTCACGGCGGCGCATCCACGAACTGCGGCGAGGTCTAGCGGTTGCTACTAGGCTCCACGGGCGGCGGCGCTTTAGAGGAAAGATGCGGCAGACGACGACGAGTCTAAGGCCTACGGGTGGCGGCTTATATAGCGCTCGCCGACGCGCAAACGGCGACGAACTCGCGATGAACTCGGAATCCGGCGACGCAACGGAGACGAACTCCCGACGTCCATCCGATCTTCAATCAACGGACGAGATCTCCCAGAGATGTGGTACAATCCGGCTCGGATACGATATCTAACGGCGGCGATTAATTCCTTTCCCAAACCGGTACGACTTAATCTTGACCGTCCGATTCTGATCCTACGGCCAATCGGGCTAGGGTTTGGGTTTTACGTATGATTGCTTCGACCGTCCGATGCAAGATCAAAGGCCGCGGCTGCGCACCTCAACTCATGGGCCAATTGGGCCGCATGGCCACAGACTACACGCGCACAGTGTTGGGCTCGGCCCAACACTGTTCCCAGAGATTTTTCACCGATTAAACCTTTAAAATAATTCTAGAAATTCACTTAATTGTTTTTAGGCAAATAAATAATCAGGAAAAATCCCAGAAAATTCTCAAAAATACTTTGAGACATTCTGGACTCAAATAAAATATTTTTGGCAAAACTTTATTTTAACTTTGCACAGATTTAAATAAGTTTGAATAAAAGGCTATAAACTTGATTTGAATTTAATTCCAATAAATACAGAAAAATCCAAATAAATTCCAGAAAATCACAAATGCACTTTTAAGCAATAAAAACTTAATTAAGCTGAATTTTGGGATGTTATAGAGGTTCCTGCCGATGAAAACGTTACGGCCGGCAATATGGCTAACGTTGAGGCAAATGCTAAGGAAAGGAACATCCTCATACAGGGTCTTAGCCGCAGTGAATACGTTAGGATTTCTCACCTCCGTTCTGCTCATCATATTTGGGTGACCCTCGATGCTTACCATGAGGGCATCACCCAAACCAAGACCGTGAGACATGACAAATTCAAGCGTGATTACAACAAGTTTAAACAACATGCTGGTGAGAGTCTTGACGAGTGTTTTGGTCAATTTACAAAGATTTTGAGCGACCTCCGAGCAGTCGGTTGCATATACCCTGACTCAGATAATGCTCGATATTTCTTGACCGCACTCGATCTTCGAGTTTGGGAGTTGAAGGTGACCACCATCAAGGACACTACCGACTTGTCGACTGTGACTCTTGATGGCTTTATTCCCAACTCAAGACTCATGAGATTGACGTCGTCTCTCGCAAGACGAAATCTCAGTCGATGGCCTTGGTCAGCGATCTCACTAGATCCAATTCAAATTCTTCTGCTGGTTTTCCCTCTCTGCCCTTTGCGAGCTAAGCGATGACCAACTAGAAAAATTTCTAGAAAATGAGCTTGCTCTGTTGGCTCGCAAATTCTCTCATGCATACAAGAGGGTGAGAAAGAGGAAGAGAGGTGGCACGATCACCTGCTTCGAGTGTGGTGGCCCCAACCACATTCGAGCGAACTGCCCCATGCAGGAGAAGGGCAAGAACGACTTTGGCGGTTCAGCCAAGAACAACTACACTGATAAGAACTGCAACAAGAAGCCTCCAGTATGTGACCTAGCGTGTGAGAAGAAGTACTGCAACTTCTTGAAGAAAAAGAAGCTCTTCCATCGCATCCTCGCCACCCTCGACGACATCAACCTTTCCAACACGGACACCTAGAGCAATAAAGGCGAGGATGATCTGCGAGAGAAGAAAGGCGACGACGATTTCACTGGCATGTGCTTCATGGCAGACGCTAACGGCATCAGCAACTCCAAGCTCTATAGCGACACAGACGAGGTACCCTCCTATGACCAGCTCAATGAAGCTTTCTGCAAACTAGGGAAATTTCATGCTAGAGCTAGAGCTAGGTGTACGGAGCTTGAGAAGGAAGTAGGTATCTTGACTGGGGAGTTAGCTTCTCTTAGATCCTCTCCCTCCGGAGTCACTGATAACTGTTCTTTGTGTGATGCCCTGCTTGTGGAGCTAGAGAACCTAAGTACTATGCATGATAGGGTGTTGTCTGAGCTAGATAGTCTTATGTTGAACAATGCTAGCAATGAATCTGTAAATGTTATATCTTTATATGCTAGTTTTCTTCATGCTCACTCTACTCCCTCATGTGAAAATTGACCAAAATTACTTGCTGAGATTGATGCCATGAGCACTCACCTTAGGAAGCCCTCAATTAGAAATGATGAACTTGAAATGCATGCTTCTAAGGACTCAATCAGCTCATGTGAGGGCTGTAGGCAACTAAAACTTGACAATGAATCCTTAAATGTCAAGTGTGCTAAACTTGCTAAGGACTTACTAGCTAAGTCACAAAAAGTTTCTTGCGATGTGCTAAGATTGAGGGAGACTTGGATGAAATCCAAGTCGAACTTAGGAAGAAGTTTGAGGCAGAGACTCTTAGGATTAGAAATTCCCCTTGCGTTTCTTATGAGGCCTTCAAAGTTGAGGCTGTGCTGAGGGAGAAAAATGTACGTGCTGGTAGTTCTTCTCTGTCTGGTTCTTCTGCTTCCTCTCTCCCTTGTTCTTCATGTGCTTCTTTCTTCTGGGAGTGTGAGTATCTCATGAGCACTCTCGAGAAGTTTTTAGGTGGCAAGAAGAAGCTCAATCTCATTCTACACCAATCCAAGATTAGCCGATTTAATCAAGGTCTAAGATTTGACTACTTAGAGCACACTCGGGCGCATCCTCCCACCATTATGTGTGGCTCCAAGAGTGATGAGATCATGGTAGTTCCCAAGGTGAGTACCACTGTATTTAGATATACCGGGGTTGTCCATGGGATCTCTGATCATAAGGTTGCTCCTCCTGCTACTTCTGCCTCTGGTAAGGCGAAGTGTAACATCCCAAAAATTTGACTTATAATTTCGCTCACGTGCATTTTTGTGATTTTCTTAAATTATTGGATTTTTCCAAAATTATTTGAATTTATTTTAATTAAGTATATTGAACCTTTGGTGAAAACTAATTATATATAGATAAGAATAATATGAAGTTTTGTCAAAAATATTTTATTTGAGTCCAGAATGTTTCAAAGTATTTATGAGAATTTTCTTGGATTTTTTCTGATATTTTAATTGCCTTAAATGAATTAATCTAATTTCGGGAATTATTTTAAATCGAAAAGCGTTGGAAATCAGAGTGAACAGTACTGGGCCAAGCCTAGCACTGTGCATGCGCGGCCCATCGCGGTGCGGCCCGTTAGCCCGTTCCCCGCCGCCTCGCGCATGGACCATTGGATCCAGATCAGACGGCTGTCTCCTTTCGCGAAACCCTAGCGACTTCGACCGTTGGATCAAGATCGCGCGGTGAGGATTCCTTGCGTCGTTTTGGAAAGATCTGATCGCATCCGTTGATTTTGGAAAGAGCGGATCGGATCGTATCGCGTTTGGGGGAATCGCAGCCGTTCATCGCAGATCGGACGGACGCGATCATCGTCTCCGATTCGGTTTCCGAATCCGCCGCCGCTTGCCGTCGCCGCCGCGTGATTTTAGGGTTGCCTTTTCTGGGCGTTCGCCGAGGCTATTTAAAGCGCGGACCGCACTCCGAGGATCGCCATCCCAGAGCGCATCCGCCAGTGCTAGCCTTCGCCGTTGAGTCGCCGCTGTAGCCTCGCAGGAGCTCTCCGGAGTTTGCTCTTCGCCGCTGCGGTTTTCTTCGAGTTCCGCCGTCGTCAAGCCGCCGTTCGCCGAATCGGTTCCAGATCCGAGTTCCTCGCGTCGTGCCGCGTCGAGTCTGCCCTTCTTCTCGCCGGAATCGCGTCGAAACGCCGTTCGGGTGGTCGTCTTCCTCCGCTCCGGTGCAAGCCCGCCGCCGTGTCTCGAAGCTTCGCGCAGCCGTTGGATCTTCGCCGAACCGTTCAGAACGCCGCGTCATCCTCATCAGCGGTGAACCTCTCCTGTAAGATGGACCGTTAGATCTAAGATAAGCGGTCGAGTTAGTGACACGTAGGGGTAGATCGGTGGCCGCGGATCATCGCGTGGATGCACGCCGCGTGTCGAGCATCGGCGCGAGGCGGCGTGGCGACCGATCGATCGCGCGCGCGTGTCGGCGCGTGGCGCGAGGCGCCGTGGGCGCGCCCACGGTGGACGAGGCGGTTCTATGGACCGAGTCCATGGACGAGCGACGTGTCAACGCTGATTGGTCCGAGTCGGCTGACGTCAACGTAAGCGCAATAAAATCTTTTCCAATAGAAAATAATTTGTAAAAATCGAAATCCTATTTTCTGTATTTTGATTTATTCAAACTTCAAAAGGCTATATCTTTTGCATTTTAACTCGATTTGAGTGATTCAAATTTCTAAAAATTTGTAAAATCAAGATCTATTTATTGGTGAATTTTATTTTATTTTTGGAGTTTGGTTGATCTCTGATTTGGTGTTTATTTGCTATTTTGGCATCGTTTCGCGTAGACGTTGAACGCTCGGTGATCCGGAGGAAGATTCGTACTCCAAGACCCAAGCTCAGATCAAGACCAGCACCTACTCCAAGGCAAGTTGTGCTTTGATCATGTTTCACCTAATTTTCACCAAATTTCTATTTTATCTCTTAAACTTTATGCATGATATTTTATATGTATAAATGATTTCAATTAACTGGAATTAGATAATATGCCTATTTGAATTAAATCATACCTTGTCAATTTTATGCCATGATCTATTTGTCACCCTAGGATGTGGAATTATAGTTGGTTAATATTAATAATCAACATGGGACTAGTTAGACCGTCGTAGATTGCTTAGCCATGCCACGTCATCACATGTGTCAGAATGTTGATACTTAATTTTGACTAATGGAATATGGAACAATGTTTATGAATTGGTGTGTCATGTGTCGTCACACGTGATATCAAGTTGTCGTGGCGAGGAGGTCACACATCTAGATTGAAATGTTGATGGCATGTGGTGCTTGGTAATCAGCTGGGGTGGTAATGATTTAGATTGGGGCAAGTGGCAAGGGCAGTGTGCCAAGGTGGGCGGGGTTGGCAGGGTATGTGGAAGTCTTGCCTTAATCACTTTAAGGACTTAACCTTGCAAGCCTCTCTTGCAACCACATGTCCGGAATGGGACTGACTTAGTTGAATAATTTGTGAAACCTAGATTTGATCTTATCGTGGTGAATAGTGAGTCCAGGTTACGGTTTAACTCACATGGCGCAAGAGGGGGCCTGTTGTGGTGGTTTAACCCTTGATGTTGAAACCTTAGCGAGCGATCTTGGGTCTAGGTGTAGCATTGTAAAGGCTTTATTACGATCACTCGCCTTGGTGGTGTTTGGTTGTATCGTGTGGGTAAAGTGCATAACCTCTGCAGAGTGTACAATCTATTCGAATAGCCGTGCTCACGGTATTGAGCAAAGCTCGGGAATTACAGTTAAGGGTTAGACTTTTGTTAAACAAAAACTTGTTCGGATGGCAGGGTGCCATGGGAAGTGGAAAATTGATTTAGGGTTGGAAACTTGGTTTACTTCATAAATGCTGAATCTATTAATTACTGTTATTGTTTTACTGCTTTTCAATCTATTTACTGTATTCTTGTTAAATGCTGCTTTACTGCAAAATAGCCATATTAGCCATTCCTTTGGATTAAGCCAAAGCATATAGAATATTAGACTTGCATTACTGTGCACAACTTGTTGGGTGCTTTATGTACTCACCCCAACAACACAACTTCAGAAGAGGAAGAATCTACGCCATTCATGGAAGAGGATTATTTGGATGCGAATGCTTAGGGTCCGAGCCTCGTCAGTTGCCTGTGGTAAACTGGGAAGCTGCTATGCTTATTTATTTTTCCGCTGCTACTTATTTGCTGTTTCTTATTTAAGCCCTGTGAGGCATTATTCATGTAAGACAACAGTTATCATTAATTATTGAAGTTTATGCTATATTCCGCTGTGTGTGACTGTGATAACATCTATGTTGAGCCTGTGTGCACTAGCGTGATCCTGGACTAGTGCGTTATACACAGAGGGTCCAGATTTGCAAATTCGGGTCCCGACACGAAGCATGCATGCACCTTCAGTCAGAAGGATGGACATTTGGTAGATTCACTACTACACAAAGGCTTATATTAGACGCCTCATCATAGACGGTTTTAGTAAACCGACTGTGATGAGAAACATCACTGATGGTTTTATAGTGCAACTGTCAGTAACATCACAAACGGTACTCTAAATAAATCGTCAGTGATATATAGCAATATCACAGACGGTTTTAGTATAAAATCGTTTGTGATGACTCCAGTAGATACCGCAGATGGTTTTAAACTAAAACCGTCTGTGATATCTGATTATCATGGACGGTTCTAGCTACAAACTGTTTGTGATACGAATGAGACCTATATAAACATACCGACGTTCCTCGCGCAGACCTTACCACTTCATGTATTTCGCCTCCCCCAAATCCTTGCCCCCCATCATCCTCCTCCTTGGTGACCTCTTGGTGACCTCCCCCTGGTGACCTCCTCCCCGCTGTCCTCCCACTCAACGGCCTCCTCCCCGACGTCCTCCTACCCAGCGACCTCCTCCCCGGCATCCTCCCACTCGGCGGCCTCCTCCCTAGCCTCCATCCACACCTACCGCCTCCGTCCACCTCTAGCTCCCTCCGACCACCTCAGTCTGCCCCCACCTCCCTTCGGCCACCTCCGCCCACGCCTGCCTCCAGTAAGTGTGTCTCTGCCACACAATTTTCTTACTAGGCTAGTCAAGTTTGTGGTGTTGCAGTGATGTCGATGGTTTGGCCATGATGCTAGGCAAGTTCGTGGTGTTGCAGTGTGGTTATTAATTTGTCTTCTATGTTAACATAAATATCGTTTGATTTCCAAATTGAGTTTATTTCACTTCGATCGTATTATCAGCTATTGGAACTGGCGATAGCATGTAAAAAAATAAGATCACATAAAGCACATAGGAAACACAAGGATTTGTTTACAAGGTTAAACAATATCTATATCTATGGATGCCAAATTATGGTGGCTCTGTTTGTAGAAGTTTAATTTCTTAATTAGGGTTACAAGAGTCAACAATATATATGAATTTATACCCTAGTTATACGGTTTGACTTGACGTCAGTTAATCCTTCCTTTAATCTTGTCATATATGATGCATACACAACATCATTAGGGAATTAGATTGAGTCCACTTGTGTAAATGAAAGGTGCCTGCCACCTGATAGCTAGCACAAGTTAACATCTACTATAGACTGATAAATAAGATATGAAAACTTGCATTGTGTCACATGCAAATCTAGGAAATATCTGTGATCCTCTTTGTGTCACATGGATGTCATAATAAGTTTTATCTTGATGATTATGACTTTATTGCTATCTTTGGATTATGTAATCAGTGTGTATGCTCTATGTTGTCTTACTGTATGCAAAGAGGATATGATATTGAGGGCTATGTGTGGCATGTTAGAATGGGCATCTTAATAATCTACATTATAAAAATAGATGACATGGAAAAGCTGTTAGAAGATAACAGAAAAGATCGAACAACTGAAGGGCATGAATCATTTCTATCTTTCTTACCTAATCCAATTCTCCAGCATGCTACCGTCTATGATCCTCTTTTTTTCCCTACACCCTCAGCAGATTTTCCATCATTAGTATTTGTTCTTCGAAATTTTCTTCTTCTTAGGTATTTCTTCAACGATATTTATAAGGCACAACCAGTTATAAATTTAGTAATGGAATATCTAAACTTCTTAGATACATCGAGGCAACAGTTTGTCTGATCAGGATCATCTTAAAATATGAAGTTTTGTAGCACTTTCATCTCTTTCTTATTATAATATTGATGGATTCTAAGGTAAAATCCATTTTATTCCACAGTTCATCTTGAAAGGTGTCATGCGTTGATTTATTGTTATCACTTTATCTTCATCCCCGAACGAGAATACCATAGGCAGCCATGCTTCTTGAATTATAGAGTTGATTAAGTCATCGTATGGAGTTGATTCATCGGAGTGCCGCACCGTCGTAAACCCTAGAACTACCACCGTGTTTTGTCTCCGACGTTCTAGGAAGCCAGGTAGGAAGTCGACTGCGTCATCGTGTGCGTGACGTTGAGGTCTACCTGTGGTACCCTTCGTTCTCGCCACGTGTCTGCCACGTGGATGTGGTCTTTCGCTGCTACGTGTCTGCCACGAGGCCGCTGCGTCAGCACCAGTAGCCGACATGTTCACTTTTGTGGTGGGCTGCGTAAGCGTTGCGCAGATGCTGAGTCAGCGTGACTCGGGACCCGCATGTCAACAGTCCAGATCCGTGTGGTTCGGGTGCACCATGGACCAATGAGGTTCATGGACTGAGTCCATGGACCGAGGAACACGTGTCGCGTCCTAGTTGGCTTGGGTTAGAGCTATCATCATGACATCGGCATGATACGATAATTATATTCTTCAGAACAAAAATAATTAGATTTATTATTTGATTTCTATTTTTCTATTTTTTATAATTTTTTTAATTTTCCTCGAGCCCGTTCTCCCTCATACGAGCTCCGATTGAGATGATTCAAATTTCTAAAAATTTGTAAAATTGAGATATATCTAATGTTGAGTTTTATTTTATTTTTGGAGTTTTGTTTGCTTTTTGTTTTGGGGTTTATTTGGCTTTCTCTCTCGTTTCGCGTAGATGTTGATTTGTGCGACGCATTTGAGGAAGATCTATCGACTCAAGACCAAGGTCCAGAGCAAGAATAAGGGCTTTGCTAAGGCTAGTTGTGCTTTGATCATGTTGAACCCATGTTTATAAAATCGCTATATTGTTTTACATTGCTCCATCAACTCTGCAAAGCGAATAGACTTGTTTACGGTCTTGCGCCCACAACATCAAAATTACATTGGTTGCTCTTTATAAGTCAAATCTTCTTACTCTATTGCCTCCAACGGGCTTGCTTGGGACTGCGATACATGGAATACATCATGCACTCACGCCTGAGGCAACTCTAAGCGATAAGCTACCTCTTGATCTATACATGCAAACATACAATACATATACAGCTCGCCAAGCGATCTCGGAGTAAGTGGTCTTTCTTTGGGATGAAATGGCGACCTTGGTTAGGCGATCCACGATAACCCAAATGGAATCGTAACCTTTACGAGTCTTAGGTAAACGGTGATAAAATCCATCCGATTTCCTCCCACTTCCATTCCGAATTTTCAGCGGTTGCAACAAACCAATGGTCTTTTGACACCGTCGCATAATGCAACATGCTCGGCCACTTCACGCTTCATTTTTGCCACGAATCTCTCCTTCAAATCTGGTACATCTCAAGAATCAATTGTTTTAATTCCTTTTTATCAAGCACACAAATTCGGCCTTTGAAGAACATAGTTCCTTGTTCGTCAGAGTGAAATCTATGGCTAGGCCTTCTTCCTTTTAGCCTTGATTTTTGAAATTTTATCGTCATCTTGTTGACCTTCTCTAATCTGATCCTCTAATGTTGGTTTTACTTCTAGCGCAGCTATCATTCCTTATGAACGACCTCCAATCTTAACCTCTGAAATTCCTTGCATAATTCGGTTGATCCTCCATTGACAATGCATTTGCGCTATGGCTTTTCGACTCGGGCATCTACGCCACCACATTGGCTTTTCGGGATGATAATGGATTCCACATTATAATCCTTAATTAGCTCAAGCCATCTTATTGTCTCATATTCAGTCGATTGAGTGAATATGTATTTGAGACTCTTATGGTCGTATATATCTCACATCTATTTCCTATGAGATAATGACGCCATATCTTTAAAGCATGCACTACTGACTAACTCCAAATCATCGTTGTAATTCACTTCAAATTGTCTCGGCGCATAAGCAGCGACTTTGCCTTCTTGCATTAACACGCATCCCAAGACTTCAAGCAGATAAATGTCAAATCCATTATCCGCAACACTAATTGATCCCTACCTGTTCCCGGTGGTGGTTGAAATCTAGCAAATTGTCGGGTGACATCCTCAAGCGTAGATGGTTTGGGCGTCCACCCGATTGTTCATCAAGCGCTTACGGTTTCACCTAGCTCTTTGCGCTTGTCCTCTAGGATTAAAGCCTTATTTACCGACTCCAAAATCCGGAAAATTGTGGGTGTCGGCCCCACTGCGATCTGAATCGGTCCCTTCATGAAGCGAGGCGCCTAGCTTTATCCGTCGCTCGTCCTCGGGGCATAACGAGCTAAGCGAGTGAATTTATTCGTATTGACCCTTTGGTTGGCCTCCTTGCTTCAAAGCTCGAACTCCTCCTTCTTAAGATCCATCATTCCTCTCGGGACATGATATGGCGGAAAGCATTAGTGAACTCCTCCCGTGTTATCTCTTGCGGGGCTCCATGAGCGGCCTGATAATTCTCCCACCATTCGGCGGTTCCTTCAAGTTGATGAGAGGCGTAGAGCACCTTCTCATTGCCCTCACACCGAGTGATGTGCGACTTCTTCTCAATGGTCCTAAGCCAATCATCGGCTTCCAAAGGGTTCACGTTTCCAGAGAAAGTTGGTGGCCTAGTCCTCATAAAATCCGATAGCTTGGACATAGGTCGAGGTCCACCATGATTGTTCCGAGTTGCGGGATTGTTGTGGTTTCTTCTGCATTGGTCATCTCTGCCGCATCTCGCGCATCATTATGCGTGCATCGCTTGAGTCTCGTCCGCAAGGAATGCTCCTGTTCTGCATGTCCTTGGCGGTGGTTGAGGGTGCCTCCATCATTGGGATTGTCATTCGACGCGATCCACTTCACAAGCACCGTTGTTTCCTCGAGTATTCACCATCGATGATTGCCTCTTAGGTTAGGAAAGGTAGATGTAGCATAGATGAGAAGTAAGAATTTCTAAAGCGGGAGATAGGTTATACCCAAACTGAACAATTCTTTATTTAACTTGGTATGGTGCTTATTTAAGCCTACAAGCTCGCAACACATTGTCATTTGTATGCCTTGAATCATTGTCACCCTAGATTGGTTCATTATAGTTGGTTAATATTAATATCAACATGGGATGTTTAGACCGTGTTAGTTGCTTAGCCATTCCACGTACATGTACATGAATCATCAATGTTTAATCTTGAGTAATGGAATATGGAACATAATTATGAATTTGTGTATCGGGTGTTGTCACACGATGATATTGAGTTATGGTGATGGAGGATGTCACGCAACGACGTTGACTTGTTGATAGCACGTGGTGCTTGGTAATCAACTGGATTGGTAATCATTTAGATTGGGGCAAGTGGCAAGGGGTAAGTGTGCCAAGGTGGGCCGTATGGCAGAGGGTATGTGGAAGTCTTGCCTTGATCATCTTAAGGACTTAACATTGAAAGCCTTTGACCTGAGTAAATCATGCAACCACATGTATGGTATGGGATAGCCTAGCTGATTAATTTGTAATGTCTTAGCTTGGTACTATCAATGGCGGTGTGAGTCCCGAGTTATGGATCAACTCACATGGCGCAAGAGGGGGGCCTGGATGTGGTAACCAAGACCCACCAGTGTTAAAACCTTAGCGGATAGTACTGGGTTAAGCCAGAGCATTGTAAAGGTTTCGTCATGATCTCTCCGCTGACACACCAAAGGAAGTGTGTTAATTGCATGGCAACAAGAGATGATCATGTCGTGTGGGTAAAGTGCATAACCTCTGCAGAGTGTAAATATATTCGGATAGTCGTGCCCGCGGTATTGAGCAATGCTCGAAAATTACAGTTAAGGGTTAGCTTAATTAAATGGAAAACTTGGTTGGGATGGCAGGATTGCCATATGGAAGGTTGGAACTTGACTTAGGATTGGATACCTTTGTTTACTTGAGAAATGCTAAACCTATCTATTACTGTTATTTGTTTTACTATCTTTATAATATATTTATTTTACTTGTTTTTAAATGCTGCTTTATTGCAAAATAGCCCTATTAGCCTTTCCTTTGGAATAAACCTTGCATATAGTTATGTTAGAAATTGCATTATGTGCACAACTTGTTGAGTGCTTTAAGTACTCACCCTTGCCACCAACAAATAACCAGTTGAGGAGTCTACACCAGTGTTGGAGAAGGAGTATCAGGAGGAGACGAATGTTTAGGGTTAGAGCCTTGTCAGTTGCCTGTGGTATATTGAGGGGTTTATCTACGTTTTCATTCCGCTGCAGTTTAACTTGTTTTTCAGCCTTGCGAGGCATAGTCATGTAAGTTGACCATAAGGTCGTTCAATAGGTATTAATGAATAAATGATGTCTTTCGTAATGTTTCATTTGTGTATGATTGTGATATTCATTTATGTTGAGCCTGTGTGCACTAGCGTGATCCTAGAGTAGTGAAGTATACACAGAGGGTCCAGATTTGCATATTCAGGTCCCAACAACATGCAACCACATATCTGGTATGAAACGGACCTAACTAAGTAGGATTACCGATATCATAACATGTGATACCTTAGGTGGATAATCACATAGAAGCGTGCTTACATGGAAGTGTGGTTAGAGCGGAGGATGTGGTGTACTGCGGTCACACATCAATCTAACGGTATGTTGGTCCTAACCTTCACCTCCACTGAGGGAAGGGATAGTGTACGGCTTATGGTAGGGTCAGCATTGGGATAAAGGTTTCCGAAAGGTTTTCTCATGATCACTCTGCCGACACACCAAAGGAAGTGTGTTAATTGCATGGCAACAAGAGACGATCATGTCGTGTGGGTAAAGTGCATAACCTCTACAGAGTGTAAAATCTATTCGGATATCTGTGCTCACGGTATTGAGCAATGCTCGAGAATTACATTCAAGGGTTAGATTTTATAAAATGAAAACTTGGATGGGAAGGCTGAATGTTAATGGAAAGTTTGGAATTTGACTTAAGGCTAGATGCCATGATTACCTAGAAATGATGAAAGTTACTATTACTATTATTTATTTTACTATCTTTGAAAACTACTTATTATATTCATTTACAAATGCTGCTTTACTGCAAAATAACCATGATAGCCATTCCATTAGAATAAACCTTGCATATAGTTATGATAGAATTGCATTTTGTGTACAACTTGTTAAGTGCTTTAAGTACTCACCCTTGCCAACAACAATATCACCAGAGACGAGCCTACACCAGCTTTGGAGGAGGTGTTCCAAGAGGAGATGAAAGTTTAGGGTGCGAGCCTTGTCAGTTGCCTGTGGTATACTGAGGGGTTTATCTACTTTTTCTTTCCGCTGCAGTTAATTTGTTATTCACAGTTTAGCCTTGTGAGACATATTCATGTAAGTTGATCATAAGGTCATTCAACAGGTATTATTTAATATATGGAGTCTTTTGTTATATTTCTTCTGTGTATGATTATGATATTCATTTATATTGAGCCTGTGTGTGCTAGCGTGACCCTGGACTAGTGCGACAAACACAGAGGGTTCGAATTTGCATATTCGGGTCCCGACAGTACTCCTATGAGTACGGAAAAGGCTTCCTATATATATATGACATTTATCGGTATTACACGAATGTAGACCGTGATTGCACATACTTACATTATCCAGCATCTCAAGAGCGAGGCGTTGAGCTTGAACATGTCGAACAAGTCGCTAAAGTTGACCTTGAAGAAGCGCCACAATGACTGGTTCAATAGATATTCCTACTTGAAGCTGATCGGGATACTCATTATCCGTTCTACCACGGGTTTGTTGTCTTGTTCCATGTACCAATCATGCAATCTAATAAAAGCCAATGAAAGTTTTTGTAAGCGCTCTCCCAGTATGAAAGGCTCTCCTAGCTTGTATCTCCGGTCCAACGGGGCAAACAGATAGTCGAGGTCCTCCGTGATCTGCTTCAATTTGCCCTTGTCTTGCTTTCTACCATAGGTCATCTTTACGGGAGATGAATGGGCACGAAGTGATGTATCGGCCTGTGATGCATGGGGCACGGTAGCCGATTTGGTGGCCTACTGAGGTACAGCCTATGACTTCGATAGTGCGGGTACCTCCAGTGCTGGAGGATGGGCGTCCAAGAAGATGTCGCTGCTGGGCCACTGGATGAATATGCCAATGGCATCTCCTAGTGTCACGATTTCGACGTTTGGGGGCATCTGTAGAGTGACAGCCCTGAAGCCTTCTTGTACACCATCCACATAGATCTTCACAAAACCCAGTGTTATCATGCATCAATGCCCCTTGACTGGATGGATACACGAGCTCCCAAGCAGCCTGAAAGGGAATACTATGATGAGGCATCTAATATAGTCCTTTTTGTAGTAGTGGGGGAACACCAACACTAGGGAAGGAGGCCAAGACCTTGAACTCCTACCAAAGCAAGACCTGCTCCAGCTAGAAAATAACATAGCGGAGTAACAACAAACACAAAAACCTGACCCATATCACACAAGCAAAGCCCTGAATTGGCTAAGATCGAAGCAAAGCACAAAGCGAAGAAACCTGTCTCATGCTAAGGCATGAAGTGCAATCATCCACATCAGAGTGCTTACCATAACATTAGCCTCACCTCAGTTCACCAATGTGAACCCGCCTAACAACAAAAGACTATGCCACACCAACACCAAATGGGAACACCAGCACGATGAGCCACAACAAGCATGAGGAACCACAACATGCACAACAATCCAAAAGTAGACCGACTAGACGAACTTGAATGAAATGGGTGACGAAGCAACCCTTATGCTCTCACCACAATGAAGACAAGGATGGCACACGAGAAGCTAGCGACATGGGCCAGCTACGAGTGACTCGTTCACCTTGATGTCGCATACAACACCTGGCTGCACCGCCTCAAAGCACAAGCTAACCGCGCTGAGCACCAACCGTGCTGCGTGACATGAGCCACCCATCTATTGGAAAATAATCAAGACTTTTCATTGTTGCATTGCCATGTTATAGAAGGGAAAAAGAGATTGGAAAGTAATTCGTGCTTTCCATTGTAGGCTTGCTATGTTGTAAGGCAAGTACCATGTTGTAAAGGCAAGTAGAGATATTTTCTTTTTAAGTTATTCCATAGATAGGTCTATGTGTGTACTATAAATACTAGCCTCAAGGTTGAGATGAATAACACAAGAGAAAATTGGCCTAAAACTTCTATGTTCACTTGCGTGTGTTTCTTTGATATGTTATTTGCATGCATCTAGGGAGGAAAACAACATGTGGTATCAGAGCTTGAGGAGCATGCTGAAGCAGATGCCAAGACGCATGCAATATGAATCGCCGACTCGACTTCTCAATGCGGGAGCTTCGTCGTCAACTCAACTCCTCAACGGAGATGCCATCGACAAGGTGATGGCGAAAAAGCATAGCAGCATCTCGCTACAATATCTGTTGCTCGCACAGAGCAACTATGCCACGTGGTCATTGAAGATGCACGTCAACCTATAGGCACAAGGCGTATGGGACGCCATGACGAATGATGATGTCAATAACCAAAAGAACAGGATGGCCCTTGCCACCATCTATCAAAGCATAATGGAGGATGTGCTCCTAACGTTGGTTGAGAAGGACGCTGCCAAGGATGCATGGGAGACGCTCAGGATGATGCACATGGGAGCAGATCGTGTCAAGTAGGCGAAGATCCAAACCTTGAGAAGTGACTTCGAGGTGATTCGCATGAAGGAAAGCTAGTCAGTGGATGATTTTTCCATGAAGCTGACGACGATTGTAAGTGGAATTTGAGCATTAGGCGAGCAGGTGGAGGAGACCATCATCCTCTGCAAATTTCTCCGAGTGGTTTCGACGAAATTTTTATCGATCGTTATGTCAATCAAACAATTTATCAACCTAAAGACCATGTCCATTGTGGAGCTGGCCGGCCGCTTCAAACCCTTTGAGGAGAGGGTTCAAAGCTATAATGACAAGGATGAACAACAGCATCTATTGCTCACACACTCGGAGTGGATGGCACACATGAAGAAGAATAGGGGAGGGGAATCTTCCTTTGGCTCAAAGGGACGTGATGGTAATGGTAGCAATAGCCGTGGCCACGGAAAAGGACACGATCATGGCCATGGGTGTGGCAAGGGTGGCCATGATGACACCTCGCCATCTAGAGATGCTAACCAAAGCTCTAGAGGTGTCAAGGATAAAAGCAAGATCAAGTGTTTTAACTATAATGTTTATGGTCACTATGCATCTGAGTGCCATAAACCTCATTGTAATCGTGATTGGGATGAGGAAGCTAATCTCACCGGAGCACATGATGATGACCTTGCCCTACTCCTTTCCATGTGCGCACGGAGGTGTGTGATATGGTGCTGATGAACAAGGAGAAGGTGACACCAAGGTTACGCATTGATGGCAAGGCGCATCTCGTGTCCAATGAGTGGTACTTGGACAACGGTGCCAACAGCCATATGATGGGGCAATGGTCTATATTCAACAAGCTAGATGAAAACATCTACGAACAAGTCCGATTCGGTGAGAGATTCACAGTGGAGATTAAAGGGAAGGGGTCAATCCTTCTCCAATGCAAAAACGGAGAACAACATGTACTCTTTGAGGTATCTACATATCGAGCCTTTGCAATAACATTGTAAACCTTGGATAGCTTGCAAAAGATGGTTGCATGGTGGTATTGTACCATGCACGATTGTGGGTCTACGAGTGCAGTGACAGACTTCTCATGAACGTGAAAAGATCCAAAAACAGGCTATACAAGATTCAGTTGGAGATAGAAAACCTGGTATGTCTCATGGTCAGTTTGGAGGATCCTGCATGGCGATGTCATGTGCAGTTAGGGCACGTAAACTTCCATGCCCTAAAGTAGATGGCAGAGAAGGAGATGGTGCTAGTGTTGCCGAAGATCGACCACCAAACGTAACTATGTGAAGGTTGCTAAAGGAGATGGTACTAGGGTTGCCGAAGATCGACCACCCAACGCAACTGTGTGAAGGTTGCTTAGTGGGAAAGCAAACCAGAAATCTATTCCCTTCATAGGCTCACAGGCCATCAAGCGGAGAAACTGCTGAAACTTGTACATGTGGATTTATGTGGGCCCATAACTCCATATACCTACTAGTAACAAGTACTTCATACTCTTTATTGATGATTTCAGTAGATACATATGGGTGCACATGTTGAAGTCCAAGGATGAGGCTCTCGATGCACTCAAGAAGTAAAAAGTGCATGTCGAGAACAAGCGTGAGCTCTAGCTAAAGGTCCTTAGATCATACCTTGGCAGAGAGTTTTTCAAAAGCGAGTTCAGTGTATTTTACAACACCAAAGGGATAGCACGATAGTTCACGACATCATACTCACCACAATAGAACGGTATTGTGCAACACTGTAATCGTATTGTGTTTTCCATGCCGAGGAGCTTACTCAAGAGCAAGAATATACCTGAAGTATTGTGGGGGAGGTAGTATGTCATGTGGTGTACCTCCTTAACTGTGTGTCAACCAAGGCCCTAGGTGGAGTCATGCCGTATGAAGCCTGGATAGAAAGAAGCCATGCATCGAGCACTTGTGAGTGTTCGGGTGCATTGCATATGCCAAGGTGGTAAAGCCACACTCGAAGACTTGATGATCGCATCACTACCTTAGTGTACCTAGGCGTGGAGCCTGGCAGTAAAGCTAACCGACTTTATGATCTTTGTCAAGTAAAACTTCACATCAGCCGTGATGTGGTGTTCGTGGAAGGAAAGAAATGGTCATGGAATGATGACAACACCGACAATATAACTAACATTCTTTGGACGACATTTACTATCTCTGACAATACAGGTGTTGGTGAGATGGGCCTAAATGAGGGATGATAGGAGGCCTCTCCATACGACCCAAAATCTCTGAGATCACCGAGCTTGACACTGTTTGGCTCACCAGATTAGATGATGCTAAACACTATCGTTGGCATAGAGGAGCCAGAGAGCACAGGTAATGTGACACTCGTGGGTAAACCATTAGCAACAGGAAGTGGAACAGGCATAGGTCTATCTCACTTGAATAAGCAGATGACGAGGGTGGGCCTCGTAGATATTGGAATCTCGATGACATCTATGCAGTGACCAAGGATGTAGAGTGCATGGATGAGCTGTACCTCCTAGCTGTAGAAGATCCATCATATTATCATGAAGCTACATGAGAGCAGCAGTGGTAGGTGGCGATGAAGAGCGAGCTTGATGCCATTGAGAAGAACAAGACTTGGGATCTCATCGAATTGCCAGCACGGCATAAACCTATTGGGCTCAAGTGGGTGTACAAACTGAAGGACTCGGATGGCAACATCATGTTATCACGAAGCTGGTTGCCAAGCCATACCTACAATGACATGGGATCAACTTTGATGAAGTGTTCACTCCTGTGACATGACCCGAGATAGTGAGACTTCTGCTTGCCCTTGCAGTGCAAAGTGGATTGGAAGTTCACCACCTAGACCTCAAGTTAACATTCTTGAATGGTTATCTCAAGGAAGAGGTGTATTTTGCTCAGTCGTAAGAATCATTAAAGAGGGTGAGGGGCACAAGCTGTACAAGCTCTCAAAGGTTCTTTATGGGCTGCGTCAAGCCTCAAGGGCGTATATGTAGTGTCAAGAATTTATGGTTCATGAAGTGTCCGCAAGAGCAAGCCATCTACAAGAGGTGGAATGAAGGAGAGGTACTTGTTGTTGGTGTATATGTAGATGACCTCATTGCCATCGGCATAAGTGCACATGAAATTAAGCAATTTAAACATCAAATAAAGAGGGAATTCGAGATGAGTGATCTCGGGTTGCTTGCATCTACCTCAGGATTGAGGTAGGGCAAAAGGCAAGCTGCATCACCCTCAAGCAGATGTCGTATGCAAAGAAGATCTTGTTGCAAGCTGGGATGAGCAAGTGCAATCTAGCAAGGTATCCCATGGAGTCGAAGCTTAAGCTCAGGAAGGATGAAGACGGAGTCTGAGTTGATGTGAGCAAGTATAGGAGCATCACGAAAGTCTGAGGTACCTGAATCACACTCGGCCAGACATCATGTATGTAGTTGGGATGGTGTGCTGGTACATAGAGATGCTTACTCAACTACATATGTAAGCCATGAAACAGATCCTGAGATATGTGAATAGTACAACTAACTTTGATTTGGTGTATTCCAAAGGAGGAGGTGCAGTGAAGATTATAGGCTACAGCGATAGCAATTTGGTAGGCGATGTAGATGATAGGAAAAGCACAAGCGGCATGGTGTTCTACTTCAATGGGAACATAGTTGCTGGGCATCTCAAAAGCAGAAAAGTGTCACCCTATCGACAAGTGAAGATGAATTCATTCTAGCCATAGCAGCAGCATGTCAAGGAATATATTTGCAAAGCGTGCTAAATGAGATAACAAAAGAAGCCCCAAGTCTAGTCGTCTTGTACGTTGAGAGCAAATCAACAATCGCATTGATGAAGAATCCGGTGTTTCGTGGAAGAAGCAAACACATTGATACCCAGTTTCACTTTATCAGAGAGTGCATGGAGAATGGATTGATTGTTGTCGAGCGCGTGTGCACAGAGGAGCAGCGTGCGGATATTGTCGGGACCCGAATATGCAAATTCGGACCCTCTGTATGTATCGCACCAGTCAGGATCACGCTAGTGCACACATGCTCAACATAGTGAATATCACAATCATACACAACGAAAAAATAATAAAGATTCTATATATTAAATATAACCTGTTGACTGACCTTATGGTCAACTTACACGAATATGCCACATAGGGCTAAACTAAGAACATTAAACTAAATTACTGCAGTGAAATAGAAAACGTAGATAACCCTTCAGTATACCACAAGCAACTGACAAGGCTCGCACACTAAACATTCATCTCCTCCTGATACTCCACCTCCAAAGCTGGTGTAGACTCCTGAACTGGTGGTTTGTTGTTGGCAAGGGTGAGTACTTAAAGCACTCAACAAGTTGTGCACAAAATGCAATTCTAACATAACTATATGCAAGGCTTATTCCAATGGAATGGCTAACATGGCTATTTTGCAGTAAAGCACCATTTTGTAAATGAATACAATAAGTAAGTTGAAAGACAGTAAAACAAATAATAGTAATAAGTAACTTTCAGCATTTCTTAAGTAAACATGGCATCCAGCCCTAAGTCGAGTTCCAAACTTTCCAATGGCAACCTAAATTCCCATCCAAGTTTACATTTTACAAAATCTAACCCTTGACTGTAATTCACATTGCTCAATACCGCGAGCACGACTATCCAAATAGATTTTACACTCTGTAGAGGTTATGCGCTTTACCCACACGACATGATTATCTTGTTTTTCCTGGCCATTAGCACACTTCCTTTGGTGTGCCGGCAGAGAAATCATAACAAAGCCTTTACAATGCTCTGTCTTAACCCAATACTAGCCGTTAAGGTTCCAACACTGAAGGGTTACACCACCACAACAGGGCCCCCCTCTTGCGCCATGTGAGTTGATGCGTACACCCAGAACTCACACTAGCCCTAGTAGTACCAAAGCTAAAATATTGCAAATTAATTAGCTAGGTCCGTCCCATTCTAGACTTGTGGTTGCATGTTTGACTCAGGTCAAATGCTTGCAAGGTTAAGTCCTTAAGATGACTAGGGCAAGACTTCCACAAACCCTCTACCCTTCTAGCTCACCTTGTCACACTGCCCCTTTCTACTTGCTCCAAACTAAATGATTACCACCCGATTTGATTACCAAGCACAACGTGCCATCAACAAGTCAACATCGTTGTGTGACCTCCCCGTCACTACAACTTAACATCATTGTGAACACCCGACACACCAATTCTATAAACTTGTTCCATATTCCATTAGTCAAGATTAACTTTTGATATCTCAAAACATGAGTTATACGTGGCATGGCTAAGCATACAAAACATGGTCTAACCAACCCATGTTGATTACTAATATTAACCAACTAGTAATGAACCATCCTAGGGTGACAATTAATCATGGCATACAAATGACAAGGTAGGGTATAATTCAATTGGATAGATTAACTAGATCCTGAACTATTTCGAAACAGTTGTACACATAAAATATCATGCATAATGTAAATCAACATACCAATTTTGTAAACTAGGTTCAACATGATCAAAGCACAACTTGCCTTGGAAAAGTTCTTGCTCTTCCTTTGGACATTCGTCTTGAGTCAACGATTCCTCCTCGGACGCTCCGAGCACATCGATGTTTACACGTAACGAGAGAAACCACCAAATAAATACTAAAATAGAGAGCAAACAAACTCCAAAAATCAAATAAAATTCACTATTAAATAGATCTCAATTTTAAAAATATTTACAATTTGAATCACCCCAATCAGAGCTTGTATGAGAGAGAACGGGCTCACGAAATTTTGAATAATTAAGAAAATCAGAAAATAAGAAAATCATTAATTCCTTGAATTATTTTTATACTTAAAGTCCCAATTTATTGCGTCAGCTGACGTCAGCCCTGGCCTGAACCAACCGAAAGCTGACACGTGTCTCCGGTTCATGCACCTAGTCCATGAACCTCCACTGGTCCATCGTGAACCCGGTGCACATGCGAAACACAACACTGACATATTTGCCCGCAATGCGCTGACGTGGCGGAGACACATTGGCTGCTAGCACAATGACACATGGCGATGCGAGGCTGATGAGGCAGCAACGTGGCAATGATGTGGCGCCATGTTGACTCTACAGACGCGCACCAAGCAGCGAATCCCGACGGAGTTCCACCGACTGCAAAGAAGATGACTTACCCCACGGCGCTCTGACGACAAATCGGCCAAAGCTTAGCTTAGATCTGGACCACCACAACCTCGAAACTGGCTTTGGCTACCCCAGAGAAGGCTTGACGGCATAGATCGGTGTGGTAAAAAGGCGGCAGCGACCTTGAGCAACTTCGTTGAGCGAGATCTATGTGATGAAAGCTCTTCGAGCGTTGAAACCTTAGTGAAAAGATACGGCAAACTCAAGTGAACCTCGTGGTGGGTTTGATGTGGCTTATAAAGCCCTAGGCTTCTGTGCTCATGGCCGAAACCATCCCATACGCGGTGGTGGTCTCCAGATCCGATACGGCGGCAGCTTCGCAGGGGAGATTAACTAGAGCCACACACGTGTCTTGATGAGCGCTTGGGATCAACTCGAACGTGTTACAATCCAGGCCACTCACGACGGCAATGGTCGAGATTCACTAGAGTTCCTATTAGACCTGAGCAATCTTGGCCGCACATGCTAGATCCGATGGCACGAGTTGATTAGGGTTTACATGGAGCTCATCCACCCTTGGATCTTAATCCAACTGGCGGCGACCACAGCTTTTAGAACTTGGGTCGAGCGCAACTAATTGGGCCAGGCCCGCATGATTTCTGGCCCGATACTACTACCAGATTTTCTAAAACTTTCCCATTTAAAATAATTCTAGAAAATAAAATAATTTAGTTAAGGCAATCAAAATATTAGTAAAATTCTAGAAAAAATTGAAAAATACATTGAGACATTTTAAACTCAAATAAAATATTTTTGACTAAACTTTATTTAAACTTTCTTATTATTTAAATACTTTTCATAATAGGCCATATTTAATAATAATTGATAAATTCCAAAAAATCCAATAAATTCATAAAATTCATAAAATGCATATTAAATCCAAATAATCAAAATTTGGGATGTTACAGATATCCTCACAAAGACACTTGCTCGAGTCAAGTTCTCATAAATACATGGTCTACTAGGCATTAAAGATCTCGCACAACCAAGTTTAGATTAGGGGGCGATTGTTGGAAAATAATCAAGACTTTCCATTGTTACCTTGCCATGTTATGGAAGGACAGAAGAGTTTGAAAAGTAATCCACACTTTCCATTGTAGGCTTACTATGTTGTAAGGCAAGTACCATGTTGTAAAGACATGTAGATATATTTCATTTTTAAGTTATTCCATAGATACGTCTATGTGTGTACTATAAATACTAGACTCAAGGTTGAGATGAATAACACAAGAGAAAATTGACCTAAAACTTCTGTGTTCACTTGCGTGTGTTTCTTTGATCTGTTATTTGCATGCAATTGTTCCTAGGGAGGAAACCAGTACCACTAACGCCGCATATCGCATGTCATAGTTGCCGCACTATGTGCACAGACTGTAGCGCAGTCGCACCCCGTGCACCACCCAAGGGCAACCAGCAGTTGCACATCTCATGGGGCATGCACACACACGTAGCCTACCGTACTGCACCACACGAAGCATCAGCTCTGTCTTTGCCACAACCTGCTTGACCAATGCGCAGAAATATGCCACACGAAACACCATTACAACCGAGCCGATAATGTCCAAATCATGCCGGCCTTGAGCTTGCCCCTAATGGCCGAAGCCACATGCACATAATCAAAAATTCCATCATGTGCCAATGTCGCCACCCATCGCGCACTCGTCGTGATATGGTAACTCCGACTTCGGCACAACATGCCTCGTCGAAGCAACCAGAACAACGGCAACTGCACGACCCAACATCAGGCTGACGACAACACCAATCCGTGTCGATCTACACTGCCACCCTTCCCTGCAAACACTAGACTGGCCAGACCAGCAAGGATAAGGGCAGATCTGGCGAAAAAGATAGACAGGCGACAGCTACAGGGGCCAATGTCATCTAGAGGAGACCAGAGATGGCTATAGAACATCGGCGGAAGGTGCATCTGGCCTCCGCCCGAGTGGCCATTATGAGATCAATTCCGATAAGCTCACCATTATCTTTGTTAGATCCAGTGATACCCAC
Source organism: Otatea glauca (assembly GCA_036346275.1). Taxonomy (NCBI): domain Eukaryota; kingdom Viridiplantae; phylum Streptophyta; class Magnoliopsida; order Poales; family Poaceae; genus Otatea; species Otatea glauca. The sequence goes on from CM070725.1 coordinate 33,396,494, forward strand.
ACTGTCTCGAACAGTTGTGGCCAACAAAAGGAGCAACAACATTGCCTAGAAAGATGTCGCCAACACCCATCAAGACAAAAAGGAAGGGAGTGGCACCACTACCATTGCCGCGGCTATTGTCGGTGTTGCGACAGCAGAGGGGGATGGTCTCATGGTTGTGGTTCTCGGCGGGGATGGAAGGTTCACCTCTGGTGTCACTCGAGGGATGACACAGGAGTCTAGTCAGTCATATTTAGATGCGCACCATCCTTGTAATGTCCGACCTAAAATTCAATTAGGTCCATGACAGCCCAAACTGTAGTTGAACCCAACTTGGCTTTTGGTCCAATGCAAAGCCAACTCCTACGACCAACATGTGCCTTTTTTTACATTGCTTACACATGTAAATTATCAAGGAAAAATAAACCATCCTATCTAAAGTAGGAAAGACATTGTATATGTTGTTACATATCATTATTGACCAAGCAAAATTGTATAAACACAATATTAAAATAGAGATATAAGATGTAGATCTATAGCTAACTTCTCTTTATTGATATTTTTGGTGTGTGTATAATGTCCGTAAACACGAGTTTTCATTATAGGAGAAGAAAGCTAGATCCTAGGACAATCTACTAGGATTTTGAGTCCTAATTAGGAACTCATAGGAGTCTGTTTAGAAACATATACACACATATATGGAATAGAATATTCCACGACACTCTCCCTTGCACACTTTTCCAATTCCATGCCTAGTTGAAAATTCCTTTCGAAAATCTAGTGGGAAAAAATGGACAGGAGCAAAAAGTACATTTCACGTGTCTCATACCATTACACATGTTGCCTTATTAAAAACCTTCAATTGAGAAAACCTAGTGAGACAAAACTCCATTAAGGGAACATAATACAACATATCATCTCCAAAAATAATCACATATGATGTTTAAATATCTTCCCCTGAAGACTTCAACTCTACGAGTCTTTTCATACCTATGAATCTCATGTGCTTCTCAAATGTAGAAGTTAGTAAGGCTTTGGTAAACAGATCAGCTAGATTTTCACTACTCTGAATTTTCTTTATTGCAGCATCCCCATCTCTTGATGCTCATGGGAATAAAAATATTTAGGAGATATATGCTTTGTCATGTTTGTCTTGACATAACTGCTCTTCATTTGTGCAATGCATGGTGCATTATCATCATGGATAATCGTAGGGATTTTATCCAGCTCTACACAATATGACTCTTGGATATATTGAATCAATAATCTAAACCAAATGCACTCATGAGTAATCTTGTATAGTGCAATTATCGAAATGATTAGTTGATGTAGCAACTATTTGACTGCTTCAATGATTTCTAAGAAATCACGATTTGTCCGCTCAGAAAGACATATATAATATGAGACCTAGCATTATAGGTATCAGACAAATAGCCAGCATTGGAGTATCTCTTTATCTTGGTATGTTTATCTTCTAGGTAAAAGAGTCTAAGATCTACTATACCTTTCAGTAACTGAGAATATGTTTAGTTTTAATCCAATGTCTCCTCATGGGCTCAAATGAACATCTAGCCAAACAATTCATTGAAAAAGCAATTTCTGCCATACAAAATTGGCAAGGTATAGAAGTGCACCAATAACACTGAAATATGGAGTCTTCGGCCCAACACATCCTCATCTTCTCGTCAAGGACCATATGTACATTTCTCTATGCACCTGAGTTCCCATGCATTGCAATGGATTTAAAATAAACATAATATAGGTTTAGTAATTTACACATATGTATATTGGTAATTGCTCGAAAATGAGTGCGGCAGGTGGTGAGCATAGCAGCACGACATCAAAGAACTCGTGATATCGGTAGGAACTTCAAAGTAGATAAGATCCTAGTGAATAGAGTTTGCTTTGGTTTGTTGGAGTTTGTTTGTCCAATTTTTAGATAGTAGGTTGGTTTGTTAGAGTTTGTTTTCGTTCAGTTTTTTCTAGACCCACCTGCAGGCATTGAAGTATATGTGAAGAGGTGGTTGGAAGAGGTAGATGAACCATGGGTACTGGTGGTGAACCACCATCGCTACATTGTTTTGAAGTAGTAAAGATATCCAATGTTTTAACAACTATGGGTGTACTAAGTGGTTTTACTTCATCATGAGTAAATTTCTCCAATATCTTCTTACATAGTTTGGTACAAGAATATATCACTAGGCATATTCTTAATCTATAACCCTAGACAAAATTTGATTTTTACCCAAATGTTCATCCCAAAATCCGTCTTTAAGTATAATCTAGCTTTGATGATGTCCTCATTGATCCAATGATATTAAAATCATCTACATATACTAACATGATACCGAATCTTGTCACAAATTTCTTTATGAACACACAGGGGACACACATTGTCATTGACATATCATTTCATCATAAGGAATTTACTCAATTAGTTGTACCACATATGACTAGACCACTTTAATTCGTATAGTGATCTTTGCAATTTCATGCTATATGTGGTGTGCTCATATGTGGTATCTTTAGTCCCTCGGGAATTTTCATATAGATTTTTTAAATCAAGTAACCCAAACAAATATGTGGTCCGAACACCATGAGTTCATATTCAGATTCATGCCTACCGCCATAGATATCAGGTATGGAATGTAGTTTCATTCATAATAGGAGAATAAGTTCCATTGTAATCGATTTTGGGTCTCTACGTGAATTCTTGTGCTACTAATCTCACTTTATACCCCACTTCATTCTTTCAATTCCTCTTTCTCACATGCACCTATTTGTGACCAACGGGACTGATATCTCGAGGAGTCTTGATAACTTGTTCAAAGACCATCCTCTTATTTAGCGAATTTAGTTTAGCCTTAATTGCATCCTTCCATTTATCCCGATTATGATGACTTTTGCATCCAGCAATTGTCTTTGGGACAATATCTGAATTCTCAATATGGAACACAATATTAGAGGAAAAGTGGCAACTATTCAACGGGACTGATATCTCGAGGAGTCTTGATAACTTGTTCAAAGAACATCCTCTTATTTAGCGAATTTAGTTTAGCCTCAATTGCATCCTTCCATTTATCCCGATTAGGATGACTTTTGCATCCAGCAATTGTCTTCGTCGCAACATCTGAATTCTCAATATGGAACACAATATTAGAGGAAAAGTAGCAACTATTCACACATACTTGTCTCAAGTATATTTATCTAGTATCCAAATAATTTGTGGTATACTCTTTATTCAAATCAATTGATATTTTATTTAATTCAATCAGCTCTCTGCAATTTCACAATACAACATAGTCTGTGATTTCAATTTTTGTAGTCCCGGTGTTATTTGTTATACATGTGATTTCATTAGGGTTTTTTTCATCTCTCTTGAATGAACAACTATCATATTTCTCCCATAATGGACATTCTCATCTCTTGGAGTCTTTGGAGTAGTATCTCCTGAATGATTTTTATTAGTATTTAGTTCATAGAGTTTCTCCTCATTTCACGTCATCTCTTAAGCGAATATCTGTGCGATCTGAGATCTTTAGAACCAGGAGAAATATGCAGCATCATTCATGGCGACATCCATAGTTGAACCATAGCCCTCGAAATTGCGTTCCCCTTCATCATACGAAGCGTGGGCAGGAATATGCAGTCGGGCTGCATACTCAACTGTAGAGGAACTGAGAGCCACATAGTACACCATATAGCGAGGATTCTCGGCATACTGAGCCGCGTCCAACATCTTAGCTAGCACTCCCTTAATTCCTTCTTCCTCACGAGCATTCGACTCGTAGCATAGGATAATATTCATCTGATTTAAACAAAGAAAAGATTAGAATTTTTCAATTTAGAACAGATAAGGAATGTTAACAAATATTTAGGATAAGGAGAAGTATGAATAAAGATATATTTGTGAATTAAGCACTAGTTTTTAAGGTTAGTAAATTTTTCCTTGACTAACGGCCTTGCTAACTAAGGTTTCCTACAGTTTGCATGGCTCTGATACCAACATGTAAGGCCCCCATTTTTGATAATAAATATCAACAATGGGTTCCCTGTGCATACAGTACTAGTCCCATGATCAGTGGCTAGCACGCACAGATTACAAATTGAAATCACATCCATACACAATAATATTGCATATGCTAAGTGTCTTGAAATTACATATTATTATTACAAGCCAAAGGCTCGAAAAGCAGCAGCGGAAACTTTATTTATCTTGTAGTATGCCCATTCACCCTCATGCAACAGACAAGGTAAAGCCCTAGAAAACATCGTCATCATAACCCCCGAATCCTGAATCGTCGTAAAGATCATTGGGGTATTCATTATCTTCACCTAAAACAACATTGGTAGCAAGATTGAGTACATTGTGTACTCAGCAAGTCTTATAGTGTGTCACAGATGCAGATATAAGTAAATGCTGGATATAGCAATGGTAAGGTTTCTACAGTTATTTTTGCATTGGCGAAATAAAAGTATATCTATAGACTAGATTGCAACTGAAGTTTGTAAAGGAGCATCTTATTGTAATAAACAAGTACTAATTTAGCGTAAATCATATCACAGTCTATCCGACTGATTCATTCCATTCCCATGTCATCCCCTGACATGAAATATTCATATTCCAAAACACCATTTTCCCATTAAATCATTTTGGAAATATTAAAACTCTAACCATGTGATGACTTTACCAAGTGCCTTTTGACCGTAGGCGCGGCTAATTAATTAGATTTACACTCTGCAGAGGTGTACAGCTTTACCCACAAGAAATGATCTGCCACTTTTGCCAGGCCAGTTGACACTCTTCCTTTGGGGTGTTGGCATAGTGATCATGACATAACCGTTACATTGTTTAAACCTAACTTTGCACCAGCCCGATGACGTTAAAACCCTTATTATGGAGAAGGAACATGACTGTGTAACCATGTCATTGAAAGTGGTAATACAAGCAGTAATTCCCTGTAGTAAAGGCAGTAAATCCCTGCGATAAGGGTTCCTTCCCATACCAAGGCGTACATCGTTATACCGATATGCATTTACCCACAACGAATTGTGGAAGCCCCTCATAAACAACCCAAAAAGGATTGCTCATACTATCTCCCGCCTACCAATGTGCAAAGTCAGATTTGAACAACTTAATAGTTTAAGGCTGCCCCATATCAGCACTCGTGGTTGTACGATTTTCTTGGCTTGAAAACAACCCATAGCTCGGTCCTTAATTCGACACAGGCAATACTCCACCCTACACTACGTACAAGTCCATCTCTTGCACAACCGGCTATTGCCAATAATTGCCCGCATCTGAACCATAGTTTTATTTTGGGGTTTTTAGTCAAAATACCATCAATCGACATCATGTCATACCCACCATTCAAATTTTCAAGAATCAACTTTGATCATCAACTTCGTTGCTAATGAGCATGGCTAAGCATGATTATTAGTCGTATATACCCAATGTGACATTAAGTAGTGTCTACCCCTTTATCTATGGTTAACAAGGTTCACATGTTCATACTTATCAAGGAAGTTCCATAAAATTATCAGGTATATCAACCAATATTCCAACATAGCATTTTTATGACAAGTACGCGTATGCATATTAGTTTTGCAAGCATTGAAAGTAAATATTTGAAGTATTAGGACCAATATGATCAAGGGGGTGCTTGCCTTGCTGATCATAGTCGGGTATAAAGTTCGGATCGTCGGCGAGGTCGCCGTCCTCTAATTTAGGTTCGTCGGAATCTACTCGTCGACCATCAAGAATAACATACAATAAATAGCAAACCAGTATAAGGGCAAAAAGAAGTCAGATAGAAAATCCAACCTAAAATCTTACTTATAAAAATAGGAATGTTCACTAGTAAGATTATAATCCAAGTTAATCTTGTTATACTGTTTCTTTTTGTTCATATTTACTTTTACTATTTTTGGTCTAGATGGTATCAAATACTTCTAGCTTCATATCAGTTATTTCTTTTTATTTTAACAAATTTTTAATGCTAAAATTATTTGAAGTAGAAAGATTTGACTTATAGTGATACCATAACATAGTATGCTGTTAATACGATTCAGATGCAAAGCAAGGTATTTAAAGACTGTCGGCGTTTCGAGCACCGACAAGTAAATTTGTAAGTCTTAAGGGACCACGCGTTCACTGTCCCTGAATGGTTAGACTCGAGAGCCCAAGGTGTATACTGGTTCGGGCCGAATGTCCCTACTCCAGTTCGTGTGGTGGTATTGTATTGCTTTTGGTGCAAATGGCTGCACAGCGTTTACAAGAAAGAACTCGTCCTTCCTCTTTTTCTCCGTTTGTCCCCCTCGTCAGGGGTCCTGCCCCCCTTTATATAGTAGGAAAGGGCAGGTTACATTGGGAATTGGGAAAGGGGAGGTGGCCTATGCTAAGAGCTTCGGTCCTTCATTCAGCGGCCCAGTCTTCGCTGCCTTGCCCACGCCGGTCGGTAGTCCCGTTAGGCGAGGCGATTAGCCGCTTCGTCGGGAATGGCGCACCGCCTTACGTGAGCGGCGAGTGTTGGCGTTGCGGTGTATAACGTTAGTACCGCCTTGGGAGGGCGTGCCTTCGTATTATGCGTGACTAGTTGATGGGGCCGGAAGCTTGACTTCAGCAGACCATTTATGCCATCTTGGGAAAGAGCCACTGCTCCGTCTGATCCACTTCGATTGTCCCGTCCGTAGGGGGCGCGCGCCAGACCGGTGGAGGCTTTGACACGCGGCCCTTGGCGGAGGTTGCCTTAATTTGGTCGGAGTAAGGGGATCCCGTCCCGCCGCGGGGGTCGGGAGCCCTACTTGGTCGGGGACGCTCGTCCTGATCGGTCGGGGAGGGACGTCCTTTGTGGTCCCACGGGTCCTTTGGTCGGTAATGGGCTTGGGGCAGCCTGCTTGTTACCCTGGGCTGTTAGGGTACCCCTGGTATGAGTATTCGTCAGTAACCCCCGAACCCTCGAGCGAGTTCGTCAGATACGGTTGGGGGTTGAACTTGGTTGCGAATGGTGACCTGGCCCGACTGGTCGGTCCGACCGACTGGGTCGGCTGGCTTCAGCCAGGTGTGGCCCAACGCATCCGACGGCTGCCCTGGAGCCTGGCCGGGGGCATTCGAACCGCCGGAAGCTTTTAATTGCTTCGTTGTGCGGGCCGTGCACGGCTTGGCGTGCCTTGACCGCACGTCTTCTTGGCCTCTTCGGGTTTTGGTGAAGGGCACTTCGTTTCCCTGCGCTCGCATTTATTTTGGAGACGTTCGATCTCCCTCCGTCTGGGTATATAAGTGTGCCACCGTTTGCTTGAACGATTGTCCCCTAAACCAGAGTCCTCTTTTTTAATCCTCGAAATGGCTTCGAGGCATCCACTGATCTTCAGCTTTGGCGATGATGTCGAGGTGGAGGAAGAAGATCCCATGGCCGAGCTCTGGGCTAAGTACGACCAGGCGATGGCTGAGCTCAGGGAGGAGGAAGAAGCCATAGCCCGTGATACCACTGTCGTCGACGCGCTGCTCGAGGCCGTTCCGAGGCTCAAGGTGGTAAGGAGGGCCCTCTTAGAGGCGATGGTGCGCGCGCCGCTGCAGTCAGTGCGGCGGCGATGGGCCGGCGGACCCGGAATTAGTAGCCGTCAGTGAGTGCGCTGACGCCGCATTGATGCTCAAGATATGATACTTGGTGCAGAAATAGCTCCACCATATCTTATAGCTTTGCGTAGTGTTTTGAGCCTGCCAGGCACCTCATGTAACATTGTAAAGTTCGAGCCTGTTGGCCTATAATGAAATCTCCTTTTCCTTTATGAATGTCTTTGGGATGAGTTTGTCTCAGGCGCTCTTTTCGACTAACCCGGCCCTTGAGAACGGGCAATCAATAAGTGATCGCTCTTTCCTGGGTGAAGACCAGAACGTCATAGCCAGACCGTGCCTTGGTCGGGAGGGACGACCAGATGCCTCTCTGTGAGGTTCGAGTGTCCGAGTGCTCGTTTAACGTCGTAGCTAGACCGTGCCTTGGTCGGTAGGGACGACCAGATGCCTCTCCGTGAGGTTCGGGTGTCCGAGTGCTCGTTTAACGTCGTAGCTAGACCGTGCCTTGGTGGCGGGGGCGACGGATGCCTCTCCGTGAGGTTCGGGTGTCCGAGTGCTCGTTTAACGTCGTAGCTAGACCGTGCCTTGGTCGGCTGGGACGACCGGATGCCTCTCGTGAGGTTGGTGTCCGAGTGCTCGTTTAACGTCGTAGCTGGGCGGCGCTCTTTACGTCGTAGCTAGGCGTGGGGCATCCATCCGAGTCCTCGTCGGCGAGGGTAGCTGCGAAGGAGTGGCCGCGTCTATCCCACGTATCGCCCGTTCGCAGTGTGGGACACGGAGGGGTGGCGACGCGCGTTTACCCGCGTTGGTTTTAACGCCGTGCTCGTGGAGCTAATTAACGGGTGGTCCGAGTGGGTCCTGGGAGGTCCCGCCCAAGGGGGACCCTTCCGAGCGGACGGTCCCAGAGTAGGGTGTCCGGGCCCACTGTGGGACGACCCATAAAAACCTTTCTTTACTCGATCCCGTATCGGACCCTGGGTCGTCCGCCGACCCAGAGCACAGCTGGCTGTCGTCCATCGATGGGCTCCCGGGAAAGTGTGAAGTATGGAATCGGACGCGAGTTTCAGCGATTGGGCCGTCAGCCAGCCCAATTGGAGGCCCACTGGGGGCTCGCCTCACACTCGCCCCTCGCTCAATTTTCGCTGGGGCGGCCTTATGCCCACTTGGTGGGATCAGCCTTTAGAACCCACAGCTTTCGGCTGGGCCTGGCGTGAGCCATCGAGCTCTTGCCGTTTTGGGGCCTCAGCGACCCAAGGGGCCTCTCGCACGTGCCTCGGGGCAACCGTCCTGGCCAAAAGGCGGAGACCGAGAGGTCTCAGGATGCGCGGCCCGAGGCGGTGTCTTTACGGTTCTTGCGGTTTTGTCAGAATTAAATGCAGAGAGGAATTGGAAACGGGGCATTACCTAGCACGGTGAACGAGGGCGTGCACGATACCTCACGTGAGGGGGTACGCTTGATTGGCGCCGCTTCGGGTCGGCGCTTCGCTTCGGTGGTCGGCACGGCAAGCGAGGCGCGGCGTGGCGCTTCGCGCGAGGCGTCTTATTCGGTTGTCGCCCGCTTGGCTAGGCGTCTGTTTGGCTAGGCGTCCGCCCGGCTCCTATAGATAGGGTGCAGGGGCATTTGAGAAACCCCTTGCCCTTGCCTTCCCCGTCTTCCGCATTTGCTGAATCAAGAAAAAAGACCGCAAGAGCAAAAGAGAGAAAAAAGGAAGGGAACCTCCAACTTTCTCCTCTCATCTTCTCACCACTTCTCTCTGAGATGTCGTGGCCAGCGTGCTCCATCCAGGCCAGCCGCGCGCTCGGGCTGGTAAAGAAGGGGTTCCTTCCTCCACAGGATATCTTGGGGTGGAGAGTGCCAACCGGGGCCGCCGCCCCCGCTCCGGGGGACGGCGAGGTCGTGGTGCCCGCCTCTTTCTTCAGCGTGGATTCGGGCTTTCGCTGCACCCGTTCGTGCGCGGGCTTCTGCACCATTACGAGGCGGAGGTGCATCATCTCAACCCCAACGGGGTCCTCCATATCGCCATCTTCATCACACTCTGTGAAGCCTTCCTGGGGATCAAGCCCCACTGGGCGCTGTGGAGGCATTTCTTCCAGGCCCGACTGAGGAAAGACAAATCCTCGGATGTATCGGTGCCTGTTGGAGGTGTGGCTTTCTAGCTGCGCACGGGGCGCGCAGCCGATTATATTGACGTGAAGCTGCCCTCGTCCAACCGGGGGTGGCACTCCGAGTGGCTTTACGCCAAGAACTCGGGGGACAGCGCTCCCGGCTACACCGGTCGGCTCCCAGAGATGAAGCCCTCATGGGGCTGGGGGGCCGAACGGAAGGAAAGGAACCGAGTGGAGGTGATAACGGACCAGATCAAGGCCCAGAAGAAGCGGGGTCTTACTGGTGACGTCGTTGTGCGCGCATTCATGAAGATGCGCGTGCAGCCTCTCATGGATCGGTCGTTCCCAATGTTCAAATTTGAGGGACCGATCGACCCGTCAAGGATGATGGCGGACGAACTCCCCTCGTCGGAGGTCAGGGCGCGGGTATCCGCCGTTATGGGCGGAAGCGCGACCGAGGTGGCGGCCGGCCACCCGAGCCGTTTTCGGCTCGGAATCTGCCGAACCTGGTAATTTGACTATAGCTTTCTTTCTCCTTTTTTCTTCTCCCCCTCATTGTTGGCATTTTTTGCCTGAATCGAGGTTTTTACGCTCCCTAGGGGCTCGGCGGGATGGTCTCCCGGGCAGTGCTGCCAGGGGAGAAGGAGCTGAGGGTAGAGGCCCGCGTAAAGTTTGCGCAGATATAGGCGGAGCGCAAGAAGCGCAAAGAGGGGAAGAGGAGGCAGCGGGAGAAGGAGCGTGCGGCAAGAGCCGCGTGCGGTGAGGACGTGTCGGAGACCACTGCTGCGGGGTCGACCTCCACCGACAGCAGTGGAAACCGGGGAGGAGATCCGTACCACGGGTATCTATCCGATATGCCGACCGGCGGGAATCCGGTCGGGGGTCCGGCGGGGAGCGAGCGCACAAGTGTCGCCAACGCCGTACCCCAAGCGGAGATGTCCCCGGTCGGATCGTCCTCGGGGAAGCGGAAGGCCGACTCGCCACCGCAAGGAGGACCAACGAAGAGGGCGCGACTGCCGCGCGTCCGGTCGGCGCAGTAAGTGTCCTTTCTTCGACTTTGGTAGCGATGGGGTAGTGCAGGCAATGTTGCGACGCCGTGCGCGCTGTTGTTTACTCGAGCGATCGCAGCTGCGACCCAAGCTTAGCATCGGCGCAACCGACTGAGGAAAGCGGAGCACGGGTCGGGGAGACGCTGGCCGCTTCGACCAGGGTCGAAGTTCCGCAGGCGGCAATGTCGGAGCTGTCGGTGGAGCGGACGACGGTTCCCTGGTCGATGGTCGGGGCAGAGGGCGAAACAGCTTCTATCGTCCTCGGCGAGCCGGGTCTCCCTCCTTTGGTCGAGGGAGGTCGGGTGGAATTGCCACCGCCGCCGCCAGGGAGCCCGCCGGCGGATGCGGTCCGGCTCCCAGAAGCGGTGGTGACCCCACCGCCCAGGGGCCAGCTGGAGGGGGTGATCCATGAGTCCGGGTCGATCCTCCCAGAATCACGGGGGGAAGTGCCGAGTGACCTCCCTCAGGCGCTAGCCATCGGGGCCAGCCCAGGCGGCTCTGACCTGCCGCCCCCGCCAACGTTAACTTGGCCGGTGGTCGGCCAACTCGGCGGGCCGACCATCTCGATGGACGATCTGGCGAAGGGCCGCGATTGGGGCGTCCTTCAAGATGGTATCAAGCGCGCCGCGGTCGAGACCAGGCAGATCCAAGAGGACCTGGCTCTCGTCCTCGAGAGTTCAACGCCGGCCCGGACGCGATTCTGACAAGATTCTTCCGATTAGCTGGTAAGTCGTCGAGACTTGTCTCTTGTGACTTTTGACAGTTAAATCGTGAGCTAATGGAGTGTTGCGCCTGCGGCGCTGCGTGCCCTTCGGGGACAAGTCGCGGTTCATCAAGGGCGTGCATGGCTGGAGGCTAGCCGCGAGGAGGCGGCGGCCGGCTACGCCCCAAGCCGCGCGGCCTTCGAGGCCACAGGCCGTGAGCAAAAGGCAGCGGAGGAGGCTCGCCAGAGTTGGCTCGATCCGCTCGAGTCTGCTCGAGGCGCCATGCGAGCGATCTTTGGGCTGCTTGGTGGCGAGCTTCGAATCCCTCTTGGCGGAGGCGAGCGATGCCAAGGATCTGGCCGTGGCCGGGGAGGCGACTGCGCGGTCGGAGGCGGCCGACCTTCGGGGCGAGATGGCCCAGGTCTGGGAGGCTGCCGAGCTAGTGCGACGCTAGCGCGACGCCGCCCAGCTAGAACTGGCCAAGTCGGTGGCCGATCTTCGCGATTTGGAGAGCTCCGCGGGCGGTAAGAGCTCTAATCTTTATGTTGACTCTGCATCAGTAGTTTGTGGGGGCGCGTTCTCTGACACGACCCCGACCCGCAGAGTTGCGGAAGAGCCTTGGTGACGCCGTCGAGGCATAGAAGGACGCCCTGCAGGCTCGTGACGCGGTGGTCACGGCGCGGACGCGTGCAGCGCGCGCCGGCGACGCCGAGGGTGGCGGACCGAGTTGGCCGCGGAGCTGGAGGCCCTTCAAGGTCGGCGGAATATGCGTGATCGGGTGCTCGGAACCGTGGCGGGCAGAGCGCACTGCCGTCTTTGGCTCGAGTCTTGGGGCACATCGAGTGCGGTGGATCGTGGGTGCCACGCTTGGAGCCTCCTCGGCGTTGGTCAACACCATCTCCCATTACGATGGCATCGACCTCGCGGTGGTGGCGATGGTGTTCTTTGGGAATCGGACCGACGAGCGAGATCGGCAGGCTCGAGCTCAAGTCGATTTGCCGCCGAGAGATTGCCACCACATCTCGCCGGAGTGCCCTCCAAAAGAATAGGAGAAGTTAAATCGTCCCCTTTATTGTAAAGACTTTTGTATGTAAATAATCTTAAAACTTAGCAAGTTCATTATGCCTCTTGCCCTCTTTTATGTTGTGGTGGCGCTTGGTCGCCATAGCTTTAAGGACATTTGGGTCGCTTATGCGTAGGTCGGGTCACTCCGGGAAGGGCAAAGAGGATAGGAACTTTGGCTACGCAGCATTCACACGCACTTGTGAGGGATAGGAGTGTTCCCGACCGACCAAAGGTTGCTCCGCTCGGGCACTTCCTTCTTCCGCTAAGTGTTACTTCGCAACCATAGCCGCTGGGGCGTAGGCCGTAGCACTCGGGTCGAGAGGGTTACCGCTCGGGAAGGACCTAGTGACTGGTCAGGTCACCGACCCGCATAAGCGCGAGAGTTACCTGTGTTTGCGCAGGGGAGGAGTGTTCCCGACCGACCAAAAGTCGCTCCGCTCGGGTATTTCCTTCTTTCGTGAAGTGCTACTTCGCAACCATAGCCGCTGGGGCGTAGGCCGTAGCACTCGGGTCGAGAGGGTTACCGCTCGGGAAGGACCCGTGGTGGCGGGTCACCTACCGATGGCGCCGGCCGAAACAGCTGAGCAGGCGCCAGCGGGCGGACCCGGCGTCGCCGCAGCGACCAAGTGCTCAGAAGGAAAGGTAAAGACGATGCAAGGAAAAAGGAAGGAACTTAGGGATAGAAACGCCTTAACTTTTCTATGTTCCATGCGTTAGAGAGGACGTGACCATCCGCGTCCTTGAGTCAAAAGGTGCCGGGTCGAAGAACCTCCACGGCGGTGAAGGGCCTTCCGGGTGGCGAGCTTATGCTGTCTTTCTTTGGTCTAGACCCGCGCAGACAGTCACCAAAGATTGAAGGATCGCCCTCGAACCTGACGGTTGTGGTAACGTCGTAGAGCTTGTTGATATTTGGCCGATCGTAGAATGGCCACATCGCGCGCCTCGCCGAGCTGGTCGATGGTGTCTTGTTGTGAGATGAGCCCCCGAGCCTCGTCGAAGGCTTGTAATCTTGGGGCGCCGTATTCCAGGTCGGTTGGCAAGACAGCTTCGGCACCGAACACCATGAAGAATGGCGTAAACCCGGCCCGAGTTGGCATGGTCCGCAGGCTCTAGAGGACGGAGGGTAGCTCAGCCACCCATCGCCCCGTGAAATGCTTCAGTCGACTGAAGATCCGTGGCTTGAGCCCTTGGAGGATCATGCCGTTCGCGCGTTCGACCTGGCCGTTAATCCGCGGATGGGCCACGGCTGCCCAATCGACGTGGATGTTGAAGTTGTCGCAGAACTCGAGGAATTCCTTCCGCGTGAACTGCGTCCCGTTGTCGGTGATGATAGAGTTAGGGACTCCGAACCGGAAGACGATGTCGCGGAAGAAGGTGGCGCGCCGCGGCGTGGCGCCACAACCGGCAGCCTCTATCCACTTGGTGAATTTGTCCACCACGACAAGGAGGTGAGTAAAGCCCGGGCGCCTTCTTGAAGGGCCCGACCGGATCGAGTCCCCAAGCGCAAATGGCCATGTGATGGGGATCGTCTACAAGGCTGGTGGCAAATCGTCTGCCGGGCGAAGAATTGGCATCCTTCAGAAAGCGTACAATCGCTCGGCGTCGGACACGTGGTCGGCGGAGAAACCTTATCGAAAGGCTTTTCCTACGGGGACCGGGCGCGACATGGTGACCGCAGACCCGCCATGGATATCGGCGGTATTTGTTTCCCTTGGTCACCGGGATGCACCTCTGGAGGACTCGGAGGACTTCTTTGTAAAGGTCGGCCCGACCGGGCGAAGGATTTCGCCGACGGCAGGCGGCGCCGAACCTCGGTCGGGTCAGAGGGAAGCGATTTGTCCGTCAGACAATCGATGAAAGGCTTCCTCCAATCGGATTCAGCCGTTAACACGTTGCGGTCTGACCCGGCCGGATCTACGCCCGACCGCACGGCGATCGGAGTAGCCGCGCCCGGCGGGTCGAAAGGCCGCTCGCCGCCGGGTCCATCGAGCGAAGCGTGAAGGTCGCGGACAAAGATCCTGGGGGGCTCTCTGCTGGAGGCAAGATTGGCTAGATGTCGGCCTCACCGTTGTAGCGTCTGTAGCTATGGTGGAGCTCGAAACCCTTGAACCGTTCCTCGAGCTTGCGCACTTCTCGACAGTACACGACCATCCGGGTGTCTCGGGGCTCCGCAGCCTTCATGACCTGGTCGACGACAAGCTTGGAGTCCCCGTGGACGTAGAGTCGGCGAGCGCCGAGGTCGGCGATGATCCGAGACCGTTGGCGAGCCTCGTACTCGGCGATGTTGTTGGTCGCATCGAAGAGCAGCCTGATCACGTATTGAAGTCTGTTCCCGAGTGGGGAAACAATGACAACTCGTACGCCCGCGCCATTCTTGGTATAGGATCCATCGAAGTACATCGTCTAGTACTCGGGGTCTTCGAGCACTGGTGGTGCCTGGGTTTCGGTCCACTCGGCGATGAAGTCGGCCAGGGCCTGCGACTTGATCGCCGTTCGAGGAGCGTATGATATGCCGTGACCGCGAGCTCGAGTGCCCACTTGGCTATCCTTCTGAGCGTCGCGGTTGTGGATGATCTCGCCGAGTGGCGGCGTGGTCACCACGGTGACGGGTCTTTGGTCAAGTAGTGGACCAATTTTCTCTTTGTGATGAGTCTGCGTGAGCGCTACGCACTGCGGTGCAGAGCCTTGGACTCGGAAAGCACCTCGCGATGAAGTAGACCGGCCGTTGTATCTTGAGCTCACGGCCTTCTTCCGCTCGTTCCACCACGAGGGTCGCGCGACAACAGGTCGTGGTGGCGATGTAGAGGAGCGGCGGTTCGCCCGTCTTTGGGGCGGCCGGGGTCGGGGTGAGGACAGAAGGCCTTCAAGTGGGTGAGGGCCTCCGAGCCTCACAGGTCGGTGAAGCGGTCGGACTTCTTAAGCGACTGTAGAGCGGCATCCGCGCTCGCCAAGGCGAGACACGAAGCGGCTCAAGGCGCAAGGCATCGGTTAGCCTTTGGACCCCTTCGGGTTGTCGATCGGGCCCATCCTTGTGATCGCGAGATCTTCTCTGATTGGCCTCGATGCCACGCTCGAGAGATGGCGAAACCAAGGAGCTTTCCTTAGGGACCCGAAGACGCACTTTCGGGGTTGAGCTTTATCTTGGAACCAGGAGATTTGCGAAAGTCTCTCTAGGTCGGTGATGAGGTCGTCGGCCTTCTTGGTCTTTCTGACGATGTAAATCGCCGACGTGCGCCTCAATGTTGCGGCCGATCGGTTGTTGAAACACGTTTGCATACATCATTTGGTATGTAGCGCGCATTTTGAGACCAAATGGCATTGTTACGTAGCAAAGCAGGCCAAGCGGAGTGATGAAGGAGGTCGCGAGCTGGTCGGACTCCTTTAGTGATATCGGTGATAGCCCGAGTAGGCATCGAGAAAGGAAAGGAACTCGCACCTGCGGTGGAGTCGATGACTTGGTCGATGCGGGGCAAGGGGAACGGGTCCTTGGGACATGCCTTGTTCAGACTAGTATAATCAACGCACATTCTCCATTGCCCATTCTTCTTCTTCACAAGTGCGGGGTTGGCGAGCCACTCGGGTGGCGCACCTCTTTACAAACCTGCGCACGAAAGCTTGGCGATCTCCTCCCCTATGATCCTGCGCTTCTCTTCGTCGAAGCAGCGCAGGCGTTGGACGATTGGACTTGAGCCTGGTCGGATGCCTAAGGAATGCTCAGCGACTTCCCTCGGAATTCCTGGCATGTCGGAGGACTTCCATGCAAAGACGTCGTTGTTGGCGCGGAGGAAGTCGGCGGCGGGCTTTCTGTTTGGCGGGGCGTGGCTCCGACCCGCACGGTCTTGGTCAGATCGCCGGGATCGACCGCAACCTTCTTCGTGTCCTCAGCGGACTTGAAGGATCCAGCCCCCGACTTGCTAGACTCAGGGGCAGACTCGGAGGCTTCCCTCCGGAGGTTGGCGAACTCGGCGGACGCGATGACCGTCGAGGCTAGCTCACAACTGCTTCGCTCGCAATTGTAAGCAAGCTGGAAGGATGAAGCTGCGGTGATGACTCCTCGTGGCCCGGGCATCTTCAGCTTGAGATAGGTGTAACTGGGGACCGCCATGAACTTGGCATAGCACGGCCTCCCTAGGATGGCGTGGTAGGATCCGGGAAAATCCACGACCTCGAAAGTGAGGGTCTCGGTGCGGAAATTTTCCGGTCCTCCAAAGGTGACGGGCAGGTCGACCTGCCCAAGCGGTTGGGTCTGCTGGCCAGGGATGACGCCGTGGAAAGGAGCCTTGCTCGATCGGAGACTTCGGCGGGGACCCCATGGCGTCGGCGTCTCAACATAAAGGATGTTGAGACCGCGCCACCGTCCATTAGCACCTTTGTGGCGCTTCTTCCCCACAATGGGGTCGACCACAGCGGGTATCTCCGGTGTGGGGCGTGGTCGGGTGATCGATCCGATCGAAGGTGATTGGGGACTCCGACCACGAAGATATTGGGGGCGGTGGTGTAGCGGTATGGACCTCGCGGTGGCGAGCTTGGCCGGCGCTTGTCGGCGTAGCATGCCGATCGCCAAAGATCATGAGGCGCCGTCGGGTTACGAGAACTCATCGTCGCCATCTTCTCCGCGGCTTTGTGGGGCGGGCGGCTTCTTTCCTTTGCCTCGCGGCGTCGTGAAGTGCGGAGAGAAGCGCCTTAAGACCTCGCGATCCGGTACTTGTGTTTGGCGGAAATCCGTGGTGTGGGCATGGGCTGTCCATCAACTTTTCGAAGTGGTGGGAGCGCGGCGGTCGCGCTGCTTTGCTTGGCGAGGCGGTCGGCGGCGCAACCACTTGGACCTCGCGAACTGTTTTCGTGCCGCCTCCGCTTATCGGAGCGGTCGGAAGGACCAGCTCGAACCCGGGTTCTTGCTTAGTCTTGCCATCTTCAAAGATGGCCCCATAGCCTCCTCGCCGGGCGTGGTTGATGGCGATGTCGAAGCTCCTTGGTGGTTACGGGCTTAACGCATAACCAGTTTGTGCACCAAGGCCTTGCAAGAGGTGCGTAGATGAACGCCCCACGACGTCGGCGTCGGAGATGTCGGGAGCTCGTTGCATTGTGGGAGAAGCGCGGATGTAATCCCGAAGAGTTTCTCCGGCTCGCTGCGACTCTTGAGTCGGGAGTTTCGTGGCGCTTATAAGTGCCACGAAAGTTATCGACAAAAGGGTCTTGAGTTGGCCCGGTTCACGATGGTCTTTGCGGGCAAGTACTCGAGCGAGCTCAAGCCGAGTCCGCGAGGTAGATAGGAGGTATTGGATGATGAAGAGGTCATCCGTCGCTCTTCCCGCCCGACGCGAGCCGGTAGTCTTGAGCCATCTGGCGGGGTTCGTGGCCGGTGTATTTGGCTATGTTGGTCGGTGCCACGATCGGCGGGAAATCCGCATGGCGGATCCCTTGTGGCTTCGTGGTCGGACCATCGGGGCTTGGGCTGCGATTGTGGCGGCGTCGTATCCACAACACGCGAGTGGCGGCCGTCCACCGCTTTTCTTGAGCCTCGAGGTGGCGCAGACGTCGTAGTCGTCGCCGAGGTATTGGCGCACCGGGTGCTCGAGGCTGGGGTTGTTCTTGGCGTCGCCACCTTTCTTTGGACCACCGGGCGAGGGTGGTGCGGGTCCGCGGCAGTGGCGCGAGAATGGTGAGGGCGGAGGCTTGCATGTCTTGCCGCAAAGAAGACGCTCCACCGCCCGGAGATTACAGTGCGTGGCTTTGGCCTCCGGGTCGTCCGGCTCGGGAAGGCCTCGGAGCAGCATCGCAACTGCAGCCACATTCTGACTCGCGTGGGGGAAGAACTGAGGGCCATCAGATTCCTCCACCAGCTTATGGCGCATCTGACGTGTGCGCCCGCGCGCGCCGCCAAGCACCAGTGGGGGCTCGGGCTCATCCTGCTCCAGGTCGGCCTGGAGCTTATCGAGCTCGGCCCTTCGGTCCTCCAGCTCTTTACGCTGCCGCTGAAACTCGGCGCGGCGAGCTTGAGCGCGCTCGCGCTGGTATTCCTCCTCCTGCGCCTTAGTGCGCTGGATGGGAGCCCCCGTAGCCACGGGGGTTATGGTCAGGTTGACCGTGCCCGCCATGTTGCACTCACGAGAGTGCCGTCTGCGGGCGGTTTGCTCCGTGTCGGAGCTGGAGTCGTGGCTGGAAGAATCTTCCAGCAGCTCGTGGATAGAGGCTGGCATATAGCCGGCCATAACCACGAACCGTGAGCTCGTGGGTGGCGACGTAGTCGTCCTCCCGAGCCCTCGGGTGCTACCGCCAAAGACGACGGGGCGCTCGTTGGGCTCCGGCCTGGGGGCCTGCAGAGGGGCCTCAAGCCGAAGGCCGGCGAGGTTGTCGGAGATGGAGCCACGGCTTCGGTGGCTTTTGGTCTCGACGGCGGCGATCTTGGCGCAAGCTCACCCGTTAGATGGCGATGAAGTCGAGGAGCCGGCGGTCGGCCCCGACTAGACACGCCGTCGCCGGTGAAGAAAGCCATCGAGGAGATGAATGGGAATCGGAGATGTCGATGAAGGCGCGAAGCCCCTACAGCGCGCCAACGCCGGTGTTTCGAGCACCGGCAAGTAAATTTGTAAGTCTTAAGGGGCCACGCGTTCCCTATCCCTGAATGGTTAGACTCGAGAGCCCAAGGTGTATACTGGTTCGGGCCAAATGTCCCTACTCCAGTTCGTGTGGTGGTATTGTATTGCTTTTGGTGCAAATGGCTGCACAGCGTTTACAAGAAAGAACTCGTCCTTCCTCTTTTTCTTCGTCTGTCCCCCTCGTCAGGGGCTCCTGCCCCCCCTTTATATAGTAGGAAAGGGCAGGTTACATTGGGAATTGGGAAAGGGAGGTGGCCTATGCTAAAACTTGGTCCTTCATTCAGCGTGATCCAGTCGCTTTGCCCACGCCGATCGGTAGTCCGTTAGGCGAGGCGATTAGCCGCTTCGTCGGAAATGGCGACCGCCTTACGTGATCCTAACGAGTGTTGGCGTTGCGATGTATAACGTTGGTGCTGCCTCGGGAGGAGAGTGCCTTCGTATTATGCGTGGTAGTTGATGGGATCGGAAGCTTGATTTGTGACCATTTATGCCATCTTGGTAAAGAGCCACTGCTCCGTCTGATCCGCCGATTGTCCCGTCCAGTAGGGCGCGCGCGTAGACCGGTGGAAGCTTTGACACGCGCCCTTGGCGGAGGTTGCCTTAATTTGGTGGTCGGGGATCCCGTCCCCGCCGCGAGGTCGGAGCCCTACTTGGTCGGGGCGCTCTCGATCGGTGGGGAGGCGTCCTTTGTGGTCCCACGGGTCCTTTGGTCGGTAATGGGCTTGGGGCAGCCTGCTTGTTACCCTGGGCCGTTGGGGTACCCCTGGTATGAGTATTCGTCAAAGACTTTTTAAAAAAAACAAACATTCATTACTAAATTTCTAGCTGCCATTTTATTGGGCATAACACATTAAGTTATCTACCCCATTTTCATGAACTAATTGCTAGATGCAAGCATGGTCTCAAATGATCACATACATACATACATACATACATACATACATACATACATACATACATACATACATACATACATACATACATACATACATACATACATACATACATACATACATATATATACCTATTATACTCTTCATACTATATCACATCCTATTTGCATGAATCATTATTTGTTCAATATTTTTACCTAGCCTAACATTATTCTGCCATTATGCTGAAAAGAAATATGTTTAACAAACTACCAAAATTTCTTTTCTTATCCATTTAGTTATTATAGCATAGTTACAAATAATATTAAACTTTAATAGAAAAGACATAAAACAACTAGTTACCTAAGTATTTTTATAGAATTAGGTTCATAGCAGAATAAGGATCTTAATAAAATTGGTTCCAAATATTATTAACTTTCTTTGCAAAATTTCCATATTTAGTCTACTTTCATATGTACTATTCACCTTTGTATTAAAATGTTTTTCCGAAATAGCTTTTCAAAATATTTTTTGCATATTCTGGAAGCTCTTGATCTTAGATGAATTTAGAAATTGGTTTCATATCATTTGGATTTCAGATACGAAAGGTATTCAAGTTTGAATTAGAACTAGTTCTGAAAATCAAATGGAAATAATGAAATACGCTTTCAATGTTCTGAAAACACCTTTCACTGCGCGTCGGATTTCGCGTTTAAATCCCGTCGGGTCACTGACATCCGGGGACCACTCGTCAGTGACCTCGGTCTTGCACACGCCTGCGCCCGACTCAGCCATTGACAACGAGAGCCCACCGGTCGGCGACTCCAAACAGGGGCGCTCGGTTTTTGGCTATCCCCTAGATCACAACAAAACCTTTCAAAAACTCTATCCAAACATTGACCCTCCCGATAAGTTTGATCTCACCATTCCACCCTCACATGGAGCAGAAGAATGGGAGGGACTCATCAATGGACTAGGAATAATCAATGCTTAAGATGTGGAACCACTGCATCACACACCTTTCCTAACCATGCATACAGCTTGGTTTACCTCCTGAGGTACCATATGTTAAAACTTAGTGACTTACGGAGTTAGGTCTGACCCATTCCAGACATATGATTGTATGATTAGCCTAGTTCAATGTCTTACAAGGTTAAACCCTTAGCTGACGGTGGCAAGACTTCCAATCTACTTATTCACACATAATCCTATTAATTCGACTCACACAAAATCACTATCCCGATTTCACACAAACCCACTTAGCACACGGCCATGTGCCTCAATTTAAATTATTTACCATCCTAGTTGATTATTGTGAAATACATGCCATCAATACCATATCATCGTGTGATAACACTTGACACACCCTTTTCACAAATATATTCAATAGATAGTTAGTCATGTTGGAATTTGCACTTCAAAATAACATTGATATCCCGTTGCATGGCTAATCACATTAAACATATTCTAACCAACTCACGTTGGTGATATATTAGTGACCAACTATTAATTAACCAACCTAAGGTGAAAAATTATCATGGCATAGTAAATGACAAGGTAGGTATTGTTCACATAGGTTGTATAACTAATTCCTGAAATAATTAAACAGTTCATAATTTAAACTAGCATACGATAATTTAAAACAAAATGACTTTTGTAAAACTAGGTTCAACATGATAAAAGCACAACTTTCCTTAGAATAGGTTCTAATCTTGATTTGAACCAACTCTTCTCCTTTAAAAGCCCCAAGCACTTCAACATCTATGTGAAACAATCGATGAAAAGCAAATAAAAACAAAAAAATAGGCAAAAAAACTCCAAAAAATCAAAATAAATATACTGGAGTATAGGGCTCAATTTTAGATGAATTTAGGAACTTGAATAGACTAAATCGAAGTTTGTATGAAGGAAAATGGACTCTTGGAACATTCTTCAGACAAATAAATCCTAGAAATTGAGAGAGAAATGAGAATATTCTAAGAATATTACTCTCTGAGAGACTAACTTGTGGACCTCACATATCATGGACACAGTCCATGGTAGACTAGGTCCACTAAACCAATCTAATATAATCTATGCTGACGTGGCGATGACATGGAAATAGATGTGTGGCTGACTCGGCACAGTTGGCTCCATGTGGCGCTGACATGGCTGCCACAAAGGCAACACATAGGTGGTGGCACTTGGACCTAGAGTCACCGACAGGCGATGGCGAGCGAAGGCACAACTCTACAGTCTTGACATGAAGCTTCTAGGCACGCAGTTGGTACCATCCGAGAGATCTTGGTGAGGTGAACACAGCAAAACGGATGTCGTGGTCAATGGAAGCCGGTGATGAATGGAGGCATGATAGAATCGGCAACGATGTCAGCTTCCATGATGATGATGAAATCCGACGACACTCCGACGACAAGAAGTTGCGCACCAGATAGAACACTTGACGGAAAACGCTATGGTGTATACAATGAGAGCAAAGACTCACCAACGATGGTTAAATAAGGTGAGAAGCTTGGTGGCAGAATGTCGAGACACAGATATGCAAATCCGGACCCTCTGTGTATGCTGCACTAGTCCAGAATCACGCTAGTGCGCACAATGGCAACATAGATGTAATATCACAATCATACGTAGCGAAAACATAATAAAAGACTATATTTATTTGATAAAAGATAGTTGAATGACCTTAAGGTTGACTTTACATTTATCATGCCTCACATGACTTTAAATATAAGAAAACAATAGTAGAACAGAAAACTTCGTGGATAACCCATCAACATGCCATTGGTATCTGACAAGGTTTTATTCCTAGTAACTCGTCCCCTCATGGAACTCCTCCATAGCGGGTGTAGACTCCTCTTCAACTGATGGATTTGTTGTGGCAAAGGTGAGTACATAAAGTACTGAATAAGTTATGCATAGAATGCAAGTCTATTATAACTACATGCAAAGCTTATTCCAAAAAATGGTTGATATGGCTATTTTGCAATAAAGCACCATTTTCAATTGAATACAATAAATAGATTACAGGAAAGAGTAAAACAAATACCAGTAATAATAAATTTCTCAGGTATTTCTCAAGATAAACTAGCACACAGCCTAAACCAACTTCCATTACTTTCATTAGCACATAACCTCCCTTTCCCAAGTTTAGTTTTATAAAATCTAACCCTTGTGTGAAATTCCCGAGCATTGTCCATAACTGGAGACATGGCTACTAAAATAGATTGACACTCTACAGAGGTTCTACACTTTATCCACAAGATATGATCAATCTTATAATGTCGACTAAAACACGTACCCATCGATGTGTGACTAAAAAGATTATAACAAAACCTTTTGGAAACTCTATCTGAACATAGACACTTCTGATCAGCCTTATCTCACTATCTCTCCCTCATACAAAGCAGAAGAATAAGAGAGACTCATCGTTGGACTAGGAACAGTCACTGTTCAAGATGTTGAGGCACTGCCACCCACACCTTCCCTAATCGCATACACAGCTTGATTATCTATATGAGATATCATATGTCAAGACTCACTAACTTATTGAGGTAGGTCTAGCCCATAACAGACATGTGGTTGTATGATAGCCCAGTTCAATAGCTTATAAGGTTAAGACTTCCAATTGTTATTAATAACTATATCAAACGATTCACACAGAATCTCTAACCCAAATATCACACAGACCCACCCTAGTACATAGCTTCTTGCCACTTATTGGGATGTTACAAAGAACTTGATAAAATCTCTAGATCCCGGCTAAACGGCGACAAAGATTTGACAATTAGTGTTAGGACTTCAGATGAGGAACTCAGTGCGATGCAGGTGCGCTATTTATTGTGGCCTTGATGTGTGTGAATCGCAGAGTTTGATGCGGAAACAGCAGCATGGCACAGACACAAAGTCTGTCATAGAGACAAAGAATAGTGTGCTGACAAGTGGGCCCCACCTATCAGTGGCATAGTGCGACTCATGCGTGGGCTGGACTGCTACGTATAGATGGGCCCTAGCAGTGGGCTAGCGCGCGGGGTAGTGAACTAGCTAAGAGGAAAAACATTGGCCCAGCAGGTTCGGTTTTGGCCCGCAAACCATTTCCAATATTTTAAATAATTTTTCTTTTTATAAAATATAAAACAAAAGAAAAAGAGCTCAAATAAAATAGCAAATGCAGTCAAAAAATTCAAGAAATTTCTAAAAAATATTCTAAAGCACAAGGAACTAAAATAAAATAATTTTCATATGTTTTCGATTTGGGAGTTAATCGCATTAAATCATTTTTGATATATGAATGTCCCATATTAAGCTTTATTTAGCTTATAAAATGGTGAAAACTTTTGGAGGGCTAAATTACAAAAAAAAGATTTTTAAAGAGGCAAAAATTAGAATGTTACAACTAGTGCATAGGTCCATATTATGCAAAATGTTGTCAAGTCATAATAGCTATCGGCATTCCAATTTAGAGTCCTTTCATCTCCCTAATGCTAGGAATAATTTTTCATTAAATATGCAATCAACGTATCTCACTTTTAAGAGATGTCCTGTCATGGGCTCAAGATATTTAGATGAAGATTCAAATCTCACGTAAATTCCCAATTTACGATAGGGCTATTGGTTTACGTTGAGGTGGTAAGATCAGTACATACACGGTATAGTTGAATTTGTGTAGATTGAAAATACATGGTTCTTTCCCACATACTAACTAGACAGGTGAATGCTCATGGTAGCAGATAACTAGAGTTGTATCAATGCAATGGCATGCAAAACTGCATGTCCCCAATGCGTAGTGAGTAGCTAACAATTCATCAGTAAAAGTCTAGCAATCAGCTTGATCCTTTTAATTAGCTATTCTGCAAGTACATTCTATGTATGAAAGTGAGGAACATAATGTTCTACTTTAATGCTTAATGATATCCAATAATCATTAAATACTTTTGAGCTAAACTCTCTAGTATTATCCATTCTTATGGATTAAATCCGATGATCCAAAAACTTGACCCTTAGTGCAATAATAGGTGAAATCAGCTTGGTAAATGAATGATTTCTAGTGAAAAGTAAACTCACAATCGTTCACTTAGTAGACACATCAATCAGTACCATAAAGTACCTAAATGGCCCAGGCATGGGCTCAATTGGTCCAAATTTATCCACTTAAATTCTCTCTAGGAAATCAGGCATCTCATCCCTTATCTTCTGAAACAACGGTCTCGTAATCAGGTTGCCTTTAGCACAACCTTCACACACAAAGTGTGATGGATTAGTGATTTTATTGGCCTTGAACCTGTGGCTAGCAGAATGTTGTATGATCCAGCACATCATATGATACCTAGGATGACCAAGACATTCATGTCAAGTCCGGGGCTCGACCGGCCTAGCTGGTCGACAATGGCAATGTCCGATGTCTCGCCATGGTGAGATCATCAATGACATCCCACACTCACAGCGCAGTTTCATACCAGCTCTCTATAAGGCCCCCATTCTTGATAATAAATATCAATAATGGGTACCATGTGCTTTCCGTACTAGTCCCATGATCAATGGCTAGTACACACAATTACAAATTGATATCACAGTCATACACAAACTTTATTATCATAGTGGGAGCAAATTACATAATATTCTTACAATACCAAAAGTAAAATATTTCAGTGGAGACATATTTCTTGTAGTATGCCTTTAACCCAATATCCCCACAGGCAACTGACAAGGAAGACCCTAGTGAAATTCATCGTTCATATCCCCGAATCCTGCGTCATAACATGCATCGTCGGGGTATTCTGGTTCTTCACCTAAAAACATCAACATAGGCAAGTTGAGTACTTACGTACTCGCAAGACTTTTAGCAAAACCTAAATATACATGCAAGCCAATTCAAAGGAAAGTCTTATTGTCATTTTGCATAAATCTAATTTGAAATGTAAATACAGAATAGTAGATTGCAAAATGGAATTTAAGTAAAAGCAATTTAATACTGAAAGTAACAGAATATAAGCATAAATAAATTTCATGTACCTGGGTATCCTGACCATATCCATTAACCATTTCCACTGACACACAGTAGAAATTATCGACACACGGTAGAAATCAGATTTTATGAAAATAAAAACAGCTAACCATGTGATGACTTTACCAAGTGCCCATTATCGCGGGCGCGGCTAATCGATTAGTTTATTTCTCTGCAAAGATGTACAGCTTTATCCACAAGAAATGATCAACCCCTTTTGCCAGGCTAGTAACACACTTCCTTTGGTGTATCGGTAAGGAGATCATAACATAACCATTACATTACTTAAGCCCAACTTTGCACCAGCCAAGTGATGAACCCATACTATGGTAGTAGAAGATGTGTGACTAGTTCGATAAGTGGTGACACACACCAAGTTGTCCCACTTCTACCTACTGCGGCAGAATATAGGTGACTAGTACGACAAATGATGACACACATCAAATTGTCCCACTTCTCCTCATAGCATGGCGTACACACCGCTTCAGCCTACCAATGTGTAAAACTAGTTTTAAGTAACTTAATAGGTTAAGACTGTCCCATACCAGTACTTGTGATTGTACGAGTTTCTTGGCCTGAAAACAACTCATAGTTCAGTCCTTAATTCGACACGGGCAATAGTCTCCCCCTATACTACGTACAAATCCCTTGTATATCCGGCTATTGCCAATAATTGCCCGCATCTAAGCCATAGTTTTAATTTTCATTTTTAACCAAAATACCAATCATAAAGAGAGGTCATACCCATTAATTGTCATATCCAACATTTTTAATCATGTCCAAGTTTTATATTTCTTTAAGCATGGCTAAGCATGACTCTAAGTGTGAGTAACCCAAATTGACATCAAGCAATGTCTATATTATTCCTAGGGTTATCAAGGATCACAAATTCATACTTATCAAGGAAGTCCTATGAAACTACAGGTACAACTACCAATACCCATAAAATAACAGACTTTAATAAAAGTAACACATGCAGTAAGATATTTAATGAAAACATTTATAAAACTGGGAACAATATGATCAAAGGGGGTGCTTGCCTTGTTGGTTATCCTCGTAGTCAAATTCTTGATCGTCGTCGACTACTCCGGGTTCGTCAGGTTCTACACGTCGTATAATAATAGCATAACAAATAATAAATTTCAATAAGGCCAAAAAGAAATCAGATGGAAAAATTCAAATAAAACAATTTCATAAATCAGGGATAGTTGCATGGATCATTTATTCTTATTTTACAGATTTTAAAGGATTAAATTTATTTGGATTAATATTGAATTACTTTACTACCTATTTATTAACTCAAAATTTTCTTATAGCAAACCCTATGTATTTTTACATATTCAGGTTCCTAAGATTACCAGGAGGATAACAAAATTTATTTTACACAATTTGGAGGTTATTTGCAAAAATTCTATGACTAGCATATTTTAACCTTTCTCTTTTTATTTGAATTTAAAATTTAAACAGAGATAATTTTCAAAAAAAAATTACATATTCTGAACATACATGATTTATCATGAATTTAGAAATTTATTTCATCTCATTTGGATTAATGGTTCAAAAGTTTTATGCCTTTAATTGTGTTAGGATTTGAAAAATACTGAAAATCAGAAATTTACCAAAAACGGAAAGTACGCTTTTGCGAGCGAAGTACGCTTTCCATTTTTGGCTGCACCGAGCCGAGGCATTGTGGGCGAGCCAGGTTAGCGTGGGATGCTTGCGGCGTGTCAGGCGATCGAGCGCGAGCCCGCATGAGTACGCTCGGCCGGCGGCTTACGGTGAGTCCGCCCGTGATGGAATAGCATAGCACGCGCGACTGACATAAGGGTCCCGCCTGTCAGTGACCCGAGGCAGGGGAGGCGACAACGAAGCTCGCCGCCGGCGGAGGAAGACCGGGGGCGCGGAATGGGTTCCACCCTGAGCACCAAGGCGTCCATGCGCGCATCGGGGTGGTGCTGGTTTGGTCGGAGATGGCCGAAAATGGCGTGCCACCGTGAGGGGGGCGGCGGCGGCCATAGCCGGTAGTGAAGTAGCCAATTTAGTGCTTCCCGAGCTTGAAGATCACCAAGGTGAGCATCATCATGTTCTACTGACTCCATTTTTCTACTTATTCAAAAGAATGAGGGAAAGAGATGGGCTCTCACCATTCAGGTGCGGCGGCGGACGAAGATGCGCGGCGTAAGAGCTCGCCGGAGAAGATGAGTTGCGGTTGAGGCCGGGGATAGATTGTGGGTGCCAAGTAGGTGCTCCTGGTCGAATGAATTGAATTGCGATTCACCAAAGATGACCAATTTTGGGATTTTCCTGTTTGGCCGAGTTCTGAAGAAATGGCAGAAGATGCTGATGTTCTAGGGCTTTGAGGGTTTCAATGGGTTTTGGTTTTGGCTCTCAGGGGTACGGAAGAGCTGGAACTCGTTTAAATAGAGAAGCAAGGCGGTGGCTTGTCGATCTCGCGCCTGATTGGAAGAATTCAGAGGGAACCAAGAGGGAGGCAAAGGAAAAGGAATGAAGGAGAAGGCTGTAGAATTTAGGTTGAGCTGGCTGACAGGTGGGGCGACCTTGGCGGTGAGGGGTGTCGGCAAGAGAGAGAAACAATGCCTGGCCCACCTGTAAGCGACACAATTTGATAACCGACTTTGACAGCCTCTGGAAAGCACGAGGTAAAAATCAAAGTTTTGGTTAGTAGATGGACTCAAGATTTTATATAGATTTGTCCTCAGGTCGAAAAGGAAGAGATAAGGGTCTGATAAAATTTTTAGGTAAAAATGATGAGTAAAAATATTTCTAAAATTCTGACAATGTACAGTTATAAATTTCGGCTGATCCTGATTTTTATTTAATTGAAGGTCAAGATCAATTTATTATTTTATGATACTTTTTTAGAGTATTTGGAGAAGTATTATTTACCTTGGGTAAAATTTTTAGATGTTTATATTTGTATTTTATTTTTAATAATTCTGACATCACTATTTTCAGTTTTTCAATTCCTTTGTTTCTGAATTTTTAAAATTATTAAATAATTGGATAAATTCTTTATATTTTTACCAGAGATGGATAGGGACGTGAAGTCGGCATGGTAAAAATTTTAACCCAGGTTAAGGTCGGGTGACTTCTGAAGAAATCTTATAGGTTCATATTTTAGAATATCTCTTCATGATTACTTATGCCTTTTAATATATTTTATTGATCCGGATCAGTGCAAGTTGCATATTCAGGATCCTGGATGGATCTGGGATTTATCTGTGATTTGTACAAATTTTTCTTGAGTTTGGGTTTTTACCTTTTTACTTTTACCTTTTTCTATATAGCTCATTTGGATTTCTTTTAATAGGAAAAAGCCAAAAAGAATTTCTTTAACACAGAAAAACCAGAAAATACAACAATAATTCACATGAATATTTTTAATATTATATTTCTTATTTTATTAAATTTTGGGCTGTTACACTCTCATGGTGCAACGAAGATGACCTACAATGAGCATTCCGGTGTCCTCACCATGACAAGACACACAATTGCAGCACGCACGCGGCGAGTCCCATCAGCTAGCCGACAGCCATGTATAAGGCATGACAAGACGTGGGTCATGCCACAGCGTGATCCGACTACCGATGCATAGATTTGGCGGTGCCACAGCACTGCCCGATTCCTAGATCTATTTGGTGGTCATACGAAGGCATGATACGAACGTTGATCACGTCAAGGCATGAATGAGAGTAAAAGAATCCGATGCATGTCTAGGCATGAAACAACACCTATTGCGCCAAGGCGCGAAACAATATCCTGGGTTTTGTGAATGCTTGTCCCACCTAAGGTGAGACATCATTTAGATTAGAAGAATAGAAAATTAGGGAGAGGCCAAATAAATCTGGTAACTGAATTGACCAAAAAAGATCAAGTAATAACCATTTAAGCATAAACAGCCTCGCTTAAGAGAACTCTCGTGCTGATAACGTGTTATGTATCAGGATCTCATAAATACGATATCAGAATAGAAACACACGATGTAGATCCATAGTTCTCTCCTTTTCATAGATTGCCTCCACTTATATACGGGAGAGAAGATGACTTTTTTTTAGGAGAAGAAAGTTATTTCTTAGAGTAATTTACCAAGACTGTGAATTATAATTGGAAACCTGTACGAGTCCGATTAGAAAAGTTGCGTGTAATAGAGTAATCCACGACATATGCCACCATTTCACATTGTTTACCGGTGCCTTGTTGGAACACTGTTGGACAGTGCCAACCTGACAGGTGCCACGTATACTGCCTCAATTGCCACACGTACGAACACAATATTGGACGTTAGATAGACTTTTTTTCGATCAGTATTAGTGTAGCACAGGCCTCTAGTTAGGACACCTACTTCACTTTTTCTTTGAAATATAGCCTCTGGTTAGGCCAACTGCTTCACTTTTTCTTTGAAATAAAGGCCTTCATCGCTCATGTGAAAACCTGGTAGACTAGCTAGCCTTTCAGAAAATTAGGGGCTAAGACTTGTAAGAGGTCTCGTTAGGTTTAGATTAGCATTGAGGTGGCTTTTTCAAAAGCATTTTTTTTTTGCAAATGCTATACGGTGAATATTCACTTCTTAACTTAAAAGAGTGAAAGCTTTCTAGAAATTGAAAATCAACAATTTCAGACAAGAAAACAACAACAAAAGGACAGCTAACCTTGTGTCTTCTTTGTTGACGGCAACGACGGTGACCAGAGTTAAGGTTAGAGTTCACCCTAATTTGGATGGGATTCATCAAACATCTGACCATAGATGCC
This sequence comes from Otatea glauca, assembly GCA_036346275.1. Lineage (NCBI taxonomy): Eukaryota > Viridiplantae > Streptophyta > Magnoliopsida > Poales > Poaceae > Otatea > Otatea glauca. Next base: position 33,427,212 of record CM070725.1, read on the forward strand.
AAGGGCAGGTAGGACCTGTTGTGGGCAGTGGCAGGGCGGCATGGCGACTAGGGCGACAATCATTAGGTTGGGTGGGGTGGTGGGGGGGAGGAGTTGCAGCCCGACGAGGTGGCAAAGGCTCTGTCGGTCGTTGTAAGTTCAAGCTCTATTGGTTTTGGTGATTGGTTTTAAATTAATGCTTAATCATTGTTTAATGAAAAATCTAATCATTATGAGAGTACCATGTTTATTGAGCTTTATTATTATTAGTCTTAAATTTGGATGGAAAATAGAAAAACCAAGGTATGCACTCGTATTCACTCTATTATCTTAATGCATACTTAGGATTCAAGCTAAAGGATTAACTATTCTATTTGCTTATACATTAAAGATGTGCATTATGTTTCCAATTTCATACATTATATGAATGAACACATTTAGAGGAGTTCATAATTTAACTTAATATTTCAATAGTATTGATCCATGTCTTCTTGCCAAATAATATAAATGATCAAGACTTTGAATCAACCCTTTGAGTATATATAACTTGTGTAGTTGTAATATACTCATGCAAATATAGGATAAACTCAAATACTATCTAAGATTGATTATGTGCATATTGATTCCAAGTTCATTTATTCATATGCACATATTTAATGGAGTTTATTCTATAGTTGATGGTACCAAGAGTATTTATCCCTTTCCATCACTCCAATATATTGGATTTTTTACTTTGAGAATCCATCAAAATGAGTATATGAAACTTCTGTAGTTATATATGCTCATATCAATTTAAATAAAATTTAAATTGAGATTTGCTTGTCTTTTAATCATGAAAGAACATCTCATCATGTGTTGATGGTGTTCCTTTGATTGATTAAGGACAAACGGAAAAGTTCTTGAGTATAATGAAGCATTAGTTGTATCAAAGTACTCAAGACACAATTAATCATTCAAATTGATTTAGGTTGTGCTTAATTGATCTTGGGGCATCCATTGTGTGTTAATGGAGTGCAACTGATGATTGAGACAACCATGTTTGTTGGACTAACAATATTCCATGAGTTGTGAAGTAGGTTCAGTCCAATGAAAATAAAGAATCGGGAAAAAGAAGTCATCATGTGTTGATGAGCTCCAAGAGGAGATCCCGAAGTGAAGAGAAGAAAAGAGAAAGTTCATCAAGTGTTGATGAACAAGACGAGACTCAATCCTAGAGATAAGATGATTGGATATCATAAAAGCTCAAAGTGGATCGCTAGAGGCAAAGGTATAACTAGCTAGGGCTAAGAATGTGTTCCTAGTCTTTTACCGGTCTCAGTGCTTGGATGGGAGACCGGGTTGCTAGTTAGGTGTCGTACTATTAAGAGAGGTTGAGTCATTTAGCTTGAGCTTCATTATGTGTTGATGAACTAAATCCGGTTCCCTCTAGCTCATTCTCTTTGTTCGATTTTGCATGGAGCTAAGTTTTGCATGTGTTGCAAAAGGAGAGAGCTCATACAACTTGAATTTTGTAATTGTTCTTTGCATGAAACTATAGATATGCATGTGTTGCAAAAAGGGAGATAGCTCATCCAATTCGGTTTATGTGGATTTTGCATGGAGATTTAGTTTTGCATATGTTGCTAAAGGAGAAAGCTAATGCAACTTGATTTTAATGGTTGTTGTTTGCATAGAGCTAGATGTTTGCATGTGTTGCAAATAGAGCTCATGCATCAGAGTCTTAGCTTGTGACTTGATCATGTATTGATCATCACAAGGCTAAGAAAGGTTTATGCTTTGTGTTTGCAAAATGAGTTGTTGCAAAATGTGGTTTAATTGAATCATATCTTGGAGCATGTGAATAGGGTTTGCAAATTGACTTGATCATGAGTTGATCATCACATCGCTCGAGATTTGCTTTTAAAAGGGTTAATTTGTTATTTGCAAATGTGTTTTGCAAATAAGCTGGAAGTTATGGGTTTCGATCCTAGAGCATGTGAATAGGGTTTGTAAATGTGTTTTGCAAATTGACTTGATCATGTGTTGATTATCACATGACTAAGAGGATTGATCTCATAGGTTCTTAGTTTATTTGCAAATGTGTTTTGCAAATAAGTTGAAGTATTAATGCGATTCTTTGGAGCATGTGAATAGGGTGCAAATGTGTTTTGCAAATTGGCTTGATCATGTGTTGATCATCACATGGCTCAAAGAATCAATTTTTGATGAGTTTGGAGAAAAGTTGTTTATGAAAAACTTGGTTTTCTCCTTGTGGTCGGCACTGCCGCTCATTGAGGCCGGTAGTACCGCTGGATCGACAATACTGCTTATGGGAGCCGATACTGTTGCTCGACCGGTACTACCGCCCCAATGAGGAGGTCAGTAGTTATTTTCCAGAGAGGGTGTTCTGGAGGAGCGCTGAGGCCGATAGTACCGTCCGTGGGGCCGTTACAGTCGCTCGAGCGGCACTACCGCGCCCAGTTGGGCGGTAGTACATGGGTTCCTGCACAACGGCTAGTTTACTAGCCGTTGGCCTGGAAGCCAGCACTACCGGCCCTACATGGGTGGTAGTGCCAGGTTTTGCTGAAAAATGCTTGATTTGCCCACCAACAACTAGTTTTCATGTGAGGGGGCTATAAAAGGACCCCATGGGGTGCAAGGGCATGATGGCTAGTTCTCTTAAGCATTTGAGTGAGATTGTGCATGTGTTGCAGACTCACATTTAGTTTTTGAGCTAAAAGTGAGCCCTAATTTCTTGTGTTACAATTATGAGATGATTGAGAGCCTCTTGTGCATATGTTGCACTTGAGGATAGCCTTGTGCATGTGTTGCACTCGATGTTCACCATTGTACATGTGTTGTACTTGGTGAGGCTTAAGCTAGAAGGTTTGACGTATTACTCTTGGTGTTTGTCGACACCTAGACAGCATGTGGAGGCGTCGTGTGCGGTGACCTTCTCAAGGAGATTGTGAGAAGGCCCGGCAAAATTATGAAGGTCGGTGCTTGTAAGGACCCGAATCCACTGATTCGAACCCACTGTGTTTACCGCACTAGTCCCAGGATCAACGCTAGTGCACACAGCTTAACATTGGTACATATCACATCATACACAACGATAATAGAATAATAGTTCATTTATTGATATAGCTAAATGTATGATCTTATGACCAACTTACATTATTAAGCCACGCAGGGCAATGCTGAAAATATAAACTAGTAATTAAGCAGCGGAAAATAGAAACGTAGATAGCTCATCAGTTCACCACAGGCAACCGACAAGGCTCGGACCCTAATGACTCGTGTCTTCCTGGACTTCCTCTTCCAACACAGGTGTAGATTCTTCAACTGTTGATTATTGTTGTTTGGCAAGGGTGAGTACTTAAGCACTCAACAAGTTGTGCACAGAATGCAATTCTATCTATATGTAAGGCTTATTCCAATGGATAGGCTATCATGGTTATTTTGCAATAAGCAGCATTTATGAACAAATAAAGTAAATAGATTGTAAAGACTGTAAAACAAATATCAATAGTAAATAAATTCAGTATTTCTCAAGTAAACCAAGTTTCCAATCCTAAGTCAAATTCATCTTCCATATGGCATTCCGCCATCCCAACCATGTTGTCCAATTAATTAAGCTAACCTTTAACTGTAATTCCCGAGCATTGCTCAATACCGCGAGCACGGCTATCCGAATAGTTTCATACTCTGCAGAGGTTATGCACTTTACCCACGTGATACAACCAAACACCACCAAGGCGAGTGATTATAACAAAGCCTTTACAATGCTCTGGCTTAACCGGATACTACCCGCTAAGGTTTCAACACTGGTGGAATTGGTTACCACATCCAGGGCCCCCCTCTTGCGCCATGTGAATTACTCCATAACTCGGGAACTCACACCAACCACGATAGTCCCAAAATCAAGACATTGCAAATTACTCAGCTAGGCTGGCCCATACCAGACATGTGGTTGCAAGATAGACTCAGGTTAAAGGCTTGCAAGGTTAAGTCCTTAGTGTGATCAAGGCAAGACATCCACATACCATCTGCCCATCGGGCCCACCTTGGCCTCCTCGCCCCTTGCCACTTGCCCCAATCTAAATGATTATCACCCAGTTGATTACCAAGCACCACGTGCCATCAACAATTCAACATCGTTGCGTGACATGACTCGCCACAACAACTCAATCTCATCGTGTGATCCCACATGACACACAAGTTCATAACATTGTTCCATATTCCATTAATCAAGATTAATTATCAATAATTCTGACACATGTGATGACGTGGCATGGCTAAGCAACTAATACGGTCTAACCTCCAATGTTGATTATAATTATTAACCAACTAAATTAAACCAATCTAAGGTGACAATGGATCATGGCATACAATAACAAGGTAGGGTATAGATCAATCTGGTATATTAGCTAAGCCCAATCTATCTTGAAACAACTGTATATTTGAAATATATGCAATATTGTAAAACAAACATAGCAATTTTATAAACATGGGTTTAACATGATCAAAGCACAACTTGCCTTGGAATAGGTCCTGATCTGGTTCTGGAAATTGCTCTTGAGTTGCTGGATCTTCCTCCGAAGCGTCGCACAATTCAACGTCTAACGCTTACCGAAGGAGAAAAGCAAATAAATACCAAAACAGAGAGCAATTGAACTCCCAAAAATCAAATAAAATTCACCATTAAATAGATCTCAATTTTACAAATTTTTAGAAACTGGAATCACTCAAATCCGAGTTACGATGCAAAAGATATAGCCTTTTGAAATTTGAAATAAATACTGAAATCAGAAAATTAGAAATTCGAAATTAACAGATTTACTTTTATTCTGAAAAACCGATTTATGACGTCAGTGTGACGTCAGCCCTGGACCGAACGAATCAAAGGCTGCCACGTGTCTTCGGCGCATAGACCCGGTCCACGACTCCCTCGGGTTCACGGTGCACCCGGTCCATGGCGCCTCGACCTCTGCGCCTGACACATGTCGGCTCCTGATTGGTCCACACGCGCGGCGGAAACCCACCGCACAGATTGCATCCAACGGCTGCCGTTCTCCACCTATGTGGCTAAATCCTGACCGCCAAATTCGATCTAACGGCTAAGGCTTACCCGAGGAGTTCACTGTTTACGCAGCGACGTGGCACGATCCTGGCCCTTCGCTGAAGATCCAACGATCGCAAGCTTACGAAGCAAATGGCGGCGCGACGGCGAAGACCACCGAGGCGAGGAAGAAGACCGAGATGGCGGCGTTCCGCGCGATTCGACGCGAAGGCGTAAGCGTAGTCGACGCGGCACACCTTGATGAGTTCAGATCTTGAACCAAAGCGCGAAACCCGACGATCCGTGGCGCGACTTGAGCAAAACCGCGGCGATCCCACGCTTCAACTCCGCGAGCTTGCGGCGGTGTTCTACGATCGCTCTCACGAAATCTCTCCGACCAAAAGACGCGGCGTTTGACTACGAACCTCGGGTGCTACCCCTATTTAAAGCCTCGGCGTCCAGAGCTCTACGGCGAGGAAGTCCAACGGCGAGCGGCGGACTCGAGTCCGGAATGAAGACGACAACCCACGGCGCTACGCGTGTCCCGATCCGACGGCGGGACACGAAGTCCCACGTGGCTTTTCCGAACGCCCGATCATGATCGAGCGGCCAAGAATTAGGGTTTCGGAAGGCGGCTCGCGGGCCGACTTGGGCGCAGCGCGAAGGCTTTCGCGCGCTGCAGTGTTGGGCTCGGCCCAACTTTATTCACAAGGTTTTTAAAAGATTTCTCATTTAAAATAATTCACGAAATTCATTTAATTTGTTTTAGGCAATAAAATAATCGGGAAAAATCCAAGAAAAATCTCAAAAATACTTTGAGACATTCTGGACTCAAATAAAATATTTTTGTCAAAACTTCATTTCAACTTTGCACAGATTTAAATAGTTTTGAATAAAAGGCAATAAACTTGATTTCAAATTAATTCAAATAAATCCAGAAAAATCCAAATAAATTCCAGAAAATCACAAATGCACTTTTAAACAATAAAACTTAATTAAGCCAAATTTTGGGATGTTACAGTGCTCACCTACCCGGAGAGGGAAAGAGCAACCACTAATGGATTCGAGGCGGTTGCTCAATTTGTGGAGCCGGTTCAAAGTGGTTTGGACTTGCCTCAATGTGGATTAGGGGAGACCAGCAATTAAATCTCCGAACACCATGGTAAAACATCGGTGTGTCTCCTTGTGCTTTGCTTGCAATTCTCTATTTACATTGTTGCAATTTATATTCTTAAATTAAATTGCTTAATCGTCTTTAGGATTGCTTATTCTTGAGTAGAAACATAATTAGTTAGTGCACTTAGTGAGCCTAGTTGATTTAGGCTATAATTGTTAAAACTTTAGTTTATCGCTTTCGTATCAATTATCTTTTAGGTTTTGACGTAGAGGTACTTAGGCGTGTAATCAATTAGAATAGAATTTTTTAAAAATCGCATATTCATCCCTCTCTAATTGGCATCCCTGACCTTACAGCCGTGGGTGGTAGGTGGTGGGGGCGAAGGCAACAGTAGAAGTGTTGAGCTTAACAAAAAGGAAGAAGAAAGAGGAGCGAGGTGGAGGTGACGGTGGAAGCGCTCGTCGGACGCCGGAGAGATGCGCTACAGGGAGATGACTCTGGAAGGATGAACCGAAGAAGGAGGACAAGCGGTTGCAATGATACGCGATGCGGGTTAGATTGTTCAGCCGTTAGTTGACAAGTCAATGAACGGTATATATTGAATTTAGTATGTGTATAGCATTTTTTTTGTTACTTTCAGGTATAACAATTAGTTTATGGCGTCTTATTTAAGGCCACGATAGCCGTTAGTAGAGATTTATGGAAGTAATTAGATTCCATGACAAAATATTTAGCAACCGCAAAGTGATCCTTAGTCTTTTTCTTAGTATTAATTAGCTCCTATTATATTCTATGGATTCGTAATACAATAGTGTAAAGCATAAAGACCCAGGCATGTTCAACGTCGTGCTTGGACGGATAATCGCCCAGGCTTAACCGTATAAAGTTTTTTATAGGTACATTAGGGATATCAAAGCTCACAAGAGCTTGAGTTTACGTAGCAAAACAGAATTCGTGGGCTACTAGAGCTTATGGATGGGTGTGTTTGGTTATTTGTACCAAGAAGTATATCTATGAGATGGTTTAAAAAAAGTTATTCATATGTTTGGTTACATGAATGAAACCATCTCATCTTGAATAGTGAGATGCAAATTTTAGGAATATTTTTTATAGATGCTAACTATTCCATTCATCAAAAGTAATAAAACTGAATAGTACATGATCATCCCATCCCATTCCATACCATCAACTAAACACACCGTGCTGTTGTGTGTTTGTTACGGTTAAGAGATCAGAAACTAAAACCAAAATAAAATTTACGATCTAATTGAATCTGAAACAAAATCCAAATAATATATCCGAATTCAAAATAAAATACGGAGCAGCTAATATCCAGCAAATTCAGAATACAACCCGGATATTGGAGTAATTCCTTTGCCGGATATCTGCTAACTAGGCTCTTTAGCCGTTCAGCCCAACCCATGTGATCTCGGCCGAAAGATCAACAGTCCAGCCCACTGTAATATTTAACCCTAGTCTTTCTGCTAGTCCCAGGCTCCCAAGGTTCCAGTCGCAGTCTCCGTTCCCTGGTCCCAGCCACCACCTCCCAGCCGCACGGCCGGAGGTGGAGCATCTCCGGTCTCCGTCGCCATGCCCTCTCCCGTCGCCGGGAGCCACAGCCGCCGCTGCCTCTCGCGTCGTCCCCACCTCTCCAGACGCCGGCAGCCGCAGCTACCTCATCTGCAATCATCGCCAGGGGACACAACCGCAACCGCAAGTTCTTGCCGGTTCCTCCTCGCTGCTTCAAGTTTTTGTTTTCCCTTCGTTCCGGCCGAATCCACTGTAGTTGACAGTGTTATCGAAAAAAAGGAAAGATAAGGCAATAATTTGCGTTTTGTTTTCTACACCTTTGCTACTGTCTACATTTTGGCCAGTTCTTCTCAAATCTCAGCTAGTGCTTAGCATACTATTCCGCTTTTTCAAGAAGACTTGGTTTGAGATGAGAAGTTAGAAAAAGCAATTAGTACTCCCATTCTTTTGTGTTATTGTAACTTTTAAATTTTATTTCTTAATTTCGAGATGATTTTTAACTGTTTTTTTACATATCTTTACCATCTATTATTTTCTATGTTATTTATTATTATACATATACTATTCAAAAGAGCAAATGAAAGACGATAATTTGATCGTTTCTACGTGTATTTTGATTGAAGTGTACAATGCTAAAACGCTATCTATTCAGAAACAGAAATAGTAGTTTTTCTCTGTTGTCCCGACCAATCTGAACAATTTTTGGATATGGATTATGTCGGATCCGATATTTATAGGATAATACCGGATCGGAAATAAATACGGATTTTTTTTCAGTCGAATACGGTAGCTCACTATCCATTGGATATGAATACGGATTCGAATAATCTTGATATTTATAAGCCGGATTATCCGGATATGCACGTGGGATGTGCCTTTTTTTTTGTAAAAAAGATTTCTGAATTTAAAAATTATTTTCTAATTAATTAATCCACAAATAAAATTTCAATTATTAAAATTACCAAACCAGCTCTAAAAGTTACCAATTTTTTTTTTGGAAATTCCCGACATATTCTAAAATTTTAAAAAAATATTTTCTAGATTTTAGCATCTTTTAAATTTTCTCAAAAATTCAAACACGATTGTTCTTAATAGAAAAATATTTTAAATAAGTAGCTAAAAATGCATAAAAACTCATAAATACATGATTTATTATTTTAAACATAATTCAACAAAGAATACAAATCTTGAGTCATTACATGTTCTTTATGAATATTTGAAGCAAATAAATTACTTATGTTTTTTTATTTTGTGTGTACAATTAAAAGAGTTTTCATGTTTTGATAAATATTCGTGACTGTATTTGTTTCGATTCATATTTATTATGTATCTGTATTTGATATTATTTGTATTCATATCCGAATTATCTGTATTTATATCTATATTCGAGAAAAAAATATAAAAACAAATATGACAATTATCTATCCGTATTCTATCCGTTTTCATCCCTTATCATCTATACTCCTTTATAATGCATCTAAGCATTCTTTTCTACGTCTACCCAAATAATGCACCCTACTAGAGATGACCCAACCTTCATGCACCCAGCGAAACGTCCCCAGAAACTTGCCTCCATCAAAATTAACCTCTCAGATCTTTCCTCAGCTTTACTCACCCACATCCGATGGCCATTGTTTAATGTGTCTAACTCATCCCTGTGGCCCACAACAGATCTCCCTCCACCTCCAGCATCATCTCAAGGAAAAGGAAACAAATATCCTGGAATTAAGGAAAAGAAAACAAACGTTCTAGGAAAGGAAAAGACCATATATTACGTGCTGGGAAAATAAAACCGGAAGACAGAGGCACTATACTAGTTACAACTGAAGTGTGGATTCTTGGATAGTACTTATGCTATTTACGTATATTAGGTCGAGCCCAAGACTTTAAACATATCTGAAGGTTCAATCGATCCAGTCAAGTCTATTATTCGTAGAAGATTCGACCTCTGCCAGCTTAATTAGGTAGAATGAAGCAGGACGCAAGTAAGATGTTCCTTCCTTTCTTTCCCCAATTCTCATCTCTTGCGGTAGCCTGCGCGAGGCTAGTTAGGCGTGGGCGCCACATGCCGCACCTGGACGGGAGGACCCGGTCCATCCATCACGCGTCTGCCGAAAGGCCATTGGTATTTGATACTCCTCTTAGTATCATGTTGGGACAGTTTTTTTTATCGTACCTTAAATTTAATATAGATTATTTATTTTTTTTAATTCAACAAATTATATTAATCGGTATTTATTTATATCTATATCAATAGTAGAGTACTAGAAATACTCTTAACAAGTTAATAATTAGATCTAATTTGTATTATTTATCATGTATTATTACTGTAATGTACAGTGAAAATTTTCATTCGACGAGGAATCTGTATAGCTTTGTTGTTTCCGGTACGTACGTGATAGCGGTGGGGGCGCCGGACGGACGGCCGCTCGTCCGCGTTGATCAGACGCGGTCAGGTCTACCATGCATCTACGGCGGTGATCCCCAGGCGGAAAACGCTCCTAGCTTCCCTTTTAAAAACCCGTACGCAACGCCGAGCACGAGCGGCAGACGCAGATAGTTCACGCCTTGACGCCAAGAACCCGCAAAAAGATCGAGTTTGCGTGCGTCGCGCGTCGAGAGCTGAGAGGCCGCGCGCGGCGATGGCGAGCCTGAGCGTGCCGCCGGTGCTCACGTTCCCGCGGCAGGACGCCATCGAACTCCACAGGGCCTTCAAAGGTATGATACACATGTCATTTTTTTTGTGTGCATGCCACTTCCTGCATGTGTGTGCTTGTGCCGTTTACCGGCCGTTGGTTACGTTATACGTACCGTGGCAAAACGTGCACATGTGAGCTGAAACCCACCTACGTGCTATGCTGGTTAGTTTGTGCTGTCATGGTCATCTTTTGCTCGCCTGCATACAAGCCAAACGGCCTGAGATGCCTTCTGCATGCATGGCCTTGTTCTCGATCTGCTGCAGGTACACTGGCCTATGTCCTACGAGATTTTGCCTGATTGATCGCTCTGTTCATGTCAGCTCGGCCGTGAGTCAGCTCACGAAGCTCTGAATCACGAGATATTGCTCTCTAAACTTGTTTGTTCTCTGTAGTTAGCTAACCTAAGCCGTGCGTTTCTAAGCGTCTCTTGTTGCTTCTGATTAGCTACATATAATCAAACTTGACATCTGAATCTTGCCTCCTTAATTTGTAGTACTGAGAGGTGTGCACTAAGTTTTTATGTTAACTTTTATTACGGTCTTCCAGGGTTTGGTTGCGACAGCACGACAGTGATCAACATACTTGCTCATCGCGACTCGATGCAACGTGCGCTCATTCAGCAGCAGTACAAGGCGATATATCACCGGGATCTCTGCCATCGCATATCATCCGAGCTTCATGGACACCACAAGGCATGAAAAATACATACCACTAGACCAATTCATCTCGTTTAATTATGTAAAACAAGCGGGTAAGACGAGTGAATAGATAATACATTACGAGTGAAAAAGAAAAGTATAAAATATCAATAAGAGCAGTGCTTCAATGCTTCTCCTCTCAATACAAGTTGTATAAATCTTGAAGTAAACGAAAGGATAAATAATCACCATCTACCGTTCATTCATACTTTACACTCCTCAATAAGCTAGTGGTTCTACAGATTTTTAGCGAAATTAATCTTCGTTGTTTTGTGTCTTGAACTGAGTAAAATCGATCCAGATTTGACTCTGCCGGTGATTCCATTCCAGAAAGCGATGCAGCTATGGATTCTCGATCCTGCCGGGCGCGACGCAACCATACTACACCAAGCTCTTAACGGGGACATCACCGATCTGAGAGCAGCCACCGAGATAATCTGTTCCAGGACACCGTCTCAGCTGCAAATCATGAAGCAGACTTACCGTGCAATGTTTGGTTGTCACCTCGAGCATGACATTCGCGAACGCACCTCCGGCGATCATCAGAAGGTCTTTCATTTTTTTTTCACCTTCTTAAGACTGTCCATCCCACAATTTGTTCTGCTATTTCACATGATATTTAGAAGGTATCTGATTGATGATTATCCCTTTTAATTCATAGCATACAGATTTGTTTTATCACAACTTCTTTTTTTGTTCTTGATGCAGCTTTTACTTGCCTATCTGGGAGTTCCACGCTACGAAGGCCCTGAGGTTGATCCTTCGGTGGTAACACATGACGCGAGGGAGCTGTATAAAGCTGGCGAGAAGAGGCTGGGGACGGACGAGAAGACCTTCATCCGCATCTTCAGTGAGCGCAGCTGGGCGCACATGGCGTCCGTCGCTTCTGCCTATCACCACATGTACGATCGCTGCCTGGAGAAGGTGATGAATGCTTCTGATCTCCAGCTTTCTTTGCCTTCCGAATCTTTCTCATCTTGTGTGTTGTGGCAGGCTGTGAAGAGTGAAACGTCAGGGAACTTTGGGTTTGGCCTTCTAACCATCCTCAGATGCGCCGAGAGCCCGGCGAAATACTTTGCCAAGGTATGAGTGACGGTCATTCCATTCGCTTATCTATTCATCTCTGTGGTCATTCTGAATTTCCACGACGTAGATTCAGTTTCTTGTGTTTCATGGCGTGAATTCAGGTCCTGCACAAGGCGATGAAAGGCATGGGCACCAACGACTCCACGCTGATAAGGGTTGTGGTGACGCGGACGGAGATCGACATGCAGCACATCAAGGCAGAGTACCACAAGAAGTACAAGAGATCGCTGGCCGATGCCATCTATTCCGAGACTTCAGGCAACTATCGAACCTTCCTCCTCTCGCTCGTCGGCCGCGACCGCTAGGTAGGAAGCTGGTGCTACCATGTGTGAATTGTGGTTGATATTGTCTCACGGTGAGGCTCTGTTTCACTTGTGTCACTGTTCTTCTCAGGTGCCATGCACGCGTAAAATGATGCTGGCGATGCAATGTTTCCGTGGCAAATGCCTGGTTGCGGCAGCAGCCTATCTGCTATTTATCAACTATATTTGCATAGCCCTTCGGAATGTGTCTGCATATATTTTGTTTCTCGTGGTTGTTGCACCAAAAATTGATAGGAAATTAAGCAAAGCAGTCAGTCCTGGCTGCTATGGTCACTGGTGAGTGGTGATCAGTGTGTTCATGTTAATTGATATTTGACACCTATGTTCGATGTACCCTGCAACTTCTGCGCTCTGCTGCAAGACTGTCAGATGCGCTTTGCAATACATATCAAACCGTGGCCTCGTTAGTTTCGATCCAACGGTTCCTTTGCCAGCAAGTCTGCCCTCATGGCGAGATAGAGGAACACCGATTGCTTGTCTTTTCCCAAGATAATCCACGCAGAACTCAATAACCTCTTCAGTACCATAACCTTCCACAATACTACCCTCAGGCTTCGACCGATTCCTCACGTAGGATTTTAATATACCCATGTACCTCTCGAACGGGTACATATAACGTAGGAATGCCGGTCCACATATCTTAATCTCTCTAACGAGGTGAACAACAAGGTGGACCATGACATCGAAGAACGACGGTGGGAAATGCATCTCAAGCTGACATAGAGTCTGCACCACCTCACTCTGCAAGTTGTCTAGCACGTCGGGGTCAATAACTTTGCAGGAGATCGCATTGAAGAAGTAACATAGCTTCGTGATTGCAAACCTGACATCCTCTGGCAGAATATTTCTTATTGCAACTGGGAGCATTTGGGTCATCAAGACATGGCAATCGTGGGACTTCATGCCCAACAACTTCAAATCATCCAAGGACACAAGCTTCTTAATGTTCGCGGAGTAGACAGATGGAACTTTAATACCATGGAGACATTTGCAAAGGTCCTCTTTCTCCTTCTTGGACAGGGTGTAGCATGCAGCGAGGATATACGGACCTTTTCCATCCTCCTCTATCACTGCAAGCCTGGGCCTGATTCCCATGTAGGCCATGTCGCGACGAGCATTCACACCATCCTTTGTCTTTCCAGGTATGTTCAGCAGGATACCAACCAAATTGTCGCAGACATTCTTCTCAACGTGCATGACATCAATACAATGCCGAACATCTAACTCCTTCCAGTACGGTAAGTCCCAAAATATTGACCTCTTCTTCCAAATGGTCCTAGAACGAACAGATTTCTGGCTCTTTCCGATGAACATCGATATTCTCTACACGTGAATATACTTGCCTTCCACTCATAGGTGCGGTCTTTGAACGGACTTCCTCTTCCCATCAAATTTGTCATCCATCTTACGGTATCGATGACTTCGAGGTAGAAACCTACGGTGACCCATATACGTTTTCTTGGAATTCGGCACCATAGGCTCTCGGTCTCCTCTTCACAAATAGGACACGTTTTGCTCCTTTCGCATCAGAGCCCGCCAAATTACCAGAGCCGGAAATCATTTATGGTGTAAAATACCATAGCCCGTAGGGTGAAATGCTCTCTTCTGTACGCATCCCACACAATGACCCCGTCATTCCACAATTTTACCAAATCCTCGATCAATGGAGCGAGGTACACATCAATATCATTTCCCGGCTGTTTGGGTCCCGAGATTAGCAACGACATCATGATATACTTTCGCTTCATGCACAACCAAGGAGGAGGTTGTAGATACACAATGAACCGCCACGTCTTTGTGACGATCGCTCATGTTACCAAACGGATTCATTCCATCGGTACTCAATCCAAATCTTATGTTCCTCATTTCGGCACCAAACTCCTCATATTTCCAATCGATGTTTCTCCATTGAGCCGAATCAAGAGGTGTCTCGACTTGCCATCTTCCTTTCGAGACTCATAATGCCAACGCAACAATTTTGCTTCTCTAGGATTTGCAAACAACCTTTCCAAGACGCGGAATGATGGGCAAGTACCACAATACCTTGGCCGGTGCACCTTTAGTGACCTCTTCACCCTCGTTGCCCCGGCTCTTACGCTTCTTGTCGTTACGCTTCTCCTTTTGTTTGTACCGAGGCACACCGCAAACTGGACAAATGTGCAGCTCCTGATGTGCGTTACGGTACAAGATGCAATCATTTGGACATGCATGTATCCTTTCTATTTCCATTCCCATGGGACATAGTAGCTTCTTCGCTTCATAAATGCTTGTTGGCAACTCGTTTCCCTCTAAGGTGTCCGATAGAAGAACTAGAAGTGTATTAAAACTTGTATCATCCAACGGTGTTTTGCCTTGATTCGAACAATGCAAGGACTGAACCTAACTTAGTGTATTCGCTTTGCAACCTGTGAGCAGTGGTTTCGTATCGCCTTCCATCAGGCTTTTAAACTTTCCAAACTCTCTTTCGTAATTACCTCCACATCCCGCAACATTTGCTCCAAATTCTCCTCCTCAAACATATCAAATTGCAACTCATCATCCGGTTCCACCGTGTCTTCATTGCATACCGGCAGGTACTACTGTCTCCCGTGATGGATCCAACACGTGTAATTCCTCACGGCCACGTCGAATCGTGGTCCTCAATTTGAGTGAGTTGTTGAATCTTCTCGATTGGTGCAATCAATGCAAGGACAATATATGAAGTTTACACCCTCCTCACCATGTCCTCTTGGCAATTTTTTGAACTCCTTAACACCCTCCAAATTCAAAGACTACACGACTTTTGCATACATCCATTCCTTACGGTTCATCTGCAATTAAACTTCACCCAATAAATTATGCATAAACTGGAGCGACAACAAGCTAGTTATTTGAAATATTGAGACATCATTTCAGTTAATATTACCTTTGCAAAATAGATGACAATTTCCTGTAACATATATGAAATATGTACTCCCGATCGATACCTAGATTCTTCCCTGGTTTAGAGCTTCCAATTTCCTAGATAAGAGACATACATTTTTAACATGAACAATGATATCAAACAATCTAATTATATAGTGCAAGAGCCTCTGGATCTTTTGACTACAACGAAACAATACAAGGGTACCAACGATGACTCCTAATCTCTAAATAGGTTTGGTCCTAATCCCATTCGAGAATATGTGGTTCCGACAAGTTCCTAAGCCGTTGTACAACTCCAGAGAAAATTTCGGCAGCATCTCCCCGCTATTCTCCATATACACATCTCGACAACAGTCAAGAGGGTGTGTATCCGGAGAATACCAGGAGACGCTACCAAATCTCTACTCTAGCTTGTACAACACACTCGAGAACTTGCCCAAGCACATATCCTCGAACTGCCCAAAGAACGTGGACAATTCGAGATCGCTCGCTTATAAATATACCATTTCGTTCGGTATATTTATAAACAAGCATCCTCGAACGGAGACGAGGTTCCGCACCCTAAACTCTAGCATTCATCGGTGACAACAATAATAATTCCATATTAACATCAAAGCACTACAAATTAAGATAATTAAATACATGTGTACATGCTTTGAAATAAAGGGTGTGAAATCGATAGGATATACACAATACCAAAGTGCAATCTAAACTTTCTTCACGACATATCAAAATTACATAGTACAAAATTAAAGGGGTTTGAAGGAATGCTCACATTTTGAAGAAAACCACAAATTATGCAAAATGAGGGAATCTCCTCAAGTTAGGGCTTCAAATTTACCTCTTAACACCTACCCTTGAGGATTTCAAATTTTCTCACCCAAGTATTGCTTCCAACCACGAATATGAGCTATTTTTTTGTGGCGGCGGAGAAACCTCCTCTGGAACAATAACAGAGAAGAGTTCATTTGAGTGGTATAAATAACCTAACGAGGTACATCACTATCGGTTCTCATATAAAAGCGATAGTGATGTGATCATAACATCAACGGTTCTTACAAGATCGATAGTGATTATAATAGTCATCACTATCGATAGTGATTATAATAGTCATCACTATCACTATCGGTTTATATAGAAGCGATAGTGATGAGCATGACATCACTATCGGTTCTTATTTAGAAGCGATAGTGATGTCCCTTCTCATCATCACTATCGAAGCGATACATCCATTATCATCACTATCGCTTAAATAAGAATCGATAGTGATGTGCAGACGTCTTTATCACTATCGCTTCTTATACGAAACCGATAGTAATGATAATACATATCACTATCACTTCTCGCGTAAGAACCGATTGTAATGTTCCCAGTGCTACATCACTATCACTTCTAACCTGAGAACCGATAGTGATTATGATTAATGCCTCTCCTAAGTCATCTATCACAATCGTTTCTTCCTAAAAACTTAAGAACAGACACAGATGAAGCGATAGTGATGTACCATTCTGTAGTAGTGCGTCCTCGTGTATTTCCGTTGCGATGGTATGTTGATATTGTGCTGCTATATTTTTTCTCGTGTGGCTTATTCCTTGAAAAGAAAATTCAAGTTCTTTTCTGTGCTATTCAGTTCTACATACCCTAAATGCTATCAATGGTTCAGTCCATTTTTGCATGCTCTCAAGATAATTCTGCATTGTTCACTGCAGTCATGGAGAGCATGTACATACAGCACAGCTTATTCCGCATTCAACACCTACATTGGCAATTTCACTGGTTTACATGATCATGTCCTTGGATACCACCGCATACATACTGCCAAAGTTCAGAGGTGGAACCTTACTCTAAAGGGGGCAAATATACAGGAACCATAGCTATCCGCTACAGGCCTGTCCTCTACTCTTAAAAACTAGACAAACCGTAATTCACATGGAGCAAGCTTCAGGTAGCACATAACTGCAGAGCGATGGGGGAAGATAATCATGCGACAATAGATCAGTTGGAACTGAATCACAGCTCGCCTCATTCTATAGGCTTCTGCTTCACATGCCGCGAAGTGGAATATGATTGGATCGCCGAATTTGTTATGCTGATTGAGTGCTTTGTAAGGTCCATGCTCTTCCTTGCAGCAAACCAAATCATCCAAAAGAATCCAACCCAACCTGCAGCAGGATGTTTTCATGGCATCAGCACAGGTCATATGGACAGCTTTTTAGGAGGTGAAGATTTACAATTGTAATGCTAGCATTAAAAAAATCTGAAAAAGAGTAACCTCACTGTAGGGAAGCTACTTTGCCAAGATAATTATGTTTTTCTTTTGCAAGGAATCAAATCAATTATTCCATGTTTACATATCTAGATCTGGAGCATCACATCTTCATAAATTTCTAAAGCATTCACCATCAACATAGCTATTTTTTCTAAAGTAGTCCCCCTTCGATATACCACTTTATTCCCCCTTATCTCAATTTGTCTGTCTTTATGTCTATATTTAGTTTGTTCGCCCTTATCTCAATTTGTCTGTCTTTATGTCTATATTTAGTTTATTCTCCAGAAAAATGTGTAAGATAGTACCGTGATGATTGATGACCCGTTCCAAAAGGAAGAAAAGAAAAAAGATTATATTCTAGACTATTGGCCAACTCATCTTGCCTTTCATAAAGTGGGGTGTAGGAGTTGATTTTTATGGGCTGAAACCAGTAAATCACTGTTAGTGGATGCAAAGTGATCCCACGCTAATTATTTTGATTTTTTTTATCATAAGATTCAAACTTTCATGGTTGAATTCATATTTTTCTATGGAGTACTTTAGTACCACTGATGTCCCTGAGAATTTTTAACCTTTCATTTCTCCTGTTATAGTCTTATAGAAATCCTTCCATCTTACAAGTTCATTTTTTTCACCGCAATTCAAAAGCTTAAATTGACTAAAGTTGGAACGTTTTTCTTTTATTCTGTTCCTTCGCTGGTAGTAAACAGAATTTTCACAAGTGACACTCAATTTTCCTACATATTGTAGAGGATCTGGAATGAAACAAGTTTCTAAAACTTTTAAGGACTAGTTAAGATGTCTCTACATGGTAATTCTAGTTAATTAAAAAACAGAATGTCAAAGAACAAACTACAATCCGTATTAATGATTTACCAAAATTACATATCATAATATATATAGTTTTCCTTTATGCTTCCAGTATTATAAGTTACCGTTCAAAAACACATGAAGTAAATAAAAAAATGCTCCGCTATCAAAAAATAACTGTTACAAAGATAATGCACAGGTAAATAACATCTGGTCCCTCTTAATTGCAGAAAGATAATTTAATGCAAATGACTTCATTGGACACAAATGCGGACTAATAGGAAAACCAGTGGCCGCAATTGAAGTCAGCACAAGCAAGAACAAAAGTACTGATTTCTACTGATCTAATTTGACAAGCAAGAGTATGAAATAGATATAATTCAGTTGCAAAGACAAATGTTTGTTATTTGTTAAGAACTTAAACAGATAATTCGTTACATCAACTAAATTAACTAAAGATGAAGAATGTTTTAAATACTTATCTCACTGGCTTTATCATGGCCCGAGTAGTTGAAAACATCATAACTATATATATTTAAAAAACACAAGCAACCAGACATGTTAAACTGATATGAGAAACAAAGGCGGATTTTGTTGGTCCTATTTATATTCTTCATAAAGGTGATTTACTGGGTGCCCATTTGCAGGTAAATGTTATTTGTGTAAGGACAGAAGGTGGTTTAAATAAAAAGCATACTAACAGAGCAGCACTTCCATTACTGATTAACCCCTAAAACTAATATACAAGCATCGACACCTCAAGTAATTTTTAATCGTTTTCAGGATAGAAGAGAGAGATGGTGTACCAGTAGCAATCATCACTCCAACAATTGCTGAGATAACCGTGGCAGAAATGACAAAAACAGCAATTGATACTGCTCCGATATACACTGCAACTAAGCAAGCAAAGAACATAGCTAGGAATCCCCCCGCAGCTGCCAAGGACATAAGGACCGAAACAATGATGGCATTAGTGGAAGCAACCAGCAGGAAGAACATGAAAATCAGAAGACCGGTCAATGCTATAAGCGTGCTTGTTCCAACCTGCCACATCAGGAAGGATAAAATGAGGGTAATTAATAATTTTATTTGTGCAATTAAAGTATTCCTAAAATAGATGCCAAACCAATGATGACATGTCAGTGCTAAAAGGAAATGTTATATGCAATAACTGAAACCAAGCCCACATCCCACACTGATGCATACAGTACCGTATTTCTCAACTAGATGCCAAACCAATGACAGAATATCAATGCTAGGAGGAAACTCTATATACAATAACTGAAAATCATGCCCACATCCCACACTGATGCATTCACGTACCATATGTATCTATCTCTACATCTATCTATACACACACTAATTAGGCATTTTGAGGAAGCTTCTATCTTAACCAGAAAGATCTAGCCATCCATCGAGTGCAACCGGCATCTATCTACTAATTATCTACTAATTAGACAGTCTGAGGAAGCTCCTATGTTAACCAGAAAGATCTAGTTATCCATCTGGTGGGAGCAACTTATAACAATATTAAAAAGAAGAAGTCCAGTAAAATACAATTCTATCAAGTGTGCAAGCAAGGTATTTTAGTTAGGATTATTTAGTTAAATAAAAGTGTATCAGCTCTAAGCACCATTCCAAATTTGCTTATATTTTTGTTTTGGTTTATATCATCATATAAACCTGAGCCAGCCTTAGACATGCATTGTTTGCATAGCTGCCTTTTATTTCTGGAAATTTCTCTGACACGGTGTGACTAAATATTAGTCCTAAGAAAACTACAAAAGCTTACATTGCTTATAGCGGAAAAATTTAATTTCAAACATCAATTCATAGTGACAAAGCCTAATTTTGAATGTAGATATGAAACAGTCATTGTTACCATTTCTACTACAGGACTCATATACAATTGACAATGTTCCAACTTATCAAAGCCAAACCACAGAAAAAAGGGTTTTGATGCCACGTTTCTAAATTTTCTTTAACCTTTAGCAAAATAAGTTAATTATTTTGATACGATTTTGGAACAAAGAATAAAAAATATTTTGAAATAGCTAGCCCGTGCAACTGCATGAGTTGGCGACTAGTAACTACAGTCTGTCATATGTTTTCACTTACAACATATATAGAACAATTTAGCCCATCCTTCCTTTACCACTACAGAATTCTGTAAACATTGGTGGTCCATGGAACTTGGCACATAGAGCTATCCAATTTCACATGGAAATAAATCTTGTCCCTAAAACTACATTTCTACATCCAACATGTATCAATTAGTGTGTATTGCAAAATACAGTCGGTTATTGAACTCCAACTAGTACTTAGTAGTAAAGAACAAGCAAATCACTACGCAAGCATCTCTTTGGCGATTAATCAACAAAAATGCAAATATGACAAATGAGTCCCATTCAGTGGACAAAGCAAGAAACTTTTTTCTTCCTACTGGACGGATCAGGATTCAAGAAGCGTCCAAATGAAAAGAGGGCAGGGGTGAACGCGCCGGCTCACCGAGATGACCAGGATGGCGCGTAGGCCGCGGCCCCGCCTGGTCCAAGCGAGGAGGTCGCGCGCCGAGTTCCTGGACGCCTCGCGCAGCCGCGGCGCGCTCTCGCAGGACGCCACCCGGAGCCGGCGCAGCAGCGGCTCCCCGCCGGCGCCGTGGGAGCAGACGCCGTCGACAAAGCTGCGGAGCACCCCGGGGAACGTCTCCTCGCCGGAGACCTCCACTGCGCGGCCGCCGGACGCCTCGCCGTTGGTCGTCTTGCAGGCCGCCGCGTCCGATTCGTCCATCTCCGGTCCTCGGACGAGGGAGCGAGGGGTCAATGGAACTCGTCGGTCGGCGTCGAGGAACGGATGGGGACACGAGGCGTGATCCGTTGATGTACTCTTAAGATTTAGGAGGGGTTCCGTGACACGTGTCTCTTTGGGCCCAAGCACTGCCATGCCACGTAGGTGACATGTATATCCGGTGGTGACGCTTGTCACTCCAAGTATGCGTATGTGTCGGCGACCAGGATGAGGTGGAACTAATAATTGATCGTCATAAAATAAATTTCAATGCCAACAACAATAATAGAAAAAGAATCGTAATAGATGAACATAAAATATGAAGGATCTCAACTCTTTTCTTTTTATTAGTTGTAGATTGATTCTCTTGTACAATGGGTGATATATTTACACTCAAAATCCCTGATGGATAGTTTTGAAATTCGCCCACTAAAACCAAGAGTCTGGTCATATTTCAGCACTCTTCTTGGACGAATACCGTGTAATGAACCTTCTCACAAAAACCAGTAGAAAAAAAGAGATAAAGAAAAGAATACATTGCATCGGCATATTGGTTACTCTTGTTGCCTTGTTAAAAACTTTCACGTGAGAAAACTTCATTAAAATCACTAAGGAAAAAAAGAGTGCAATTTATAATCTTCTAGATTAGGGTAGTATCTTCATAATCATATTTAAAGGTTGTAGTTCAAGGATTTAGTCCTCCTGAACTCTGCATATCTCTAACTCGTTTCAAGCCAATACCACGAACACATATTTGGAAATTAGATATTTGCAAAAACTTAGTAATAAATCAGCTAGATTTTTGCATGACCTAATTTGCAAGATCTTTACCTCACCGTTCTTTTGAAGTTCATGACGATAGAAAATTTTAGGGGCAATATACTTCGTGATATTGCTCTTTACATAACCCATTTGCATTTGTGTAACACAAGCAACATTATCTTTATAGATAATTATGGGGTATTGATGGTGGTAATTAATGCCACATGATTTCTAAATATGGCTATTCACACGTCTTCATCAAACACATTCACATGAGGCTTCATATATGTCATAATCTCTTAGTGGTTGGTAGAAATAGTTACCAAGGTCTGCTCAAAAGACCGCCAATAAATAGTTGTATCGCTGCAGAGAAACACAAACTCAGTCTAAGATTTGGCATTGTGGGGATCAGACAAATAGCCAGTATTCATATATCCCATCATGGTTGAGTCTTCGTCCTTCCGATAAAATAAACCAAGACATTGTGTACCTTGAAGGTATCTGAATAAAATCTTAACATCAGTCCAATGTCTTATGGTTGGAGCTGCACTGTTTTTAGCTAGTAAATTTATTGCTAATGCAATATCAGGCCTGGTGCAATTCGGAAGATACATAATATCAAGACCCCGAATTTACATTCTGACCACATGTTTATACTGTGCTAGTTCAACGATCAATAGCTAACACACGTTTAACATTGATATACATATTCAACATTGACACATCACATCCATACACGAGAGAAGAGTAGAGTAGCATAATATAGTCAACATTTAAAATTAAGCCGTACCCGACTAGTATTTATAACCAAAGTGCTTGCCCCCCAAATAGTGTCATACAACAAAAGATTGCAGCGGGAATAAGAATAACAAGACCACATAATCTAGCTAGCATGCCTAGCCCTCCCATAGGCAACTGACTGGGTACACAACCTAGAAAGCATCATTTTTAACGTCGAAGCTCACGACATAAAAGTATTTGCATGATAGGTCTCCATCTCCATTCTCTGAATATGTTCAATAAGCAACGTTGAGTACGCAAATCGTACCCCGCACGACTTCTAAGTAACAAGTATATATAACAAATGAGTCTATGACAAGTGATATGCCTATCCTACCATGTCTCCATTTTCACAAAGCGAGATTTATTCAACAATAACAAGTAGTATATTGCAATCAAAATTTGTAAAAGCATTTGACATTTGATAAGCAAGTAATAATATGGCATAAGTAACATAGACAACAAGTGGCTTACTACCACAAACATTAAAACTCGACAAGATTGTCTTGCTGGCCAACCCGTGCATGGATTCCCTATCCATACACTCCCAAACCAATTATAAAAATACAAAACTACTTATTGTGGGATATAATCAAGTGTTGTCTATGACCAGAGACACGGCTATTTGAATATATTATACTTTGCAGAGGTTGTATTGCTTTCTCCACACGACATGATCATCTCTTAATGTCGACCATGACATGTTGAAGCATCTAGGCCCTCCAATTTTGTGTTTGGTTTTGGTAATTAATGACAATCATGTTTTGAGGACTAACAATTTTTTTTGAGGTTATGAAAATTAGGTTGCTCCTATGAAGAGGTGAAATTGTGAGCTTTAAGGAAATTGGAACATCAAGCTAATGCCAAGGTATAAGATGTAAGGACTCTTTTCTAGCATTTTGCCGATCTAGGTGTTCGGAGAAAAAATCGGATTGCTAGTATAGGCGTCGTACTATTAAGAGGGATCTTTGACTAGTAGCTTGAAGTTTAATTTAGTGTCAATGGCTCAAATTTATGCTCATACTTTGATCATATACATTTCTCGGAAAATCCCTTGAGATCCTCTCTTGACTTCAGCAATGTTGGCACGACCGACCATCTAGGAGCGGTACTATCGTGGCTCAAATGGGTCGGTAGTCATTTAACAGAGAGGGGTGTTTTTAACACTCTTGCAATAAAAATCTAAAGCACCCAAAGATTTTCGTTCAAACTGGTGCTTCTTAGATTCGCACACCCTCCAAAAATCCAGAACAATTAGACAACTATGTGTACACCTAGTTTGCATGGATAAGAACCATGAATCATGTGAGGGTTTTAATCACAATCCTGGTTGTCAAGTGTCCAAAAAAAAGAGGAATCAATTCAAAATACTTCTTTTCTAAAAGAGATAAAGCTAAAACACCAAAGTCTCTTTTCAGAAAAGTTTAAAGCAGATCTTCAGAAATTGTCCTCAGTTGGAACAGGTGGTTGGTGAGATTCTGTTGCTCTAAAATTTTTGGGAATTTTTGTCCCTGTGAGAAGTTGAGACGTGAACCACGCCACCAAAAATCACCTCAGAATACTTTGTATAATAAGAATGAAAAATCAAGCAATACAGACAGTCAGGAACTTCGACAAGAAAGTTTGAGGCTCGGTTTTCACTTCATAGCTCTCAAACAGTGCAACCAGTGGACTCAACCAATTTTATACAGATGTATATATTAGTTATGAACCTTATACAAAAAGAATCACTTAAAAATGATTTTTCTATATTTTTTTATAAAAATCAAACAATGACTGCTGCGCGAAGAACAAGTTCTGGACAGATTTGCAATTTGATAAAAAACTTGATCTCTAGTCTATCCAAGGGTGTAAGAAAGATGTAAAACCAAATGAACATCCTCAAGATATCCTAGAATAACAGCATTTAGAAGGAGGGGAGGAAAATCTAAATTTTATAAATGTAAATTGCAAGAATGTAAGTGCTGAATTTAATTGCGGAATTTAAGTGCGGAATTTAAGTGCATAATGTAAATTGCGTAATTTAAATGCGTAACGTAAATGCACAAAGAAAAGAAATGATATGAAGAAACATTTCATTTCTGGAAGGAGAGGTTACAAAGCCTCACATTCATGTGGGCAAAGCTCAAAGGAGCATCAAAAATCTCAAAAACCTTCAAGGGAAGGAGACTACCCCTCCACCCCTATTTATACTACTCTTGGGCCACCTACCACCCTTGGATGAGTCCCTCAACCCTAGAGCACTCATCTAAGGGCTAGGATTAACCCACACACACAGCCATGCAAGGCTAACCCAAAACCCACACACATACCGGGTTTTCTTGCAGTTTTCAAAGCATACTACCTAGACCCGCAAACCTATCAACTAGACCTCAATCAAGCGGCCCTCATTGATCCACGCGGCATCTAGCTAGCATCAACTCCTTTCCTTGTCTTCTTGACTTGTCCGGACTCCGTCTCCGATCATCTTCCGCGATCTCCCAACCGTCTCGACCTCCGACGCTCGCCTAGTCCCGGTCATCCTTCGCCTCACCATGACCTAGCACCGTCGTCCCGCAACCATCAAAAACAAGGAAACTCCTCACATAGCAATGCCCACAAAGATGTGCAATAAACCATCCAACTCATCAATACCGCGTCCATACGACCGGTACTGCCACTCCTAGCAGAGACAACTCAAATTGCTTCATTTTGAAAATCAATCCAAACCAAACTCAAACTTGAGCACACCTTGCTCAAATAAAGTCAAATACTCATCACAAACATGGATGGACGTCCACATGGTCCTTCAATCTCCCCCTTGATGAGTATATTGACAAACAACACAAAAGGCATAAATTTGAGTTTGAAAGAGAGAAGAAGAAAGCAATTTGATTGCAAAGCCAAACTTGGTACAGAGAGAAAGATATAAAATGATGACCAAGTTGGCAGAAAGAATTTAGAGCAAGACCATGAAAAGAGCAAGTTTTCCACAAAAGCTCTAAAAACCAATCGTAAGTGCCAAATGTGATTATGATCCATAAAAAATAGCAAAGATTTACAAAGACCATAAGAACCAACAAGCTTTCACATTTTTATCTCTTTTTTTATTAATTTTTTTAAAAGATGCCTTTTCTACATTTTCTCCCCCTTTTGGCAATATAGGCATCAAAATAGAATTTTCTCCCTCTTTTTATGTATGTATTAAATGCAACCTAAGGGAGCTTTGAAGATTATCCAATTGATCGCAATGACAAGATATGACACCAAGCTAGTCAATTTTTTAGATTAGACTAGTCTAAGACATGTCCAAGTGCAAATACGAGCTTAGTTTTGAATATTTTATTTTTAGCAAGATTTGACAGGTGCAACACTTAGCTTTAGTTTCAAAAATAGAAGAATAGCCACTCTAAGGATCAAAAGGAAAACCTAGAGTTCAACCTACTGAACACTTTGGGGAATCTGGAAGTGCATACATGGTCCTTCGGGCTCATTTATCACTTAATGCAAATTTTTGATTTATCATCATACAAGACATAGTGGGGTGCAAGTGTTTGACATTATTTGCATTTTTTACCCACATATGTCTTTGTTTTTAATTTATTTGCATTTTCTTTTGACAACCAATTGACTCAAGCCGTATGCGACCATCTCAAGATGAACTCTTAAGAGGATGGTCTAGGTCAAACACGATGTATTCCAAGTTCATCCCAAGTGCAATGGGAAGCGGTCTTGTGAATGCAAGGTGTTGAGTCGTATGTGCACAAGAAGAGTCAATTTTGTTTAATTTTTATTTTTAGCACAATGATTTATGATCAATTGAAGGACTCTAGCATGAATCAAACTAGTTTCACCCAAGTTGCTATAGGGACTCTAGAGAACTCCAAAATTTCTCAAATTATGGCACAAACCTCTAGAGAAGAAACCTAGCAAGTAAAAGCAACAAGTTTCATCAAGTTCTTCATTTAAGGCATATTTCATTTTTAAGCTTAGCAAGTTAAATGAACTTGGACATATCTAAGCTAGTGATTTCCTCCATATGATGTAGCATGGTATATAGCATGAAGAAGAAATCAATTGCATAATAGACAAAGCTCATTAAACAGGAAATGCAGTCTATATGCAATGCATGAACAGATTCTCAAACTCCCCCTCAACAAATGAATCAATTTTAAGCTCAAATCTGGTTAAAGTTGAGTTATTATCAAGATTAGGCATAAAGAAAACCCGAATGAACTCAATAATAACCAGAAAAACAGAATGAGGAGAAGAAGTCGAGAAACTACAAAACTGGATGGCTATTGAGCATAGATAAGATAGAAGAGACTCACTATGGCTCAGACTCGTTCTTATCTTCCCAGAGATCGACATAGGAAGGCGACTCTAGATCCCAACTAAGGAGTGCACATGACACTCTGTCTACCAGGAGGCCCCAAAACACGCTAGACTTATAAGGCGTGAGGGAACTCAACTTAGAGAGAAGAGAGAACAACTAATCATGCATGATAGCAACCTAAAGCACAAGATAAGAGGACCATGCAAGGCATGCGAGAATTCTAAGTGAGTGAACTCAACTCAAGAAAACAAGCCCAAAGTCACCCGGAAGAAGAAAGGAAATTTGGAAGAAAATATATAGTACATAAAATACAGATCGGCTCCCCTCAAGAAATGCCATATGAGCTCATAAACCCAAGCTCAAATCCCCTGAACACACTCTACTCCCTTGAGGCACACTCTAAAACTCTCACCTCACAAGAGATAGGTAGAAAGCTAGAGGAGAAGAGATAAGATCTAAAACCACATGGTCTCTAAGGAGCAAGATGGCTCAAGGTAAGAAGCAACCTAACTATGCTAGAAGTCCAACCAAAAGACTCTAGACAAACAGACACAAGCTCTACCTACAAAAGAACCACAACCTCCTAAGAGACCCATCACTATCATCAACATTTTCAGAGGTACTTACCTACTGCAGTTGTAGTGCAAGTAGTGGCAAATGACTGAAGTGGATCCAAAAGCAGAGGAAGAAGACTTAGAGATTTTCCTAAGATGATGGTCTCCCACTAGAAAGCCTACACACATGCATCCAACAAATCTATGCTTTCAAATCAAGTTAGCAGATCCAGTTCCTAGGCACGAATGGACAAGATACAGAAAAGTGTGGCAAATGATCATCTAGAGCATGAACATGATGCGAAGGTAATGTAAGATCATGATCACAACCAAGCTAAAGATAGCATCAAGATCCATATATCCATAGACAACGGTGAAAACATATCCGCATGATAAACAACAAAGAAGGTGCATCATAGCACTGTCATCTTGTCGAGAAGAAGCTAAGCAAGATGCATCACAGCAACAAAATGCTAGCAGGGATCATGTGCAAGCCTAGAAATACATGGATCAAGATACTACCCTAAACATGGCAATGAGCATGTAAATGAAGAAATACCACAATGAAGCACAACAACATGCTACTAGATATACCATGAGCAAGATGAATGAAGACAACCAAAGAGGATCATGCATAAAACAAACCAATTAGCAACATCAAGATCCATTTATCCATAGTCTCAATAACAATATTTACATGCTGCGAAAAGGCCCGTCAAAAGAAGACCAAACAAAAGGTCATGAGGACACAGACAACATGAAAGTAAATGGTGACAATGGACACAAAGATGAGAAGCTACTTATGGCAACACTCTATGCATGATGATGAATACATGCCATGAATGAAGAGCACAAGCTCGTGCAAAAATAGGTATGAAGCATATAAGCATGAAGGATAATAAAAGGTGATCATGAACAATATAAGTCATACAGTGGCAGCTAGATCATATGACCCTAATCTCATGAAAGGCATTCACATGTAGCACAAAGTCTGATAAACAAAGTCTAAACAAAGTTAATCATGGATGTAATAGAAAATCAGGGTCATATAACCTAGATACTACTCATGACAAAATAAAGTAAATGATATATAGCACGTGCCCATAGTTAACACAAATGCTCATACCAAATGGACAATATCATGGACAGGATAAAAACAAGAAAATCACATGCTGGGAAAGAGCTCATGAATTTAGGATATAATACATGAAGCACAAAGATGGTTGGGGAAAATATGCTATGGCACAAAACAAGACAGACAAAAACTAACAAGACCTAGCAAAGTACATATAATACACATGGGAGCAAGGCAATCACAACATGTCATGGAAATGATGATCACAAGTATAACCGACATGAGGGTATGAGATAGCTCACCATGGAAGTGGAAGTCCCCATTGCTGTTATCATGAAGCTCAACACTTGTGGAGCGAAACACGAGGCAAACAAAGTTGAAAGTACATGCAGGTTAGCATGATGCTCATGATGGTCATGCAGGAAGATCCAATCCTCTAGAGACAAGCCGCAAAGGCCAACTCGGAATTCACATCGAGTGCCAACATTGAAAAGCAACAAACCGATCCTAGATGAGATTAGTAAAGATCAACATGACCAACATACTTACCTTCAACTCTTGCCGTGAGTGGGTACCTCGAGAAAAAACGAGGTCCACTACTTATGTACGGCGAAGATGATGCCTCAGGACAACTCATGGACTAAGAATCGAACTAAGAAAGGACAAGTCCATAAGATGACCCAAAACCACTCCACTAGGCAGTGATCACATCCTCAAGCTAGCCTCAAGCGACTCATGCCATGAGAAAGGCAAATGGCACTTAAAAGCATCATCGCATAGACATGACACAAGGAATTGACACAAGAGGGAAAGATGACTCAGTACTGGGATAGAGTGAAGACTTAGGGACCCAATACTGAACCACTCGACGCCTCAGAGTACCAGCCACTTAAGAAGACTGAACTCGAGTGTCTCTCTAACGTTCAACCCTAACAAGATCAGTAGCAACTCTAGTAGATGATCTAGGAGCTGAAACTGGGTTGGCCTGCCGTGGTGCAAAAGCCGAACCACCCTAGTGAAGCTGCCTAAAACTCCTACCAGAAAACGCCTCACACCGCTGATATCTACCTCGATGGGAAAAACGAGGAATATCAAAAGTACGTCGGAAAGACTGACTACGAACAACTCCATGACTAAAACTCGAAGAACCAGCATGAAAACTGAGTCCTGGACGCTGCCCAAAAACAGACGACTCTGTAACCTATCTAGAAGCAGTGTGTACCTTAGGAGCACTCAAAGTCTGGGGATGACCCTGAATACCCCTAAGAGCAGCAACACGCTCACGCTGAGTGATCTTGGCGCGCCTGAAGTAGAAATCTACTAGGTGACCATCCTTCTTACAGAAGGTGCATGTGTACTTCGCCTTGCTAGAGACAGAAGCAATGGGAGTAACACCCTTCTGGTCAGAAGTCCTATGGACAACCCCAGCAGACCTAAACACGGTGGTGCTCACTCTGGGAGCTATCACAATCTCACCACTCTTGGAGCCGCGCACAATGGTGGGAGGATGCGCCCGAGCATGCTCCAAGGGATCAAATCCTATACCTTGATTGAATCTACTAATCTTGGATTGGTCTAGAATAAGATTGAGCTGCTTCTTACCTCCAACAAACTTCTCGAGAGTGCTCATAAGATACTGGCAATCTCGAAAGAAAGAAGCACAAGAAGAACAGGGGGAAGGAGAGGAAGAAGAACCGTAAAGATGAGCTCTCTCAAAGACGTGCATTTTTCTCCTCAAGACGGTGCCTCAATCTTGAGGGCCTCACAAGAAACACAAGACGCATTTCTAATTCTATGGGCTTGGTCTTCTAATTTCTTCCTAAGCTCGACATGGATTTTATCCAAGTCCCCCTCAATCACAGAACATCGCAAGCAACTTTCTTGTGACTTATCTAGTAAGTCCTTAGCAAGTTTACCACACTTGAAATTTAAGGATTCATTGTCAAGTTTTAGTTGCCTACAGCCCTCACATGAGCTGACTGGTTCCTTAGAAGCATGCATTTCAAGTTCATGTTTCTAGAAGAAAGCTTCCTAAGGTGATCGCTCATGGCATCAATTTCGGCAAGCAATTTAGGGAAATTTGAACATGAAGGAGTAGAGTGAGCATGAAGAAAACTAGCCTCAACAGGAATAGCATCAACAAAACTAGTGCTAGCATTCTTCAACCTAAGACCATCAAGTTCAACAAGCACACTATCATGTATGGTCCTTAGTTTCTCTAACTCCTCAAGCACGGCATCACACAAGGAACAATCATCAGTGACTCGAGAGGGAGAAGATCTAAGAGAGGCTAACTCTCGAGTCAAGGTACCTACTTCCTTCTCTAGCTCCATACACCTAGCTCTAGCTCTAGCATGAAATTTTCCTAATTTGCAAAAAGCTTCATTGAGCTGGTCATAGGAGGGTACCTCGTCCGAGTCGCTGTAGAGGTCGGAGTCGCTGACGCCATTGGTGTCGGCCATGAAGCACATGCCGGAGAAGTCGTCGCCGCCATTCTTCTCTTGCAGATCATCCTCGCCCTCGTCGCTCCATGTCTCCGTGTCAGAGAGGTTAATGTCGTCAAGCGCGGCGAGGACGCGATGGAAAAGCTTCTTGTTCTTGGAGAAGTTGCGGTACTTCTTCTCACGTGCTGGCTCACGAACTGGAGGCTTCTTGTTGCGGTTCTTATCGATGTAGTCGTTCTTTGTCGAACCGCCAGCGTTGTTCTTGGTCTTCTCCAGTTTGGGGCAATTTGCCCGAATGTGGTTGGGGCCACCACACTCAAAGCAAGTGATCATACCACCTCTCTTTCTCTCTCTCACCCTCTTGTAGATGTTGGAAAATTTGCGAGCGACAAGAGCAAGCTCATTTTCTGGAAATCATTCCAGAAGTTCATCACTTACGTCGCAAAGTGCAGAGAGAGAAAAACCAGAAGCAAAGTCAAGAGAAGGTCCAGAGAAAGACCCAATGGGATCGGTGACCAAGGCCATCGACTGAGATTTTGTCTTTCGAGAGACGACATCAATCTCATGAGTCTTGAGGTGGGAATAAAGCCCGTCAAGAGTCAGAGTCGACAAGTCGGTGGTGTCCTTGATGGTGGTCACCTTCATCTCCCAAACGCGCAAATCGAGTGCGGTCAAGAAATGTCGAGCATTATCCGAGTCAGGGTATATGCAACCAACTGCTCGAAGATCGCTCAAAATCTTGGTAAACCGACGAAAACACTCATTAAGACTCTCACCAGCGTGTTGTTCAAACTTGTTGAACTCACGCTTGAACTGGTCTTGCCTCACGGTCTTGATTTGAGTAGTGCCCTCATGGTAAGCATCGAGGGTCACCCAAATCTCGTGAGCGGAATAGAGGTGAGAAATCCTATCATACTCACTGCGGCTAAGACCCTGTATGAGAATGTTCCTTGCCTTAGCGTTCGCCTCAACATCAGCCATATTTCCTGCCGTGACGTTTTCATCAGCAGGAACCTCATACGAAAGTTTCACCTTCTGCCATACCAGGAAGCCCTGGGCAGTGATGTATGACTCCATCCGCGATTTCCAAAATGGAAAATCTACTCCAGCAAAAAAGGGAGGCTTGGTGGAATACTTGTCCATCTCCATGGCTCTTGAGACCGGTCAAGATCTATGGAAGAGCAAAACCGGCTCTGATACCAATTGAAAGATCGAAATGGCGATCAGAGGGGGTGAATGATCCCAAATAAAATTTCCCCCACTCAAAGTACTCCAAACACTCTTGCAATAAAATCTAAAGCACCCAAAGATTTTCGTTCAAACTGGTGCTTCTCAGATTCGCACACCCTCCAAAAATCCAGAACAATTAGACAACTATGTGTACCCCTAGCTTGCATGGATAAGAACCATGAATCATGTGAGGGGTTTTTAATCACAATCCTGGTTGTCAAGTGTCCAAACAAAAGAGGAATCAATTCAAAAGACTTCTTTTCTAAAAGAGATAAAGCTAAAACACCAAAGTCTCTTTTCAGAAAAGTTTAAAGCAGATTTTCAGAAATTGTCCTCAGTTGGAACAGGTGGTTGGTGAGATTCTGTTGCTCTAAAATATTTGGGAATTTTTGTCCCTGTGAGAAGTTGAGACGTGAACCACTCTACCAAAAATCACCTCAGAATACTTTGTAGAATAAAAATGAAAAATCAAGCAATACAGACAGTCAGGAACTTCGACAAGAAAGTTTGAGGCTCGGTTTTCACTTCAAAGATCTCAAACGATGCAACCAGTGGACTCAACCAATTTTATACAGATGTATATATTAGTTATGAACCTTATACAAAAAGAATCACTTAAAAATGATTTTTCTATATTTTTTTTTATAAAAATCAAACACTGACTGCTGCGCGAAGAACAAGTTCTGGACAGATTTGCAATTTGATAAAAAACATGATCTCTAGTCTATCCAAGGGTGTAAGAAAGATGTAAAACCAAATGAATATCCTTAAGATATCCTAGAATAACAGCATTTAGAAGGAGGGGAGGCAAATCCAAATTTCATAAATGTAAATTGCAAGAATGTAAGTGCTGAATTTAATTGCGGAATTTAAGTGCATAATGTAAATTGCGTAATTTAAATGCGTAATGTAAATGCACAAAGAAAAGAAATGATATGAGGAAACATTTCATTTCTGGAAGGAGAGGTTACAAAGCCTCACATTCATGTGGACAAAGCTCAAAGGAGCATCAAAAACCTTTAAGGGAAGGAGGCTACCCCTCCACCCCTATTTATACTACTCTTGGGCCACCTACCACCCTTGGATGAGTCCCTCAACCCTAGAGCACTCATCTAAGGGCTAGGATTAACCCACACACACAGCCATGCAAGGGCTAACCCAAAACCCACACACATACCGGGTTTTCTTGCACGGTTTTCAAAGCATACTACCTAGACCCGCTAACCTATCAACTAGACCTCAATCCGACGGCCCTCATTGATCCACGCGGCATCTAGCTAGCATCAACTCCTTTCCTTGTCTTCTTGACTTGCCCGGACTCCGTCTCCGATCATCTTCCGATGATCTCCCAACCGTCTGGACCTCCGACGCTCCTCGCCTAGTCCCGGTCATCCTTCGCCTCACCATGACCTAGCACCGTCGTCCCTCAACCATCAAAAACAAGGAAACTCCTCACATAGCAATGCCCAAAAAGATGTGCAATAAACCATCCAACTCATCAATACCGCGTCCATACGACCGGTACTGCCACTCCTGGCAGAGACAACTCAAATTGCTTCATTTTGAAAATCAATCCAAACCAAACTCAAACTTGAGCACACCTTGCTCAAATAAAGTCAAATACTCATCACAAACATGGATGGACCTCCACATGGTCCTTCAAGTTCTTTTACAGAACAAGGCATTTTCTTGATTTTTGCTCGACCGACACTACCGCCCATCTGGGAGCGGTACTATCGCAAGTGCGGCAGTACTGACCCAAATGCATAGTAGTCTTTTGACAGAAGAGGGTGAAAATGCACATTTCTAAAAGTTTGTGGCCGGCACTACCGGTCCTACATGGGTGGTAGTGCTGGGGTACTGTAGCAACGGCTAGTCTCTCTCAACATTTAATGTTATAGTCGACTGTTGTACCTAAGGCCAGCACTACCGGCCCTACATGGGTGGTAGTGTCGACTTTCCTGAATTTTCAAGAATTAGATGGTAACGGCTAGAATTATGGGTGGGGGCTATAAATACACCCCCAACTATAGCAAGGGCAAGGTCTTGGACATTCATTGCATATTTGTGAGCCCTTACTAGTCTCTCATTAACTCTCGAGCATTCAATTCACATTTTGTGAGTAGTTGAGAGAAAATCAAGTGTGTGCATTTAGTTGAGCCATTATACACTTGATCAACCTCAAGCAAGTGTCAAAGTCTATTCTCTTGGAGGTTGCCGCCTCCTAGACGGCTTGGAGATGAAGGAACCGATGACTTTCTCAAAGGAGATTATGAGAAAGCCCAATGAGTTGTGAAGGCCGGAGCTCGTCTACCCGGAGCGAGGAAGAGCTACCATAGTGATCGAGGAAGGCTCATTTGCGCAAAGGAGCCGGCTTGAGTTGGTCAAGCTACCTCAACGTGGATTAGAGGAGACCGGTAAGTCTCCAGGATCACGGGATAAAAATCGCGTTCATCTCTTCTTGTGGTTTGATTACTTGTATTTAATTTGTGCAATTTACATTCTTAGCTTACTTATCATATTGATGTTATCTTAGGATTATAATTTTTCTTAGACTTAGCTTCTCGGTGCACATAGCGAAACCTAGACTATTTAGGCTTTAATTGTCAAAAATCGTAATTCTAGCTTAGCCTATTTACTTATTGCCATTAGAGCCAAAGATTTTTAAAACCTCCTATTCACCCCCTCTAATCGGTTATCCTTGATCCTACACATGCTTCCTTTGGCATGTGACTAAGAGATAATAACAAAGCCTTTTACATTACCGGTCCTGACAACAAAACTGCCCTATGGTCTGCATCTTAAGGTGTGGAGCATCCTCCAGTCTCAATAGCCCTTAGTTGTGTTGGTAAGCTTTGTGTACCTTGCAAAAGCTCTACGAATATGGATGTCATATCCCATGCCCATATTAGCCCAAACAAAACTATCCTCTACCACCTGTGGTTGTATTGTTAGAACCCAGCAACTTATTATGCTAGGGCCTTCCTATAAAGACACATGTAGTTGTATGAATATACTTGGATCTATGGCACAATAGATCGGTTCTTAGTGACTTGAGAAAGACTGCCACAATCCAACATCTCGTGCAACTGCTCCTGTCTCTACCACTACTTGCCCAAGTCTAAAACATGTTTTCATTTTATTTGTTAACCAAAGTAATAGAGATATTCCCATTTGGACCTTAACACATGTATATCCTATTTCAAAACATTTTCATCATGATCTAACATAGGTTTTCAAGTATTGATATGAGCATTACTAAGCATCTACCACATGACTACATCTAAAATTCCACAATTAAAGGTAGGAGCAGTGGATACCATTACTAAGGTTACACTTGTCATTGACTCATTATTCCTAACCAATTTTAACTAACTTAACTACTGTCGTTAATGCTAAGATCTGGGCCCACATGACATAGAGAGAACCAAAGGGACGTGCTTAAGAATAGCGGCTGAGCCCATCTCCAAGATTGCCGATGGTGTCACAGTAGCAGAGCAGCTGTTGGCTCGAGCAAAATGGAAAATCCGTGACCTTGCACACTTCACTACTGCGGATCGGGCATGCACAAGAGGTTCGAAACCGCTTTCAGAAGCGGTTTTAGAACCGCTTGTAAGCAACCGCGAGTGATACCCCGTCGGGTATCACAAGCGGTTCCCCGAACCGCTTGTGGTTCGACACTTCCACAAGCGGTTAGTATTACCAACCGCTTGTGGAGAGGTTCTCTCCAAAAGCGGTGGGTCTTACGAACCGCTTGTGGAGAGGCTCTCTCCACAAGCGGTTGGAGTTACCAACCGCTTGTGAAGAGTCTGACAGCATAGCGTTTTGATTATATTCAATATAGAATATGTTTTCAGAGGGGTTTTTGATATAGATTTTGACAATTAAAATAAATAGAAATACATGAGTTTTTTTTGACACAATTAAATATATATTATTCATGCGTACTCATTCAAATAATTATAGGTTCATTTACAGAAAAATACGAACTTACTAGACTAAAAAATGAACAAGTTGATGAACACATGAAATAATAAGACACTTTTACAAGTTTAAAAGAATAAAAGGGCGAATCTTGAGCTCATTTCTTGCGTGCGTCGCTCTTTGTGCCCTTGGTCGACGTTGATGTCAGTTCACCTATTCTTATTTCAAGACAATCTCTCCAACCATTTGCGTGGAACTCGCCTTTGGTGGATACAATCTCGTCGACAATAAAGCCGATGAGTTGTTCTTGGATTGCTGCAACCCGGTGCGGCGGGATCACGCCTTGCACATCGATGTTGGGCTGACAAAGCAGGAAGTAAATAAATCTCTGGACATGTAATTAAAGTGTAAGTACTAAGAAATTGACATGTGCACACTACCTCGGCGTTGGTTGTCGGCACATCACCGTGGGTAATACTTTGCATATAGTGGCACACATAATAGCCACATAAGTTTTTTCCACCCGTCTGTTGTAGAACCTGCGATGAAATTTGAAAAGAAAACGATTATTGGGATGAAAAACTGTTACGGCATATTAATATTCTTTAATACGTACTCAAGTGCTTATTTGTACATCAAATTCGTTCTCGAAATCTCCTTGTTGCTTCTTTCGAAACCCTGCGAATGCCCTGTGTGATGCGTTAGTATGAATAGTAATTATGAGAGTTGGAATTAGCAAGGTATTTCAATATATATAATAAGGAAAACTATCGTATATATATGTGCTATATACCTGTTTAGGGTGTCAATGATAAACTGATATTTTTCCACCGGAGTCCTTTTTGAGTCTTGAACAACGATTTGGCTGCTATCAAGCTTGATGACAAGAAGGATCCAGTGAAACCTATTCATGTATTGCAACATATATGTAACTAGCTAGTAGTATTATAAATGCCTTGGAAAATATAAGAACGAGAGGTTGTATATATACGTACTCGAAGTTGAAGGGCAGAAGTATGTACGGTTTGTAGTGCTGTCTCAAGAATGCATCGAGAATGTAATCTTTAATAGCCTTTCGATTGTATCCAAAGACGAACTCGTTAACAATCTCTAGGTCGATGAAGCCCACGTTGAAGACATTCTCTTTTCTACATCCTTGTATCTCCATTCTACATAGAAAGGTATAAGTTTAAGAGTTGCAATTTTATTGTACGAGGAAGCACACGGTAAAGGTATGAGCTTGACACTTACAGGCACCAGCAGCTCATGAGAGACACGTTGATGGTGTCGGCATGGTAAATATGGTATAAGTTGTCAAATTCGAGCCATATGGTGTTGTCCCCGCGATAAAAATCATCTTCTTTGATACGGAGGGGGAACATCGTTCTTCCTTGAGGGGACTCTGTCATGTACCATTCGTGAAATTGCCGCATCTTGGTTGGTAGATCCTTTATCTCATTTGGGTCAATCAGCTCCTGGCCCAACTGAAATTGCCATCTGACCTTTGTTGCTATTGGGATATCATCTATTAATCTAAGAGCTGCAGCTATGGAACTGAGTCCTGCCTCCTTCATAAACCTCTCGAGGTTCTCTTGATCTTGGTCTCTCTTCTTCTTCTTTGCCGCCGCCGCCTGACCATGTTTATTCTTCTGTGTAGCCTTTATTATTATCCGTTCATAGTTGGACGGCACAGGCAGTGGCTTTGCACGGTATGTCGCGAAGTGTTCCGTCGCTTTTGGTTCAATTGGTACCTTTGGCTCTACCTTCTTTTTTGCGAAGTGTGCAGCCAATTCTGCTTTAGTGACCGCGTCACTCTCCTCCTTATTCATATCATATGCCTTCTTTGGAGGTTCCTTTATCTTTGTCGATCGGCTGGACTCCGCCTTCTTGGGAGTAGGTGGAGGAGTCTTAATTCTGCTATCGAGCTTCTTCCTCGGAGGAGATGGTGGAGCCGTGGTTTTCCTGGGGGGTTCTTTTTTGTTTGAGATGCTGGTGGTGGAGTAGGGCTTCTGCGTGGAGCGGGTGGTGGAGGCGTGCTCGCTTTACTGGCGAGGCATTGCGTGGAGGTGACGTTGGAGGAGGTGGGTTGCCGTGGTGGAGATGACGCGCCCACACCATCCGGAAATATGATGTACCGTTTGCGCTAAAGGATGATATTGTGGAGGGCTGTCCAAGCTTGGTCACGTCGTCGCCTCCAAAGAATATCGAGGTGAAGTCCTTCAAATCCGCTCAGCACCTCCTCCACCGCGACCTTTGAGTAACCCAGGGGTATCTCGTTGCAATGGAACATCTGGCCCAGCTCCACCGGATATGCCATGCCGTAAGCCACCTTGATGGAGAGGTTACGCGCATTAACGTGTAGCTCACACTGGCGGCGAACCCTTATGTCATCCACAGGATAACGGGCTAGCAAGTTGTCCGCTTTAGGGGCCCCGGTGGACGCGCAGCTACTCCGTCGCGCGGAGGGGCTGATCACGACGTCCGGCTGATTGCTCGGACCTAGTCCTTGAAGCTTGCTGAGGGCAATTTGTACTTGTTGCGCAACTATGTCGCCGATGCTAGCCTGGGTTGCTCTGAGCTCTTGTTCCAATTGGTACACTTTATGTGATTCTCTTGTTTTGCTTCTATGCCGGCTCCTGTACGTATGTGCATCCTTGGTGAAACCATACTTCCACGGCGTTAGCTTGCCCATACCTCGTGTCCGTCCTGGGTGCTCAGGGTTTTCAAGGGCATGTGTTAGCTCATCATTCTCCTTGTCTGCCACCAATGTACCTGCCTGAGACTGCTTGACAGCTTGTACAATCCTTTGGCCAACCTCTTGTACTCCTGGTGCCATCACCAAACTGCCGTCATCTGAAAGGCTCCCCCCATGACCTATGAACCAATTGCGCAGGCGCTCTTCCCACAAAGCGGTAGCCGGTGTGACGTCCTTCGCCATTAATTCTTCTTCCCGCTTCTCCCATTTTGGTACAGCCTTGAGGTAACCACCGGTGCCAAGATGACGGTGGTATTTCTTCATCTGTGAATTGGCCTTGTTCTTCTGACTCGCAGCCTGGCCTTCAGCTGACAGCTTGAACTCCTTGAATGCTTCCCAGTGATCCGCCAACTTTGGAAATTGGTTGAAGTCGGGTCTTTCTCCCTTCGCACATACTTGCGGTGAGAGACGTCTTCCACGCTCAAACATTGTTGCCATCTTCTTCAAAGTGAATTTCTTGGCCTTGTCTTGGACCCTTGAGGAAATGTGAAATTTTCCATAATATCTTGCGAGCGAGTCCTTGGTAGCTTGAGGAACTTGGCCCATTTTACGATGCTAATTGGGACGTGATCCTCACGTGGTAACCGCAAGCGTTGTTGTACGGCCCAACTGCTAAAATTGGGGCAACCGGCATCCCTTCGTTGTTAACGTCGGTAAACACATGCTTTGTGGATGGCTTCTTGTTAGGTCCCCGATGCTTGGATTGGTTGCTCGATGTACAGGGCTTGAAATACATAAACATATGTATAAACGTGTCAGAGTGTATTATATTTATGAATTGCGATTAATTAACATGTCTACGGGGATTATATTCCTTTGGCTATACCTCATCCTGGCCGGAACCAGTGTTACCGGACTCAGCGGCTCCAACGTCAATGACTTCATCAGCTGCAGCCTCAACGGCCTCACCGGAACCAACATTAGCCTCAGCGGCAACAGCGTTAGCATCACCTTCGATGCTACCCAGCGTGATGGAGTCTAGCAAGAACTGTTCTCCCTCATCGAAATTAGGGTCACCATGTCCTGGTTGCGCCATCTATCCTAATTCCGAAAAAATGTTGACATAAATATCATATTACTATACAAAGTCCAAATAAACCAATTTTCTAGTTGATGATATAGGTTGCTTCCCCTTTTAAAGGAGATCAAAGGAAACACCTAGAGTTGAGTCCTTCCTACAAAAGAATGGAACCCTACATCCAAAAAGATACACTTACACACAAGTGAAAAGAATGATGAAATCTTTTGCCGAAAAGCTAGGTAAGTGATAATTACTTCTTGTAATCATTTTTCTTTGAGTATGCTTTCACTTTGTGCAATGGAGAAAGAATGCATTTTTGTTTGTGGTTTTAGTTTAACTTGTTTGTTTGACTAGCAAGGGATGGGAAAGCCATTTCCTTGATTCTTTCCCCCTAATTTGGTCAGTTCGCTGCAATTGTAGAAAGGGCACTTTGGTATCTAGTACATTGGATTCCAGAAATTTTAGGTTTACATCAGACTTGCTACTTACAACTTGAAGGACCATGTGGAGGTCCATCCATATTTGTGATGAGTATTTGACTAAATTTGAGCTTGGGTTGCTCTTGTTTGAGTTTGATTTGAATTGCATTTTCAATTGGAAGCAATTTGAGGTCTTCTCTGTTTTCCCGGTGCTACCGGTAGAACGAGAAAAAATGAATTTTAATGAGTGTACTTTGATGGATTTATTTCACATATTTGTGGGCATTGCTATGTGAGGAGTTTCCTTGTCTTTGATGGTTGCAGGGCGACGGTGCTAGGTCATGATGAGGCGGAGGATGACCGGGACTAGGCGAGGAGCGTCGGAGGTCCAGACGGTTGGGAGATCGCCGGAAGATGATCGGAGACGGAGTCGGGCAAGTCAAGAACACAAGAAAAGGAGATGATGTTAGCTATATGCCGCGTGGATCAATGAGGGCCGTCGGATTGAGGTCTAGTTGATAGGTTAGCGGGTCTAAGTAGTATGCTTTGAAAACCGTGCAAGAAAACCCGGTATGTGTGTGGGTTTTGGGTTAGCCCTAGCATGGCTGTGTGTGTGGGTTAATCCTAGCCCTTAGATGAGTGCTCTAGGGTTGAGGGACTCATCCAAGGGTGGTAGGTGGCCCAAGAGTAGTATAAATAGGGGTGGAGGGGTAGCCTCCTCCCTTGGAAGGTTTTGAGGTTTATGAATGCTCCTTTGAGCTTTGCCCACATGAAAGTGAGGCTTTGTAACCTCTCCTTCCAGAAATGAAAGTTTTATCCATCCATCTCTGAATTTATTTTGCGCATTCACATTATGTCTTTACTTTACGCAATTTAAATTCAGCATTTACTTTCCCGCAATTACATTCTCGCAATTTACTTTCACGCAATTTAGATTTGCCTCCCCTCCTTCTAAATGCTGTTGATCTTGGATGTTTTGAGTGTGTTCATATGGTTTTACATCTCTTTTGTACTCTTGGATTGAGTAGAGAACATCTTTTCTTTCAAGTTCCAACTTTGTTCAGAACTTGTTCTTTGCGCAGCATTTAGTATTTGATTTTTGTAAAAATATATAAAAATCATTTTTAAGTTATTATTGTTGGAGGAGGTGTGGGACTCTGATATACACTTGCAGAAAATTTTTGGAGTTCACTTGTTGCACCTTTTGGGCGCCATGAGGTGAAAACCGAGCCCCAAACTTTCTGCTTGAAGTTCTTGACTGACTGTGTTCTTCGATTTTTCCTGTTTTGTATGTAAGGCTTTTTGATGAAAAATTTGGTGGAGTTCTTCAGGACTCTGATGCTCATAGGGAGAAAAATTCTCAAAATTTTGTGAGCTGCAGAAACCCACCAACCTCCTGTTCAAATTGAGGACAAGTTCTGGAAATTCTGCTTTTGCTTTTCTGAAAGTGACTTTTGTGATTTGAATTGATGTTATTTCTAAAAGCAAGAGTTGGATTGATTCCTCTTTATCTTGGATACTAGACAACCAGGATTGTGACTAAAAAATCCCCACATATTTTATGGTACTTGTCCATGAAAGCTTGGGGTACACATAGTTGTCTAATTTTTCGGGTTTTTCACGATTTCCTTTGTGAGATCTTGTCGAGGTTTTTGTTGGAGTATTTTGGGGGAAATTTTATTTGCGACCATTCACCCCCCCTCTGTTCGCCACCTCGGTCCTTCAATTGGTATCAGAGCCGGTTTTGCTCTTCCATAGATCTTGACCGGTCTCAAGAGCCATGGCGATAGACAAGTATTCCCCCAAGCCTCCCATTTTTTCTGGAGTCGATTTTCCATTCTGGAAGTCGCGCATGGAGTCATACATCACTGCACAGGGCTTCCTGATATGGCAGAAGGTGAAACTCCCATATGAGGTTCCTGCCGATGAAAACGTCACGGCCGGCATTATGGCTGACGTTGAGGCGAATGCTAAGGCAAGGAACATCCTCATATAGGGTCTTAGCCGCAGTGAGTATGACAAGATTTCTCACCTTCGTTCTGCTCATGAGAGTTGGGTGACCCTCGATGCTTACCATGAGGGCACTACCCAAATCAAGACGGTTCGACAGGACCAATTCAATCCTGAGTTCAACAAGTTTGAACAGCACGCTGGTGAGAGTCTTGATGAGTGCTTCAGTCGTTTTACCAAGATCTTGAGCGATCTTCGAGCAGTTGGTTGCATATACCCTGACTCGAATAATGCTCGACATTTCTTGACCGCACTCGATTTGCGTGTTTGGGAGATGAAGGTGACCACCATCAAGGACACCACTGACTTGTTGACTCTGACTCTTGACGGGCTTTATTCCTGCCTCAAGACTAATGAGATCGATGTCGTCTCACGGAAGACGAAATCTCAGTCGATGGCCTTGGTCACCGATCCCATTGGATCTTCTTCTTTCCGCCCTTTGTGATCCTTCTATTGGTTTCTCTCTTTCCGCCCTTTGTGAGCTAAGCGATGACCAACTGGAAAAATTTCCAGAAAATAAGATTGCTCTTCTCGCTCGCAAGTTTTCTCATGCATACAAGAGGGTGAGAGAGAGGAAGAGAGGTGGCATGATCACCTGCTTCGAGTGTGGTGGCCCCAACCACATTCGGGCGAACTGTCCCAAGCTGGAGAAGGGCAAGAACGA
Organism: Otatea glauca; assembly: GCA_036346275.1. NCBI lineage: Eukaryota > Viridiplantae > Streptophyta > Magnoliopsida > Poales > Poaceae > Otatea > Otatea glauca. The sequence continues at coordinate 33,470,408 of CM070725.1, forward strand.
CGTTGGCGGTTCGGGCAAGAATGACTATACCGACAAGAACCGCAACAAGAAGCCTCCAGTTCGTGAGCCGACGCGTGAGAAGAAGTATCACAACTTCTCCAAGAACAAGAAGCTCTTCCACCGTGTCCTCGCCACGCTTGACGACATCAACCTCTCCGACACCGAGACATGGAGCGACGAGGGCGAGGATGAACCGCAAGAAAAAAGGGCGGCGACGACTTCTCCGGCATGTGTTTCATGGCCGACACCAACGATATCAGCGACTCCGAGCTCTACAACGACTCGGACGAGGTACCCTCCTATGACCAGCTCAACGAAGCTTTCTGTAAATTAGGAAAATTTCATGCTAGAGCTAGAGCTAGGTGTACGGAGCTTGAGAAGGAAGTAGGTACCTTGACTCGGGAGTCAGCTTCTCTTAGATCTTCTCCCTCCCGAGTCACTGATGATTGCTCTTTGTGTGATGCTATTCTTGTGGAGTTGGAGAACTTAAGGACTATGCTTGATAGTGTGTTGACTGAATTAGAAAGTCTTAAGTTGAAGAATGCTAGCGATAATTATGTTGATGCTATTCCACTAGATGCTAGTTTTCTTCATGCTCACTTTAGGAAGCTTTCTTCTAGAAACGATGAACTTGAAATGCATGCTTCTAAGGACCCTGTCAGCTCATGTGAGGGCTATAGGTAACTAAAACTTGACAATGAATCCTTAAATGTTAAGTGTGCTAAACTTGCTAAGGACTTACTAGATAAGTCACAAGAAAGTTGCTTGCGATGTTCTGTGATTGAGGGGGACTTGGATAAAATCCATGTCGAGCTTAGGAAGAAATTAGAAGACCAAGCTCATAGAATTAGAAATGCCTCTTGCGTTTCTTGTGAGGCCCTCAAGATTGAGGCAGCCGTGCTGAGGGAGAAAAATGCACGTGCTGAGAGAGCTCATCTTTCTGGTTCTTCTTCTTCTTCTTCCCCTGCTCTTCTTGTGCCTCTTTCTTTCGAGATTGTCAGTATCTTATGAGCACTCTCGAGAAGTTTGTTGGAGGCAAGAAGAAGCTCAATCTTATTCTAGACCAATCCAAGATTAGTAGATTCAATCAAGGTCTAGGATTTGATCCCTTGGAGCACGCTCGGGCGCATCCTCCCACCATTGTGCGCGGCTCCAAGAGTGGTGAAATTGTGGTAGCTCCCAGAGTGAGTACCACCATGTTTAGGTCTGCTGGGGTTGTCCATAGGACTTCCGACTGGAAGGGTGTTACTCCTATTATACGCCTCTAGCAAGGCGAAGTACACATGCACCTTCCGTAAGAAGGATGGTCACCTAGTAGATTTACGCTCAGCGTGCCAAGATCAATCGGCGTGGCGTGTTGCTGCCCTTAAGGGTATTCAAGGTCATCCCGGACTTTGAGTGCTCCTAAGGCACACACCGATTCTAGACAGTTAGAGAGTCGCTGTTTTTGGGCAGCGTCGGGACTCGATTTTCATGCTAGTTCTTTGAGTTTTAGTCCTGGAGCTGTTCGTAGTTAGTCTTTCCACCGTCCTCTTGATATTCCTCGTTTTTCTCATCGAGGTAGATATCAGCGGCGTGATGTGTTTTCTGGTAGGAATTTCAGGCAGCTTCACTGGGGTGGTTCGGCTTTTGCACCACGGCGGGCTAACCTAGTTCCAGCTCTTAGATCATTTACTAGAGTTGCTACTGATCATGTTAAGGTTAAACGGCAGAGCGACACTCGAGTCCAGTCTTCTTATGTGGCTGGTACTCTGAGGCGTCGTGTGGTTCAGTATTGGGTTCCCATGTCTTCACTCTATCCCAGTACTGAGTCATCTTTCTCTCTTATGTCTTGATCAGGTTCGTCGGATGGGGAAGGGAGATGTTTGGATTGTCGACTCCGGTTGTTCTCGTCATATGACCGGAGATTCTCGATGGTTCTCTTCCCTAGTCCGAGTTCCCGGTGATGAGTTGATCACTTTTGGGGATGCCTCTTCAGGCAGAGTCATTGCTAAAGGTACCATTTGCATTAATGACAATTTCATTCTTAAAGATGTTGCCTTAGTAAGTAAGCTGCAATACAATTTGCTTTCTGTTTCTCAGCTTATTGATGACTCTTTCGAGGTGAGTTTTAAGAGTAATGCCTGTAGAATCCACGATTCATTAGGAGGGTTAGTTTGCGGGATTTCTAGATTTGGGAGAGTCTTTCGTGCTGATTTTTCTGTTTCTTCTGGAGACTCTCTTCGGTGTTTGATTGCTTCAGAGTCCCGTGATCTCTCCTTCTAGCATAGGAGACTTGTTCACATTGGATTTGATCATTTGACCCGAGTTAGCAGCCACGATCTCATTCGTGGTTTGCCCAAAATCAAAATGGTCAAAGACTTAGTTTGCTCTCCCTACCGACATGGCAAGATGGTTGCTGTTTCTCAACCCCCAGTCACTGTTGTGATGACTGATGCACCAGGACAGCTTTTACATATGGACACTGTTGGTCCATTAGAGTCACGATCGATGGGTGGGAAGTGGTATGTTCTTGTCATTGTTGATGATTTTTCGAGGTATTCTTGGGTGTTCTTCATATCCTCGAAGGATGAGACTTTTACCCATTTTAGGGGTTTGGTTCATAGGTTGTCTTTTGAGCTCCCTGGTGCCATACGAGCTATATACAGTGACAATGGCACGGAGTTCAAGAACTCCTATTTTGAGAGTTTTTGTGTGGAGTTTGGTTTGGAGCATCAATTCTCCTCTCCCTACGTCCCTCAACAAAATGGCGTTGTGGAAAGGAAGAACAGGACCCTGGTAGAAATGGCTAGGACGATGCTAGACGAGTACAATACTCATAGGAAGTTTTGGGCTGAGGCTATAGCTACTGCTTGTGTCGGGACCCGGATTTGCAAATCCGAAACCCTCTGTGGATACTGCACTAGTCCAGGATCACGCTAGTGCACACAGTGGAAACATAGATGAAATACCATTCCATACAACGAATCAACTAAGAAGAAGCAAATTATTATTAAAGAAAGCAAACGACCTTATGGTCAATGTTTACACCATTATGCCTTAAGGCTTAAGAAACAAATACTATTGCAGCGGAAAAGATAACTTGAGCCATTCGACATGCCACAGGCAATCGTCTGGGGAACGCCTTCCTAATCCACGTAGTCTTCATAGAATTCCTCCTCATGACATTTATTATCTCCTTCAGCAACTGATCAACAAGGGCATAAAGCCGTGAGTACAAAAGTACTCGAAGAAGTCGCAGGAATTGATGCAATATATTTATGCACACTTGACAAGGATGGCTATCTGACTCATTTGCGTAAAGCAACAACTTGAATTGAAATACAATAAATAGATTGAAACCATATTTATGAAAACATAAATAAATAATCGATAGATCAATGATAGACAACAAAACAACAAAGTGAACTCCCGTTCACATCCCAACAATTCCACATTCCACATTTTATGAAACACTCTATACCCCGTGTGAAATTTCCGGGCTTTGTCCATGACTGTGGACGCGGCTATTCGAATAGTTTTACACTCTGCAGAGGTTGTACAACTTTACCCACAAGACATGAACAACTCTTTGTGCAAACGTTACTAACACACTTCCTTTGGTGTGTCGCAGAGATATCATGACAAAGCCTTTACAATGCACTGTCTAAACTCGGTACTGCCCGCTAAGGTTTCGCCCATTAGGGCCCCCTCTTGCGCCTTGCGAATCTACCCGTCCATCCCGGAACCCACACCACCAATTGGCAGTACTCAAGGCTAGACATTACAAATTAATCAGCTAAGCCTGTCCCATTCCAAACTTGTGGTAGTACGGTTAGGCCCAGTTCAATGGCGCACAAGATTAAGTCCTTAAATTGTCTCAGGCAAGACATCGACATCCCAATGTGCTAGAAAGCACCCCCTTTACTGCACGATCACTTGCCCGAGGGAAAACAATTCGTTCAACCAAGACCAATGGCAAACCCCGCCATGGTACAACAAATTTTACAACAGTGGCTACCGGCCACGATTCAATATCTCATTTAGTCAAGATTAACATTATTCAACCTGTGATATGAATCCCAACGTATATCTAAGCATGTCTAAGCATAGCTATGATAACCCAATGTTCGTGTAATAATTATGTCCAACTAATAATGTCCCAACCTAGGTCTAACAATGGATACATGGCATACAACTAATCAAGGTGGCATAATGTCAACTAGGTATACATCTACTCCCATTAAATAAGCATTGATACACAAAATAGCATGCAATTGTAATAAAGTAAATTACTTTTGCAAACATAGGATCAATATGATCAAAGGATTACGACTTGCCTTGCTGATCTAGTGCTGAATCTTGGTCTTCAAAGTCTTCGTTTGCTCCCTCGGAATTAGCGTCTACCGGAAAAGAAAGCAATGAAACCAAATAAATACAAAACAGAGACTCAAACAAGCTCAAAACTGAAAATAAATGGCTCTAGAAGATAGATCTTGATTTTAGAAAAATTTAGAAACTTGAATCGCCTCAATCGGAGTTCGTATGAGCGAGAACGGGCCTCCAAAAGATTAAATTCAGAGAAAATACAGAAAATCAGAAAATCAGAATTTCTGGATTTATTTTTATACGGAAAAAGGATTTATTGCGCAATCGTTGACGCTACCGGCTCGGTGGACTCGGTCCACAGCGCTGGCTCGGTTCACCGTGCACGGCGACGGCCGACGCAAGCGACTTCAGCGACCAGCCAGACACGCTCGGACGTGGCGCTGACGTGGGCGAGCCACGCGTCGCGCATCCGGCAACTCGCCCCGATCGAACGGCCAGGAAGTGATGCTGCGGCCAGGGGGGGTGACGCGGCGCGATCGTGAGCGTCCGTAGAAGATCGGACGGCGGAGCGCGGTCACTGGAGGTCGATGGAGAGGCGGTGGCGCGGGCTTACCGGAGGCGAGGAAGAAGACCCGGCAAGCGGCGGAGGAGGGCCGGTTCGGGCGCAAGACAAAGCGGACCGGGCAGAGGGCGACGCGGCGGTCTCGGGCGAGCAAACAGCGACGGCGAAGACGCACTGGAGCGGCAAGGCGACGGGAAAAGGCTTCGGCGGCGACGGCGAGCTCGTGCGGCGCAACGGCGGCCTCTCGGGCAGCGAGAACGGGGGCAAAAGAAGCGGCGGTGCGAGGGGAACCTCAGGAGGGGTGCGACGGCAGCTTTAAATAGCCCTGGAAGGCGTGCGGGGCACGGACTCCTAGACAGCGCCGACGCGGACTCGGATACGGCGGCGGCTAGGGTTCGTAGGCGCGGCGACGTGGCCGATCGCGTCCGTCCACGCTGCGTCGCGCGGATCGGACGGCCGTGGCGCGCTGGCCGGCCGGGCCGCGAGGTGGAGTGGCCGAGGCGCTTTGAGCGGAACGGGCCGGAGGGAAAAAGAATTGGGCCGGAGAGAAAGATTCGGCCCGAAAGGTCTTTTGAAAAAAACAAAACGTTTTCCGATTTAAGAAATTGCCAGAATTTCAAATAAAATCAAATAAATATCAAATAAATTCAGAAAAATTCATTGGAGCACAATGAACCCAACTAAAACTTTAGTTTGATGGATAGTTTAGTCAAATTAAATCCTTTCATTAATCGAAAATTCCAATTAAGCTGGAATTAATTCAAGAAAAATGCAAATGGTTTATTTTTGAATTCAAACATTCCAAATCTCAAATTTTGGGATGTTACAGCTTGCCATGTTTCTAATCGTGTATTCTTGAGGGCACATTTGCACCGCACTTCTTACGAGTTAAGGTATGGGCGAAAGCCCAGTGTTTCTCATTTTCGTGTGTTTGGTTGCAAGTGTTTTATTTTGAAGTCTGGTAACCTGGATAAGTTTGAGTCTCGTTCTTCTGATGGTATCTTTTTTGGATATTCGACTTCTTCTCGTAGCTATAGGGTCTAGAGTTGCGATGCGCATAGGATCATAGAGACCTGTGAAGTGACCTTTGATGAGGCTAGCCCAGGAGCTAGACCCGATATTTCAGGCTCTTCTTCTTCCTCCGAGACCATATTTGTAGAGGATGAGGATGATGGTGTTCCACCTGATCCAGTCTCCTCTACACCTGAGGTGCCTCCTGTTTCCATTTCTGCACATCAGGAAGGCCAGCCCTTGCCTTCTGACTCTTATTCAGCTAGTGGCTCTGCTCCTGCCTCTTTTGTGCATGAGGGAGAGGCCACTTCTGCTTCTGGACCTCCCCGTCATATTCAGCATTCTCATCCACCTGATCAGATCATCGGCGATCTATTTGAGTGAGTCACTCGCTCAAAATCAGTTTGTCCGCCGCCTTCACTGCCTTTGTTGCCTCGTTTGAGCCGAAGGATGTGACTCATGCATTATCTGATGAGTCTTAGACTAATGCTATGCATGAGGAACTTGAAAACTTCGAGAGGAACAAAGTCTGGCAGCTTGTAGTGTGGGTTAATCCTAGCCCTTAGATGAGTGCTCTAGGGTTGAGGGACTCATCCAAGGGTGGTAGGTGGCCCAAGAGTAATATAAATAGGGGTGGAGGGGTAGCCTCCTCCCTTGGAAGGTTTTGAGGTTTGTGAATGCTCCTTTGAGCTTTGCCCACATGAAAGTGAGGCTTTGTAACCTCTCCTTCCAGAAATGAAAGTTTTATCCATCCATCTCTGAATTTATTTTGCGCATTTACATTATGTCTTTACTTTACGCAATTTAAATTCAGCATTTACTTTCCCGCAATTACATTCTCGCAATTTACTTTCACGCAATTTGGATTTGCCTCCCTCCTTCTAAATCTTTGTTGATCTTGGATGTTTTGAGTGTGTTCATATGGTTTTATATCTCTTTTGCACTCTTGGATTGAGTAGAGAACATCTTTTCTTTCAAGTTCCAACTTTGTTCAGAACTTGTTCTTTGCGCAGCATTTAGTATTTGATTGTTATAAAAATATAGAAAAATCATTTTTAATTGATTCTTGTTGGAGGAGGTGCGGGACTCTGATACACATAGTTGTCTAGTTTTTCGGGTTTTTCACGATTTCCTTTGAGCGATCTTGTCTAGGTTTTTGTTGGAGTATTTTGGGGGAAAATTTATTTGCGACCATTCACCCCCCTCTGTTCACCATATCGGTCCTTCACAACTCTAAGCGACCTTGTGGGCATTTCACCGCACACCTTGTGGGCAGCCGAATTAGATAGGGAGGACGACGGTGAGCACAGCTGTACCTCGGTCCTCCGGGGTGGAATGGCAGTGTGGCGGCCGCTTGGTGGCGGAGGAGGCATCGGTGAGGTGGCGGAGAAGGCGCCGGCGGGGTGGAGCTAGTGGCGGCGGCGACGAGGGCACCAGCGCGGGGGTGGAGTGGCGCTTGGGGTGGAGTGGCGCCGGGATGGTTTGGTGGCGGAGGAGGGCGACGGTGTCGACGAGGACGGCGGCGCGGGGTCTCGACGGAGGAGACGACGGCAGCGGTCGGAGAGACACAGGAGGCAACGGCGCGGAGAGACACAGGACATACAAAATTTTGGGTGTGAGAAAAGGGCGGGCCGTGTAAACTTTATATAGGGAGCACTTCTACAAGCGGTTCTTAGAACCAACCGCTTGTAAAATATCTCTACAAACGGTTTTAGAACCAACCGCTTGTAGAGGGATGACTTCCACAAGCGGCTCTTAGAACCAACCGCTTGTAAAATATCTCTACAAGCGGTTTTAGAACCAACCACTTGTAGAGGGAGGACTTCTACAAGCGGTTCATATTACTAACCGCTTCTGAATGTTGCGACTAGAAACGGTTCATATTACTAACCGCTTCTGAATGTTGCGTTCTAGAAGCGGTTCATATTACTAGCCGCTTCTGAATGTTGCGTTCTAGAAATGGTTCATATTACTAACCGCTTCTCACAATCAATGTCAGAATTTTTTAAAAAGCTTTTAGAACTTTAGTTTCATTCCAAATTTTTAAAAAATGCTTTTAGCAATTTATTTTCATTCTATAATTTTTAAAAAAGCTTTTAGCACTTTAGTTTCATTTCAGAATTTTTAAAAAATTCTGAAATGCACTTTACTTTCATTCCAAAATTTTAAAAAAATGCTTTTAGCACTTTAGTTTCATTCTATAATTTTTAAAAAAGCTTTTAGCACTTCAGTTTCATTTCAAAATTTTTAACAAATTCTGAAATGCACTTTACTTTCATTCCATAATTTTTTAAAAAAGCTTTTAGCACTTTAGTTTCATTCCAGAATTTTAGCACTTTACATTCATTCCAAATAAACACTTCATACAGTAGAAGACCCGTGTTACTTATACATAGTTCATACAGTAGGGGTACATCTTAAGTAGTAACGTACTTTGTCTTTAGAAGTGTTCCTTCATTATGATCGCGACATATGAAAGGAGTATCCACGTCTGTGTCATTGAGGAGGCTTATGTCGACATCCACAGCGAAAGGAGGGATCTCGTCGAACTGACTATACTCTTCCTCGTCTGTGACGTCCTCAACTCCAACAATCCTTCGTTTGCCTTGGAGAACCACGTGTCGCTTTGGCTTAGTACTACAGTCTTTCTGTTTGTCCTTCTGCTTCTTAGGTTTGTTTGACATGTCCATTACGTAGAAGACCTGTCTCACATCGTTCGCGAGGACGAACGGTTCGCGCCTATAGCCGACTTGCGTGAGGTCCACGATTGTCATACCGTATTTGTCGACCTTCACGCCGCTTGAAGTCAGTTTGACCCATTGGCACTTAAATAGAGGGACCTTCAAAGGTCCATAGTCAAGCTCCCATATCTCTTCTATGAAACCATAATATGTATCCACCTTGGCTTTGTTGTCTGGTTGGTGCTCTTGTTATCCTGGGTTCTGGTGTAGAATGTGTAACCATTTATCTCGTACCCCTTGAATGTCACGATTTCACTAGATGGTCCTCGAGCCAAGCGTTGCAACTGTTCATTGCCTGACCCTTTCAAAAGGATGTACTTTTGTAACCAAGCGTCGAAAGAATCCATGTGCTTGATGTTATCCAATCCTCGACCTCTCCGGAAATCGCGGCGTAGAATACTCTTGTGCTCAAGGATATACGGGGCCACTACAGTTGATTGTTTCAAAACCGTGAAATGTGCTTGCTTAAATGTAAGAAGATCATTGCATGCAATTGCTTTCCTTCCTAGTGTCCCTTTTCCCCGTAGCCTCCCGTCATGGCATGATATAGGGATGACGATCGGGTTTAGATCATTAATGTAATCCACACAAAACTCAATCACCTCCTCTGTCCCATAACCCTCGGCAATGCATCCTTTCGGACGAGAACGGTTACGAACATACTTCTTTAGCACACTCATGTACCTCTCGAAAGGAAACATGTTGTGTAGATACACGGGTCCAAGAATGCCTATCTCTTTGACAAGGTGAACAGTGAGATGAATCATAATATCAAAGAATGCAAGAGGAAAGATCATCTCAAGACTAACCACACTTTGTACCATGTCATCCTGCAGCTTACTTAGTTTATCTAGGTCAATGACCTTCTGTGAAACCGCGTTGAAAAAAGAACACAGCTTTGTGATTTTCCCCCAAAACCACTCGGGCAGTATGCCTCTCACAGCCACTGGGAGCAACTGTGTCATTAACACAAGACAGTCATGGGATTTTATGTGTACGATTTTCTTCTCTTTCGTGTTCATGAGTCTCTTTACATTCGAGGAGTATCCGGAAGGGACCTTCACACTGTTCAGGAACTCTATCACGCTTTTTTTCTCTTCTTTGCTTAGAGTGTAGCTCGCAGGATGTAGGTAATGTTGTCCTTTCCCTCTCTTTTCGGGATGTAGGTCGTTCCTCAGTTCCAAGAGTTCAAGGTCCTTCCGAGCTTGCAGTGTATCTTTTGATTTTCCGTATATATCTATGTAGCCTAGTAGGTTCAAGCAGACATTCTTCGTGATGTGCATGAAGTCAAGTGAGTGATGAACCTCCATGACTTCCCAATAAGGCAAGTCCCAAAATATTGACTTCTTCTTCCACATGGGTGCATGACCATCCTCATTCTGCACATGTTTGCTTTCAAGACCCTTTCCAAATACTACTTTCAAATCCTTTACCATAGCAAACACACGTGGCCCACTACGATGCTGAGTCCTTGCACGAAGGTCTGGTTGCCCGTTAAATTTCCTGCCTTCCTTCCGCAACGGGTGACTCGTAAGAAGAAACCTACGGTGACCCATGTACACAACCTTCCGAGAGTTTTTCAGGTACATGTCGTCCGTTTCATCTAAGCACTGGATGCAGGCTCTATATCCTTTGATAGTTAGGCCGGACAGGTTATCGAGAGCAGGCCAGTCGTTGATTGTTACAAATAACAATGCACGTAGGGTGAAATACTCCCTTTTGTACTCATCCCATACCCTTGCGCCATCGTCCCACAACGTCACAAGATCTTCAACCAATGGTTTTAGGTAGACATCGATGTCATTTCCAGGTTGCTTGAGGCCTTGGATCAACAACGGCATCATGATGTACTTTCGCTTCATGCACAGCCATGGAGGAATGTTATAGATACATAGTGTAACAGGCTAGGTGCTATGGCTGCTGCTCAATTCTTCGAAAGTATTCATCCCATCGGTACTCAACCCAAACCTTATGTTTCTCACCTCATATGCGAAGTCCGGGTACGTTCGGTCGACTTTCCTCCACTGTGAGCCATCTGCAGGGTGTCTAAGCATCCCGTCGTACGCTCTTCTTTGTGCCAACGCATCATCTGGGCATGCGCTTTGTTAGCAAACATACGTTTCAATCGGGGGATCACAGGAAAATACCACAACACTTTAGCCGAGGTCTCTTCTTCTTACACTCCCCATCTATTTCACTGGATCGCCACGCTTCACCTTATACGTGATTCTCGCACATGGACAAACATCCAAATCGGCATACTCATTACGATACAGATACAATCATTAGGACATGCATGTATCTTTCAGACTTCCAATCCCAAAGGGCGACGACTTGCTTGGCTTCATATGTAGATTCGGGCAGAGTGTTATCTTCTGGAAGCAACTTCTTTACGAGTGATAGCAACTCATCGAATCCCTTATCTGACACACCATTTGTAGCCTTCCATTGCATGAGTTCCAGTGTGGTACGCAGCTTTTTGTGGCCCTGCCCACAGTTTGGGTACAAAGGAGTTATGTGGTCCTCTAACATGCGCTGGAACTTCTTGAGCTGTCTTTCATCTGTGTAGTCTCCCTCTCCGTCACACAGCATCTGGTCTAGCTCATCATCACCAAAGTCACCAAGTGTTTCTTCCACGGAACAGTATTGCGTGCCGTCCGGGATATTGTTGGTCCAACAGGTATAGTTTGGCATTAAAACCTCTCATGATCAAGTGGTTTATAACTTGCCATCGCTGGGAGTGCTCCTTCTCGTTGTTGCAATCTACACACGAACAACATATGAAGCTGCCTGGAGGCAAGAATGCAACGGCCGCATCGAGAAAAGCCTGCACGCCATCAACGAACTCTCTCGAGTGACGGTCCGCATTGTACATCCATTTCCGATTCATCTACACCAACTTATAATTTCATTAAAAATTATAACAAATTTCGTTACAAAAATTATAACCTAACTTAAATTTCGTTACATTTAAACCCAACAAAAAAAAAGCTCCACCTACACCGTCATCCAATTAAAGACCTACCTTTCTAATTATTTCGTATCCCTTCCTACCTTTGTAATTATTTTTTATCCTTCTACATGTTTTTCTATTTTATTTCATACACCAATAATTACTTCTTTGCAATGTTGTACCTAGATCTCCCCCAACTTATTGTGATATTTAAGATTCTAAAGCTAACAACCACCTAGATCTAAAGCTTCCAATCACCTTTACCTTGTAATGTCATATTTTGAACTAGATCTCCACCCTACATCTCCATACAACAACAAAAACAAGGCATAGAAAACAAATTTTCGATCATGCTTAAAAAGTTCAAGATTTCTCCACATCCATTGAAAAAAATAGCAATATCTAGGTGAGAAGGATGTTCACATGATGTTACTAACTTTGAAACACTTAATTTGGAGCTAATCACGTCCAATTAAAATTTTGGACAGCACCTCCCAAGAACGTACTGGGCGGCCTTCTCTGCTCGATCGCACTTCACCGCTCATGGAGGAAGAAGGGTTTAAATGCGCTGCGCGGGAGGGCTTCCAGAAGCGGTTTGAGACATGAACTACTTCTGAATGTTGCATTCTAGAAGCGGTTCTTTCCTCAAACCGCTTCTGAAAATCAGAAGCGGTTTGAGACTAGAACCGCTTCTAGAACGCAACATTCAGAAGCGGTTCGTCTCTCAAACCGCTTCTGAAATCCCTCTCCGGACCGTTTCCAACGAACCGCTTCTGGTGCAAACATCACAACGAGTTCGCACCAAACCGCTTCTAATAGGCCGGTTGTGATGCCCAGTTCTGTAGTAGTGCTTCTAGGAAGTGGTAGTGGTAGAAATGGTGAACTCGGGCAGTGGCGCGACGATGTTGTGTGGCAGGGAGTCTCGGGTTAGAGGCGAACTCAGTGCAGGAGGGCAAAGCGGCTAGACCAGGTCATCACTCGAGCACTAGAGGTCATCGACGAAGCTATAGTGATGGGCGTGGGACCTTATGGTCTTTGGAGTAGCAAGAACGACACTTTTCGCGGTGGTACCATGGATGACAATGATAAAACCTCTGCTCTAGTGCTAAACTTCCCATTCTAACTAGTGCTCTAGTATCTAGGGACTAAGAATGGATTACTGGATGGTCTGGCGGTGACTGAAGCAGTCGAGGCGGTGTGTCGACAATGAGCAGGGGTGGCGATGGCGACTCTACAGTGCCAATGGGTTATAGCGAAGGAGGTGCTCCAAGATGTGCGCTTCATCTTACATGCATGCCATAGAGGGCTCTAGAGCAAGGAAGTGATACAAAGTTCACCTGAGAAGCTGTGACAATGATAATGGTGGTGAAGGCTTGAAAATAGAGGACAGGCACGATGACCATGACTCACTGCCAAATCCAAGCAATCAAGTGAGGGGTTTTCATTAGCAGAGTACAGAACACAAGGTGATGTGAACAAGCAAGGAAGGAGCTCACTAGAAACAAGGTGTCACGGTGACTCAGATTAGATACACACACCAGAGACATGAAATTAAGATGATGACGGCTTGGTCTAACTTGACTGTAACTGCTTCATTAAGGACGAAAAGGGTAAGGGCAAAGCTCAAGCATGATAATGACACGTTTGTCGAGCAAGGAAGTTCACCATGGTGGTGGTGGTATGGAGGTGTGCTTGCCAGCGTCAAAGGAAATGGCGTCATTCCCCATGATACGCAAGACCAACCATCCTGGTGCTTGGAAGGGAAGCTAAGGGTGGCGAGCTGATCGAGATGACACGCTTAGTGGGCCTTAAGTAATGGTGAGAAGCTTAGGGAAGCTCGTGAGTTCTTGTGATGAGTCAAAACAATGGTGCAGTTGCTCGATGCCTCCTTTGGAGGGTGACAAATAGAAGAGTACAAGGGAGAGGTGCTACACGGCGATGGGACATGTCGGCAGGGCACTAGGCACTCATGTATGTTGGGGTTGGTCGGTGGCCTGGTCGAAACAGGGTGGCACACTGTGCGGGATGAATAGTGGATGGCACGGAGGATGTCCTACGGAGGCGACATGGCGGATGGTTCTTAGTGGGGCCTAGGTCCATAGGTCAGCAACGAGGTGAGAGAGTAAGCACAACGGCTCTCCTCGCGGTCACGAGCGTGACGCGAGGTGGAAGGCAATCTCTGATCAATGGGGTCAGTGTGTCAGCAAGAGAGAGAGAGAGAGGGGGGCTAAGAGAGAAGGCGCCTTAACAGAAATATGCTTTCTCGTGGAGGAAACGGGTTTCAGCCTGCTGCTTTCGGAAAACTAATTTCTAAAATATTTTCCAAAGGATTTTAATTGCATAGAATCAAGTTTAGATTTTTAGAAATAGCAAACCAACTCCAAAAATTATGAAAAGTTTTGGAGAGGTACCTTAGATCATTTAGAACTCAAATAAAATATTTTAAATTTTTAGACAGATTTTAAAATAATTTTTAAAATTCAAGGGCATCAGCTAGAAAATGGAAAGAGCATTTTCTTTAATGCATAAAATTATAGAAAATGCAGCAAATAATTTTGAAACCTAGAATATACTTTTTAGTTTATTTTGCAATGTTACACATAAGGGATCCTAGGGCATATAGAGATGGAACTTCAGGTCCTAAGACTTCATCATTTTCTATCCTTGGTATGAATGAGTCTTTATCCACATCAAGAGATCTTACTACCATGAGGGCTTTCAAAGGATGAGATTTATCCATATTGAATTTTTTTTCAATACCTTCTTGGTATAGGTTGATTGGTGTACAAAGATTCTTGCAAAGAAATTCTCTAGCTGCAGGCTTAAGCAATATTTGGTTTTACCTAAATATTTCATCTCAAAATCCGTCATAAGGTAAGAACTTGCTTCCTTTATGTCCTCTATGGTTCGAATGATATTCCGATCATCCACATAGACTGAGATGATACATAATCCATTATGGGACTTCTTTGTGAACACACAGGAACAATTATCATTATTAGAGTAACCTTTCTTCAAGAGGAACTCACTAAGTCAATTGTACCATATTCTCCCTGACTGTTTTAATCCATATAGCAACCTTTGCAGTTTAACGCCATACATGTTGTGATTACTTTTATTAGGATTCAAAAGTTTAGCTCCTTTAGGGACTCTCGTATAAATATCTGTATCCAGTGACATATATAAATATGTGGTCACTACATTCATGAACTGCATTGATAAGTTCATGCTAGCTTCCATTGATATCAAATATTGAAATGTTATTCCATTCATCACAAGAGAGTAAGTTTCATCATAATCGATGCTGGGTTTCTACGTGAACCCTTGTGCTACAAGCCTTGCATTGTATCTTACCACCTGGTTGTTTTCATCTTCTAGATGAAAACCCATTTGGATCCTATAGGGAACACTTTATAAGGTGTTCGATCAACAGGACCGAATACTTTTCTTTTGTTAAGCGAGTGCAGTTTGTCTTAATTGATTCTTTCCATTTGACCCAATCTGAGCGTTTCTAGCACTCTACCATGGACATTGGTTCAGATCTAGATCAAGAGTTTTAGCAATATTCGAGGCAAAATTTACGTTAGCAATTGTAGTCTTTCTTTTACACAACTCTCCTGAATCCATGTAATTAGTGGATATTTCTTCATTAATTTCTTCCAGCTCCTCGTGATTTCCCACAACAATAGTGTCTGGGTATTTTGACTTCATAGCATTAGATTGAGCTTCCTCCAATGTTTGATTTCAGGATGGCTCACTTCAAATATTTTCTCAACATCAGGTTGAGCTTCCTCCAATGTCTTGATGAGTGTTCTGACTTGTTCGGTTCTTTGTTTCTGCAGACGTCTCTACGAAATTTAGTCTCGTGTGCCCGGAGGTCTCCCCCTCTTCTTTTCATGAGGGGTAATAGTATATTCAATATCCTCCTAGGGTATTTTCACTCTTTCTAGTGCATTTACCACAGGTATATGAGATTATGTCACTCCCTTATGATCAGTGAAGGCATCTGCATATTATTAGCTATTTGTTGCAGATTTATTATCCTTTGAACTTCTAGTTTAGATTCTTTAGTGTGTGGGTCTAATGATTGAATGCCTGCAACACTCTAATTTATTTCCCGATATTATTTAATATGGTACTTTTCTCCCCTAATATTAGGAAGTTGTCCTCATCAAAGATATTGTTAGCGTATCGAATCGTATACAAATCCCCTGTCATAGGCTCTAGATATTTAATAATTGACGGAGATTCAACCTACATAGATCCCCAACTTCCAATGAGGGCTCAGGGATTTATGTTGTGGTGGTGAAATTGGCACGTATACATCACAACTAAATTTTCGCAGATGCAAAATACATAGTTTTTTCCCATGCACTATCTGTAAAGGAGAAATTTTATGGTATGTAATTGGTCTAAGTTGAATTAAGATGGCAGTGTGCAGCACTGCGTGACCCTAATAGGTTGTGGGTAGCCTATAGTTCTATAAGAGCGGTCTAGCAATAAGTTTTATTCTTTTAATTAATGACTCTACAAGGCCATTTTGTCTAGACATGAGATACTGAATGCTCTACATCTATGCCCTGAGCCATACAATAATCATTGAATGCCTTTGAGGTAAACTTGCCAGCATTGTCCGTTCGAATAGACTTAATCCTTTCATCTCGAAAGGAGGCTTTTAATTTATAATTTAGGTGATTAATTTGGCAAAAGCATGGTTCCAAGTAGATAAAAGGCATACATGGGATCATCTAGTAGAAGCATCTATATATCAGAACCATAAAGTACCTAAAGGGGACTGACAGGGACTGGATAGATCCATAAATATCACCTTGAATTCTCTCTAGAAAACTCGATGATTCTTCCCTAACTTTTACAAAGGTTTAATTATGAGTTTCCCTTTAGCACAAGTAAAGCATAAGAAGTCTTTAGGTCTAAGGAAGTCTGTAGTTTTTTTATGTTATGGCCAGCTCAATTATTGATGATTTTTCTCATCATATTCAATTAAGGATGACTTAGTCGATCATGCCAGATCCTACAGAGTTCTAGGATTTTAAGTATTGTTTTCATCGCAACATAAACTTTATGTTTTATATATGTATAGTATAATCATGATGAGAACAAAGGAAGTTTTTTAACCACTTCTTTATTGCACCCGTTATACTTAGTCATGAGTAGGTATTCTGTACCATCCTCATTATCTGTTTCCATATGGACACCATTCAGATGTATGTCTTTGAAACTTAATATAGTACGACTGGACTAAGTATATAAGAGAATATCCTATATTATTATACAAATGCCCATATGGAAAGCTATGCTAGCTCTTCCAGTGCTAACAATGAGGGCATCACTTTCAGTGATAGTCATAATATTACTTGTTTTCTTAGTCAAAGTATGGAAATATGTAGTTTCCCTAAGGATTGAATTTGTAGTGCAACTATCTACAAGACAGATTTCCTCATTCGCCATAGGATTATACGTTGTCCTATATTAGAAGTATGATTTAGTAATCAAATAATTGTTGCATTAGGAACATATTGTAAAATATGGAACAAACATAACACAATGAATCAAATATCCTAAAAAATAACAGTTTATTTAACTTTATATGATAATCACCCAATAAGAGCTTAGACCAATATTCATTTAGGAACTAAGACTAAACCGATAAGAAAACTCATAACGAATATGTGACATCGACTAGAGAAGCGAACAGATATTTAGGAGACTGTTTCAGGTCTCCATATAAGTCGTGGGTGTCCTTCTAAGACTCCTCGAGCTCAGTCCCAAGAAGGTCATCTTCATCTATGGGAGTATTTCCATATCCAAGAAGGTCCTTTTGGAACTTTTCCATAGGGTTAAGAACCATATCATCGCTTTTCTTTGTGTCCGTGTCAACAACAGGTTGAATGATAAAGTGTGCCTCAACAAGGTTCCCCTGGGTCTTCTTGACTTTTTTAGTGGATTGCATGTAAAGGTCCACTTGATACTAGGGGGTACCGCAGTTGCTCTACCAATGGCTAGTGCAACCACACCTAAAGCAAGGTTAGCAGGGTAAATAACCTTGTTAGCTAAGTCTTGTTTCTGAAAACTCCCTGGCCTTTACCTTTACTTCTCTACTAGGGGTTGCCTCTTCCCTTATGTATTCCTCTATTCTTACATTACCCCCTGGATTCCTATCCTGCTGAGCATTGGCATGCACTTCAGGCATTGCCTGTGTCTCATTGGAAAAATATGATGGCTCTTCATTAGCAATTCATCATGTTTCTCTGTTTCCAGTAAAGTGTAGATAAGTTCAGAGTACTTCTGATATTTTGCATGACGGTACTGTTATTGTAGTATCCTCATGTTGGGGTGGAAGGTGCACAATGTCTTGTCTATCATCTCAATGTTTGTAACTTCTAGTTACATAAGTCCAGCTTGGCGACAAGTTTGTGTATGGTGGAGTTGTAAGCTGCCACGGTTTTGAAATCCTAGAAGCTTTAGAGGGCCCATTCGTGATGTGCTTCTAGCACCAGGGTGGATCTTTTCTAGTTATAGCTTTCCTTCAGGGAATTCCATAGTGTCAGTGGGTCCTCCTGCATCAAATATTCGGCATTCAAATCCGCATGGAGATGGTGCCTTAGAAAGTGTAGAGATTCACACTTGCTGGTTTTAGGAAGAGCAAGGGTTCCATCTTCAAGCTGGGCAATAGCAGCTCCAAGAGATTGAGCTGTCAGATTAATCTTGGCATCCATTGCCTAGGTCAGGTAATTGTAGCCATTCAGGGCAAGCTCGGCAAATTCCCCTCTTTAGGATGTCCAATATATCATATGTTATATTCATGAAAAAGTGAATTTTACTACTGTAAAATCAATATATTGCATGCTCACACATGAATCAGCAAAGATTGGTCATTTCTATTTAGTAGATAATTATCTATAATTTCCCAAAAATTTCCTATCATTTTTCATATTTTTTTGCTAATTATCGAACAATTTTTATAATTACTAAAATAATAGAAAAATAAATTCAACACATGTATAAACATGGAATTATGTTAGGAAAGTAAACCAAGAGATATGAAGTTTTCAATGTGTACTATGTCTAAGGTTTAACAGTTTACAGAAGCCTATATACTTAAAAATTCAATTTTTAGTATTACCATAAATTTTTAGAATTTATTAACTATTTTTCAGGGTTATTGGAAAATTCGGGGTCCAAAATATAATTGTTTTTATCCCGATAAATTTTTTTAATTATGCAAAACTTCACGGGATTTTTCACAAAATTTACAACACCACAAGAATACTTGAAAAGAATTTGGTCTCGAGGCCAAATTGTCGATAGGACATGTGGCCCGTTTAAGTACATCGACTGAATCCGATCCAGCCTAGTTGTATTGGGCCAGATCAGATCTAGCCTATTTGGCTCCCGAGTGCTAGGGTTTCCAAACCGTAGCACCCGAGCGTGGTGGCGACTAGCTCACACGTCAGCATTGGAGAGTGCGTGCGGCATGGGGTGCGGCAGCGCTCGTGGTGGTAGGCAAGGATGGCGCCCAGCGGAGGCATGGCGGCTAGCGAGGATGCGATAGTGAGCGCATATGGTTTAAGCCATTAACAGTAAATTGATCTAGAGCCCTAATTAACAAGAAAACCATTTAGGATCTAGCGAACAAGAATTAATCTACAAGTTTAATCTAATCGCATGGGAATTGACGGCATACGTTCGGCCTTGGAGAGCTTCGTGTTGATATTGTGTTGAATAATAAATTGATCGTTATAGATTAATCCCAATACCAATCAAGAATACTCGAAGAAGAATCGCTATAGAGGAACACAAGATATAGAGGATCTCAATTCTTTTCTCTTTGTTGATTGTAGATTGATTCTCTTGTACAATTAGGTGCTATATTTATACCAAAAACCCCTCTGGGGTAGTTTCGGAATTCGCTTACTAAAACCAAGAGTCTGGTTATATCTCAACACTATTTATGGATCCCAAAAAATGGTACTACTTGTACATCGTCACTTATAATTTTTACTTGCTGCTGTGCAGCTGGATGAACATCATTTATGAATCCTAAATTAGAGGGGAGAGAATAGTAAGGCTATCTTTATTTAAGAGAGATGCTTGACAATAGTATACCTTATCAACGCCAGCCGCAGGTTAGTGCTCCTTTGCCTCACTACGCCCCTCCTCCCCCACTGGTGACCAACGGCGACCTTGTCACCTTCTTCACTGCACCACCGCACCACCATCTCCCCCTCCTTGTAGTTCACATCATGTATAACCTAATATTCATTGTGCCACTGCCTTACTATGTTGCCCTCCGCCACCGCCCATTGCCCACCGCTAGGCCATCGCCGCCCCAGCATATCTCTACAATGGGGGACACGGTGAACCTGTCCGGAAGCGGTGGTGTCACTGCTCCTCTCACTAGCAGGAGGTTGAAGATGGTGGCAACCCCTATTGGCTGCATCATATACTGTTCCAACGGTATAGGCCTCTTTAGTTTTTCTCTTTAAGTGTTGATCTACAATTAGATGCCTTTATGGGCATCAATGGCTATAGCTAATATGGCTATGTTGCATGTATATACGTCTCACCAATTTTTAAAATAAAACTGTTTGAGTTAGTTGTACATGATGTATTATACTTTAAATTTTGTATACTTCGTATATTAAATCTAGAAGGTTTTCGGCATAGGCACGGTGTCCACATCGATTTTCTTCGACGTGCTCGCTCCACGTGCGTCCACGTCACCCGGCCTGTGCGTCGCTGCCTTCTATGCCAGATAGTAGGCTCATATATTTTTTACACATGATATGACACATCCAGTGTGTAGCTCAGATGGTAAAGTGCCTTCGTTGCGTGCGTGAGGTCCTGGGTTTGATTCCTGGCAAACGTGTTTTTTGTTTATTTTTTGCATCATTTTGTTAAGCTACTAAATCATGTCAGAAACTTTTGAACTTTTTGAGAATGGTCCGAAGCGCATTCCTAAGCTAAAATAAAATTTTTAAATCATGATCAAACTTGTGTGATTTTTAAAAATTCTGACAATGTTACTAATGCATTTAAATTTTACTTAATTAAGCTACTAGATCATGTTGGAAGTTTTTAAAATTTTTTAGAGGGATTCTGAGAGCATAGCTAAGCTACCATAGAAATTCTCGATCATGAACAAACTTGTGCAATTTAAAAAAAAATCTGACAATGCTACTAATGCATTTAAAGCAACTACAATGATTTAATTGAGCTATTAAATCATGTTGGAAATTTCTGAAACTTTTTGACAGGGTCTTGAGAGCATTCCTAAGCTACTATAAAAATTTAACATCATTATCAAATTTTAAGATTTTTAAAAATTCTGACAATGGTATTAATGCATTTAAATTTCGCTGTTTTTGGTTTTCCAGTAGCAAAAAATGATTTCAAATTGCCCTGTAACTTTTTGGAGATGATCTAAGGGTTATTTAGGATTTAATTATATTTTCTCTAGATTTCATGTTCATTTTATTTTAAAATTTAAATTTGAGATACCTTATTTTGACCAATACAAATTTTTATGTAAGTATAAAAAATCCTAAGGAATTCATAAACCAGTAAAAATTCTTACGTCCAGTCTCAAACCACGCCCTTTCACAAAAACAAATATAAAAAACACCCTCAAGCGTGTAACAGCCCGAAATTTGAAATAAAGTAAGAAATTCAATTTTAATATTTAATTATATTATTTTATGCTTTTTCTGGATTTTCTTGACTTTTCTTGGATTTTCTTGATTTTTATCCTAAAGGAGAAATCCTTTTATATTCATATAAGTAATGGATAAGTGATAAGTATAAAATCTTATAACAATAAAATATATATAAATTCTTTGAAAATTCAATAAATCTCTAAAAACTCAATTATGAATTTTAAAAGTCATGTCAATGTAATTAATCTTGAAAAGAAAGGTAATTTAATGCAGCTTGACTACCAACAGTTATATTGTCAAAATTAAATAAAAATAATCCAACTTTATATCGAACTGAAAATTTTATATTATCCTCCGGATAGATAAAAAATCAAAATTAAAAATATTAAAAATTAATAACTAAGTTTATTATATTTAAAATTCAAGAACAGAAAAGCTGAAAATCCAAAAATACCAATGTCAAAATTTTCATATTTTAAATGTAAATGATATCAAGCTAAATTTTTTTCAGAAGATTAATATAGCCATGGGAAAGCCTTGTAAAAAGTTTTGTATAAAATATTAACCCTTATATAAACTAAAAATAGAAAGTAAAAATCTGAGCACAGTACCTTGTCATAAGTTTTATAAATTCTGTACATAGTATTTTTGCTTGAAAATTTGACAGGATAAAGAACATTACCTAAACATCCCTTAGAAAAATTATCACCAAATTTCTGACTAGATAGCTAACCGATTCAATGAACTTAACTCAGCTCAATTCATAGCGAAGGACCATGTGGAGGTCCATCCATGTTTGTGATGAGTATTTGACATTATGTGATCTAGGATAGCTTAGATTTGTGTTTGGATTTAAAATAGATTTCAATTTGGAAGTATTTTTATGCCGGCATGATAGGTTGCGCCAGACCAAGTTTAATCGGTTTCATGTTTGCGCCGGACCAATGTTGCATGAGTTTCATTTGTGCCAGGCTGGGGTATAAATGATTTGCTTTTGCGCCGGACCGAGTTAGGATAGACTTCACGGTGCCGGACCAAGGGAAATGAGAAACAGAGAGTTTCCCATTTGCGTCGGACTGATTTGTTTCGCGCCGAATAAAGTCACAGTGAGTTTCACGTTTACCCCGGACCGGTTTTGACAGCCGGCAGTAACTAGCATTTTTGAAGGTCTTATCGTGCTCAAAATATTATTTGGTCTACATGAAAGTTGTAGAGAATTTCAAGACGCATCTGTTTCATGTTGACAAGTTTTTCATTTGAGCAATATAAAAATCACAGAAAATCGGGAAGGTTAACAGAGAATTTCACGTTTGCGGCGGACCAGTTATGACAGTGTACAGTAATATGCCTTTCTGAAGGTCTTCCCGTGCTCAAAAAAATTATGTATTCTACATGAAAGTTGTAGAGAATTTCGAAACGCAACTTTTTCATGTTGAAAAATTTTTCATCTGAGCAACATAAAAAATTGAGAAGATTACAGCTGTATTGAAAACTGGATGTAGTGTTTTGGTCCGTTTTGGTCTGTTCTAACCCCAATTCTTGATCGAATTGATGCGTTGGGTTCATGGTGGAACCAAGAAGGGTTTACTTGTATTTGTGGATGTAGGACTTCATTTGGTGGTCATGGTGAGGCGAAGGGAGGCTGGAACTAGGCATGGGATGGCTGGAGATTCAAGTTGGCCGGATGATCACCGGAAGATGGTCGGAGATGAAGTCGGTGCAGTCCCAAGAGATAAGAGATCAGTGGAGAAGCTAGCTTATCACTACTATCACTACTTGGATCAAGGAGAGCTGTTGGGTTGCAGTTCTGGAAGATAGAGTAGTAGATAAGTGTAGCTTGCTTTGAAATATGTGCAAAATCCTGTATGGTAGTGGGTTTCGGGTTTACCTGAGAGTAGTTGAGAGTGGTTAAGTGTGACAGTGTGGGAACAAATCCTGGCTCTTGGAAGTTGGCTTAGGAATGAAGCAAGACATCCATGGGTGAGAATTGATCCCAGTACACTATAAATAGAGGGGAAGGGGCAGCCTCCCCTACTTGGAAGTTTTCAGAGAAATTATTGTTGCTCTCATGAGCTTTGCCCACATGTTGTGAGGCCTTGTCAAACTTCTATCCAGAAATTACAAAGATCTTTCTCTCAATTCTGAATTTAAATTCTACACTTACATTATGTCTTTACTTCATGCAATTTAAATTCAGTATTTACATTCTCTCTTTTACCTTATGCAAGTTGGATTTGCCTCCTCTCCTTCTACTTGCTTCTGGCTCTTGTTGTCAAGGATGAGAGATTGATTGGATAAATCTTCACTCAGATCATATCCCAATCCTCTAGGCAATCTTGGTTCAAGTTCTGCAAGAAACCGATGTTTTGTCCCTTCATGATGAATTATTGATTGATCGAGTTTTGGTGTTTATTCTTGTGATTCCTTGATTGCTGTGACTTGTGAGAAGGCACTCAAGTCTATCTTGATCATTAGAATCTCACGAGCAAGCCTAGATCACAGATTTGCTTTTCGCTTGTTCTTGGTGGATTTTCCTTCTCGGGTAAAAAGGCGGAACTTTGACGTTGATTCTTCAAATCGATGGTTGGAATAGGTTCCTGACATCCTAAGGATCACATCTACCAAGTTGCATGGTCACTGGATCGTTAGATTCAAAATCCCATTGATTTTGCTTTTTGAAGTCGTGCTGTTTTCTAAACACAGTTTTTATTGCCTTTTGTTTTCTCTAGTCTCTATTCGTTACAAGTAGTGCTTTGTTTGGGAGGTATTTATCCTAGAGGTGGGAAATTTTTTTTGGATCATTCACCCCCTCTGATCGCCATTCCGATCTTTCAATTGGTATCAGAGTCGGTTTTGCTCTTTCATAGATCTTGACTAGTCTCAAGAGCCATGGCGATGGACAAGTATTCCACCAAGCCTCATATTTTTACTTGAGTTGACTTTCTATTTTGGAAATCACGGATGGAGTCATACATCACTGCTCAGGGCTTCCTGATATGGCAGAAGGTGAAACTCCCGTATGAGGTTCCTGCTGATGAAAACGTCATGGCCGGAAATATGGCTGACGTTAAGGCGAATGCTAAGGCAAGAAACATTCTCATACAGGGTCTTAGCCACAGTGAGTATGATAGGATTTCTCACCTTCGTTCCACTCACGAGATTTGGGTGACCCTCGATGCTTACCATGAGGGCACTACTCAAATCAAGACCGTGAGGCAGGACCAGTTCAAGCGTGAGTTCAACAAGTTTGAACAACACGCTGGTGAGAGTCTTGGGGAGTGCTTTGGTCGGTTTACGAAGATTTTGAGCGACCTCCGAGAAGTTGGTTGCATATACCCTGACTCGGACAATGCTCGACATTTCTTGACTGCACTCGATCTTCGAGTTTGGGAAATGAAAGTGACCACCATCAAGGACACTACCGACTTGTCGACCTTGACTCTTGATGGGCTTTACTCCCGTCTCAAGACTCTTGAGATCGACGTCGTCTCTCGCAAGACGAAATCTCAGTCGATGGCCTTGGTCACTGATCCCATTGGATCTTCCCTTGATCTTTCTGCTGGTTTCTCTCTGTGAGACCCCATTCTGATGAACAGGAACCTCCATGTGATTACTGTGCTATTCCCTGGATCAGTAGCTAGCACTCACATGTTTACAACAATTGGAATCACATCCATACCTCACAAAGATTAAAGCGGAAACTATTACATAAAGGGAAAGCTACAACTCAGAGAATAAAGTAGCAAAAGAAGAAATATCTTGTAGTTTGCCCATCCGACCCGCAGGCAACTGACAAGGCATAAACTCCAGATAGAACACGACGAAGAAGATCCCGCAACCTGCGACGAGAAGAGACTTGAAGCCTCGCTAACTCATCTACCTAAAATAATAATTAAGCAAGGGTGAGTACTTTACGTACTCAGCAAGACTTGAGTAAAACCTATAATATATGTAGGCCATTTCAAAGGAAAGGCTAATACAGTTAATTTGCATAAAGCGAAATTGAAATTGTAAAACAAGTTATCATTTGCAAACGGAATTTATAAGAGCAAGTTGATTGATTTCGATTATATTAGTTGGATGTTAATATTGTGCCAACACGGAGGCTAGACCGTGAGTAGATGCTTAGCCTTGCAACGAATCATGAATGATCTTTCGGAAAAATGAGCAAGATTCGAGAGACGTCGCGTCAGCGATGCGGCAAATTGCCCGCACTTACTCCGCAGAGTTAGAGGGCACCGTCTTCCGCCACCATCCGGCGTCGCGGCAATCGATACAACAGATGGAGCTCGTGGAGGAGGACGCCACGATCACCCACTGGCGAGATACGCCATCGCCAGAGGACGCCTTGGACGAGAGTCCAGAGCCGCAGAGGACCCGCGACGAGGTTATAGAGGCAAGAACCCAACACCGGAGAACTTAGCTCATGCCATATGAGAAGATCCAGGAGTTGGAGATGGCTCTATATGGACCCGAGCCCGAACGATCCGGAGTTACATGATCCGATCCGGAGGAGCCGAGCAGAGGCGCCAAGCGAGAAGCAGCGGCCGGGACCAGCAGAGTCGATGGGGTCTTTGCACCGCGCGAGAGTCACGGGACGATTCGCCTCAATGCCGCAAAGACCGCGGTACGCCCGGAAGCCGCAGCGGGTTGGCTCGATGAGTGATCGAGTGTAGTAGAGTGTAGTGTCGAGACTCGAATATCCGAGTCGCGTCTTTGCTTGTGAGTCACCCTTAGGTGTGAGTTGTCATGGATTCCTATGTTTGCTTACTTACTTTTGGTTGTGAGTGTCACGTATGTGTTGCATTGCCCTTAGGCACTTGTGAGCAACCATCTTTGCTTTATATTATATCAATAAAGTGGCTAAATAATTTAAGTTACACTGTTTCCCCACATAAGTTCTTTTACTGTCTATGCTTTCTTCTTTTCTTAACCATGGAAGCTTGCAGCGGATGGTGAGGACTCGTGGAAATGTTGGAGCCAGTGGAAGTGGAGCTAACCGACGGACAACCGTAATGAAGAGCGATTCTCAACCACCGCAGTCGATATGCGTAACACAGGAGCCTTTTGACAGCCTGCACTCAACTCATGACCACGATGGTTCAAACCATGCACAGATATCCAATCAAGTGCTGCGAATGTTCAACACAGGGGCAACCATGGACCACACCCCTACTCACGGTTGTCGGAGTTTATGAGAACCCGCCCACCTACCTTCTCGTGCAACGCCAATCCATTGGAGGCGACGATTGGCTAAGGACAATCGAAAGGAAGCGCACATTACCCAATGTGTAGGACATGAGAGGGTACTCTATGCCTCTCATCAACTCAAGGACCGCCGCAGAATGGTGGGAAAACTGCGCGACTCATGAGGACCAGCGGAGTATCACATGGGAGGAGTTCACCTCGGCCTTCCGTCGATATCATGTACCCGAGGGTATCATGGATCTTAAAAGGAGGAGTTCAAGCCTCAAGCAAGGCGGCGATGTCGATGGCGATTACGAACAAGTTCACCTAACCGGCACGCTACGCACTGCAGGACGTGGCTACGGATAAGGCCGCATAATCCCGCTTCATGAAGGGATTGAATGCGAGGTTGCAGTGGACCGATCACCCACACATTCCACGACTTTCAAGAGTTAGTTAACAAAGCCACGATCTTAGAGGACAAGCGCCGAGAGTTGGATGACAACAGAAGCGCAGAATGGCGCAACAAGGAGTCGTCGGGGCGCAGAGGCAGAGAGACGGCACCCCAACAGCTCATTCGGTACCGGCCTAGAGGCAATGACGAGCACCACTGCCGCAAATCGCCCGATGGGTCAAAATGTTCGACTCGGCCGAACTATAGCGCGATCGAGGAACCTCTCGGGCCGTGGGAAGACGTTGCTATCATTGCAATGAAATGGGGCATTTTGCCAACAATCGCCCTAAGAAGGAGGTGTCACCCGGTTCGCTTTAACACGGGAACACACGCAAGGACTCCGCACTAATCATGAACGCGGGGCATCAACAAAGGCGACTCCATCCCAAGGAATCGCACGAGGCGAGTCAACCACATCACAGCGGATGAAGTCGAGCGCCTCGGGCGTTATCTTGGGTAAGTTCCTAGTAAACTTCGATCAGCCATCGCTTTATTTGATTCCGACTTAGCATTCTTTTATTTCCGAGATTTTGCTGTTCAAAATGATATGGAAATAGTGAATCTTAAATGTGTGCTCATAGTCCAATCTCGGATCGAACTCCGATCTAAAGTAGGATGTTCGGGTAGGAATAATAATTAATGGAGTTGAGTTCCTAGCTAACTTAATCGTCCTTAATACCCAAACCTTGGATGTTATCACGGGAATGGATTGGTTAATCGATCACAAGCGATATTGGACCCGGAAAAAGAGTCATATCGGTCGAGAGCCCTGATGGAAAGAAAATTGAGTTTGAAGCGAAACCGATGCGAGATGGACAATTGATGGTCAACGGCATGAAGATCGACTTAGAGGAAGTCTCCATAGTCAATGAATATCCGGATGTTTTCCCGTAAGATTTACCGAATGCCGCCAGATAGAGAAATAAAATAGATACAATAGTAAGTAATACTCACGATCCTCCATGATGTGAGTTGCATGAAGCAATGGGGACTCGTTTGAACTTGATCTGACATACCATCCATGAGACGGATGGACAAGCGAGAGAGTCAATCGGATATTGGAAGATATGTTGAGGCATGTGCCTTAGCATATTCCACTTCATGGGACAAGTGTTTGCCTTATCTTTGAGTTGGCTATAATAATGATTATCAAGCAAGTTTACAAATGTCTCCATTTGAAGCTCTGTATGGTAGGTCTGTCGAACACCATTGAATTGGAATGAGACAAAGTGACGACATGTTTTCGGACGGACATTCTTCGAGAAGCGGAAGCCTGATCACTGCAGTCGGGGAAAGATTGAAGATTGCACAATCCGAGCAAAGAGTTATCGACAACCGTCGCAGGAACTAAGCTTTGAACAGAAGATTTTGTGTATCTTAGAGTAACACCACTCAAAGGAGTGAAGGTTCCATGCAAAGGAAGCTCGCACCAGATATGTCGGACCATTCAAAATCTTGAGCCGTAGAGGTGAAGTTGCGTATCAATTGGAGTTACCATGATCTTTGGCGAGGAGTGCATGGCGTATTCCATGTGTCTCAAGCGAAGAAGTGTCTTGAGTCTGGAAGAGCAAACACCTTTGGAGGCAATTGAGCCGCAAGAAGATCGACTTACAAAGAACATCCAATGAAGATTACGGGCGTAATGGACGGAGAGACAAGGAACAAGTCAACGCGTTTACGAAGAGTTGATGGAGCAACCATTCGGAAAGTGAAGCAGCGTGGGAGCGTGAAGAAGATCTGAAGAAGGAGTTCCTAACTTTGTTTTATAGACGATACGAATCTCGGGGCGAGATTACATTAAGGGAGGTTTGTAACACCTAATTTTGCTCTAATTTAAATTTTGAGAGTATTTTTGATTTTGTGAATTTTTGGGAATTTATTGAAATTTATTTGGAATTACTCAAAACTAGCCTTCCTTGAAAACAATTAAATAATGGAAAAGTTCTAGCAAAGTTTTATTGAAAATATTTTATTTGAGTTCCAAATATCTCAAAGTATTTTCGGATTTTTCTAGAATTTTTACGCTATTTTAAAAGCCCCAAATGATTTAAGTGAATTTCTAGAATTATTTTTATTGAAAAGGTTTTAAAAGTGGCTATGAACAATAATGGGCGAGCCCATTCTTGTCTTGCGTCGCCCGCCCATCGCGCGAAACCCTAGCGCCTTGACCAAGCCGTTCGATCCGGATCGCGCGCTGTGCGTGTGCCACGTCGTCCCGCCGCGCGTGAGCCTTCGGATCGTCGCCGCGGACGCAGCGGGATTGCGCCACGTCGGTCGTCTTCGCGAGATCACCGGAGCTAATGCCGCGGCCGTTCCTTTCGTTCGCGCTTTGTAGCGCGCACGTCGAGGCCCTTTAAGTGCGAGTAGCGCGTCGTGAGCTCCTTCACTGCGTCTTTTGACTCCTCGCACGCACGCCGAGACCCTCTCTAGCGCTGGCGAGCTCGCCGTAGTTGCGTCCTTGTGCCGCCGTTGTTTTTGCTTCCTCTCGCCGCCGTCCCGTCGCTTTCCGCGTGCTCGGCCCGTTCGAAGTTCACGAAGCAAGGCGATCGAGTGGACCACTTCTTCTCGGAGAAGCCCCGCAGCCGTCGCCGAGTCATCTTCCCGACTCGGCAACCTTCGCTTCTTCGCCGCGTCAACCTCGTCGAACCGCGCCGGCCGTCCGATTTGCATCGTTCGGTTACGGTGAGTCCACGTAGCCTCCATCTCTGTAGATGTTTAGATTGAATCGTAACAGTTAGATCTAGAGCGAGCGGCTTGGATTAGATCTAATGTCTGCGATATGTTTTTGTCTTAACCGTTGGATCGATAGTGGACGCGTAGGATTGAACCACGTCGCACCATGAACAGTAATCAGCTCTGGTACCGTGGACCGTTGGATTAGATCTGAACGGTAGAGATTGGATCTGGTTTTGCCCTAAGGATCTGCGCCGTTCAGATTTGAGCGAGCGGCGGAGATGGCGCCGTACCCTCGCCAAATCGCGTCTTGGCGTGGCGTTTTGACGAGCGCAGACCGGATCCGGCCGTTGCTTTGCGCGCCCGCTGCGATCGTGCCGCGTGGCTCGAGTAAACCGAGGCGTCGCGATGGCGGTGTGGTCTTGGCCGTTAGATCCGAGGCACCGTTCGATGCGCGACGCGTGGCGTGCGGGAATCGGCGTCGCCGCGTCGGTGCGGAATCAACCGTTGGATTTAGGTGGCCATTGGATCGCGGCGCGTGTCGCGCGCATCTCGGTCTTATTTGCGGTGCGCGTGGGGATCGGCCGTCGGTTTTAGCGAGCGATGCGGATTTTGTCAGCGTGGCTGCTGCGTTACGTGAACCAAGCCCACGGAGAGACGAGCCAACCGTGGACTCGGTCCATAGACAGGCGGCGTGGCGACCTGCAGGCGTGCCGCGTCGTCGTCTTGGCGTCATCGGCGTCATAAATATTTTCATATATAAAAATATTTTGGCGGAAATTCATTTGGTGCTGACGTCATCATGAGGCATGCTGACGTCATAAATGTAATTTCAAGTATAAAAATAATTCAGAAAAATCGGATTTTCTTAATTTACGTATTTTGATTTTATTCAAACTTCAAATGACTATAACTTTTGCATTTTAACTCGGATTTGGGTGATTCAAATTTCTAAAAATTCATAAAATTGTGAGCTATTTATTGGTGAATTTTATTTGAATTCTTGAGGACATATAGTCTTCTGTATTGGCTATTTATTGTATGCTTTGTTTATGCGCAGAGGCGTAAATTTAAAGGAAGTTTCGAGGAAGAATTAGTCGCTCAAGACCAAGCTTGAACACGACCAGCAACTCTTTGAAGGCAAGTGATGCTTTGATCATTTTGATCCCAGATTTTAAAATGTAATTTATGCTTTGAAACTATGCATGCTAATTATTTAAAATGAATTTAAATTAATTTGGGATAATGTAGTTAATCAACCCATTTTGTTATGCCACCTTGAATTATTAATTGTATGCCTAGATCATTGTCACCCTAAGTTCGATTATATTAGTTGGATGTTAATATTGTGCCAACACGGGAGGCTAGGCCGTGAGTAGATGCTTAGCCTTGCAGCGAATCATGAATGATCTTTGGAAAAATGCTACAATATTGATTAAAGACATATTGAATGTATTTTGAAAAGTGGTGTGATGATGCCACATGTTGAGATTGAGTCTGACAACTTTGTGTGGTTCCGCATCGATATTGAGTTATTCTTGGCATGTGTTGCACAATAATCAAGCTGGGTGGAAAATGATTTAGGCCGGGGCAAGTGGCAAGAGGTTGTGTGCGGGTGGGCTGTGTGGCATTGGGTTGTTGAGTGATGTGAGTCTGTGTGCCACATTGGGGTGTGTGCCATTGTTGAGTGTTGAAAGTCTTGCCTTGGTCGATTAAGGACTTCACCTTGCAAGCCTTTGATCGAGTCACCGTACAACCACATGTCGACATGGGACGGACCTAGTTGACTAGGGTTACGATATCTTTCCTCGATACCTCGGGGTGTGATACACGGGTGTATCTGTATGGGGAGCGCACGTGCTACGGCTTGGTGCCCATCCAACGGTGATTGGCGGTCCTATACTTGGCTCGTGTGAGGGAAGTGATAGTAAAGGCAATCTGGAGAGGTTCTTTAGTTAAGGTAGAAGTTCTGAAAAGCTTTGTTGCGGACAATCACCGTGTGGTGGCGGGTGTATCTTGTGGGTAAAGTGTACAACCTCTGCGAGTGTCAAAACTATTGAATAGCCGTGCTCACGGTATTGAGCATTGCTCGGGATTACTGATCAAGGGTAGTTTTCATAAACAAAACATGGAAGGGTGGTGTGTGCGGTGTTGGAAATGAACTAATAAGTGTGTGCCGAGAATTTTGAAGAAAAACCATTTGAAATTAGTATTACTTATATACATTTCCTTGCTTTAATCTAAACAAGATACTAGTTTAAAAATCTTGCTTGATGCAAAAGGATCAATTAAGTAATAATCCGAAACCATAAGGTCCATCAATGATCTTACGACTTTTTATGTTCGACATAAAGCACTTACGTAAGGAGACCATAAGGTTGCGTTTTAAAACAAGTTCTATTTATTCTTATACCAAACCCATTTTGGAAAATACCAAAGACTAACATTGGGAGGATTTTCCCAAGTGCCCCATAGCCATAAAACAAGTTCGGCTAATCGATTAGATCTTACACTCTAGATCTTACAGAGGTGTACAACTTTACCCACAAGGAATGATCAACCTTTTCGCGGATCAATTAACACACTTCCTTTGGTGTGTCGGCAAGGAGATCATACAGAGCCGTTACATTATCTAGACGTGGCTTTACACCATCCCGGGACGTTAACCCTTGCCCTGAAAACAGAGACACTCACCCAAGTCGTGGATCCACATTTATCATACCCAACACCACGTCTCTGTCCATGGCAAGGCGTACACCATTGCATTGGTATGTAGAAACCCCTACAAGCAGACCTGACCGGAATGCCTGTGCTAACTCCCGCCTTCCGTAGATGGAAAGCCACATCTAAACAACTTAATAGGCTAAGACCCGCCCATACAAGCCCTCGTGGTTGTACAAAATTCTTGGATCTATAGCGTCCCATTGCTCGGTCCTTAATCTGACACGGGCGATACTCCACACTACACTACGTGCATTTCCCTTTGCACATCCGGCTATCGCCATTAATCGCCCGCATCAAAACCATAGTTTTATTTTGGGTTTTTAATCAAAGTACCAACAACCATTTTCCCAGAAAGGACCATTTAGGTTCCATATAAAACATTTCAGGAAACAATTTTAATCATGACCATCTGCCCCACAAAAAGCTAAAGCATGGCTAAGCAGGTTTAACATGATCGCATATACCCAATTTGGCATTAAGTAATGTCTAGCCGTATTATATGGTTATCAAGGTTCATATTTCCATAATTATCAAGGAATTTCATGTGACAACAGGTATATCTACCAATACCTCAAAATAGCGAATTTATAGAAAGTAAACGCATGCATGAAACATTTTAATAAACACAATGCAAATTAAATACTGGGATCAAGATGGTCAAAGGGGCGCTTGCCTTGCTTATTTATTGCTTACGATGAAGTCGAAGATGAAGCTGACGAAGGCAACGATGGAGGAAGAGACGTCGGATTCTACACGTTGGTCAATCGGAAATATAGCAAACGTCCAACTTTAATAAGGGAGAAAAGAAAACAGACATCAAACAAAATAAAGATTCACTACAGAAAACAGGAATATTTTAGGGTTTGAATTAGATGATTTCACATCTTGAGTTCAAGATAATAAAGCATTCACATAGCTAAAGGCTTTTATTATGAATAAAGCAGGGTTTCTTTTATAGATTATCTTTTCTAGAATTACGAATTCAAGAGGCTAAAATTATGATTTCTTACATTTATAACTTCGAATTATAGATGCTAAAATTATTTGGATTAAAAGGATTAAGATATTAGACAATATGCTGCCTGATATGCATGAATAGATCTTGACTAGAACCGATTTGCATGAGAAGGTTTCATATACGCTAGATCTGTTAAGCTAGATTACCGGAATTATGTATGGTGTTTAAGAAGGTTCTGGTGATACAAATATATTAATTACATACTTCTTCATTATTACCAATTCATATTATAAAGTTTAGAAACCATAATACTTAAGGTTATTCAGCTAAAAGGATTTATATGCAGAGCATGATGAAACAAGATTATTTCTTCGGAAAAGGATAGAATATACTTTGAAGAACATTTCTAAGCTGATCTCACACTTTTTAGTGTTTAGACGAGACATTATATTCATTGTTGAAAAAGCTTATATGATATTAAGGGTTACAATAACCATAATACTTAAGGGTATTCAACTAGCAGGATTTGGTTGAAAAGCAAGTTGTAAATAAAATATTTTTCCAGATTATGATAGTCCATATCCGAAATATCATTTCTAAACTGATCTTCATAATATTTTGAATTAGACGAGATATTCTACGAGGTGTTGAAAATGCTTAAGTGTTTCATTTATTTAGAAAACATAACATTTAGGGTTATGTTACTAGACTCTTTTATATACAAACCTTAACGAAATAATATTCTTTCTTCAGAACATAGTAGCATGCACTTTATAGAGTATCTCTACGCTATTTTCATAAAGTTTTACACTTAGACGAGGTGTTTTATAAGCCA
Organism: Otatea glauca; assembly: GCA_036346275.1. Lineage (NCBI taxonomy): Eukaryota > Viridiplantae > Streptophyta > Magnoliopsida > Poales > Poaceae > Otatea > Otatea glauca. The sequence continues at coordinate 33,504,491 of CM070725.1, forward strand.
CTGAAAAGGCTTAAGTGTTTCTATAACTACACGACAAAGATTCAGTTTTGAACATAAGTTTGCGACTGCACCTTATAAGATAATCTATCCATTTTCCAGGTATTAACAGGGTAGGATCCTAAAATTGTTTTAAAACTAATTCCGCGATATTTGGCTTCTATTCGATACGTTTTCCATATAAGTGATCATTAGGGCCTAATATGGACTTAATTCAGATTAGCACAATCATAAGATATTTTTGCATAATCAGCAAGGGCATTATTTTTCAATGTTATAGGATTTGGTCTTGTCAAATTTGAAGTTCGTTTGAGAAAGTTATGACTATTTGGATTATACAAGTATTGATAATTCGGCTACTAAACATTTATTGTTTTCTATGGTAAACCTTAAATATTTTTACACATCTGGGATCCTTGTGATGTTAGGAGTACAACAAAACTAATTTGGTGATTAATCGAATTCATTTGATCCATATTTTAACTATTTGATTCTCTATGCAAGGGAAGCTTCTTTTGCTTACTTTTTAACACAAACTGAGTTCAATCTTGAACACTTTTGCAGAAATGGAACATTTATAGTCTTAGGGACATGTGAGAACAACTTCATGATTTTAGGAGCTATATGTTACATAAAAGGGACTTTAAACAAACTTGTTTGAAATAATTTGAACTGCAGTGATCATCTAAGTTCTGTTACATATTCCAAATCCTTATGGCTTAATTCAAATTTAGTAACTTATTTCATCTTATTTTGGATTACTTTTATATAAGTTACATATATTTGAGTTTTTAATGTATTGAATGTACCCTTTAATAGAAAGTAGCTCCATAAATTAATATATATATATATATATATATATATATATATATATATATATATATATATATATATATATATATATATATATATATATATATATATATATATATATATATATATATTTGAACATCTGGAAGCATAAGGATTCCATCAAAATTGGTTTCATTCAATTCTAAGTTTGTTTGCAGAATTTTTATACAAAGCATATCTTTAGCCCTTTTATTCAAATTTGAATTTCAAATTCACCCAGTGAAGATTTTCAAAATATTATTGCATATTCTGATGGTGCCTGATTTTACATGAATATAGAAATTCATTTCGCTAATTTTGGAGTTATAATGCAAAAGTTACAAGTGATTGAATTATTTCGAGTATACTAAATCAGGGAAAAACGAAAATACGCTTTCGAAACAGAGAGGTGCATTTTACCGATTGCACCGACTCCATTGGCGCCACTAACGACTGGGGCCTGGGAGTCAGCGAGACAGGGCAGAGGAGGCGGCTAGGGCACGGCGGCGACGGCGTTCCGGCGGGGCTCCGGCGAAGGCGAGGGCACGGTGAGCTTCAGTGAACCACATCGTGCTTCTGATGGTGGGGTCGATCACTTCCGGCAATGGTCGGAGCGAGCTGCCACCGTGGGCCAACGGCGGAGGGAAGGGCGGCTCGCCGGGGAAGAAGAGGAGTTAGGCTTGGCTCGAATGGGTAACAATGCGAGCATGAGGGGATGACAGGGATTTCGTTTTTGTGGTTTACCAGAAGAAAGAAGCTCTGAGGAGTCGCGCCACCGGAGGACGGTCGTGGAGAAGAAGGCGTGCGCGGCGGCGGTTGATCGGCAGGTAAGAGCTGAAATCGATGAGTGAGATGGGTTCAGGGATGCTCAAGGATTCTACGGCTGCGAGTAATTTGAGAATGGCTCACCGAATGAAGCAAATTGCTTTTCAACCTCCAAGCTCACACACTGTTGATAATGGCGGAAGAAGAGGAGCTTCGGGCTTTTGCGCAAAGGAACTAAAATTGAGGGATGATTAGAGCTTGTCAATGCACTAGGGTGCTACGGGTTCAAGCGATTCAAGAATGACTTACGGAATTAGCTTGATCAAAAACTTCCTCTTCTTGGGAAGCTCTGCAACAATGCCAGAGAAGGGAAGCTCCAGTTTCTGGCTTGGGATTGCTTGGCCTCCTTGATCTTCTCTGGTTACTCGCTTCCCTAGAATGAAGCTCGAGCGCAGGAGAGGATGAATGCAAGAGCTTTGCTTGCGACTTGAAGTTGCTGGCTTGGATGGAAAGCTTTGGGTTGGCTTTGAGCTTTGGTGTGGGAGTGACTCAGTGGCTGGCTTTGGCGTGAGAATGAATCAACGGGCTGGATTAAACACAGCCATGTTGAAAGATCGAAATGGCGATCAGAGGGGGGGGGGGTGAATGATCCCAAATAAAATTTCCCCCACTCAAAGTACTCCAAACACTCTTGAAATAAAAATCTAAAGCACCCAAATATTTTCGTTGAAACTGGTGCTTCTCATATTCACACACCCTCCAAAACCCAGAACAATTAGACAACTATGTGTACCCCTAGCTTGCATGGATAAGAACCATGAATCGTATGAGGGGTTTTTTTAATCACAATCCAGGTTGTCAAGTGTCCAAACAATAGAGGAATCAATTCAAAAGACTTCTTTTCTAAAAAAGATAAAGCTAAAATACCAAAGTCTCTTTTCAGAAAAGTTAAAGCAGATTTTCAGAAACTGTCCTCAGTTGGAACAGGTGGTTGGTGAGTTTTGTTAATCTAAATTTTTGGAAATTTTTGTCCCTATGAGCAGTAGAGTCGTGAAACACTCCACCAAAAATCACCACAGAAAGCTTTGTAGAATAAGAATTAGAAATCAATCAATATAGAAGGTCAGGAACTTCGACCAGAAAGTTTGAGGCTCAGTTTTCACTTCATAGCTCTCAAACGGTGCAACCAGTGGACTCAATAAATTTTATACAGATGTATATATGAGTCCTGCACCTTATCCAAAAAGAATCACTTAAAAATAATGTTTATATATTTTTATAAAAATCAAAAACTGACTGCTCCGTGAAGAACAAGTTCTGGACAGATTTGCAAATTGATAAAAAACTTGATCTCTAGTCTATCCAAGGGTGTAAGAAAGATGTAAAACCAAATGAACACCCTTAATACTTCCTAGAAGAACAGCATTTAGAACGAGGGGAGGCAAATCCAAATTGCATAAATGTAAATTGCAAGAATGTAAGTGCTGAATTTAATTGCGGAATTTAAGTGCATAATGTAAATTGCGTAATTTAAATGCGTAATGTAAATGCACAAAGAAAAGAAATGATTTGAGGAAACATTTCATTTCTGGAAGGAGAGGTTACAAAGCCTCAATTTCATGTGGGCAAAGCTCAAAGGAGCATCAAAAACCTCAAAACCTTCAAGGGGAGGAGGCTACCCCTCCACCCTTATTTATACTACTCTTGGGCCACTTACCACCCTTTGATGAGTCCCTCAACCCTAGAGCACTCATCTAAGGGCTAGGATTAACCCACACACACAGCCATGCAAGGGCTAACCAAAAACCCACACACATACCGGGTTTTCTTGCACGGTTTTCAAAGCATACTACCTAGACCCGCTAACCTATCAACTAGACCTCAAACCGACGGCCCTCATTGATCCACGCGACATCTAGCTAGCATCATCTCCTTTCCTTGTCTTCTTGACTTGCCCGAACTCCGTCTCCGATCATCTTCCGGCGATCTCCCAACCGTTTGGACCTCCGACGCTCCTCGCCTAGTCCCGGTCATCCTCCGCCTCACCATGACCTAGCACCATCGCCCTGCAACCATCAAAGATGAGGAAACACATCACATAGCAAAGTCCAACAACACATATAATCACATTTTGATCTTATCAGAATGATATACACTATGCTGACCAGCAAAACCCCGACCTCACGTGGTCTGATCACTGGTATCCATCTTGACCACTCGAGGTCTGAACGACTGGTCTCCGACCAGCCAAAGCCCAGACCACTCGGGGTCGGACGACTGGTCTCCAACCAGCAACTCAAATTGCTCTATTTTGAAAATCAATCCAAATCAAACTCAAACTTGAGCACACCTTGCTCAAATAAAATCAAATACTCATCACAAACATGGATGGACCTCCACATGGTCCTTCACATTTGAAGGAAAACTCTAGACTTCGGTGAGGTGTCCCCAAAGCACAGGAGGTGAGATGGAGACAAGCTAGTACTCACATTAAAATGCCCATCAATTCAAGTTGAACAATTTTGAAACTTTTTTAATAGAGTCTCGTGGTTGTTGGTAGCTTTCTGTAAACTTTTGGGACGAAAATACTGTATAATTAATTTATAACAATTCTGACACTGTGCACTGCTCAGAATTTTGATTTCGGATTTTGATTTATTTAAAGGTGAAATATTATTATTTATTTTTAAAATATTTGTTTAACAGTTTGGTTTGGCTTAAGGATGTCTCTATAAAACTTTCAAGTCAAAATACCGTGTAATTATTTTACAAAAATTCTGAGATGTAACTTTTTAGATTTTCAAAGCTTCTGTTTTTGAATTTTTAGAAGGTCTAAATTACATGATAAATTCTTGAAATGTTTACCAAGATAACTTATACTCTTATGGTGTTATGGTAATTTTTTTGGATCCAGATAAATTTCTAATATTTTACATTAATTTTGACTTACACTGTTTTTAGTCAAAAGGGGTGTCACTCATTTCATTTATTTATTTTTGTGTGCATAAAACTTTTTCTTTTTGACTTTATTGACTTACCAGCTTGTATAGGGTTCCATGGTAAATTTTTCTAACTTTTACTTTTACCTTTTTACCATTTCCCTTTTACTAATCTATTTGTTAGATTTCCATACAATACAAAAATCCAAGAAAATTTAAATAAGAACCAATAAATCCAATAAAACTCATAAATAAATATTTTCAAATTTAAAATATTTATTTTTATATTACTTTATTTTTCGGGATGTTACACTCTCTTTCTGCCCTTTGCGAGCTAAGCGATGACCAATTGAAAAAATTTCCAGAAAATGAGCTTACTCTTGTTGCTCGCAAATTTTCACATGCATACAAGAGGGTGAGAGAGAGGAAGAGAGGTGGCATGATTACTTGCTTCGAGTGTGGTGGCCCCAACCACATTCGGGCCAATTGCCCCAAAGCGAGAAGGCAAAAACGACACCGCGATTCGGCAAAGAACGACTACATCGACAAGAACCGCAACAAGAAGCCTCGATTCATGAGCGTAGCGTGAGAAGAAGTACCGCAACTTCTCCAAGAACAAGAAGCTCTTCCACCGCGTCCTCGCCGCGCTTGACGACATCAACCTCTGCGACACGGAGACATGGAGCAACAAGGGCGAGGATGAACTACAAGAGAAGAAGAGCGGTGACGACTTCTCCGGCATGTGCTTCATGGCCGACGCTAACGGCATCAGCGACTCCGAGTTCTATAGCGACTCCGACGATGTACCCTCCTATGACCAGCTCAATGAAGCTTTCTGCAAATTAGAAAAATTTCATGCTGGAGCTAGAGCTAGGTGTGTAGAGCTAGAGAAGGAAGTAGGTACCTTGACTCGAGAGTTAGCTTCTCTTAGATCTTCTCCCTCTCGAGTCACTGATGACTGTTCTTTGTGTGATGCACTTCTTTTGGAGTTGGAGAACCTAAGGACTATGCATGATAGTGTGTTATCTGAACTAGATAGTCTTAGGTTGAAGAATGCTAGCGATGATTCTGTTGATGCTATTGCACTAGATGCTAGTTTTCTTCATGCTCACTCTACTCCATCATGCTCTAATTGCTCTAAATTGCTTGCTGAAATTAATGCCATGAGCGATCACCTTAGGAAGCTTTCTTCTAGAAACGATGAATTTGAAATACATGCTTCTAAGGACCAAGTCAGCTCATGTGAGGGCTGTAGGCAACTAAAACTTGACAATGAATCACTAAATGTCAAGTGTGCTAAACTTGTTAAGGACTTACTAGATAAGTCACAAGAAAGTTGCTTGCGATGTAATGTGATTGAGGGAGACTTGGATAAAATCCATGTCGAACATAGGAAGTTAGAAAACCAAGTCCATAGGATTAGAAATGCGTCGTGCATTTCTTGTGAGGCCCTCAAGATTGAGGCAGCCGTGCTGAGGGAGAAAAATGCACGTGCTGAGAGAGTTTCCCTTTCTGGTTCTTCTTCTTCCTCTCTTCTCTGTTCTTCATATGCCTCTTTCTTCCGGGAGTGTGAGTATCTTATGAGCACTCTCGAGAAGTTTGTAGGAGGCAAGAAGAAACTCAATCTTATTTTAGACCAATCCAAGATTAGCAGATTTAATCAGGGTCTAGGATTTGACCCCTTGGAGCATGCTTGGGCGCATCCTCCTACCATTGTGCACGGCTCCAAGAGTGGTGAGATAGTGATAGCTCCCAGAGTGAGTACCACTGTGTTTAGGTCTGCTGGGGTTGTCCATGGGATTTCTAATCAGAAGGTTATTACTCCTGTTGCTTCTGCCTCTAGCAAGGCGAAGTACACATGCATCTTCTGTAAGAAGGATGGTCACCTAGTAGATTTCTGTTTCAGGTGCGCCAAGAACACTCGGCGTGAGCGTGTTGCTTGCTCTTAGGGGTATTCAGGGCCATCCCCAGACTTTGAGTGCTCCTAAGGCACACATTGCTTCTAGACAGGTTAGAGAGTCGCATGTTTTTTAGTAGCGTCCAGGACTCGGTTTTCATGCTGTTTCTTCGAGTTTTAGTCCTGGAGCCGCTCGTGGTCAGTCTTTCCGCCATCCTCTTGATATTCCTCGTTTTTCTCATCGAGATAGATATCAGCGGTGTGAGGTGTTTTCTAGTAGGAGTTTTAGGCAGCCTCACTGGGGTGGTCCGGCCTTTGCACCACGGTGGGCCAACCCAGTTCCAGCTCCTAGATCATCTACTAGAGTTGCTACTGATCGTGTTAGGGTTAAACGTCAGAGAGACACTCGAGTCCAGTCTTCTCCTGTGGCTGGTACTCTGAGGCGTCGTGTGGTTCAGTATCGGGTTCCCAAGTCTTCACTCTATCCCAGTACTGAGTCATTTTTCTCTCTTATGTCTTGATCAGGTTCATCAGATGGGGAAGGGAGATGTTTGGATTGTTGACTCCGGTTGTTCTCGTCATATGACCGGAGATTCTCGATGGTTCTCTTCCCTAGTCCGAGCCCCCGGTGATGAGTTGATCACTTTCGGGGATGCTTCTTCAGGTAGAGTCATTGCTAAAGGTACCATCTGCATTAATGACAATTTCATTCTTAAAGATGTTGCCTTAGTGAGTAAGCTTCAATACAATTTACTTTCTGTTTCTCAGCTTATTAATGACTCTTTCGAGGTGAGTTTCAAGAGTAGCACCTGTAGAATACTCGATTCTTCACGAGGGTTAGTTTGCGGGATTTCTAGATATGAGAGAGTCTTTCATGCTGATTTTTCTACTTCTTCTGAAGACTCTCTCCGTTGTTTGATTGCTTTAGAGTCCCGTGATCTCTCCTTCTGGCATAGGAGACTTGGTCACATTGGATTTGATCATTTGACCAGAGTTAGCAGTCACGACCTCATTCGTGGTTTACCTAAACTCAAAATGGTCAAAGACTTAGTTTGCTCTCCTTGCCGACATGGCAAGATGGTTGCTGCTTCTCATTCCCTAGTCACTGTTGTGATGACTGATGCACCAGGATAGTTTTTACATATGGACACTGTTGGTCCAGCTAGAGTGCAGTCAGTGGGTGGGAAGTGGTATGTTCTTGTCATTGTTGATGATTTTTCAAGGTACTCTTTGGTGTTTTTCATGTCCTCGAAGGATGAGACTTTTACCCATTTTAGGGGTATGGTTTATAGGTTGTCTTTTGAGCTCCCTGGTGCCCTACGAGATATACACAGTGACAATGGCACGGAGTTCAAGAACTCATATTTTGAGAGTTTCTGTGTGGAGTCTGGTTTAGAGCATTAGTTCTCCTCTCCCTACATCCCTCAGCAAAATGGCGTAGTGGAAAGGAAGAACAGGACCCTGGTAGAGATGGCTAGGACAATGCTAGACGAGTACAATACTCCTAAGAAGTTTTGGGCTGAGGCTATAGCTACTGCTTGCCATGTTTCTAATCATGTATTCTTGAGAGCACATTTGCACCGCACTTCTTACGAGTTGAGGTATGGGCGAAAGCCCAGCGTTTCTCATTTTCGCGTGTTTGGTTGCAAATGTTTTATTTTGAAGTCTGGTAACCTGGATAAGTTTGAGTCTTGTTCTTCTGATGGCATCTTTCTGGGTTATTCGACTTCTTCTCGTAGCTATGGGGTCTAGAGTTGCGATGCGCATAGGATCATAGAGACCTGTGAAGTGACCTTTGATGAGGCTAGCCCAGGAGCTAGACTACATTTCAGGCTCTTCTTCTTTCTGTGAGACCATCTTTGTAGAGGATGAGGATGATGGAGATGATGGTGTTCCACCTGATCCAGTCACCTCTACACCTGAGGTACCTCCTGTTTCCATTTCTGCACCTCAGGAAGGCCAACCCTTGCTTTCTGACTCTCATGCAGCTAGTGGCTCTGCTCCTACCTCTTCTGTGCATGAGGTAGAGGCCACTTCTGCTTCTAGACCTCCTCGTCATACTCAGCATTCTCATCCACCTGATCAGATCATCAACGATCTATTTGAGTGGGTCACTCGCTCAAAATCAGGTATGTCCAGTTCTGCCTTCACTCTGCCTTTGTTGCCTCGTTTGAGTCGAAGGATGTAACTCATGCATTATCTGATGATTCTTGGACTAATACTATGCATGAGTAACTTGAAAACTTCGAGAGGAACAAAGTCTGGCAGCTTGTAGAATGCCCATCTGGTCATAATGTCATTGGGACCAAGTGGGTGTTCAAAAATAAGCAAAATGAGGATGGGGTTGTCATTCGTAACAAGGCTAGGCTAGATGCACAGGGCTTTTCTCAGGTTGAGGGTCTTGACTTTGAGGAGACCTTTGCCCCTGTAGTTAGACTAGAGGCTATCAGGATCCTATTTGCATTGTCTGCTTCCCGGGGCTTCAAGCTCTATCAAATGGATGTCAAGAATGCATTCCTTAATGACTATATTGAGGAAGAGGTTTATGTCAAACAACCTTCAGGATTTGAGAACCCCAAGTTTTCGAGTCATGTATACAAGCTTTCCAAAGCTTTGTATGGACTCAAGCAGGCCCCCAGAGTATGGAATGAGATGCTCAAGTCTTATCTTCTCAGCCATGACTTCAAGATGGGCGTAGTAGACAAGACTTTGTTTATCAGACATCATGAGTCGCATTTTCTTCTCGTTCAGATTTATGTGGACGATATCATTTTTGGTGGCTCATCTCATTCGCTTGTGTCTCAGTTTTCTGAGGTAATGAGCACAGAGTTTGAGATGAGTATGATGGACAAGTTGAGCTACTTTCTTGGCTTCCAAATCAAACAGACTTAGGAGGGTACTTTCCTGCACCAAAGTAAGTACACTCGAGACCTCCTGAGGTATTTCGATATGTCTGACGAGAAGCTGGTGATGACTAATATGGCCACCACTGCTATCCTTGAGCCGGATGAGGATGGTGAGCCTGCTGATCAAAAGGAGTTTCGAAGCATGATCGGCTCCCTCTTGTACCTCACTGCTTCGAGGCCGGACATACATTTCACTGTGTGTTTGTGCGCTCGATTTCAGGCTTCTCCTCGTGTCTCTCACGGCCAGGCGGTGAAGCGCATCTTCAGGTATCTTCGTGCTACCACTGATTATGGTGTTTGGTACTCTTCCTCTTCTTGTCTGTCTCTTAGAGCCTTTTCCGATGCCGACTTTGTTGGCTGTAGGATAGATAGGAAGAGCACTTCTGGCACTTGCCAATTCATTGGTACTTCTCTTATTTCTTGATCGTCTAGGAAGCAGTCCGGAGTTGCACAGTCCACCGTCGAGGCCGAGTATGTTGCTGCAGCCAATTGCTGTAGCCACGTTCTCTGGATGAGATCGACCTTGCGGGACTTTGGGTTAGAGATGGAGAGTGTGCCACTTTTTTGTGACAACACTTCTGCTATTTGCATTGCTAAAAACCCAGTGCAGCATTCTCGGACCAAGCACATTGATATTAGATATCACTTCCTAAGAGACCATGTGAAAAAGGGTGATATCGCGCTTCAGTTCGTAGAGAGTGACCTCCAGTTAGCCGATATCTTCACCAAGCCTTTGGATAGCTCCAGATTTGTTGCCTTGAGGAGTGAGCTTGGAGTCGTGAGCCCTTACGGCTTATCGTGAGGGAGAGCTGATTTGTATATTATGTATAATATATTCTCTTCCAGTTTTTCTCTTCTTTGTGTTTCTTCTGGGTGATCTTGGTCTTATTTTCTTGAGTTGAGTTCAATCACTTAGATTTCTGGCATGCTTTGCATGGACCTCTTATCTTGTGCTTTAGGTTGCTATCATGTGTGATTAGCTGTTCTCTCTTCTCTCTAGGTTGAGTTCCCTCACAGTCTTATAAGTCTGGCAGGTATTGGACCTCCTAGGTAGACAGGGTCTGTGTGCACTTCTTAGTTGGGATCTAGAGTCAGCTTCCCTATGTCAGTCAATAGGAAAGATAAGAGCGAGTCTGAGCCGTAGTGAGTCTCTTCTATCTTTTCTATGCTCAATAGACACCCAGTTTGCAATTTTCTCGACTTCTTCTCCTCATTCTGTTTTTCTGGTTGTAATTGAGTTCATTTGGGTTTTCTTTATGCCTAATCTTGATAATAACTCAACTTTAACCGGATTTGAGCTTGAAATTGATTCATTTGTTGAGGGGGAGTTTGGGAATCTATTCATGCATTGCATTTAGACTGCATTTTCTGTTTTATGAGCTTTGTCTATTATGCAATTGACTCAATATTCATAAAATACATCATGCTATATCTTTTGAAGAAAATCACTAGTTTAGATATGTCCAAGTTCATTTATCATGCTAAAGCTTAATTGAAATCTGAAAAACATGAAAGCTTTAAATGAAAACTTGATGAAACATGTTGCGTTTACTTACTAAGTTTCTTCTCTAGGGGCTTTTACCATGTATTATGAAATTTTGGATTTCTCTAGAGTCCCTATAGCAACTTGGGTGAAATTTGGTTGATCCATATTTGAGTCCTTCAGAATTGCTCATATGTGCTAAATTGAAATCAAGAAAAATTTGACTCTTTTGTGCAAAATTGATCTCAACACTTTATATTCATGAGACTGCTTCCCATTGCATTTGGGATGAACTTGGAATATATTGTGTATGACCAAGATCATTCTCTTAAGAGTTACTCTTGAGATGATCAAAAATGACTTGAGTCAATCAATAAAAAAAATACAAATATCAAACACATAAGTGGGTAAAGAATGCAAATAATGTCAAACATTTGCACCCCACTATGTTTTTCAAAGTCTTAAAGAAAATTTGTATAAATTGAAAAATGAGCTCGAAGGACCTTATATGCACTTCAAAATTCCCAAAGTGTTGAGTAGGTTGAACTCTAGGTTTTCCATTTGATCCTTGAGTGGTTTTGCTTTTAGCTTTGAAACTTTGCTAAGTTTTGCACTTGTCAAATCTTGCTAAAAATGACACATTTTCAAAACTAAGCTTATGAGCAAAATTTATTATTTGCCCTTGGACATATCTTAGACTAGTCTAATCTGAAATTGATAAACTTGGTGTCATATCTTGTCAATATGATTATTTGGATAATCTTCAAAGCTCCCTTAGGTTGCATTTCATGCATACATAAAAACAGGGAGAAAATTCCATTTTGATGCCTATATTGACAAAAGGGGGAGAAAACGTAGAAAAGGCATCATTAAAAATGTGAAAGCTTATTTGGTTCTTATGATCTTTGTAAAATTTTGCTAATTCTTATGGATCATAATCACATTTGGGACTTATGATTGGATTTTAGATCTTTTTGTAGAAAACTTGCTCTCTCCTTGATTTAGCTCTAAAATATGTCTTACCAACTTGGTCATGTTCTCAGTCTATTCTCTCTGGACCATGTGTGGTTTTGCAATCAAATTGCTTTCTTCTTCTCGTACTCAAACTCAAATTTATGCCTTTTGTGTGGTTTGTCAATATACTCATCAATGGGGAGATTGAAGGACCCTGTGGAGGTCCATCCATGTTTGTGATGAGTATTTGACTTTATGTGATCTACGATAGCTTAGATTTCAGTTTGGATTTAAAATGGATTTCAAGTTGGAAGTATTTTTGTGCCGGCATGATAGGTTGCGCCAGATCAAGTTTAATCGGTTTCATGTTTGCGTCGAACTAAATGTTGCATGAGTTGCATTTGCGCCGGACCGGGGTAGAAATGATTTGCTTTTGCGCCGGACCGAGTTATGATAGACTTCACGTTTGCGTCGGACCAAGGAAAATGAGAAAATAGAGAGTTTGTCTTTTGCGTCGGACCAAGGGAAATGAGAAACATAGAGTTTCTCATTTGCTCCGGACCAAGGGAAATGAGAAACAAAGAGTTTCCCATTTGCGCCGGACTGATTTTTTAGCGCCGGACCAAGTCACAGTGAGTTTCACATTTACGTCGGATCGGTTTTGATAGCCGGCAGTAATTAGCATTTTTGAAGGTCTTACCGTGCTCAAAAAATTATTTAGTCTACATGAAAGTTGTAGAGACTTTCAGGACGCATCTTTTTAATGTTGACAAGGTTTTCATTTGAGCAACATAACAAATCATAGAAAATCGGGAAGGTTAACAGAGAATTTCATATTTACGGCGGACCAGTTTTGACAGCGTGCAGTAATATGCCTTTTTGAAGGTTTTCCCGTGCTCAAAAAAATTATGTATTCTACATGAAAGTTGTAGATAATTTCGAAACGCAACTTTTTCATATTGAAAAGTTTTTCATTTGAGCAACATAAAAATCATAAAAATTTGAGAAGATTACTGCTGTATTGAAAACAGGATGAAGTGTTTTGGTCCATTTTGGTCTGTTCTAACCCCAATTCTTGATCGAATTGATGCGCTGGGTTCATGGTGGAACCAAGAAGGGTTTTATTGTCTTTGTGGATGTAGGACTTCATTTGGTGGTCATGGTGAGGCGAAGGGAGGCTGGAACTAGGCATGGGATGGCCGGAGGTTCAAGTTGGCCGGATATTCACCGAAAGATGGCCGGAGATGAAGTCGGTGCAGTCCCAAGAGATAAGAGATCAGTGGAGAAGCGAGCTTATCACTACTTGGATTAAGGAGAGTTGTTGGGTTGCAGTTCTGGAAGATAGAGTAGTGGATAAGTGTAGCTTGCTTTGAAATACGTGCAAAATCCTGTATGGTAGTGGGTTTCGGGTTTACCTGAGAGTACCTGAGAGTAGTTGAGAGTGGTTGAGAGTGACAGTGTGGGAACAAATCCTGGCTCTTGGAAGTTGGCTTAGGATTGAAGCAAGACATCCAAGGGTGAGAATTAATCCCAGTACATTATAAATAGAGGGGAAGGGGCAGCCTCCCCTGCGTGGAAGTTTTCAGAGAAATTATTGTTGTTCTCATGAGCTTTGCCCACATGTTGTGAGGCTTTGTAAAACTTCCATCCAGAAATTACAAAGATCTTTCTCTCAATTCTGAATTTGAATTCTGCACTTACATTATGTCTTTACTTCATGCAATTTAAATTCAGTATTTACATTCTCGCTTTTACCTTATGCAAGTTGGAGTTGCCTCCTCTCCTTCTACTTGCTTCTGGTTCTTGTTGTCAAGGATGAGAGATTGATTGGATGAATCTTCACTCAGATCATATCCCAATCCTCTAGGCAATCTTGGTTCAAGTTCTGCAAGAAACCGATCTTTTGTCCCTTCATGATGAATTATTGATTGATCGAGTTTTGGTGTTTATTCTTGTGATTCCTTGCCTGCTGTGACTTGTGTGAAGGCAGTCAAGTTTATCTTGATCATTAGAATCTCACGAGCAAGCCTAGATCACAGATTTGCTTTTTGCTTGTTCTTGGTGGATTTTCCTTCTCAGGGAAAAAGGGCGGAAATTTGACGTTGATTCTTCAAATCGATGGTTGGAATAGGTTCCTAACATCCTAAGGATCACATCTACCAAGTTGCATGTTCACTGGATCGTTAGATTCAAAATCCCATTAATTTTACTTTTGAAGTCGTGCTATTTTCTGAACACAGTTTTTACTGCCTTTTGTTTTCTCTAGTCTCTGTTCGTTACAACTAGTGCTTTGTTTGGGTGGTATTTATCCAAGAGGTGGGAATTTTTTTTGGAACATTCACCCCTCTCTGATCGCCATTCCGATCTTTCAATTGGTATCAGAGCCGGTTTTGCTTTTTCATAGATCTTGACCGGTCTCAAGAGCCATGGCGATGGATAGTATTCCACCAAGCCTCCTATTTTTGCTGGAGTTGATTTTCTGTTTTGGAAATCACGGATGGAGTAATACGTCACTGCCCAGGGCTTCCTGATATGGCAGAAGGTGAAACTCTCGTATGAGGTTCCTGCTGTTGAAAACGTCACGGCCGAAAATATGACTGACGTTGAGGTGAATGCTAAGGCAAGGAACATTCTCATACAGGGTCTTAGCCGCAGTGAGTATGACAGGATTTCTCACATTCATTTCGCTCACGAGATTTGGGTGACCCTCGATGCACTACTACAGAAAGGTTTATATTAGACTCCTCTTCACAGACGGTTTCAAAAAACCGTCTGTTATGACAAATATCACAGATGGTTCTCTAGTGTAACCGTTAGTGATTTAATCACAGACGGTTCTATTTATGAACCGTCAGTCATATCACAGCCGGTTCTAGTTAAAAGTCGTCTGTGATCATGTCACGGACGGTTTTAACTAGGCACCGTCTGTGATAAGGTAATATCATAGACGGTTCTAACTAGGAACCATCTGTGATATGACCTGAGACCCTATATAGCCATACCAATAGAATTTGTAGCGCCAGATCCATGCGTTTCGTCTCCTGCAAACCCTAGCCCCCGGCAATCCTCCTTCTCGGCGACCTCCTCCCCGACGACTTTCGTGAGCACCTACTTCTCCCCGTCGGCGAGCACCTCCTTCTCCTCCTCCCCGTCGGCGAGCACCTCCTTCTCCTCCTCCCCGTCGGCTAGCTCCTCGTCCGCGAGCACCTCCTCCTCCCCATCGGCTACCTCCTCGTCCGCGAGCGCGCACCTCCTCCTCATCTCCGTCGGTGAGTTGTACGTATGAAACCGATATGCTTGACTAGGTTATTGTGTTTGTAAATGACATTTGTGAATGATGTTTGTGAAGATGTTTGTGAATGATGTTTAGAAAGAATGAGGCTGTACGTACTAAAGAATTGTAGCTCAAATGCTTGACTAGGGAAACCGATATGCTTGACTAGGGAAACCATTTTGAGTTTGCGAATTAATGATGTTTGTGAATAATGTTTAGAAGGAATGAGCTAGGCTGTATATAGGCGATTCATGATGGTTGAACAAAACTGGATATATAGGATTCATGAGAGGTCAAATATAAAATTCTTAGCAAGCTGCATATATATAGCTTAGCAAGCTTTAATGCCTCATTAGTTTGCTAGCTAGACCTGAGTTATATATATAAGAACATAAAATTCATATAATCTAGAATTCAACATTAAACTTGTTATATCACACAAGGATTGATGTTTTGGAGCTACTATGTATTCAATGTTCAATGCCTCTTTTGTGCCTATACTAGGTGATAATATGTTTGAAACTTATGTACATGTAGATCTCTATCTTGCATCCTTGTCTCAAGTAAACACCTAATTCATTATAATATATTTATGGTAATTAAAGACATGGAAAAGCTGTTAGAAACTAAACAAAACTCAAGTGGAGATCGAACAACCAAGGGGAAATCGAGATAATGAAAAGATTTGTGAGATCAAACAAGAACTGAAAGACATGGATGTTCGCTTGCAAGATATCAAATCCCTTAACACGACACTCATCAGTAAGGAACGCAGAGCGAATACAGAGCTGGAAGAAGCTAAAGCTAAGCTTATAGAGGTAATATGAAGGTTTCTAGTACTGAATTCAATGTGGTTAACTGTCCTTCTCACAACAACATAATCGCTTTTAATTTGTAGGGATTGAGAGATATGATCAAGATCAATCGGTTATTGGTGTCAAGCAAATCGGCCTTTATCATTGGAGTTATGGAACTTCAAAGAGAACCGAGAAGCCTCTATTACGGAAGCTATGGCACATATGATGGAAGACATGAAAAAACTATAAGGTTTTCTTGTTTGAATTACGAAATAATGTGGTTTCTAGCTGAACACTTATTGATATATTTGTGGTATATATCATATTTTGTTAATTAATGTATTGTTACCTGAACTATGAAATATTTTGTTATCATATTTGTGGTATCATATTTGTGGTAAGGTCTTCTGGCCTTAACTTATGAAATAATGTTTCCTTCTAACTCTCTTGGCAGAACTTCCATGATTAGTATCTGATGTTCGAAATTTTATTCACCTTAGATATTTATGCATTGACATTTTACAAGACACAACCAATAATAGATTTTGCAATTCAATATCAAAACATCCTAGATGCATTGAGGCAACAGCTTGTCTGATGAGAAAAATCTCTATGGTACTCTAGAGGCAATTGCGTCACTCTAAATGCAATTGCGTGACGCAATTGCATCTAGAGTACCACATAGATTTTTCTCATCGCATGTCGTTGCCTCAATGCATCTAGGATGTTTTGATATTGAATTGCAAAATCTATTATTGGTTGTGTCTTGTAAAATGTCAATGCATAAATATCTAAGGTGAATAAAATTTCAACATCGATACTAATCATGGAAGTTCGCCAAGAGAGTTAGAAGGAAAACTCATTTCACTGACGGTTCTATTTTAAAACCGCTCGTGATAATCATATCACGACGGTTCTAATTAAAAGCATGCGTGATTACTTATCATTAGAGACGGTTCTATCTTAAAACCGTCTAAGAGAAAAGATTATCACGCACGGTTCGTAGATAGACCCGTCTCGATATTATTTTTACCGACGGTTCGAAACCGCTCGTGATATGTCTTCTCATCACTGACACATGTTTGCAGACGGTTCACAAAACCGTCAGTGATGAGGATTCTAAACCTTCTGTGATGAGCTTTTCTGTAGTAGTGATGCTTACCATGAGGGAACTACTCAAATCAAGACCGTGAGGCAGGACCAGTTCAAGCGTGAGTTCAACAAGTTTGAACAACACGCTGGTGAGAGTCTTGACGAGTGCTTTGGTCGGTTTACGAAGATTTTGAGCGACCTCCAAGCAGTCGGTTGCATTACCCTGACTTGGACAATGCTCGATATTTCTTGACCGCGCTCGATCCTCGAGTTTGGGAAATGAAAGTCACCAACATCAAGGACACTAATAGGTAAAATGGGAAACTTAGGCCATGTAAATGCTAATTCTGGAACCCGTTCTGTCCGAACGGTCCCCTATCGCTGGTGCGTTTCGCCACCTCTTTTGCCGCCGCAAGGCTACGGCAGCGGGGTGTTTTCGATTGCCGCGACGGTAATGGGTTCCACCCACGTGAGCGCTAGAACCCCCTGAAGCCATAAAGGCCATCGGCCGAGCAAGGTTCTAGCCGGATCCTCGCCGACGATGAGCTTTAGCTCTTACTCTTCCCCTGTGTCACCGACGGGTGGGCCCATTTTGTCAATGGCGTGAGCCATTCAAACAGGCTCGGTCACTGATAAGGCGGACCCACCGGTTAGAAATGCTATTAAAACTAATTAAACCCAAGATTAATAATGGAGTCTATGACATGTGGGGCCGGGCTGAATTAAAAACTAGATTAAAACAGTAATAATGAAGCGAAGTCGCAAACGCATGGACCATGGCTGTCAGTGACCGAAAAATCAGAAAACTGAGTGAAATTCAGGAAAAATCAGAAAGACGTTTTCTTAATTAGAAAGCGTAGTTTTGCATTTTCTCGAATTTCCAGAACAGCTAGAATTCAAACTTGAATCACTTTTGCATTTTTAATCCAAATGACATGAAACAAATTTATATTGCCTGAGGGTTTTGGGCTAAGGCATATTGCAAGACAAATAATATTTCCGCTGCCTTTTCTTTTGGATTATATCAATGAGATTTAAAACTATAATGCTTTTGCATTTTAATATTATTGTGTATGGATGTGATCTCAATTTATATCTGTGCGTACTATAGCCACTGATCATAGGACTAGTACTGTATGCACAGAGAATCTATTGTTGATAATTATTATAAAAAACGAGGCCTCACAGCACGAGGTCGCTCGTGTTGCATGGCGTGGCGCCGCGCCTACCTATCTAGTTAACAAGATAGGAGTACATGTAGGAGATTCATCCAAACTGCCCTCATCGGATAGAAATGGGTAGCCCCAATTTCTTCCATCTATTTCTCCCTGTTCAAAAGAAGGCACCGTGGATTATGTCTAGCCATAAACCAATGTTCCTTTCATTGTCGCCAAATCAAAATCGCGTTGATTTTTCCTTAAGAATGGATCATGCCGAATTGTATAATTTGATGGGAACAATTTGGTATGTGCACGTCATATACAGTTTGCAGATGACAAATGTTCCCACATCCTGAACTTTCCGACTACGACATTTTACCTCCCAATCCTCGGTGGCAACTTCCAATTGCTTCGAGGCTTGCATTTCTCTCACGTATTTCGTGACAGAATACAATAGATACGTTCTCGAGGACACCTGTGAACTCTATTATTATAGAAATTTGCTTGGTTTACTACTTAAACTTTGACACAAATGGATTGCCTACTACTTTTATTTCGATATATTTATGCACCATACGCGCAAACTAAAAAAAATATACAAAATATAAGAAATAGTTAATGAAAAATAATGACATATACCCTATTGAATGACGTAAACATAAACCATATAACCTCTTCTGAAACTTCTAAGTATAGTTAGTGAGTGGAAATAATTATAATAACTACTCTCTAGATTTTCTCAATATATAAATATATTAAAACATATATTCTTTAAGCCATGGACAAATATAGTGAAACACGGGAGAAGCACTTAGGAGCAAGACATGAAGTGAGACAATTAGACCCAGTTTGGAATAGCTTCTGATTGTGTAGATTCTGAATTCTCCAAGAATCAGATATGTGACAGCTTCTTATTCTCTAAGAATTCAGATTCTAAATTCTCCAAGAAATTTTTTGGAAAGATTCTCCTATAATCAGAAATAGATTTGTATATAAAATCAGAAACTATCACTCACCACAAAAACAGTAAAATTTAATGACGATTGCAATTCCAGATAAAAGAAAAGAAAGAGTAACAATAAGGTTGTTCGTTGGGCCAGCATAGTTCATTGGGCCATGGTTAAGTCCCACTAATTGTACATCTCAATAAGCGGGCTGAGAACGCACGAAGGGCGTCCAATATCCAAGCCCAATAAGAAGGAAAGCCAGTTACAGTGCCTCGCTCTCTCTCTGTCCCTCCTTCGCTTCGGTTCTTGCACATAGACAGACAGACACGTACGTGCCAATTGGAAAGTGTTTCATCGCCATTGGTGACGCAGCAAGTACGTGCGTACGCGCCAATCCAAGAAATTTTCAGTGTTATGGCTCTTTAATTTTTTTAAAAAAAATTAGCCTCCATAACAACTTTTTTTACAAAAATGACCTCCAGACCCGTGAAACAGCGCCTCCCAGGCGCGGCTCATGCTGTGCAGCGGACTAGAGGTGCTGCAATGCCCCTAGTCCGACACGTGTCACCGAAAAAACAAACAAAAAAAATAGGAAAAGCATGCAGCGGACTGGGAGCGTTATATGCTACAGTATTTTTTTGGTTTTTTTTCTGTATGGAGGCTAGTTATGAAAAAATAATTCTACGAGTAGTTTTGAAAAAACTCACACATCCTACCACAAGTATTATGAAAATGGCCCCTATGTAGAATATGGGTCCTCAAAATACTTGTGGTAGGACGTGTGATTTTCAAAACTAGCCACTGTGCGATTTTTTTATTATAATATTTTATAAAACCTAATAAAATTATAATGTATTTTTTTTCGAACCAGCCTCCTCAAATATATTGTGTTATATTATGCCCCCTATAGAATATAGGTCCTCAAAATATTTGTGGTATGACGCGCGATTTTTTCGGAACTAACCGTTGTGCAATTTTTTTCTATTATAATGCATTTATAAAACCTAATAAAATTAAAATGTATTTTTCCATGACTAGCCTCCACACAGAAAACAAAACCCGAAAATTACTGTAGTATGCAGCGCTCCCAGTCCGCTGCATGCTTTTCCTATTTTTCTTTTGCGTTTTTCTTTTTTTTTGTTTTTGAGTGACACGTGTTGAACTAAGGGCATTGCAGCGCCCTCAGCCCGCTACACAGCATGGGTCGTGCCTGGGAGGCATGGTTTTCGCAGTCTAGAGGTTATTTTTGCAAAAAAAAAAAAAAAGTTACGACGAGAGCTAATTTTTTTTTAAAAAGTTAAAGAACGATATCAGTAAAACTTTCTCAATCCAATCATGTGGCCTTTAATAATGAGACTTGGGAGACATCACGGTGTATATAGATATAAGTGCATACACTGTACGTAATGCAACAATATCCATTGGCTGTTTCGAATAACGAGCATATTTACAATATGGCTAGTTATTTGTCCATTTGGATCTATCTAACAGTACTACTACTACTTTTTCGAAACTCTACAATAGTAGTACGTATCATGTTCACATCTCTCTAGTAGCTACTGCATGCATGTACTGCCCGACAGCAGTAACATACATGCATGCACATGCACGTACCTTCTATCTAGCTAGGCTATCTGTGGTTAGCACACAGTAGTGCTTAAATACTCAATCATCACACAGTGTAGTGCGGAGAATCAAAGCTTGATACGAAACATTCGTACATGCATGCACAGACGAAACATCACACGACGACGCACACACGTACACATATATATCGCTTTAAACCTAGCTAGTTATGGAAATCAATTCTGGTTTGTACATGCATGAATGAAACATCATACACCAGTCAATCAATAGGCCAGGCCGGCCGGCTGGCCGGTTCCATTTACTGATCTCTCGCTAGCTTGAGATAGGCTTAGCTTGGTGGGCATACATGCTATGTACGCGCATCACTTCCTCAAATGATGTATACGCAAGTACATCATCGGACCGTATATAAACGTATGGACAGATCTAGGTGGGTGCCGGTATGCGTCGTACCTTCAAAAATTTTAAAAAAGCTAGGAGATTACCTATATATATTCAATAGATCAAGTTTGTTACTCGAATTGATTTCGATTTGGGTGGTTTGAAATTTGTAAGACATTAGAACTATTTGTATTATATTTTCAGCAAATTTTGAATATATAAGTTGAATTTATATTGTTATGAAATTATTGTATAAGACTATACGTTTACGGGTGTGAAGCATGCATGCACTCCATGGAAAGTTGTAGTTCCGGCTCTGTATAAACGCAGCGCGCCTTCTGCTCACATGAAAGTAGTACCGTACGTCGTAACTACTAGCTAGAAAACCGATTGATCATTTGATCCTATGTATCAACTCCTGAATCTTGATCATGCATGCATGGCTTTGAGATTATGATTCCTGCTGCAAATTAAAATCCGTCATATCGATTTTGCATATATAATTACCAGGAAATTAAACAGGGATCGATCGAGGCGATGGTTGTTCATATATATATATACAGGTCGGTTTCGGGAGGATTGCGCCACATTTCCGGCCGGCCCCAGCTGTCGGACGGTCGCCGGTCTCCGTCAAGACACCGTCCAATTAATCTCTCCGAAACAACAGCAAATAAAACTAAGCGTGATGATCGATGCAAAAAAGAGCAAACAACGCCAGCTTCCATGGGATTGATTGGATTAGCTAGCTTGCCCAGGAGGAGGATGCATGCAATATATAGAGTTTTGGCACGCCGCGGCGCCGCTTCCCACACGAGTAAATTGAGAAAACGCGCGACCGCCGCTCTCTACACGAGTAAATCGAGCAAACGCGCGAAAATTACCTAAAAAGAATTTTGTGTTTTCTGCAAAAGGGCTTAACGTAGTGCTAGAAAAATAAAAAAAGGACCTAAATGCAACGCATAAATTTTTCAAAAAAAAGGACCTGGGCATATTTTTTTGTCCCTAAAGGACCTAATCATAATTTTAATTTTCAATAAAAGGACCCGAGCGCAATGTTCAAAAACGCATAAATGACCTAAACGTAATACATATATTATTTTTCTTAAAAAAGACTTAATCATAATTTTTTTCACAAAAAAGACCTAACTGTAATTTATTTTTTAGAAAAGGACCCGAACGAAAAAAATTTGCCGGTTCGGCTCAAGCCGTGAGCCGAGCCGGATCCCTCCCGGCTCAAATTAACCGGAGGCCAGGAAACCTCCGGGATATAGTGAAGGTACTATTAGTGCTCCAAGGTCGTCTCCGTTTAGATTAAGGCAGAAGATATCGAGGCTTATTTCTAACCACGGTGCAAGTGTGACTTCATGAACAATTGAACATGCCTTAATAGTAGAGCTGTTCGATGATTTCTTCGTTGGCAGACTTCATTAGCACCTTGATTTAACGTACAAGTGGAGCCCCGGCCCAACACAAGCTGCTGGTAGTACTCTGTAACGTGCAGCTTCGATAGCTATGGCTAGCTAGTTCCCAGGTACGTAGGTGCTATTGTTAGAGATTGATCTGGGCCATCCGAGCCATGATCGATCAGACGGCTCTCGATCGAATCTCCTTAATTAATAAATGCTCCTGTAGCTGATGCACCTCTCTTAATTAGCAGACATGTATATGGTTGGGCTGATCTCTGGTAGGACAACCACTAACCAACAATATATATATGCAGAATCAGTGAAGGACAAAGAAAGCGCATCTTACACCGGTACTGCACATCCGATGATAAGCACCACTCATTATATCAAAATCACATCCTGGATATATATATAGCATGAAGAACATTTTGCCACGATCGATAGATCAATCGATCCTGTAGCACAAAACAACAAGTGGCGCGGCCATGCCTACTTTTTGTGTCAGTTTCACACATGTACACACACAAAAAAGAAAGGTGAGAGAGAGAGAAGGGCTGGTAAACTTGCAGGGTGAGTGGTGGTAGGGGCAGGAGAAACCAAGAAAAGGAGGAGCTCAATCATAAAGCAATGGATTACAGAATCATTTCAAGTCCTTGTTGCCCTTTTCCCCACTGTTAATAGCAGGCTCTTTACTCCCTGCCTCAAGGCATGTACAGCAGCAGTCTGTGACCCTGTATGTATTCTCTATCTATGTTGAGTCCATAGGAGCCAGGTCAATATATGCTAGCTCGTTTCTACACATCTGCCCATCTTTCTGACAAAGTAATTAAAGCCGAGGAAAGCAGTAAAAATAACCTGTGGGTGGCTGGCAACAACTTTAATGCTCCCCTAGCTTTATTTCGTGGCCACTCCGATCCCCACTTGGAAAATGCATGGATTCTTTTTTTTTTTGGAAGTACTAAAAATCTATCCCATAAAAATTTCGGTGAGATCAGTCCAGTTTCTGACCTTGAAATGTTCTTGGAGATTCGTGCTTCGGCCGGTGGATTCATCTTCTTCGATAATGGCGATGACTGCTACACTACTACACAAATATACATCATTATCAGTTTTTTTTATCATCACAATCGGTTTTGGTGGCGACACAAAGTCATTAGACAGAGATGAGGCGGCGCTATTACAGTCGGTTCTTCCCCGATAGAGATGAGTTCGTCATCTCTATCGGTTCTTTACAAGAAGCGATAGAGATAAGCGTGTCATCTCTATCAGTTCTTATAAGGAACCGATATATGAATACTAATCTCTATCGGTTCTTTAAAAGAAACGATAGAGATGAAAACTCATCTCTATCGGTTCTCATAATAAAGCGATAGAGATGACAGATCATCTGTATCGGTTCTTTCTACTAAGCGATAGAGATTACTTCCTCGTCTCTATCGGTTCTTACAAAAAACCGATAGAGATTATGGGTTCATCTCTATCGCTTCTTCTAAAAAATCGATAGAGATGAGGGGGTCATCTCTATCGCTTCTTACAAAGAAGCGATACAGATGATCTGTCATCTCTATCGCTTTATTATGAGGACTGATAGAGATGAGTTTTCATCTCTATCGTTTCTTTTAAAGAACTGATAGAGATTAGTGTTCATCTCTATCGCTTCTTTTAAAGAACCGATAGAGATGACCCCATTATCTCCATCGCTTCTTTTAAAGACTCGATAGAGATGACCTCCTCATCTCTATCGTTTTCTTATGAGAACCGATAGAGATGAGGAGGTGTGCTCTTTTCCAATTCACCATCCAATCAACACATATTTCACATAGTATGCATGCATATATCACATTCACACAGTATAAATCATTGCACACATTATGCACATACCACATTCATAGAACACAAACACTTTATTGCAACACATATGACATTCGTTTAAAAAATAGAACTCAAACATGCTAACAGTCAGTACACATGCAATCGCATACACATATGGATAATTCAACAAAAGTCTGTATGTTGAACAACCAAATACGTACGAGCAATAACTCCTAATCTCTAAATAGGTTTGGTCCTAATCCCATTTGAGCATATGGGGTTCGGGCAAGTTCCTAAACCGTTGTACAACTCCAAAGAAAATTTTGGCAGCACCTCCCCGCTGTTCTCTAGATACACGTCTCGACAACAAGTCAAGAGGGGTATGTATCCAGAGAACAACTGGGAGACGCTACCGAAATCTACCCTGTGAGTTGTACAACAGCTCAGCAACTTGCCCGAACCACATATCCTCGAACTGTCCAAAAAACGTGGACAATTCGAGACTGCTTGCTTATAAATATGCCATTCAGGCATATTTATAAATAAGCACTCTCGAACGGGAGACGTAGGTTACGCAACCTAAACTCTAACATATGTTGAGATAAAAGACAAAAGTAATATGCCAAAAAGAAACACATGTAATATGCTGAAAATAAACTGTAACATAGGATCAAGAGAAATTGGATTAGCCAGAACTATGTACGAAATAACGGTCTCAATTAACAAAGTTGAAAGTTAAATAATAATATGACGAGTAAAGAACCACATATGAGAAAATAATGAAAATAAACTCTGCACTTAATGAGAAGATATCACTCACTGAACCACATATGTTGCTAAATTCACAACATATGGCACTTAATCCATTTGATTATTTTACTGATTTCTGCTAACCAAGTGTCCAAGTTATTGTGAATGTGCACACTATTAAAGAATATACCTTCAAGTTACATATATTAAAGAATCATTTTAACAAAAAGATGGATGACAAACAAACGTTACGATTGTTTTGTTTAATACATATGAGAGATATAAATATTGACATTTACCCTTTCTGAACAAGACATGCATTCGACATTTGACATAAGAGATACATCAAGATCATGGTGTAAGATAAAATCCTAGAACCATTAATTAGTAACCTTACTTTACTTCATATACATTATACAATATTAAGTTCATGAGTTATGATGACAATATTAACTATCAAAATAACTAAGCAACTTCATGAGTTATGATGACAATATTTCCTTGGAACTCCATGGCACATTCCACACGGCACATGCATCCATGGAAATAATAGGCAGTGACTTTGGCTTTATTACGAAATTTGTGTTCTCTTACATGCCAAATCTGTGTTGACGCAAAAGAAATCTAAGGGCGGGCTAGGACATGGCAGTGCATTGCTTGCTAACGAGTTAACAGAGACCAGCGCAATGCTTGGAAGAGCTCAGGCTCCATATTATACAAGCTTCACCGCCACAAATGGAGGTGCCAAAATTTTTCATTATGTTGCGATTATGCTGTATTTGTTCTGAACTAGCACCGCCACAAATGTATTGATTCTAGGATAAATTGGTCCATCATGACGACGGCAGCGGCCATGATCTCCACAGGGGTGATGAGCGGGGGAGCGATACGGTACGGTAGGGGAGGCGCCGGGGCGGTGGAGTCGACGGGGCAGAGGGGCGCCGGGGCGGTGGAGTCGACGGCGGTGGAGGCGGTGGAGTCGACGGGGCGGTGGGGCGCTGGGGCGATGGGGCGGTTGGGGCGCGGGCGGTGGGGGCGGGCGGCGTGGGCGTTAGGCGGCGGGGCGACGGGGTGGCGTGGAGCGTCGGGCGGTGGAGTCAACGGCGGGCTGGGGCGCCGGGGCGGCGGCGGAGGTGGAGGCAGGGAGCTTCAAGCGCGGGTGCTAGGGCAAAATAAGGCAAGGCGCGCGTGAAAGCTTGTCCGAAAAATCTGCCTTAAGTAAGGGGTAGTAATACCACATTACTATCGGTTGTAACTCAAAAACCGACACAAATATCACTAGAATACTATCGGTTTTAATTACCAAACCGACACAAAATTACTACAATAGGGTCGGTTTCAAATAAAAAACCGACACAAATATATTATGCAGTACTATCGGTTTTAAATAAAAAACCGACACAAATGCCTATACATTACTATCGGTTTTAATTACTAAACCGACACAAATGTGAAATAATGAACCAGAAAAGCCGAAACATGTAGTAATACATTACTATCGGTTTTCAAGAAAAAAACGACACAAATATGACTACAGTAGGGTTGGTTTTAAATAAAAAACCGACACAAATGCCTATACATTACTATCGGTTTTAATTACTAAACCGACACAAATGTGAAATAATGAACCAGAAAAGCCGAAACATGTAGTAATACATTACTATCGGTTTTCAATAAAAAAACGACACAAATATAACTACAATAGGGTCAGTTTTAAATAAAAAACCGACACAAATGTCTGTGTTCAGAAAGTTACAACTACAAGTAAGAAACAAATATTACTATCGGTGTTTAGAAAAACCGATGAAAGTTATTGTATCACTATCGGTTTGTAGGAAAACCGACACACATGTAAATATGACTATCACTGTTGGATTTCCAGATACAACATGATGAAGTCTGAATTTTCAGGATCCATTGATCAGTGAGTACAAAGGCCACAACTTTTGCAAATGTAGTTGGAATTATTTCAAATTTTGCGTAAACATACTTTGGGATATTACAGGTCTTTTCGAAAAAGAATTTTCCAAAAAAGAGTTAGCACTGAAAAAATATACAAGAATTCACTTCGTAGGCATGATTTTTGCTTCAAAACTGGAAAAGCCAAAACTTTTGCAAATAAAGTCCAGGTCTTTTCAAAATTTCTATAAATAAACTTTGGACTAGTTAAAACCTTTCCCAAAAAGAAAAATGTCAAAACAAATTGTTACGATCAATGTTACAACAAATTGTTACAAATGACCAACTAGTAAGTAGATTTCAAATATGTCACAATGTTCTATGAGAGATGATAACCATACAACTTTACAATATAGTAAAAGGCACGATGTTCTATGAGAGATGATAAACATATTCTCGAATTGTCCAAAAAACGTGGACAATTCGAGACTGCTTGCTTAGAAATATGCTATTTCGAACGTCATATTTATAAACAAGCACCCTTGAACGGGAGACGTAGGTTCCGCAGCCTAAACTCTAACATTCATCACATGATTGCAACACGAGAGCACTACAAATTAAGATAATTAAATACATGTGTGCTTGTCAAATAAAGAATGTGAAATCTGATAGGACATACATAATACCAATGCAACCTAAACTTTCTTCGTGACATGTCAAAATTACATACTACAAAAATGAAGGGGTTTGAAGGAATGCTCACATTTTGAAGAAAACCATAAATTCTGCAAAATGAGGGGAAATCTCCTCAGGCTAGGCTTCAAATATACCCTCTTAACACCCACCCTTGAGGAGTTCAATTTTTCTCACCCAAGTATTGCTTCCAACCATAGAATATGAGCTGTTTTTTCGAGTGGCGGCGAAGAAATGTCCTCTGAAACAACAACAGAGGAGAGTTCAGCCCAAAGGGTATAAATAACATAGCGAGACACATCACAGTCGGTTCTCACTTAAAAAACGATAGTGATATGCACACACATCACTATCGGTTCTCACTTAAAAAGCGATAGTGATATGATCATACATATCACTATTGTCGGGACCCGGATTTGCAAATCCGATACCCTCTGTGTATACTGCACTAGTCCAGGATCACGCTAGTGCACACAGTGGAAATATAGATGAAATACCATTCCATACAACGAATTAACTAAGAAGAAGCAAATTATTATTAAATAAAGCAAACGACCTTATGGTCAATGTTTACACCATTATGCCTTAAGGGTTTAAGAAACAAATAATTATTGCAGCGGAAAAAATAACTTGAGCCATTCGACATGCCATAGGCAATCGTCTTGGGAACGCTTCCTAATCCACGTAGTCTTCATAGAATTCCTCCTCATGAGATTCATTATCTCCTTGAGCAACTGATCAACAAGGGCATAAAGTCGTGAGTACAAAATACTCAGCAAGCCGTAGGGAATTAATGCAATATATTCATGCACGGCTTGACAAGGATGGCTATATAGTTCATTTGCAGAAAGCAACAACTTGAATTGAAATACAATAAATAGATTGAAAGCATATTTATGAAAAGAGAAATAAATAACTGGTAGATCAATGATAGACAACAAAACAACAGTGAACTCCCCGTTCACATCCCAACAATTCCACATTTCACATTTTATGAAATACTCTATACCCGTGTGAAATTCCTGCTTTGTCCATGATCATGACGCGCTATTCGAATAGTTTTACACTCTACAGAGGTTGTACAACTTACCCACAAGACATGAAATCTCTTTGCGAATCGATATTAACACACTAACTTTGGTGTGTCGCAGAGATATCATGACAAAGCTCGTGATAATGCAATCGTCTAAACTCTCAGACGCTCGCTAAGGTTTCGCCTTAGGGCTCCCTCTTGCGCTTTGCGAATCTACCCGCCCATCCCGAACCCACACCACCAACCTGGCAAGACTCAAGGCTAGACATTGCAAATTAATCGGCTAGGTCTGTCCCATACCACTTGTGGTAGTACTGTTAGGCCCAGGCCAATGGCGCACAAGATTAAGTCCTTGTTGTCTCGTGCAAGACATCCACATCCCAATGTGCTAGAAAGCACCCCCTTTACTTCACGATCACTTGCCCGAGGGAAAACAATTCGTTCAACCAAGACCAATGGCAAACCCCGCCATGGTACAACAAATTTTACAACAGTGGCTACCGGCCACGATTCAATATCTTATTAAGTCAAGATTAACAATATTCAACATGTGATATGAATCCCAACGTATATATAAGCATGTCTAAGCATAACTACGATAACCCAGGGTTGGTATAATGATCATGTCCAACTAGTAATGTCCCAACCTAGGTTTAACAATGGATACATAGCATACAACTAATCAAGGTGGCATAATGTCAACTAGGTATACATCTACTCCCATTAAATAAACATTGATAAGTAAATAGCATGCAAGTGTATAAAATAAATTACTTTGCAAATATAGGATCGATATGATCAAAGGTTACGACTTGCCTTGCTGATCTAGTGCTGAATCTTGGTCTTCAAGTCTTCGCTTGCTCCTCGAATTAGCGCTTCACCGGAAAAGAAAGCAACGAAACCAAATAAATACAAAACAGAGACTCAAACAAGCTCAAAACTGAAGATAAATGGCTCTGAAAGATAGATCTTGATTTTAGAAAAATTTAGAAACTTGAATCGCCTCAATCGGAGTTCGTATGAGCGAACGGGCCTCCGAAAGATTAAATTCAGAGAAAATACGTAAAATCGTAAAATCGAATTTCTCGATTTATTTTTATACGGAAAAAGGATTTATTGCGCAACGTCGACGTCACCGGCTCGGTGGACTCGGTCCACGGCGCGGCCTCGGTTCACCGTGCGCTCGGCGCAC
Organism: Otatea glauca; assembly: GCA_036346275.1. NCBI lineage: Eukaryota > Viridiplantae > Streptophyta > Magnoliopsida > Poales > Poaceae > Otatea > Otatea glauca. Next base: position 33,534,286 of record CM070725.1, read on the forward strand.
GGCTGACGTCATCGCTGACGCGGGCAGATCGGCTGACGAGGCAAGCCACGCGGCGTGCATCCAACGGTGACGCGAGATCCGACGGCAGAGGAGCCAAGGCACGGGCGATGGTGACGCGGCGAAATCTGGGGCATCCATCGTGGTTCGAACGGTCAAGAACGTCGACGGGGACCGACGGCGAGCGGCGACGCACGACTCACCGGACTCGGGGAAGAAGACGCGGCGCCCGGCGAAGACGCGACGGATCTGACGTGCGCGGGTGCGGATCGGGAAGAGCACGACGCGGGCAAGGTGAAGAGACCAATGGCGGTGGCGGGAATGCATCGGCGGCGAAGAAAGAGGCGGCGGAAGGTCTCGGGCACGGCGACGACTTCGGCGAGGTCGCACGGAGCAACGGAGGCTGCTCGGACGACGGGTGAAGGGGAAAATGAAGCGGCGCGGAGAGGCGATCCTTGGGAGGCGCGCGGCACTTTAAATAGGGGTCTCGGAGGCTATGTCCGACCCGGACTCCAAGAACAGCGGCGGCTAGGGTTCGGCTGGCGGCGGCGCAAACGCAGGCGACGCGGAGCGATCCGGATCGACCGTGGCGCGCGATCGGACGGCCGACGCGGCTGGTCGGGCGAGGTAGGCCGAGCGGCGACGCGGCCGAGACGCGAGAGAGGCGGCGCGGGCCGGGCCGAGGCGAGCGGGCAGTCGGAGGATTCTACCGGGCCGAGGCATGGCGGAAGAAAGGTGGGCCGTGCGACGGCCGGAAAGGATTCGGCCCGACAGCATTTTGGAAATTAAAATCATTTTCCTATTTTTATATAATTCCAGAAATCCGAATAAAACCAAATAAATATCAAATAAATTCAGAAAATCCCCAAAAATACAGAAAAATTCCTTGGAGCACAAGGAACCCAACTAAAACTGAAATTCTTTAGTTTGATGAATAGTTTAGTCAAATTAAATCCTTTCATTATTTAGAAATTCAAATTAAACTAGAATTAATTCAAGTAAAGTACAATTGGTTCAATTTTGAAATCAAACATTCCAAAACTCAAATTTTTGGGATGTTACAACTATCGGTTCTCATGTGAAAGCGATAGTGATGTGCATGATCATCACTATCGCTTCTTACAAAAGAACCGATAGTGATGTGCACGTCGTCATTGCTATCGGTTCTTATGTGAGAAGCGATAGTGATGTGTATGATCATCACTATCGCTTCTTACAAAAGAACCGATAGTGATGTTCACGTCGTCATCACAATCGGTTCTTATGTGAGAAGCGATAGTGATGATTTGTGATGTGCCCAGTGCTACATCACAATCACTTCTAATCTGAGAACCGACAGTAATTATTATTAACACCCCTCCTAAGTCATTTATCACAATCGTTTTTTCCTAAAAACTTAAGAACCGACACAGATGAAGCGATAGTGATGTACCATTCTGTAGTAGTGCTAGTTAAAGCAAGAGTTCACTGAATTAGGGTTAAAGGTTTATTGGACTAGGGGTTGGGTTTTGTAAGGCCCCTATTTTTTATAATAAATACCAATAATGGGTACCATGTGCATATAGTACTAGTCCCATGATCAGTGGATAGTACGCACACTCACGAATTGATATCACAACCACACATATTTTTATTACAACAGTGGAAGCAGTTCTTACATAATATTCTTACAATACTAAAATAAAATATTGCAGTGGAGACATATATCTTGTAGTATGCCTTTAACCCATTTTCCCAACAGGCAACTGACAAGGTGAATCCTAGAAAAACTCATCGTTAACATCCCTGAATCCTGCGTCCAAGTGCGTATCGTCAGGGTATTCTGTTTCTTCACCTAAAAACAACAACAATAGTAAGTTGAGTACTTTACGTACTCGTAAGACTTTTGCAAAGCCTATAATTCATGCAGGCTTGAATCAAAGGAAAGGATTCTGCGGTTATTTTGCATAAAGCCAATTTGAATTGTAAATACTGAATAATAGATTGGAAATGGAATTTAAGTAAAGCAATTTGACAAGTATATAAAATAACAAGTACATAAGCATAAATAAATAAATTCACGAACCTTTGTGACGTGATCAATACAGAGAATCAATTCCTGCTATCACATGGCATAAACCAGATTTTATGAAAATAAAAACATCTAACTATGTGATGACTTTACCAAGTGCTCTTGACTGCGGACGTGGCTTTTTGAAAAGATTTACACTCTACAGAGGTGTACAGCTACCCACAAGAAATGATCACCCCCTTTTGCCAGGCCAGTAACACACTTCCTTTGGTGTGTCAGCAAGGAGATCACAACATAACCGTTACATTACCTAGCCCTAACTTTGCACTAGCCTGGTGACGACAAACCCATACTATTGTGGCCGAAGATGTGTGTACATAGTACGACAAGTGGTTTTTCACTGCATTGTCCCACTTCTCCCCATAGCATGGCGTAAATCATTGTATCAGCAAATGTTATTCCCAACACCTTGGTGTGGGCGCCCCTCCAAGCAATCAGTCACTGAAAGCCTGTACTTCTACAGCCTACCAATGTGCAAAGCTAGTTCTAAGTAAATTAATAGGTTAAAGCCGTCCCATACCAGCCTTATGGTTGTACGGTTGTTTTGGCTTGAAAACAACGTAGTAGTTCGGTCCTTAATCTGACCCGGGCGATAATCCCCCCTACACTACGTGCAAGTCCCTTGCAACTCTGGCTATTGCCAATAATCGCCCGCGTCAAAACCATAGTTTTATTTTTATTTTTAAGAAATTACAATTGATCACATTAACCATCATGTCCATAGTTCATCAGTAAATCTGTTATGTGTGTGTTGATTTCTAAGGCATACTAAGCAGATGCATGTATAAACGAGTATACCCATTTTGATGTCACTGTGTCATTCCAAAACCTAGGGATTATCATCTACCACTATTGATTAAGGAAAGCCACCATTGAAGGTTATATCTACCAGTACCCACAATATAGCAATGTGTAATAAACATAGCGCATGCATAAAAAGATTTGTTAAAACATTTTGTAAAACTAGGATCAACAAGGTCAAAGGGGGTGCTTGCCTTGCAGATTATCATTGAAGTCGGAACTCGGGGCCGTCGACGATGGTATCTGGAACATCGGGTTCTACACGTCGTTCGATAGCAACATAGCAAGTAATAAATTTTAATAAGGGCAAAAACAAATCAAATGGTAAATCAAATAGAAACAAACTATAGAAAACAAGTGTGGGTTTTGGGGTTAGGTTGCTTATGATTTTATGTGTTCTTACTTTAGTTGATCATATACATATACACTTATATATGTCACTTAGCAATTCTTGATTAAGAAATGATACACTTGTTTTATGTATTTTTTATATATAATTTCAAATTCAAGAGGCTATAATTATTTGGATTAATATTGAGTTATTATTCAACTATATGGTATATCATACATACACACAATAGTTAACCCTAAGTATTTTTACATATTTGGGATCCTGACGACTTAAGGTTTATAAAAAAATTAGTTTCAATAAAATTGGAGCTTATTTGCAAAAATTCTATGAATATCATATTTTAACCCTTGTCTTTAAATTTAAATTTCAAATTTAAACAGAGTTCATTTTCAAAATATGTTTTCATATTTTGAATCTAAATGATTTTATAGGAATATAAAAATTATTTGATCAAAATTTGACTTAAAATGCAAAATATATGAGCAATTGAATATGTTTGGGTTTGGAAAAAGGCTGTAAAATGGAAATTGCCGTTTTCGGTAAGTACGTTTTTGGGCTGGGATTACGCTTTCCAGTTTTGGCTTGTGCCTTTGTCAACGCGCTGACAGGTGGTACCCGAGCGCAGTGTCACAAGGGAAAACGGTCTGTGCTAACAAGCGGCTGGCGGTTGGGCCCGCACGGGCAGTGTCTTGCGTGTTCCGGGAGGCTGACAAACGGGACCTACAGGGCAGTGACTGCAAACAGAGGAAGGCAAACCCGAGCTCGCCGGCGGTGATCCTTGGGCGGGCGGGGTTGAGGAATTAGTTGCACGGATAGAATCAGGGGACCCGTGCGCATCTAGGGGATGTATCTGTGCGGCTAGTTGTGGCCGGAGTCGGCGTGCCACTGTGAGGGGTCGGCGGAGGCCATGGCCGACAGGCGGGGAAGAAGAAAGAGAGTTCCCGCACTTCATTTTCACTGCTAACAGCATAAATAAGACACAGAGATTCCATTTTTGAAGTTAATTGAGAAGGAGATCAGACGGGTTGAAGTCTCACTGTGCGTGGGTGGCGGCGGCGAAGAAGCTCGGTGCGGTGGCTCACCGGACAAGAGAAGCTTCAATTGAGGGTGGAGATGTGTTTTAGGGGCAATGAGGAGGCTTTGTGCTGAGTTTATTTTGGGTGTGAGTCACCGGAGCAAGCTATTCTGGTTTTACCCCTTCTACGGTGCTCGCACTACTACAGAACTGGGCATCACAACCGACCTATTAGAAGCGGTTTGGTGCGAATCCGTTGTGATCTTCGCACCAGAAGCGGTTCATTGGCAACGGTCCAGAGGGCTTCCAGAAGCGGTTTGAGACACGAACCGCTTCTGAAGGTTGCGTTCTAGAAGAGGTTCTTTTCTCAAACCGCTTCTGATTTCAGAAGCGGTTTGAGAAAAGAACCGCTTCTAGAACGCAACCTTCAGAAGCGGTTCGTGTCTCAAACCGCTTCTGGAAGCCCTCCCGCGCAGCGCATTTAAACCCTTCTTCCTCCATGCGCCAGCAGAGGTACGAATACGATCGAACAGAGAAGGCCGACCAAGCGCTGTTCTTGGGGAGGTGCTGTCCAAATTTTTAATTGGAGGTGATTAGCTCCAAATTAAGTGTTTCAAAGTTAGTAACATCATGTGAACATCCTTCTCACCTAGATATTGCTATTTTTTTCAATGGATGTGGAGAAATCTTGAACTTTTTAAGCATTATAGAAAATTTGTTTTCCATGCTTTGTTTTTGTTGTTGTATGAAGATGTAGGGTGGAGATCTAGTTCAAAATATGACATTACGAGGTAAAGGTGATTGGAAGCTTTAGATCTAGGTGGTTGTTAGCTTTAGAATCTTAAATATCACAATATTGGGAGAGATCTAGGTACAACATTGCAAGGAAGTAATTATTGGTGTATGAAATAAAATAGAAAAACGTGTAGAAGGATAAAAAATAACTACAAAGGTAGGAAGGGATACAAAATAATTAGAAAGGTAGGTCTTTAATTGGATGACGGTGTAGGTGGAGCTTTTTTTTTGTTGGGTTTAAATGTTACGAAATTTAAGTTAGGTTATAATTTTTCTAACGGAATTTGTTATAATTTTTAATGAAATTATAACTTGGTATAGATGAATCGGCAATGGATGTACAATGCGGACCGTCGCTCGAGAGAGTTCATTGATGGTGTGCAGGCTTTTCTCGATGCGGCCTTGCATTCTTGCCTCCAGGTAGCATCATATGTTGTCCGTGTGTAGATTGCAAGAACGAGAAGGAGCACTCCCAGCGATGGCAAGTTATGAACCACTTGATCATGAGAGGTTTCATGCCAAACTATACCTGTTGGACCAACCATAGCGAAGTTGAGGTGATTAGCCAGGAAGACGATGAAGAAGACGAGGAAGAGGAAGATGGATTCAACAGTATCCCGGACGACACGCACATCGCTCCGTGGAAGAAACACTTGGTAACTTTGGTGATGATGAGCTAGACCAGTGTCGCGTGACGGAGAGGGAGACTACACGGATGAAAGATACCGAGAAGTTCCAACAGCATGTTAGAGGACCATAGAACTCCTTTGTACCCAAACTATGGGGGGGCCACAAAAAGCTGCGTACCACACCGAACTCATGCAATGGAAGGCTAGAAATGGTGTGTCGATAAGGATTCGATGAGGTGTTATCACTCGTAAAGAAGTTGCTTCCGTAAGATAACACTCGCCCGAATCTACGTATGAAGCCAAGCAAGTCGTCTGCGTCCTTTGGGATTGGAAGTACGTAAGATACACGTATGTCCTAATGATTGTATCCTCAGATCGTAATGAGTATGCCGATTTGGATGTTTGTCCAAAGTGTGCAGAGAATCACAGATAAGGTGAAGCGTGACGATCCAGTGAAATAGATGGGGAGCGAAGAAGAAGAGACCTCCGGCTAAAGTGTTGTGGTATTTCCTGTGATCCCCGATTGAAACGTATGTTTGCTAACAAAGCGCATGCCCGCATGATGCGTTGGCACAAAGAAGAGCGTAAGGACGACGGATGCTTAGACACCCCGCAGATGGCTCACGGTGGAGGAAAGTCGACCGGACGCATCTTGACTTCGCAGATGAGGTGAGAAACATAAGGTTTGGGTTGAGTACCGATGGGATGAATCCTTTCAAGAATTGAGCAGCAACCATAGCACTCGGCCCGTTACACTATGTATCTATAACATTCCTCCATGGTGTGCATGAAGCGAAAGTACATCATGATGCCGTTGTTGATCCAAGGCCCCAAGCAACCCGAAATGACATCGATGTCTACCGAAACCATTGGTTGAAGATCTTGTGACGCTGTGGGACGATGGTGCAAGGGTACGGATGAGTACAAAGGGAGTATTTCACCCCACGTGCATTGTTATTTGTAACAATCAATGACCGGCTCGCTCTCAGAACCTGTCTCGCCTAACTATCAAAGGATATAGAGCTCGTGATCCAAAGGCTTAGATGAAACGGACGGCATGTACCGAAAAACTCTCTAAGGTTGTGTACATGGGTCACCGAGGTTTCTTCGACGAGTCACCCGCTGCGGAAGGAAGGCAGAAATTTAACGCAACTGCACTTTGTGCAAGGCCTCAAAGATCATAGTGGGCCACGTGTGTTTGCTATGGTAAAGGATTTGAAAGTAGTATTTGGAAAGGGTCCCGAAGCAAACATGTGCGTAATGAGGATGGTCATGCACCCATGTGGAAGAAGAAGTCAATATTTTGGGACTTGCCTTATTGGGGAGTCATGGAGGTTCATCACTCACTTGACTTCATGCACATCACGAAGAATGTCCGCTTGAACTTGCTAGGCTACATAGATATGTACGGAAAATCGAAAGATACACCGCAAGCTCTAAGGACCTTAAACTCTTGGAACCGAGGAACGACCTACATCCCGAAAAGAGAGAGAAAGGACAACATTACCTACATCCCGCGAGCTACACTCTAAGCAAAGAAGAGAATAAAAGCATGATAGAGTTCTGAACAAAGGTGAAGGTCCTTCCGGATACTCCTCGAATGTAAAGAGACTCGTAAACACGAAAGAGAATAAAATCGCATACATGAAATCCCATGACTGCCTTGTGTTAATGACACAGCTTGTTCCTGGTCGTGAGAGGCATACGCCTGAGTGGGTACGAGGGACAATCACAAAGCTGTGTTCTTTTTCAACGCGATTTCACGTAAGGTTATCGACCCGGATAAACTAAGTAAGTCGCAGGATGACGTGGTACAAAGTTTGGTTAGTCTTGAGATGATCTTTCCTCTTGCATTCTTTGATATTATGGTTCATCTCACTCGCTCACCTTGTCAAAGAGATAGGTATCCTTGACCTGTATCTACACAACATGTTCCCTTCGAGAGGTACATGAGTGTGCTAAAGAAGTATGTTCATAACCGCTCGTCCAGGAAGGATGCATTGCCGAGGGTTATGGGACAGAGGAGGTGATTGAGTTTGTGTGGATTACATTAATGATCTAAACCCGATCGGCGCCCCTATATCACGCCATGAGGGGAGGCTACGGGGAAAAGGGACACTAGGAAGGAAAGCAATTGCATGCAATGATCTTCTTACATTTAAGCAAGCACATTTCACGGTTTTGAAACAATCAACTATAGTGGCCCCGTATGTCCTTGAGCACAAGAGTATTCTACGCCGCGATTTCCCGGGGAGGTCTGAGGATTGGATAACACTGAAGCACATGGATTCTTTCGGCGCTTGGTTACAAATGTACATCCTTTTGAAAGGGTCAGACAATGAACAGTTACAACACTTGGCTCAGGGACCATCTAGTGAAATTGTGACATTCATGGGGTACGAGATAAATGGTTACACATTTTACACCAGATCGCAGGATAACAAGAGCACCAACCAAAATAGCGGTGTCTGTATAGAAGCATAAGGACAAGCAGAAAGATAAGGACAAGCAGAAAGATTGTAGTACTAAGCCAAAGCGACACGTGGTTCTACAAGGCAAACGAAGGATTGTTGGAGTTGAGGACGTCACAGACGAGGAAGAGTATAGTCAGTTCGACGAGATCCTCCTTTCATTTGTGGATGTCGACATAAGCCTCCTCAATGACACAGACGTGGATACTCCTTTCATACGTCGCGATCATAATGAAGGAACACTTGTAAAGACAAAGTACGCTAGTACTTAAGATGTACCCCTACTGTATGAACTATGTATATGTAAGTCTTTTACAGTATGAAGTGTTTATTTGGAATGAATGTAAAGTGCCAAAATTCTGGAATGAAACTAAAGTGCTCAAAGCTTTTTGAAAAAAATTATGGAATGAAAGTAAAGTTCTAAAAGCTTTTTAAAAAATTCTCCAATGAAAATTATGAAATGAAACTGAAGTGCAAAAAACTTTTTCAAAAAATTATAGAATTAAACTAAATTGCTAAAAGCATTTTTTAAAAATTATGAAATGAAACTGAAGTGCTAAAAGAATTTTTTAAAAATTATGAAATGAAACCAAATTGCTAAAAGCATTTTTTAAAAATTATGAAATGAAACTGAATTGCTAAAAGCATTTTTTAAAATTGTGAAATGAAACTGAATTGCTAAAAGCATTTTTTAAAAATTATGAAATGAAACTGAAGTGCAAAAAGCTTTTTCAAAAAATTATAGAATGAAACTAAATTGCTAAAATCATTTTTTTAAAATTATGAAATGAAATCAAGTGCTAAAAGCATTTTTTAAAATTATGAAATGAAATCAATTGCTAAAAGCATTTTTTAAAATTTCAAATGAAATCAATTGCTAAAAGCATTTTTTAAAATTATGAAATGAAATCAATTGCTAAAAGCATTTTTAAAAATTATGAAATGAAATCAGAGTGCTAAAAGAACTTTTTAAAAATTTTGAAATTAAATCAAGCGTTTGAGAAAAGAACCGCTTCTAGAGCTAAACATTCGTAAACGGTTTGAGACAAGAACCGCTTCTAGAACGCAACATTGTAAGCGGTTTTAGAAAAGAACCGCTTTTAGAGCACAAGATTCGTAAACGGTTAGTAATACCAACCGCTTGTAGAAGTCATCCTCTACAAGCGGGTTGATCTAAACCGCTTTAGAGACATTCTACAAGCGGTTTGTTCTGAACCGCTTGTAGAAGTCATCCTCTACAAGCGGTTGTTCTAAAACCGCTAGAGATATTTACAAGCGGTTGGTTATTAGAACCGCTTGTAGAAGTGCTCCTCGATAAATTTGAAACGCCTACCATTTCTCACACCCAAATTTTCTAAGTCCCGCCGAGACCCCACGCGCCATCAGTAGCTCCTGTGTGTCTCCGGCCGCGCCGTCTTCGCCTCCGTCTGGACCACGCCCGCCGCCTCGCCGACGCCAGAGGCCTCCTCCGCCACCTCGCCGACGCCTACTCGCCACCTCGCCGCGTTAGTCGACCCCGGCCCCTTGCCCTCGTCGCCGCCGTCACTCCACCCCGGCCGCCGGCGCCTTCTCCGCTACCCCGCCGACGCCTACTCCGCCTCCAAAGCGCCGCCACACCACCATCCACCCAGGAGGACCGAGGTATATGTGCGCACGCGTCGTCCTCCCTCTCTAAATCGGCTGCCCACCACATGTTCGATGAAATGCCCACAAGTTAGTTTTGTCAAAATTGTTGCGGTGGATAACAACTTACGACATGTGAAGATCGCATATTGGCCTCATCGACACGCATTTACATGTGAGCACAAATAAATATCCGCAAATGTATAGGTTAATTGTATCTTTTTTACTTGGAGTATTCCAAAGTTATCGATAAAAAAAACTGACTAACTTCACCTAGAATTCGACAACCTAAAAATCATCTAAGTGACAAAGGTAAACAATCGAGTGACAAAGGCATAGAACAATTAGCCTAAAAGCTAGAAATTAAGATTCAACGAAGTTTAGGTAATGAGCACTAAGATCCAAAGTAGTTTAGGTAATGAGCACTAAGATCCAAATTTATGTAATAATATGCTTGTGTTGTAATCTGTAATATGGTTGTTTCAAAGTAATATGATATTTATGTCAACATTTTTTCGAATTAGGATAGATGGCACAACCAGACGTGGTGACCCTACTTTCGATGAGGAGAACAGCCTCGTTGGACTCCATCACGCCGGGTACCATCAAGGTGATGCTAACATTGTCGCTACCGGGCTAATGGTGGTTCCGTGAGGCCGCTGAGGCCGCGGTGATGAAGCCATTGACGCGGAGCCCGAGTCCGATAACACCGTTCCGCCAGATGAGGTACAACCGTAAGAATATAATCCCGAGACATGTTAATTAATCGCAATTCATTAATATAATACACTCGACACGCTTGTACATATGTTTATGTATTTCAAGCCCGTGCATCGAGCAACCAATCCAAGCATCGGGACCTAACAAGAAGCCGCCCACAAAGCACGTGCTTACCGACGTTAACAACGAAGGGATGCGGTTGCCCCTCTTTAGCAGCTTGGTCGCATAACAACGCTATGTTACCACGTGAGGGATCACGCCACAATTAGCATCATAAAATGGGCCAAGTTCCTCAAGCTACCAAGGATCCGCCTGCAAGATATTAAGGAAAATTTCACATTTCCTCAAGGGTCCAAGACAAGGCTAAGAAATTCACTTTGAAGAAGATGGCAACAATGTTTTAGGCCCGAAGACGCCTCTCACCGCAAGTATGTGCAGAAGGAGAAAGACCCGACTTCAACCAATTTCCTAAGTTGGCGGATCACCGAAGCATTCGAGGAGTTCAAGCCACACCAAGGCCGTGCCGCGAGTCAAGAACAAGGCCAATTCACACATGAAGAAATACCACCACCATCTTGGCACCGTGGTTACATCAAGGCTATACCAAAATGGGAGAAGGGAAGAAGAATTAATGGCGAAGGACGCCACACCGCTACCGCCTATGGGAACAATACCAGGCAATTGGTTCATGGGTCATGGGGAGCCTTTCAGATGACGGTAGTTTGGTGATGGCACCAGAGTACAAGAGGTCGCCAAAGGATTGTACAAGCCGTTGAGCGCCTTAGGTGTACATTGGAGCCAGACAGGGAGAATGACGAGCTAACACATGCCCTTGAAAACCCTGAGCACCCAGGACGGACACGAGGTATGGGCAAGCTAACGCCGTGGAAGTATGGTTTCGCTAAGGATGCACATACGCATGTGGAGCCAGATAGAAGCAAATCAAGAGAATCACGTAAAGTGTACCAATTGGAACAAGAGCTCAGAGCAACCTAGGCTAGCATCGCGACATAGTTGCGCAACAAGTACAAATTGCCCTCAAGAAGCTTCAAGGACTAGGTCCGAGCAATCACCGGACGCCGTGATCAGCCCTCCGCGCGGCGAAGTAGTCGCAAGATCCACCGGGCCTCGGCGGACACCTTGCTATCCCGCTATCCCGTGGATGACATAAGGGCTCGCCGCCAAATGTGAGCTACACGCTGATGCGCCGTAACCTCTCCTTCAAGGTGGCTTACGGCATGGCATATCCGGTGGAGCTAGGCCGATGTTCCATCGCAACGAGATACCCCGGTTACTCAAAGGTCGCGTGGAGGAGGTCTTTGAACGGATTTGAAGAACTTCACTCGATGTTGATGGAGGCGACGACGTGACCAAGCTTGGACAGCCCTCCACAATATCATCCTTTGGCGCAAACGGTACATCATATTTCCAAATGCTATGGACGCGCCATCTCCACCACGGCAACCCACGCCTCCTCCAACATCACCGCCACGCAATGCCTCGCCCAGAAAACAGAGCGAAGCCCTACTCCACCACCAGCAGCTCTCGTGTCTCCACCCGCTCCATGCAAGCCCTACTCCACCACCAAAGATCTCAAACAAAAAGAACCCCCAAGGAAAACCACGCCCACCATCTCCTCCGAGGAAGAAGCTCGACACGAATTAAGGCTCCCCACCGCTCCCAAGAAGGCGGAGTCCACCGATCGACCAAGGTAAAGGAACCTCCAAAGAGGGCATATGATATGAATAAGGAGGAGAGTGACGCGGTCACTAAAGCGTATGGTTGCACACTTCGCCAAAAAGAAGGTAGAGCCAACGGTACCAACCGATCCAAAAGCGCGAACACTTCGCGACATGCCGCAAAGTCGCCACTGTGCCATCCAACTATGAACGGACAATAATTAAGGCTACGTAAGAATAAACGTGGTCGGCGGCAAAGAAGAAGAAGAGAGACCAAGATCGGGAGAACCTCGAGAGGTTTTGAAGGAGGCGTGGACTCGGGCCCACGGCTACAACTCTTGGATTAACAGATGATATCCCAATGGCAACAAAGGTCGATGGCAATTTCGGTTGGGCCGGAGCCGATTGACCCAAATGAGATAAAGGATCCGCCAACCAAGATGCGCAATTTCACGAATGGTACATGACAGAGTCCGCTCAAGGAAGAACGATGTTCCTCCGCTTCAAAGAAGATGATTTTTATTATGGGACAACAACATATGGCTCGAATTTGACGACTTATACAATATTTACCATGCCGACTCCATCAACGTGTCTCTCATGAGCTCTTTGGTGCCTGTAAGTGTCAAGCTCATACCTTTACCGTGTGCTTCCTCGCATAATAAAATTGCAACTCTTAAACTTATACCTTTCTATGTAGAATGGAGATACAACGATGTAGAAAAGAGAATATCTTCAACGTGGGCTTCATCGACCGTAGATTGTTAACGAGTTCGTCTTTGGATACAACCGAAAGGATGTTGAAGATTACATTCTCGATGCATTCTTGGGACAAGACTACAAACCGTACATACTTACGCCCTTCAACTTCGAGTACGATATATACAACCTCTCGTTCTTATATTTTCCAAGGCATTTATAATACTACTAGCTAGTTACATATATGTTGCAATACATGAATAGGTTTCATCGATCCTTCTTGTCATCAAGCTTGATAGCACCGATCATTGTTCAGACTCAAAAGGACTCGGTGAAAAATATCAATTTATCATTGACACCCTAAACAGTATATAGCACATATATATACGATAGTTTTCCTTATTATATATATTGAAATACCTTGCTAATTCCAACTCGATAATTACCATTCATACTAACGCATCACATAGGGCATTCGCACGGTTTCAAAGAAGCAACAAGGAGATTTCGAGAACGAATTTGATGTACAATTAAGCACTCGAGCACGATAAAGAATATTAATATGCCGTAACAGTTTTTCATCCCAATAATCGTGTTCTTTTCAAATTTCATCGCAGTTCTACAAATGAGACGGTGGAAACAACTTATGTGGCTATTATGTGTGCCACTATATGCAAAGTATTACCCACGGTGATGTGCCGACAACCAACGCCGAGGTAGTGTGCACATGTCAATTTCTTAGTACTTACACTTTAATAATTACATGTCCAGAGATTTATTTACCTCCCGCTTTGTCAGCCCAACGTCGATGTGCAAGGCGTGATCCCGCCGCACCGGGTTGCAAAGAATCCAAGAACAACTCATCGGCTTTATTGTCGATTTAGATTGTATCCACCAAAGGCGAGTTCCACGCAAATGGTTGGAGAGATTGTCCTGAAATAAGGACAGTGAGTCGACATCAACGTCGACCAAGGGCACAAAGAGCGACGCATGCAAGAAATGAGCTCAAGGTTCGCCTTTTATTCTTTGAAACTTGTAAAAGTGGCTTATTATTTCATGTGTTCATCAACTTGTTCATTTTTTAGTCCAGAATTATCCGAATGAATACTCATGACTAATATATATATTTAAGTGTGTCAAAAAAACTCATAAAGTTCTATTTATTTTAATTGTCAAAATCTATATCAAAAACCCCTCTGAAAACATATTCTATATTGAATATAATCAAAACGCTATGTTGTCAGACTCTTCACAAGCGGTTGGTAACTCCAACCGCTTGTGGAGAGAGCTCACAAGCGTTCGTAACACCAACCGCTTTTGAGAGAATCTCTCCACAAGCGGTTGGTAACACCAACCGCTTGTGGAAATATCGAACCACAAGCGGTTCGGGGAACCGCTTGTGATACCGATGGGGTATCACTCGCGGTTGCTTACAAGCGGTTCTAAAACCGCTTTTGAAAGCGGTTTCGAACCGCTTGTGCATGCCCGATCCGCAGTAGTGTCGCTAGCAACGAGGAAGACAAGCGCGATTTGGAGGGGGTTTTGAGCTAGCTCACGGAGTCGTTGTGTGCTGTGGGTGCTTGATGAAGTATGACATCCCTTAAATAGGTGTCGGGACCCGGATTTGCAAATCCGAAACCCTCTGTGTATACTGCACCAGTCCAGGATCACGCTAGTGCACACAGTGGAAACATAGATGAAATACCATTCCATACAACGAATTAACTAAGAAGAAGCAAATTATTATTGAATAATGCAAACGACCTTATAGTCAATGTTTACACCATTATGCCTTAAGGGCTTAAGAAACAAATACTATTGCAGCGGAAAAGATAATTTGAGCCATTCGACATGCCACAGGCAATCGTCTGGGGAAACGCCTTTCTAATCCACGTAGTCTTCATAGAATTCCTCCTCATAGTATTCATTATCTCCTTCAGCAACTGATCAACAAGGGCATAAAGCCGTGAATACAAAGGTACTCAGCAAGCCGTAGGAAAATGATGCAATATATTCATGCACGGCTTGACAAGGATGGCTATATGTTTCATTTGCAGAAAGCAGTAACTTGAATTGAAATACAATAAATAGATTGAAAGCATATTTATGAAAAGATAAATAAAAGATTGATAGATCAATGATAGACAATAAAAACAAAGTGAACTCCCGCTCACATCCCAACAATTCCACATTCCACATTTTACTTAAACACTCTATACCCGTGTGAAATTCCTGCTTTGTCCATGACCATGACACGGCTAATCGAATTGTTTTACACTGCAGAGGTTGTACAACTTTACCCACAAGACATGAACATCTCTTTGTGCAAACGTTACTAACACACTTCCTTTGGTGTGTCGCAGATATATCATGACAAAGCCTTTACAATGCAATCGTCTAAGCTCTCAGATCGCTCGCTAAGGTTTCGCCCATTAGGCACCCTCTTGCGCTTTGCGAATTTACCCGTCCATCCTGAACCCACACCACCAACCGGCAGACTCAAGGCTAGACATTGCAAATTAATCACTAAGTCTGTCCCATTCCACATGTGGTAGTACGGTTAGGCCCAGTTCAATGGCGCACAATATTAAGTCCTTAATTGTCTCAGGCAAGACATCCACATCCCAATGTGCTAGAAAGCACCCCCTTTACTGCACGATCACTTGCCTGAGGGAAAATAATTCGTTCAACCAAGACCAATGGCAAACCCCGCCATGGTACAACAAATTTTACAACAGTGGCTACCGGCCACGATTCAATATCTCATTAAGTCAAGATTAACATTATTCAACCTGTGATATGAAGCCCAACGCATATATAAGCATGTCTAAGCATAACTACGATAACCCAATGTTGGTGTAATAATTATGTCCAACTAATAATGTACCAACCTAGGTTTAACAATGGATACATGGCATACAACTAATCAAGGTGGCATAATGTCAACTAGGTATACATCTACTCCCATTAAATAAGCATTGATACACAAAATAGCATGCAATTGTAATAAAGTAAATTACTTTTGCAAACATAGGATCAATATGATCAAAGGATTACGACTTGCCTTGCTGATCTAGTGCTGAATCTTGGTCTTCAAAGTCTTCGTTCGCTCCCTCAGAATTAGCGTCTACCGGAAAAGAAGCAACGAAACCAAATAAATACAAAACAGAGACTCAAAAAAGCTCAAAACTGAAAATAAAAGGCCCTGGAAGATAGATCTTGATTTTACAAAAATTTAGAAACTTGAATCGCCTCAATCGGAGTTCGTATGAGCGAGAACGGGCCTCCGAAAATTAAATTCAGAGAAAATACAGAAAATCAGAAAATCATAATTTCTGGATTTATTTTTATACGGAAAAAGGATTTATTGCGCAATCGCTGACGTCATCGGGTTCACGGTGGACTAGGTCCACGGCACGGCTTCGGTCCACCGTGCGCTCGGCGCACGACCGACGTCAGTGCTTGCGTCGGCGAGGGCTGAGGTGGCTGCTGACATAAGCGGCCACGCCAATAGCCGACGCAGCGCCACGCTGCCGCAAGATCTGGCGAGAGGGCGTAATGGATGGCCAAGGAGGCGGATTGCGGCGAGGGCGACGCAGCGAGATCCGGAGCATCGGCCATGCGATCGGACGGCCGAGGTTCTCGCAAGGTACAACGGCGAAGGCGCGCGCGCGGCGCACGGAGGCGAGGAAGAAAACGTGGCGCACGGCGAAGATGTGACGGCTCGGACCCGGGACAAGGCGGAACGGGGTGAGGGCGACGCGGGCAATGCGGAGAGACCAACGGCGGTGGTGGAGACGCACCGACGGCGAAGAAAAAGGCGGCGGACTCCGGCGAGCTCGCACGGGCGGAGGACGAAGTCTCGGGCGGCGATACAGAGGGCAAACGAAGCGGCGCGAGACAGCGGACCTCGAGCGGGGTGCGGCATGGCTTTTATAGCCTCAGGGGATGTGCAACGGATGCGGACTCCGAGACGGCGACGTGCGGCGCGGAATCCGAGTCGGCGGCGGCTAGGGTTTCACGGGCGCGATCTCAGCCGCACACGTGGCGTCGATCGGACGGCCGACACGATCGGGTCGGGCGGCAAGCCGAGCGGCTCGCGCGAGATGGGCTGAGCGGAGCGGGCCGGGGCGAGCGGGCTGGGGAACGGCCGGAGCAGATTCGGCCCGAGGGGCTTTTTGGAAATAAAATCATTTTCCGATTTAAGAAATATCCAGCAATTCGAATAAATGCAAATAAATTAAAATAAATATCAAATACATTCAGAAAATTTTCCAAAAATACAGAAGAATTCCTTGGAGCGCAATGAACCCAACTGAAACGGAAATTCTTGAGTTTGATGAATAGTTTAGTCAAATTAAATCCTTTTCTTTATGGAAAATTCAAATTAAGCTGGAATTAATTCAAGAAAATGCAAATGGTTTATTTTTGAATTCAAACATTCCAAAACTTCAAATTTTGGGATGTTACAAACCTCCCCCCTTAAATGAAATCTCGACCCCGAGATTCAGGCTGGCTAGGGAATAGGTGGGGAAACTTGGACTTCAGATCCTCTTCTCGCTCCCAAGTTGCTTCCTCTTCTGAATGATTGCTCCACTGGACTTTGCAAAAACGGATGATCTTGCTCCTCGTGATACGCTCGGCTATATCCAAAATTTTCACTGGTTGCTCCTTGTAGGTAAGATCCTCTTGCAAATCAATGGCTTCCAATGGCATCTGTTCCTCTGGCACAGGTAGGTATTTCTTCAACTGCGATACATGGAACACATCATAGATTCCGGCAAAAGACTGAGACAATTCTAACTTGTAGGCAACCTCTCCTCTTCGTTCCAAGATTCTGAACGGTCCCACATATCTAGGGGCAAGCTTTCCTTTTACTTGAAATCTCTTAACTCCTTTGACAGGGGTGACTCTGAGATAAACATAATCATTGGGCTCGAAACTCAAATCACTACGACGATTATCTGCATAACTCTTCTGTCTGCTTTGAGCGGTCTTTAAACGGTCTCGAATTAGCTGAACTTGCTCTTCGGCTTCTTGCAGTATGGCAGGGCCAAACAATTGTCTCTCTCCAGTCTCTTTCCAGTTGAGAGGGGTTCTGCACTTTCTTCCATATAAGGCTTCAAAAGGCGACATCTGCAAACTGGCTTGATAACTATTGTTGTACGAAAACTCGGCATAGGTCAAACACTTATCCCACTTAGCACCATAAGTTAAGGCACAAGATCTTAACATATCCTCAAGAATCGATTCACACGCCACCGTCCATCGGTTTGAGGTGATAGGCGATCTTGAATCGAGATGAGTTCCCATGGCTTCATGCAGACTCTGCCAAAAACGAGAGGTAAATTGGCTTTCTCTATCAGACACTATCTTCTTAGGCACTCCGTGAAGACTGACAATCCTTAACATATATAATTCTGCTAATTTATCTCCTGCATAGGTAGTCTTAACTGGAATAAAGCGAGCTACCTTAGTCAATCGATCCACTATTACCCAGATCGAGTCATAACATGCTTGGGTCTTAGGAAATTCGGTGATGAAATCCATACCAATTTCTTCCCACTTCCACTCTGGAATCTTCAATGGCTGCAGCAATCCTGCTGGTCTCTGATGCTCTGCCTGGACCTTCTTGCAGACATCACAAAGTGCAACATATTCTGCAATCTCACGCTTCATACTAGGCCACCAATATCTTTCCTTGAGGTCTTGATACATCTTGGTACTTCCAGGATGAATGGAGTATAAAGTCTCATGCGCTTCTTTGAGTATCAACTCCTTAAGCTCTTTCTGATCTGGTACGCAAATACGCTTCTCATACCAAATAGTGCCTCGTTCATCTTCGGTGAACCCTGGGGCTTTTCCTTTCTTCGTATTGCTCTTAATCTCCTTGACATCAGCATCATCTACTTGTGCTTCTCGAATCTGATCTTCCAACGTAGGGCGTACTTCCCAAGTAGCTAAATACCCTTCCTGAACCAATTCCAAACTGAGCTTCTGAAATATCTTATAAAGGACTGGCTGACTTTCTTTAATCATCAGAGTGTTGCAGTAACTCTTTCTACTTAAAGCATCGGCTACGACATTGGCTTTGCCTGGATGATAATGAATCCCAATGTCATAGTCCTTGATCAATTCCAACCATCTTCTTTGTCTCATATTGAGGTCAGCTTGGGTAAAGATATACTTCTGACTCTTGTGATCCGTATAAACTTCACAACGATTACCAATGAGATAATGACGCCAAATCTTCAAAGCATGCACTACGGCTGCTAATTCCAAATCATGGGTAGGGTAATTAACTTCATGTGGCCCTAGTTGTCACGAAGCATACGCTACAACCTTCTTATCTTGCATTAGCACACAACCGAGTCCTTGTCGGGATGCATCACAGAATACCTCAAAATCCTTCCTATTATCCGCAGATAAGCACCGGGCTTGTCAAACACTTCTTTAATTCTTGAAAACTTTGCTCACACTCTGGTGTCCAAACAAATTTCTTCTCCTTCTTTAAGAGTTGAGTGAGCGATCTAGCCTTTCTAGAAAATCCTTCTATGAAACGGCGATAATATCCCGCCATTCCAAGAAAACTTCGGATTTGGGGTACCGTCTTGGGTGACTCCCAACTTAGCACATCTCGTACCTTACTGTGGTCAACAATGACTCCTTCTGCGATATGACATATCCTAGAAAGCAACTTCTTTCATCCGTAACTCACATTTATCGAACTTTGCATAAAGCTGATTCTCTCTTAGCTTCGTTAAAACTTCGCGCAAGTGATCCTCATGTTCTTCCTCACTCTTGGAGTAGATCAGAATGTCATCAATGAAAACAACAACAAACTTATCTAGATATTCCATGAATACCTTATTCATCATGGCCATGAAGTAGGCAGGGGCATTGGTCAATCCAAAAGACATCAAAGTATACTCATACTGTCCATACCGAGTAACAAAAGCTGTTTTGGGTATATCCTCCTGACGAATCTTCAACTGGTGGTAGCCTGATCTTAAGTCAATCTTCGAGAACACTCCGGCTCCTTGAAGTTGGTCAAACAAATCATCGATTCTTGGCAGAGGGTACTTATTCTTGATGGTGACCTCATTGAGTGAGCGATAATCTACACACATTCTCTGAGTTCCATCTTTCTTTTCAACTAAAAGAACTGGCGCTCCCCATGGCGAAGAACTTGGTCGAACAAAACCTTGATCTTGTAGCTCTTTGATCTGTCTCTTTACTTCGGCTAACTCATTAGCAGGCATCCTGTAAGGTCTCTTAGAAATGGGTGGTGTTCTAGGAACTAGTTCTATCAAGAACTCTATATCTCGGTCCGGTGGCATCCCAGGCAACTCATCTGGAAACACATCAGGAAAATTGCTGGCGACTGGCATATCTTCCAAACTTATTCTTTTGGCACTACAAACTTTAATCCCTTCGGAAGGATCTGAAACGGCTTGAACTTTTAACTTGGCTCCATCTGGACTGGTTAAAGTGATCTCTCTATTCCCACAATCCAAAACTGCTTGGTTCTTGGAAAGCCAATCCATTCCTAGGATCACATCTAGGGACTTGGTGTCTAGGACAATCAGTTGGCTAGAAATTCTACCCTCCAATTAATATCTTAACTGGCAGCCTTGGTTCGAACTCAAACCAACCAGAGATTGCACTAATAAAATAGTCTTAAGAGGCATTGTCTTTAATTGATGATTTACAGCAAAACTTCGAGAAACAAACGAATGCGTAGCTCCAGAATCAAACAAAACCATGGCAGATGCTGAGTTGACTAGGAGCTTAACTAGTATGACGTGCGCATCAAGGCGTCCTCGGTGGTGACGTGATGCACACGGCCTCTTCCAAAGACGGTGGAGTCCCGTGGCTTGGTTGGGAGTCCAGGGCACTCCACGCCCCGCTCCCGTGCGGGGTCTTGGCTGGCGTAGATCCCAAATTGAAGCGGACTGGCGTCACAGCTTGCTTCCTTGGGCAATTATTTGCATAATGACCGAGTTCATGACAGTTGAAACAGGTGACTCTTGCAGCTGGATTACTGGTCCTCTGAGGTGGATTGCTGTTGGTGTTGAGGTTGCAATTGCCTGAAGGAGCTGGGCGAGGTGCTGGTGCAGGTGTTCTGAATGCATTCGGAGGAGTGAAACGAGCAGGCTGTTGAGCATTGGTTCTGACTCTCTGCTGGTGACTCTGATGGGCTCCATGCTGCATCATCTTTCTCTTACGAGATTCTTCTAATTCACGGTGAGATTTTTCAATGAGCATAGCTTTATCTACCAGGTGTTGGAAATCTGCATAGTCATTGCCAATGACTTGCACCTTTAGTCCTGGATTGAGTCCACGCTTGAACTTCTTTTGGCGAGCATCATCTGTAGCTACATCCTCTGGAGCGTAGCGAGCGAGTTGAGTGAATTTATTAAGGTATTCACTCACTGACATCCCTTCTTGCTTGAGCTCGCGAAACTCATTCTTCTTCATCTCCACTTTTCCATCTGGGATATGGGAGTGGCGAAAAGCATTGGAAAACTCTGCCCAAGTGATAGTCTGAGGGTCATCATGGCGCATCAGTAGTTCTCCCACCATTCGTGGCGGTGCCCTCCACCGATGAGCGGCATAAAGAACCTTCTCACGATCGGTGCACCGGGCAATTGCAAGCTTCTTCTCAATGGAGCGGATCCAATCATCTCGCGCCCAATGGTTCTCAAGAGTTGAGAAAGTTGGCGGACGAGTCCTCATAAATTCTCGCTAGCTTGACCGAGACGAGATTGAGGAGGTGCGGGCAGCTTGGTTCTCACTGGTTCAACAGTTAGCTAGGCAAGCTCGCGATCTGGTTCTCACGATTCATCATGTTGTTCATGTTCGCATCATTGTATTCATTAGTCGAGTTCGAGCTGCGAAAATGTCCCATGTTCGATCAGAATCTTGGTGGTGGCGGTGGTGCATTGGGATTGGGGTTGGTACTGGCACTGGCATCCATGGGCGAACTGCGACCGGCTCTTGAACGAGTGTCAACCATCTGAGATGCAGCACAAGGGTTTGATAGGTAAGAGGGAAAAGCAGTAGACGAGTGGTAAGATCATCTAGGGGAGAAGGTAATACCCAGGGACAAAAGGTCACAGCCGAAAAGGCTACAGAGTAAAGAGGCAAATAAAGCTTTTTCAACTAAAGGTATGGTTGCAACAACGTGCTTGGGGCAGGTGTACAACATACCAGGCACACAAGCAATGAAAATCTTAGTATACGCGGACTAAACGAATCGAATCGAAAAGGGAAAACATGCTCAAACACCGCTAAGCACAAAACCTATCTTATATGGTAATCTTCTCGGATATATCTTTGATGGCTTGATTCATCATCTCCCTTGATTTGATTCCTTGCAGAAGGCTCGAGGTTTTGAGAAGTTTAATAAGATAAGTTCAATTTAAATTTCAAATCAATGTTTCAGCAAAGGAGAGGAATAAGAACCTAAGAATAAGACGAGAGGAGACGAAAACTATTAAGTACCAATTTTGTTGGTTTGATTTAGAAAATAATTTTGAAGACCATGCTAACTAGGATAGCGACCTACAGTCGATATGGCTCTGATACCATCTCTGTCGGGACCCGGATTTGCAAATCCGAAACCCTCTGTGTATACTGCACTAGTCCAGGATCACGCTAGTGCACACAGTGGAAACATAGATGAAATACCATTCCATACAACGAATTAACTAAGAAGAAGCAAATTATTATTGAATAAAGCAAACGACCTTATGGTCAATGTTTACACCATTATACCTTAAGGGCTTAAGAAACAAATACTATTGCAGTGGAAAAGATAACTTGAGCCATTCGACATGCCACAGGCAATCGTCTGGGGAAACGCCTTCCTAATCCACGTAGTATTCATAGAATTCCTCCTCATGGTATTCATTATCTCCTTCAGCAACTGATCAACAAGGGCATAAAGCCGTGAGTACAAAGGTACTCAGCAAGCCGTAGGGAAATGATGCAATATATTCATGCACGGCTTGATAAGGATGACTATATGTTTCATTTGCAGAAAGCAGTAACTTGAATTGAAATACAATAAATAGATTGAAAGCATATTTATGAAAAGATAAATAAAAGATTGATAGATCAATGATAGACAACAAAACAACAGTGAACTCCCCATTCACATCCCAACAATTCCACATTCCACATTTTACGAAACACTCTATACCCCGTGTGAAATTCCCGATCTTTGTCCATGACCGCGGACACGGCTATTCGAATAGTTTTACACTCTGCAGAGGTTGTACAAATTTACCCACAAGACATGAACATCTCTTTGTGCAAACGTTGCTAACACATTTCCTTTGGTGTGTCGCGGAGATATCATGACAAAGCCTTTACAATGCAATCGCCTAAGCTCTCAGATCGCCACTAACGTTTCACCCATTAGGGCCCCCTCTTGCGCCTTGCGAATTTACCCGTCCATCCCGGAACCCACACCACCAACTGGCAGTACTCAAGGCTAGACATTGCAAATTAATCAGCTAAGTCTATCCCATTCCAGACATGTGGTAGTACGGTTAAGCCCAGTTCAATGGCGCACAAGATTAAGTCCTTAATTGTCTCAGCCAAGACATCCACATCACAATGTGCTAGAAAGCACCCCCTTTACTGCACGATCACTTGCTTGAGGGAAAATAATTCGTTCAACCAAGACCAATGGCAAACCCCGCCATGGTACAACAAATTTTACAACAGTGGCTACCGGCCATGATTCAATATCTCATTAAGTCAAGATTAACATTATTCAACCTGTGATATGAAGCCCAACGCATATATAAGCATGTCTAAGCATAACTACGATAACCCAATGTTGGTGTAATAATTATGTCCAACTAATAATGTCCCAACCTAGGTCTAACAATGGATACATGGCATACAACTAATCAAGGTGGCATAATGTCAACTAGGTATACATCTACTCCCATTAAATAAGCATTGATACACAAAATAGCATGCAATTGTAATAAAGTAAATTATTTTTGCAAACATAGGATCAATATGATCAAAGGATTATGACTTGCCTTGCTGATCTAGTGATGAATCTTGGTCTTCAAAGTCTTCGTTCGCTCCCTCGGAATTAGCGTCTACCGGAAAAGAAGCAACGAAACCAAATAAATACAAAACAGAGACTCAAACAAACACAAAACAGAAAATAAATGGCTCTGGAATATAGATCTTGATTTTAGAAAAATTTAGAAACTTGAATCGCCTCAATCGGAGTTCGTATGAGCGAGAACGGGCCTCCGAAAGATTAAATTCAGAGAAAATACAGAAAATCAGAGTTTCTGGATTTATTTTTATAAGGAAAAAGTTTTTATTGCGCAATCGCTGACATCATCGGGTTCACGGTGGACTGGGTCCACGGCACGGCTTCGGTCCACCGTGCACTCGGCGCTCGGCCGACGTCAGCGCTTGCGTCGGCGAGGGCTGAGGTGGCCGCCGACATAGCGGCCACGCCGGCCACGACGCAGCGCCATGCGCCCCGTGATCCGCGAGAGGGCAAGATTGGACGGCCAAGGAGGCAGGATTGCGGCAGTGGCGACGCGGCGAGATCTGGAGCATC
The DNA here is from genome assembly GCA_036346275.1 of Otatea glauca. Lineage (NCBI taxonomy): Eukaryota > Viridiplantae > Streptophyta > Magnoliopsida > Poales > Poaceae > Otatea > Otatea glauca. Next base: position 33,558,743 of record CM070725.1, read on the forward strand.
GGCTTGCGATCGGACGACTGAGGTTCTCGGCAAGGTACAACGGCGAGGCGGCGGCGCGGCTTACCGGAGGCGAGGAAGAAGACGCGGTGCACGGCGAAGATGCGACGGCTCGGACCCGGGACAAGGCGGAATGGGGTGAGGGCGACGCGGGCAATGCGGAGAGACCAACGGCGGTGGCGGAGACGCACCGGCGACGAAGAAAAATGCGGCGGAAGCTTCGGCAAGGGCGGCGGACTCCGGCGAGCTCGCACGGGCGGAGGGCGAAGTCTCGGGCGGCGAGACAGAGGGCAAACAAAGCGGCGCGAGACGGCGGACCTCGGGCGGGGTGCGGCACGGCTTTTATATCCTCGGGGGACGCGCAACGGACGCAGACTCCGAGACGGCGATGTGCGGTAGCGGGACTCTGAGTCGGCGGCGGCTAGGGTTTTATGAAGCGATCTCACCGCACACGTGGCGCCGACGGACGTGACGACATGGTGGTCGGGCGAAGCGCATCGAGCGGTCAGCTGCGGCGAGAGATGGGCCGAGCGGAGCGGGCCGGGGCGAGCGGGCTGGGGAACGGCCGGAGCAGATTCAGCCCGAGGGGCTTTTTGGAAATAAAATTATTTTCCGATTTAAGAAATATCCAAAAATTCGAATAAATGCAAATAAATTAAAATAAATATCAAATAAATTCAACAAAATCCCCAAAAATACAGAAAAATTCCTTGGAGCACAATGAACCCAACTGAAACTGAAATTCTTGAGTTTGATGAATAGTTTAGTCAAATTAAATCCTTTTCTTTATGGAAAATTCAAATTAAGCTGGAATTAAGAAAATGCAAATGGTTTATTTTTGAATTCAAACATTCCAAAACTTCAAATTTTGGGATGTTACAAAACTCCCCCCCTTAAATGAAATCTCGACCCTGAGATTCAGGCTGGCTAGGGAATAGGTGGGGAAACTCTGACTTCAGATCCTCTTCTCGCTCCCAAGTTGCTTCCTCTTCTGAATGATTGCTCCACTGGACTTTGCAAAAACGGATGATCTTGCTCCTCGTGATACGCTCGGCTATATCCAAAATTTTCACTGGTTGCTCCTTGTAGGTAAGATCCTCTTGCAAATCAATGGCTTCCAATGGCATCTGTTCCTCTGGCACACGTAGGCATTTCTTCAACTGTGATACATGGAACACATCATGGATTCCGGCAAAAGACTGAGACAATTCTAACTTGTAGGCAACCTCTCCTCTTCGTTCCAAGATTTTGAATGGTCCCACATATCTAGGGGCAAGCTTTCCTTTTACTTGAAATTCTTAACTCCTTTGAGAGGGGTGACTCTGAGATAAACATAATCATTGGGCTCGAAACTCAAATCTCTACGACGATTATCTGCATAACTCTTCTGTCTGCTTTGAGTGGTCTTTAAGCGGTCTCGAATTAGCTGAACTTGCTCTTCGGCTTCTTCCAGTATGGCAGGGCCAAACAATTGTCTCTCTCTAGTCTCTTTCCAGTTGAGAGGGGTTCTGCACTTTCTTCCATATAAGGCTTCAAAAGGCGACATTTGCAAACTGGCTTGATAACTATTGTTGTACGAAAACTCGGCATAGTGCAAACACTTATCCCACTTAGCACCATAAGTTAAGGCACAAGCTCTTAACATATCCTCAAGAATCTGATTCACACGCTCAGTCTGTCCATCGGTTTGAGGGTGATAGGCAGTATTGAATCTGAGATGAGTTCCCATGGCTTCATGCAGACTCTGCCAAAAACGAGAGGTAAATTGGCTTACTCTATCAGACACTATCTTCTTAGGCACTCCGTGAAGACTGACGATCCTTGACATATATAATTCTGCTAATTTATCTCCTGCATAGGTAGTCTTAACTGGAGTAAAGCGAGCTACCTTAGTAAATCGATCCACTATTACCCAGATCGAGTCATAACCTGCTTGGGTCTTAGGAAATCCGGTGATGAAATCCATACTAATTTCTTCCCACTTCCACTCTGGAATCTTTAATGGCTGCAGCAATCCTGCTGGTCTCGATGCTCGCTTGACCTTGGCGGACATCACAAAGTGCAACATATTTCGCAATCTCACGCTCATACTAGGCCACCAATACCTTTCCTTGAGGTCTTGATACATCTTGGTGCTTCCGGGATGAATGGAGTATAAAGTCTCATGCGCTTCTTTGAGTATCAACTCCTTAAGCTCTTTTCGATCCGCACGCAAATACGCTTCTCATACCAAATAGTGCCTCGTTCATCTTCGGTGAACCCTGGGGCTTTTCCTTTCTTCATATTGCTCTTAATCTCCTTGACATCAGCATCATCTACCTGTGCTTCCCGAATCTGATCTTCCAACGTAGGGCGTACTTCCAAAGTAGCTAAATACCCTTTCTGAACCAATTCCAAACTATGCTTCTGAAATGCCTTATAAAGGGCTGGCTGACTTTCCTTAATCATCAGAGTGTTGCAGTAACTCTTTCTACTTAAAGCATCAGCTACGACATTGACTTTGCCTGAATGATAATGAATCCCAATGTCATAGTCCTTGATCAATTCCAACCATCTTCTTTGTCTAATATTGAGGTCAGCTTGGGTAAAGATATACTTCAGACTCTTGTGATTCGTATAAACTTCACAACGATTACCAATGAGATAATGACGCCAAATCTTCAAAGCATGCACTACGGGTGCTAATTCCAAATCATGGGTAGGGTAATTAACTTCATGTGGCCTTAGTTGTCGCGAAGCATACGCTACAACCTTCTTATCTTGCATTAGCACACAACCGAGTCCTTGTCGAGATGCATCACAAAATACCTCAAGATCTTTCCTATTATCTGGCAGGATAAACACTGGGGCAGTTGTCAAATACTTCTTTAATTCTTGAGTTTGATGAATAGTTTAGTCAAATTAAATCCTTTTCTTTATGGAAAATTCAAATTAAGCTGGAATTAATTCAAGAAAATGCAAATGGTTTATTTTTGAATTCAAACATTCCAAAACTTCAAATTTTGGGATGTTACAATAGGCCAGTGAGGTGGTTATGAACAGGATTTGAATGCGGCTGGGTTTTGGCGGCTGAGACATGAGCGAGGCATTTCTGCCGTGGCTGCGAATTTCTGAAGAAATGTAACATCCTGAAAGCTATAATAAAATGAAAATGAATATTTTGGATTTGAATATATTTATTTCTGAGTTTTTTGAGAATTATTGGTTTTATTTGGATTTTCTTTGGATTTATGCTTTATATGAAAAGTCTAATAAATAGAATTATTAAATGGGAAATGGTAAGAATGTAAAGATTAAAAGTAAAAATGGGAAAAATTACCATAAGACCTTATTCATGATGGTAAACCAGTAAAACTATCTAGTAAAAATCCTAGGTGCTGAAATGTAATTAAATAAAATAATTGATTGTCCCTTTTTGACTAATAATATTGAAGTCAGAATTAATGAAAAATAATAGAAACTTATCAGGAGCCATAAAAATTACCATAACACCCTCAGAGCATTATATACATCTGGTAAATATCTCAGGAATTTGTCATGTCGGAAATGCCTTCAAAAAATTCAAGAACAGTGGTAATTAAAAACTGAAAATCCTCATGTCAGAATGTTTATAAAATATTCAATTGATATTTGGACTTCAAATTTTTATGGAGATATCCAAAATACATACTAAACTCTTATAAAAATTGTTACAAATAATTAATATTATTTACACCCTTAAATAAATAAAATATCGAAATACAAATCCTGTACAGTCCATAGTGTCAGAATTTTAATTAATTTATTATCAGTTAATTTAGTCCGGAAATTTTTCTAGCGGATAAAAGCCTCCATAGGATGTCGGTCAAAAAGTTTCAGAAAAATTTATCACGATTTGATATCAGTTTAATGCCCATCTTGTGCTGTCTAGCAGCAAGTCTATCTCTGAGTTCTGGAGTCTCTCACTGACATGTGGGCCCCACGGCGTACGGGCCCATTTCCTGGCGCAAGGCGGTGCCGAAACGCTCCCGCTGACCGGTGGACCCCGGGCCCGGTTGTCAGCCACCATTCTCTTTCTCCCCTCTCTTCTTCTCCTCTGCGCGGAGACTGAGCTCGTGCACGCCGAGTCGTCGCCGACTCCTCTTAGTCGATCGGTAGAATTTCGCGCGCGTTGTGTGGTCACTGGCAGGTGGGGCCCATTGTCGATCTCTAGGCCGTCATACAGGCGCACAAATTTCGATCGCGGACGGGCGGGCCTACCGTCACCAACGCGACCGATTCAAACGCGCCAGCGCGCCCAAAAGCCGAAAGCCGTTTTCTAATTGACAAAACGTATTCTTGGGTTTTAATTGATTTTCAGAAACTGAATTAATATAATTAGTCATATCTTTTGCATTATAACTTCAAATGGAATGAAACCAATCTCTAAATTCATGAAAAATTCAGTGGATTCAGAATATGCAAAAATATTTTGAAAATGATCTCTGGGTAATTTTGAAATTCAAATTTGAATAAAAGGCTTATAGATATACTTGAAACAAAAATTCTGTAAACAACCTTAGAAGTTAATGGAACTAATTTTTCTGGGATCCTCATGTTTCCAAGCTCAAATATATAGAAATATTTAATTTTCATGTATGTTTGAATTACTTTCTAATTAAGTTTTGCTTTCAATTCACTAATAATTCAAATATGTAAAATGGTATGAAGGGTTTATGGAAGAAACAAAAATTTAATTCATGAACAATGGGATGGCAGTAGAATAATTGACCTTGCCAAAATAATTAAGGATTTGACTTGTTTGGATCTACCATTAGAAATATGGAGTAACCATTGTGCCAAATGCCCTCACACATATATATGCATATATATGTGCACAGGAAATTAAATAATTTGGATATAGATTAAATGGTTTCAAGCCATGAACAAACCTAGTATCATAACTTAATAAAATTTAGTGCAATCAACCCTTTATCTTATGTTTTAAATTTTATTAGTTTATATAATTTTAGCATCTATAATTCGAAGTTATAAATATAGGAATTTGTAATTTGAGCCTCCTGAATTCGTAATATAAGAATGGATAATCCACAAGAGAACCCATGTTGTTCATCATAAAAAGTATTAACGCTTCGAATGCGTAATTATTTACATCATGAAGTCTTAAAATTTTATAATCCAAACCCTAAAGATATACTCTTGTTCCCTGCAGTTAATCTTTATTTGGTTTACTGTCTGTTTTATTCTTGCCCTTATTGAAATTTAATATTTGCTTTATTTTCGGTCGATCGACTTGTAGAATCCGACGTGCTCGAAGAAGAAGACGACTCCGTCGCAGATCCAGATCCTGACCTAGACAGCGAGTTGCAAGGCAAGCACCCCCTTGATCATGTCGAGCCTGATAACTTACCTACATTATGTTGTTTTTGTCTATGTACTATGCATCCGGATAATTCTCCCTAGAAATGTTAATTTGGGTTGGAACTGTAGTTAATCCTGTAAATTATGGTTTACCTCAATCTGTATGAATATGTGAACCTTGTAAACATTAGTTCGAACTAGACATGCTAAATGTCATTTTGGGTATAACCGGTAGCATTATATACCTGCTTAAGCTACTTGTTGTATTCTTTCAGTCTTTTCAAGAAATATATGGTCCTCATTTGGAAAATGTTGCTAGTATTTGGTTAAAAACCTAAAATAAAACTATGGTTTGACGCGGGCGATTATTGGCAATAGCCGGAGGTGCAAAGGGAGTTGCACGTAGTGTAGGGTGGAGCATCGCCTGTGTCGGATTAAGGACCGAGCAATGGGACGCTATAGATCCTAGAATTTCGTACAACCACGAGGGCTTGTATTGGCGGGTCTTAGCCTATTAAGTTGTTTTGATGTGGCTTTGCTTCTAAGGAAGGCGGGAGATTGCACAGACATTCCGGTTTGGTTTGCTTGTAAGGTTTTCTACATACCAATGCAACGGTGTACGCCTTGCCATGAACAGAAATGTGGTGTTGGGTGTGATGAAAATGGATCCACGACTTGGGTGAGTGTTTCTGTTTTCATGGCGGGGGTCAAACGTCCTGGGCTGGTTCAAAGCCACGTCTAGATAATGTAACGGCTCTGTATGATCTCCTTGCCGACACACCAAAGGAAGTGTGTTATTTGGCCTGTCATAAGAGGTTGATCATTCCTTGTGGGTAAAGCTGTACACCTCTGCAGAGTGTAAATCTAATTGATTAGCTGCGTCCACGGTCAAGGACACTTGGTGAAGTTGTAACATCCAAAAAATTTGACTTATAATTTCGCTCACGTGCATTTTTGTGATTTTCTGAAATTATTGGATTTTTCCAGAAATTATTTGAATTTATTTTAATTAAGTATATTGAACCTTTGGTGAAAACTAATTATATATAGATAAGAATAATATGAAGTTTTGTCAAAAATATTTTATTTGAGTCCAGAATGTTTCAATGTATTTATGAGAATTTTCTTGGATTTTTCCGATATTTTAATTGCCTTAAATGAATTAATCTAATTTCGGAATTATTTTAAATCAAAAGCGTTGAAATCGAGTGAATAAAGATTGGGCCAAGCCAAAGATCTTGTGCATGCGTGCCCATCGCGTGCGCCCGTTAGCCCGCTCCCCGCCGCCTCGCGTATGGATCATTGGATCCGGATCGACGGCCGTCTCCTTCGCGAAACCCTAGCGACTTGGCCGTTGGATCAAGATCGCGCGGTGAGGATTCCTTGCGCTATCTTGGAAAGATTTGATCGCATCCGCTGATTTTGGAAAGAGCGGATCGGATCGTATCGCGTTTGGGGGAATCGTAGCCGTTCATCGCAGATCGGACGGACCGCAGTCATCGTCTCCGATTCGGTTTCTGAATCCGCCGCCGCTTACCGTCGCCGCCGCGTGATTTTAGGGTTGCCTTTTTCGGGCGTCACGAGGCTATTTAAAGCGCGGACCGCACTCGAGGATTGCCATCCCGCAGCGCATCCGCCATGCTAGCCTTCGCCGCTGAGTCGCCCGTAGCCTCGCAGAGCTCTCCGAGTTTGCTCTTCGCCATCGCGGTTTTCTTCGAGTTCCGTCGTCGCAAGCCGCCGTTCGCCGAATCGGTTCCAGATCCGAAGTTCCTCGCGTCGTCGCGCCGAGTCGCCCTTCTTCTCGCCGAATCGCGCCAAACGCCGTTCGGTGGTCGTCTTCCTCCGCTCCGGCAAGCCCGCCGCCGTGTCTCGGAGCTTCACGCAGCCGTTGGATCTTCGCCAACCGTCGGATCAAGCCACGCCGCTTCTTGGCAGTTGTTCGCTCGGGTATATTTCTAACCGTTAGATTCGAATAGACGTTCGGGATTGAGACGCGTGTGCGTAGTATGTCGGCCGCTGGATCGTCTCGCAGATGTGCGACGCGTGTCGGTCGCGCGGTACCGGCATCGTCGGCGCCGGTGCACCGTGGACGGCGTGTGCCGTGGACTTGGTCCATAGACCGAGCGACGTGGCGCAATTTGATTGGCCCACGACGCGATGACGTCATCGATATCACCCGGCCCACAAAGACAAGATCTCGAGTCCACGGTGGACCAACGTGTTTTCGTGGACTAAGTCCATGCGCCGAGGCCACGTGTTTGTCTCTGACTGGTCCACGTGTCGCTTGCGCATTAATTGGTAATTTCCAGTAGAAACATAATTCGGGAAAATCGGTTTTTCTAATTTCTGTATTTTCAGTATTTATTCAAACTTCAAAAGGCTATATCTTTTGCATTTTAACTCGGATTTGAGTGATTCAAATTTCTAAAATTTTTTAAAATCAAGATCTATTTATTGGTGAATTTTATTTTATTTTTTGAGTTTGTTTGCTCTCTGGTTTGGTGTTTATTTGCTATTTTGGCATCGTTTCGCGTAGACGTTGAACTGCTCGGTGATCCGGAGGAAGATTCGTCGCTCCAAGACCCAAGCTCAGATCAAGACCAACACCTACTCCAAGGCAAGTTGTGCTTTGATCATGTTGAGCCTACGATTACAAAAACTGCTATATTGCTTTACTTTATTGCATATTATTTGACATGTACAAATGACTTCAATTAAATTTGGGACTTAGCTATTATACCCAATTGCTCTATACCCTACCTTGCCATTTGTATACCATGATATATTGTCACCCTAGATTGGTTCATTATAGTTGGTTAGTAATAATAATCAACATGGGATGGTTAGACCGTATTAGTTGCTTAGTCATGCCACGCCATCACATGTACTTTAGTCTTTGATAAATAATCTTGACTAAAGGAATATGGAACGATGTTATGAACTTGTGTGTCATGTGGTCACACGATGAGATTGAGTTACGGTGGCGAGAGGATGTCACGCAACGAGGTTAAATTGTCGATGGCACGTGGTGCTTGGTAATCAACTGGGGTGGTAATGATTTAGATTGGGGCAAGTGGCAAGGGGCAGTATGCCAAGGTGGGCCAGGATTGGCAGGGTATGTGGAAGTCTTGCCTTAATCACTTTAAGGACTTAACCTTGCAAGCCTTTGACCTGAGTCTCTCTTGCAACCACATGTCCGAATGGGACAATTTAGTGAATAATTTGTGAAACCTAGATTTGATCTTGTCGTGGTGAATAGTGAGTCCCGGGTTACGGTTTAACTCACATGGCGCAAGAGGGGGCCTGTTGTGGTGGTCTAACCCTTCAGTGTTGAAACCTTAGCGAGCAGTACTGGGTCTAGGTGTAGCATTGTAAAGGCTTTGTTACGATCACTCGCCTTGGTGGTGTTTGGTTGTATCGTGTGGGTAAAGTGCATAACCTCTGCAGAGTGTACAATCTATTCGAATAGCCGTGCTCACGGTATTGAGCAAAGCTCGGAATTACAGTTAAGGGTTAGACTTTTGTTAAACAAAAACTTGTTCGGATGGCAGGGTGCCATGGGAAGTGGAAAATTGATTTAGGGTTGGAAACTTGGTTTACTTCATAAATGCTGAATCTATTAATTACTGTTATTGTTTTACTGCTTTTCAATCTATTTACTGTATTCTTGTTAAATGCTCTGCTTTACTGCAAAATAGCCATATTAGCCATTCCTTTGGATTAAGCCAAAGCATATAGAATATTAGACTTGCATTACTGTGCACAACTTGTTGGGTGCTTTATGTACTCACCCCAACAACACAACTTCAGAAGAGGAAGAATCTACGCCATTCATGGAAGAGGATTATTTGGATCACGAATACTTAGGGTCCGAGCCTCGTCGGTTGTTCGTGGTAAATCGAAGTCGCTACGCTTATTTATTTTTCTCGCTACTTATTTGTTGTTTCTTATTTAAGCCCGTGAGGCATTATTCATGTAAGACAACAGATTATCATTAATTATTGAAGTTTATGCTATATTCATTTGTGTGTGGTGTGATAACATCTATGTTGAGCTGTGTGCACTAGCGTGATCTCGACTAGTGCGTTATACACAGAGAGTCCGGATTTGCAAATTCGGGTCCCGACAGAGGTGGTATCGAGCCATCCGACTATAGGTCTTTGCCCTAGGTAGTTGGTATCTCTTAGGAGTGTCCAAAATTATTTTCTAAAGAAAAAGGTAAAATTTACTAATAAGAAACTCTTGGCTTATCTCATCCCTCTACTCTCATCCTTGCTAAATTACCTTCTTTTTCGTTGCCGTTTCGAGTGGAGATCTTATTCAAAATTTTGTTTTGAATAGATGCCGATCTTCCAGTCCTTCGAGTCAAGGCAGGTGGCTACGCCATGGAGCTGTAGAGAGTTCTTCAAGTGATTGGAGGCTTTGATCGTCCGCTTTACCGTGGAAGCAACTGGAACGTCAACGGTGTGCATCGGGGTTCTTACGCAGTCGATCATCTTCGCCGAGAGTGCGACGAGACCACCAGACCGATCCACATCACCGCCCGGAGGTTCACTTACGAGGCGGGAGTTTAGAAGGCTGCCAGACTTGCTCTACGACGGATCTGCCACGACTACGCTTACGAGCTTCGCGACACCGTGTTTCGACTTCACCCAACAGTACGAGCGTGCCAGCGTCGACGGATCGTGGAGGGGGTGTGCATCGCAGACACCTTGCTAAGTTTGCCACCGCCAGAGGATCACCGAGGGACACCTGCGGAGCCGGAGACAGCGTGTGAGGCGCTGAGAGTGGCGGAGCGAGAGCTTCAAAAGACCCGTGACGCCGCAGCCAGAGTCATCGGTGAGTTGGAGGAGGCCTTGCAGTTGCCGAGGAGATAGCGGACTGTGTCGCCCAAGAGCGGATGAGGTCGTCAAGAAGAAGAAGAGGAAGAAGAAGACCGGAAGAACGTGAGTGGGAGCCTAAGGAGCAGCAGAAGGTCACCAGATAGGTTCGCACCCATGCCGGCCCACCCGGTGTATGCACGGATCGACGCCTCACCAGGTGGTGGATGAGTGAGAGTCGATCTTAGAGTTGTGTTGAGACTCGAGTGTTGAGTCGCGTCTTTAAGTTAGCCTTTACCTTTTAGTAGACGTTAAGGTTGCATGTTTAGTTTGGTTCTTAATTGTTTGTCGAGTGTGCGGTATGTGTTGCAAAGCCCTTAGGCATTGTAAGCAACCATACCAAGTATCAATAAAGATTATTTAAGTTGGGTTTAACTGTTTCCCGCCTTAGAAATTCTTGCATCTTATCTATGCTACATCTATCTTTCTAACCCAAGAAGCAATCAAGCGGATGGTGAACACCCGCAAGAACAATGGAGCTTGAAGTGGTCCGCGCCGAGCAACAATCCCAACGAAGGAGCACCACCGCATCAAGCACCGCCGGTGGATATGCGTAACTTGGGAGCTTTTCATTGCGCAGACTCGGTTGATGCGCATAATGATGCGGCAGATGACCAATAGGGCTGCGATCAACAACCCCATTGCTCAGATTAATAACGGCGGACCTCGTCCTTATTCCAAATTGTCGACTTTATGAGGACCCGACCGCCAACATTCTCGCAACGCCAACCCCTGGAAGCGGATGATTGGTGAGAACCATTGAGAGGAAGTTGTACATCACGCAATGTGAAGGGCATGAGAAGGTTCTTTATGCATCCCATCAGCTTGAGGGAACAGCTGCAGAATGGTGGGAGAACTACTGTGCTACTCATGAGGCACCCATGGAAATCACGTGGGAAGAATTACAACGGCCTTCCGCCAGCATACCATGTACCGGAAGGGATGATGGACTGAAAAGGAAGAGTTCAGGCGCTTAAGCAAGGAGGCCAACCGGTGGCCGATTACTTGAACAAATTCACGCAGTTAGCTCGCTATACTCCTGAAGATGTAGCGACGGACAAGGCTATGCATCCCGATTCATGAAGGATTAAACTCGGGATCGCAAGTGGGGTGATTACCCACACTTTTCCGATTTTCAAGAATTGGTAAACAAGGCTTTGATTCTCGAGGATAAGCGCAAGGAGCTTGGGGAAAATCGCAAGCGCTTGATGACTAACCAGTGGACGCCTAACCACCGCGAATGAGGATGACCCGCAGCGGTTTGCTAAGTTCCAACCGCAAGTCGTTAACAAACCAAAGAACACCGCACCGCGACCACCAGGACAAAGTTATCAAACACCGGCCCAAGGTAACAATGCTCAAGGAGGAATGCAGCAGTCAGCCGCCAGAAGGTGCTACAGTTGCAATGAGCTGGGGCATTATGCTAATAGATGTCCCAGAAAGGAGGTATCACGCCAAAGGCGTTTCAACCTAGGAACGACACCGCTAAGGCACCGGCGACGGAGCGAATCGAGGAGCCGACAGCAGGAGCGACGCCTCAAGCTACTATTCGAGGCGAGTCAACCACATCACCGCCAATGGAGTCCGGGAAGAATCGACGTCGTGGCCGGGTAAGTTTTGGTAAACTCAAGACTGCAATAAAGATTATTTGATTCAGAGCTTCGCATTCCTTTGTCTCTCGAGCTTTTGCATCGAAAATGGTTTGAGCATGAAAAATCTTAAGTGTGTGATGCTAGTCCAAGCCCGGTGATCGAGTTAAGATCTAACCTCGGGTGTTTGGGGTGAAGCTAATAATTAATGGGATAGAGTTCCTAGCGAACTTGATTATTCTAGATGCCCAAGCTTTAGATGTCATTTTGGGAATGGACCGTTAACCAAGCATAAGACGGTTTTGGATTGTGGTGAAGGGTTGTATCCATTGAGAGCCCTAGAGGAGAGAAAGTGAAATTTCAAGCAACAACAGTTCGTGGTGGTCAATTAGTGGTTAATAGCATGAGAACCGTCGTCATAGAGGACGTGCGAGAGTCGAGGAATATCAGACGTATTTTAAGATCTGCCGAATGCCGCTGACCGTGACATCGAAGTTCGTCATTGAGTTAGCACCGGGAACCGCACCAATAGCAAAAGACCTTATCGGATGCCTACCGATGAGTTGGTGGAGATGAAGAAACAGATCGGCGAGTTATTAGAGAAAGGTTTTATAAGACCAAGTTCGCCGCCATGGGAGCGCCGATTTTGTTTGTCGGGAAAAGGATGGAAGCCTTAGAATGTGTATTGATTACCGTGCACTTAATGAAGTGACAATTAAGAATAAGTATCCGTTGCCAAGGATTGATGATCCATTCGACCAGTTGAGAGGAGTGGAGTTTTCCAAGATAGACCTTCGTCCGGATATCATCAACTAAAGATTGGGCGGAGATGTTCCAAAGACCGCATTCTCTTCAAGATACGGACATTATGAGTTCACGGTCATGTCTTTTGGATTGACCAATGCGCTTGACATATTTCATGAACTTGATGAATAAGATTTTCATGGAATACTTGGACAAGTTTGTTGTTGTGTTCATAGATGATATTTTGGTATATTCAAAGACCAAGCAGAGCACGCAAATCATCCGAGGCTAGTGTTGGAAAAGCTGCGTGAGCAACAGTTTGTATGCTAAATTCGAGAATGCGACTTTTGGAAGGAAAAGGTGGAATTTCTCGGTCATGTCATGACTGCAGAAGGAGTTGCTGTCGACCCAAGCAAAGTGGAGGCAAGTGTTGCATTGGGAGCAACCAAAGTCATCACTCAGTCCGTAGTTTTCGGGAATGGCAGGATATTATCGCGGTTCATAGAAGGATTTTCGACGATTGCGAGACCTCTTACTCGGTTGTTGAAAAGGAAAAGAAATTTTCATGGACACGAGGTTGTGATAAGAGTTTTGAGGAATTAAAGAAGCGTTTGACAACACCCCGTGTTGGTTTTGCCTAATGTTGTAACGACTTTGATATATTGTGATGCGTCAAGACAGGTCTTGGATGCGTATTGATGCAAGAGGGTAAAGTGGTCGCATATGCGTCAAGGCGATTAAGACCACATGAAGGAAATTATCCTACGATGACTTGGAATTGGCCGTGGTGCATGCCTTGAAATTGTGGCGTCATTATCTCATTGGAAATAGATGTGAGATATATACGGACCATAAGAGTTTGAAATATATTTTCACTCAATCGATCTCAATATGAGGCAAAGGAGATGGTTGGAATTAATCAAGGATTATAACATGGGAATTCATTACCATCCGGAAAAGCAAATGTGGTAGCCGATGCCTTAAGTCGCAAGAGCTACGTGGCGAATATGATGGTGCGGAAGGACAATGAATCGTGCAGAGAATTGCAAAATTTAAAGCGGAAGTAGTTTCGAATGATTCCTAGCTGCTTTGGAAGTGAAGCCAATGCTCGAAGATCAAATTCGGGAAGGACAAAAAGATGATGAGAAAGTCAACCGGATCAAGGCTAAAAAGGATGAAGGATTAGCAAAGGACTTTACCGTGGATGACCAAGGTACCATGTGGTTCCAGGGTCGCATTTGTGTGCCAAATAGACCAGAACTTAAGCAGTTGATTTTGGAAGAGGCTCATGATTCCAAGTATTCAATTCATCCAGGAAGCGCTAAGATGTACCAGGACTTAAAGGAGAGGTTTTGGTGGCCGAATATGAAGCGTGAAGTTGCCGAGCACGTTGCCTTGTGCGATGTATGCCAGAGAGTTAAGGCAATACATCGAGACCAGCGCAGTTTGCTACAACCGCTAAAAATCCTGAATGGAAGTGGGAAGAAATCGGTATGGATTTCATCACCGGATTGCCAAGAACTCAAAATGGGTATGATTCTATATGGGTCATTGTGGATCGATTGACCAAAGTTGCTCACTTCATCCTGGTTAAGACAACTTACTCAGGAGACCGGTTAGCAGAATTATACATAGCCCGAATCGTGTGTTTGCATGGTGTGCCTAAGAAAATAGTGTCGATGAGGTACTCGGTTCACCTCGAGATTTTGGGACAAATTGCATGAAGCCATGGGAACGCGTTTGAACTTTAGCACAAAGATACCATCCATGATCGATGGTCGACAGAAAGAGTAAATCGATTTTAGAAGATATGTTAAGAGCTTGCGCTTTAGCCTACACCACTTCATGGGACAAATGCTTACCATATGCGAGTTCGGCTATAACAACGATTACTGTGCTAGTTTGCGAGATGTCACCATTTGAGGCTTTATATGGTCGTGCTCGCTGCGTACCCCACCGAATTGGAATGAGACAGGAGCGTATGATATTTGGCCCTAATATTCTTAAGGAAGTCAAGAGCAAGTTGCCATGATAAGAGACAAAGTTGAAAATCGCGCGATCAAGACAAAAAGTTATGCGATAATCGACGCCGTGATTTGAGTTTGAACCCAAGATTTCGTGTATCTTAGGGTTACCCTCTAAAAGGAGTTAAAAGGTTCCACGCTAAAGGAAAGCTTGCCCCAAGATATGTTGGACCGTTCAAAATTTTGAGCCGTCGAGGAGGTTGCTTATCGCTTGGAATTGCCGCAGATTCTTTGGCAGCGTGCATGATGTGTTCCATGTGTCACAACTCAAGAAGTGTCTTGGTGCCGCAGAGAGCGACGCCTATGGAAGAGATTGAGTTGCGAATGATTTGACCTACAAAGAACATCCAATGAAAATTTTGGATGTCATGGACCGAGAACTGTGAACAAGTCGATTCGTTTTGCAGAGTTCGATGGAGCAACCATTCCGAGAATGAGGCAACCGGGAGCGTGAAGAGGATCTCAAGTCGAATTTCCAAACCTATTCCTAGTCACCTTGAATCTCGGGTCGAGATTACGTTATGGGGAGGTTTGTAACATCCCAAAATTTGACTTATAATTTCGCTCACGTGCATTTTTGTGATTTTTCAAATTATTGGATTTTTCCGAAATTATTTGAATTTATTTTAATTAAGTATATTGAACCTTTGGTGAAAACTAATTATATATAGATAAGAATAATATGAAGTTTTGTCAAAAATATTTTATTTGAGTCCAGAATGTTTCAAAGTATTTATGAGAATTTTCTTGGATTTTTCCCGATATTTTAATTGCCTTAAATGAATTAATCTAATTTCGGAATTATTTTAAATCAAAAGCGTTGGAAATCGAGTGAAGCGATCTTGGGCCAAGCCCGAAGATCGCGTGCATGCTTGCCCATCGCGGTGCGCCCGTTAGCCCGCTCCCCGCCGCCTCGCAGATGGACCATTGGATCCGATCGACGGTTTGTCTCCTTTCGCGAAACCCTAGCGACTTCGGCCGTTGGATCAAGATCGCGCGGTGAGGATTCTTTGCGTCGTCTTGGAAAGATTTGATCGCATTCGTTGATTTTGGAAAGAGCGGATCGGATCGTATCGCGTTTGGGGGAATCGTAGCCGTTCATCGCAGAACGGACGGACCGCAGTCATCGTCTCCGATTCGGTTTCCGAATCCGCCGCCGCTTGCCGTCGCCGCCGCGTGATTTTAGGGTTGCCTTTTTCGGGCGTTCACGAGGCTATTTAAAGCGCGGACCGCACTCGAGGATCGCCATCCCGCAGCGCATCCGCGATGCTAGCCTTCGCCGCTGAGTCGCCGCGTAGCCTCGCAGAGCTCTCCGAGTTTGCTCTTCGCCGCTGCGGTTTTCTTGAGTTCGCCGCCGTCAAGCCGCCGCTCACCTAATCGGTTCCAGATCCGAGTTCCTCGCGTCGCGCGCGTCGAGTCGCCCTTCTTCTCGCCGGAATCACGCCAAACGCCGTTCGGGTGGTCGTCTTCCTCCGCTCGGTGCAAGCCCGCCGTGTCTCGGAGCCGCGGCCGTTGGATCTTCGCCAACCGCCCGGATCAAGCCACGCCGCTTCTTCAGCAGTTGTTACGCCGGGTATATTTCTAACCGTTAGATTGAATAGACGTTCGGGATTGAGACGCGTGTGCGTAGTATGTCACCGCTGGATCGTCTCGCGATGTGCGACGCGTGTCGGTCGCGGTACCGAAGCATCGTCGGCGCCGGTGCACCGTCGACAGCGCGTGTCCGTGGACTTGGTCCATAGACCGAGCGACGTGGCGCAATTTGATTGGCCCACGACGCGATGACGTCATCGCCGATATCACCCGGCCCACAAAGACAAGATCTCGAGTCCACGGTTGACCAACGTGTTTCGTGGACTAAGTCCATGCGCCGAGGCCACGTGTCCGTCTCGACTGGTCCACGTGTCGCCATGCATTAATCGGTAATTTCGAGAGAAAAATAATTCGGAAAATCGGTTTTCTAATTTCTGTATTTTCGAAGATTTATTCAAACTTCAAAAGGCTATATCTTTTGCATTTTAACTCGGATTTGAGTGATTCAAATTTCTAAAAATTTTAAAATCAAGATCTATTTATTTCTGAATTTTATTTTATTTTTGAGTTTGTTTGCTCTCTGGTTTGGTGTTTATTTGCTATTTTGGCATCGTTTGCGTAGACGTTGAACAGCGCTCGGTGATCCGGAGGAAGATTCGTCGCTCCAAGACCCAAGCTCAGATCAAGACCAACACCTACTCCAAGGCAAGTTGTGCTTTGATCATGTTGAGCCTACGATTACAAAAACTGCTATATTGTTTTACTTTATTGCATATTATTTGACATGTACAAATGACTTCAATTAAATTTGGGACTTAGCTATTATACCCAATTGCTCTATACCCTACCTTGCCATTTGTATACCATGATATATTGTCACCCTAGATTGGTTCATTATAGTTGGTTAGTAATAATAATCAACATGGGATGGTTAGACCGTATTAGTTGCTTAGTCATGCCACGCCATCACATGTACTTTAGTCTTTGATAAATAATCTTGACTAATGGAATATGGAACGATGTTATGAACTTGTGTGTCATGTGTGGTCACACGATGAGATTGAGTTACGGTGGCGAGAGGATGTCACGCAACGAGGTTAAATTCATCGATGGCACGTGGTGCTTGGTAATCAACAGGGTGGTAATGATTTAGATTGGGGCAAGTGGCAAGGGCAAGATGCCAAGGTGGGCCAGATTGGCGGGGTATGTGGAAGTCTTGCCTTAATCACTTTAAGGACTTAACCTTGCAAGCCTTTGACTGAGTCTCTCTTGCAACCACATGTGCGGAATGGGACACTTAGTGAATAATTTGTGAAACCTAGATTTGATCGTCGTGGTGAATAGTGAGTCCCGGTTACGGTTTAACTCACATGGCGCAAGAGGGGGCCTGTTGTGGTGGTTTAACCCTTCAAATGTTGAAACCTTAGCGGCAAAGATCGGGTCTAGGTGTAGCATTGTAAAGGCTTTGTTACGATCACTCGCCTTGGTGGTGTTTGGTTGTATCGTGTGGGTAAAGTGCATAACCTCTGCAGAGTGTACAATCTATTCAATAGCCGTGCTCACGGTATTGAGCAAAGCTCGGGAATTACTGATTAAGGGTTAGACTTTTGTTAAACAAAACTTGTTCGGATGGCGGTGCCATGGAAAGTGGAAAATTGATTTAGGTTGGAAACTTGGTTTACTTCATAAATCTGAATCTATTAATTCTTGTTATTGTTTTATTGCTTTTCAATCTATTTATTGTATTCTTGTTAAATGCTGCTTTACTGCAAAATAACCATATTAGCCATTCCTTTGGATTAAGCCAAAGCATATAGAATATTAGACTTGCATTACTATGCACAACTTGTTGGGTGCTTTATGTACTCACCCCAACAACACAACTTCAGAAGAGGAAGAATCTACGCCATTCATGGAAGAGGATTATTTGGATGCGAATGCTTAGGGTCCGAGCCTCGTCAGTTGCTCGTGGTAAATCGAAGTCGCTACGCTTATTTATTTTTCATTGCTACTTATTTGCTGTTTCTTATTTAAGCCTGTGAGGCATTATTCATGTAAGACAACAGTTATCATTAATTATTGAAGTTTATGCTATATTCCGCTGTGTGTGACTGTGATAACATCTATGTTGAGCCTGTGTGCACTAGCGTGATCCTGGACTAGTGCGTTATACACAAAGGGTCCGGATTTGCAAATTCGGGTCCCGATAGAAGTCATTCCAATGTTAGAGTTTTTGGTACTTTCAGGAAAATGGGTTTGGGATGGAAACCAATTTTGCAACTAGCTTTTGTGTCAAAGGACAGACACCGGGGACTTTTGCAGTCGGGTAGACTGGGTTGAAAGATTTAATTTTTTCTTAGCAATTTATGCCTCAGCTTGCCTATTTAAAGATGCGATGTTTCAATCTACTGTATTGGTATTTTTAAACGTTTATGCAACTGCAAAATAACCTGTAACCTGCTTTTGCTTAGCTTGCATGATTAATTATTTGTATTTGTTAAACACTATAAGTCTTGCTGAGTACCAATGTACTCAATCTTGCATCTGCTGTCTCAGAGGACGAAGCTTGCGAAGTGCCAGATGATTCTTGCTTTAACGCAGGGCATGGGGTGTTTGACGCTGATTTTCCCTAAGTTTGCCAAGTCAGTTGCCTGAGGGTTAGCGGGCAAACCACGAGGCTTTTGGAGTTCTTTAACTCTCTATTTTCCGTTGTTCAGTCTATGTAAATTTTAAACTCTGTATAATTATTTCCGCTTGTAATACATACTTATTAGTTTAATATCTTGTGGTTGTGATATGAATGTTGTAAACATGTGAGTGCTAGCCACTGATCATGGGACTAGTACAGTAATCACATGGAGGTTCCTGTTTGCAAGAACAGGGTCCACAGCGTTGGTATCAGAGCCACACTGACTGTAAAAAACCCTGGGTAAATGGTCGTCAGTTAGTAATATGAAAAGTTAATTTGAAAAATAATTAAAACTTTACGCTCTACTAATAATGAAATTTATCATATTTGCTAATTTTCTTATTTGTAGTTTCTTAACTATTCATAATAACTATTATTAATCCCCTCTCTTATTTTTATTTTGTAAATGATGCGTTATGTACCCTGTCAAGAGTTGACCGTTCCGGAGTTGGGTGGAATGATGGGAGTGTTGCACCATCTGATGAAGGATTGTCATTTTGAGAGCTCCCCGAGATATGTAATATTTCAGGCGTACCTGAGCTCGGTGACGAAGGAGTATGCCACTAGAGTTTTCATACCCCCTAGACCGGTTTTCAATGAGGGGGAAAGGATTTTTGACGGATATGGATCATCTATGGATGCTTCGATGAATGAGGCTGCCTATCAAGCTGTGATCCATCTTCGCCATCTGATTCCAGATTTGGACCTTGCCTACTACCATTTTCCTGGAAGACCTTTAGTTGGAAACAATGTATATAGAGATCATACTGAGGTTATGAGTGATGGTCTTAGAGTTATGGTGAACTTTGTAAATAGTCTACATAAGCACTATGTTCAGCTAGTGCAAGAGTTGTTGGAAACCCGTCGTCGTGTGGCATTTTTGGAGACCCACTTGGCAACGTGCGTAGCAAGAGGCACTATACCACGCACGGTGCTAAGTGATGGGACTTCTCAAATTCCATCCGCGCGACGTCCTCCACCTGCCTCTTATGTGTCTACTCCTGGTGTACCAAAAGGGGCTAGGATGTCTTGTATAGGTAGTCGCCCACGTCTTATAAATGATAAGGGTATAGATCCCCGTAGTACTTGTGTGTATCAGCCTGGAGTTCCTCGAGTATATAGGCGTAAGGCTTACACCACTAGAGCTTTTGATAAGGTAGAGTGAGTAGGAGTATGTGGATGAGATGTAACAACTTTTGTAAAAATGGGTAGTATGAAATAAATAAAGTGGTGTCTTTTGTTGTAAATTAGTATGGCATCAGTTGTTGTGGGTTGTGAATCTCAGGATAAAGGTTAACAAAGAAATAACTTAATTCATGTAGACGGTAAAGGTTATGTGTATAACAATTGTGAGATGATCTTGATCCATACAAGGAGTAGTGTAGTTGTTTTTCCCTTTATAGCTGCTAGCATTATGTTAGTACTGATTTTGTTTTGTTTAAAGTTTCAGATGGCAAATCCTGCCAGTTGGACAACTATAGTTAGGGAATTAGCGGAGAGTTTTGGGCAAGAAAAGAATCGCCCTATGCTTACCATTAGGTAGGCTACCGATGGATTCAAGGTTTATGCGCACGCTGTTACTATAAAAAGAGAGCGTCGCATGCACCATCGTGTTAAGCATCATGGTTCAAATAGAGCCCAAGCTATACAAGAAACAAGCCGTAAATTGATGAGGAAAATTTGTCAAGTATATCATGTTGATATGGGTGCGTATGTGCACTTGTATGAAGCACGTGCAGGTATCCAAGGGACTGGGTTAGAACCTAGGAGGCGTAGAACAGGGAATAGACAAGAATATTTGCGCCAGTTTCGCCCAGCAGGAATTCAAGAGCCGCTTCCCTAGCCTTCTAGTTCGGGGAGTAGTTGTGATGCTGGATCGCCATCGCCATATCCGGGGATTAGTAGTGAATAGGTTTTCCCCTAGTGACCTTGTGTTGTAGTAATAAATATGTAAAATAGCTGGTATGCGTATGTATACTTAATGTTTGAGTGAGGTACTTTTGGTATTGTAAGTCTTCGAGTTGTATCTTTCTATGTGAATAATAACAATGGATTTTCCCTCGCAAATTGTAACTGTGAAGTGAAGATTTTCGATGAGATAATCCTTCATAGTTAGTAATAATAATAATAATAATAATAATAAATGATGATGCTGATAATAAGGATAACAGAAACAAGACATATAGAATGATTATGTGATGAATAAATTTGAAAACTTATCCTTATCTTTGCAACGTACTAAGGTGGTAGTGATTGCAGGATGAGGCCAACCAGGTCGCTCAGTCAGATTCTGGAGACCGATGCGGCTCAGGATGCTCGCGACCCTCGAGCAAGCCTCTCAACGCTAGCACGGCCAAATCCGCAACATCCGGCGACGAGAGCTTTGACATCTCGAGCGGCTCGTCAAGATGCCCCTATTCCATCTCCTGTTGGGGATAATGTTCCTGATGAGCAGTTGCCTCCACCGCCCACTATGGCTCAAGTATTGGCCCTAATTGAGCAAGGAAGGCAGGCAAATACTCTGCTACTGCACCAGATAGCTCAAAACACATCAACTCAAGGTGTTGCTCGTGGAGGGAACGGTGGACCGCCACAAGTGTCCAGGCTGAGTGAGTTCTTGAGAACTCAGCCACCGGTTTTCTCCACTTCGGCCGAGCCCCTTGATGCGGATGATTGGCTGCGTGCCATGGAGAGCAATCTGAGTATTGCTCAGTGTGATGACCGAGAAAAAGTTCTTTATGCCTCCTATCAGCTCCAAGGTACCGCAACTATTTGGTGGGAAAATTACCAAGCAGTGTTGCCAAAGGGACGAGAAGTGCTTTGGCCAGAGTTCAAAGCTGCTTTTCGCCGCACTCATATTCCCGCCAGTGTAATTGAGGTGAAGAAGCGGGAGTTCTTGGACCTGAAGCAAGGCTCGATGTTTGTGATGGAATACTTGCATCGCTTCAATCAGTTGTCCCGGTATGCCATATATGAGGTAGCTAATGAAGCGGGGAGGATTGAGCGGTTTCGAGAGAATTTGAATGAGGAGATCAAGTGGGCTTTAATAACCCAAGACATTGATGACTTCCAGACTCTAGTTGATAAGGCGGTGAGAGTGGAGCATGGTAGCCACATTGTATTGGAGAGCAGAAAGCGCAAGTGGCTTGCGCGCAGCTCAGCTGGGGCTGGGACATCCAGGTCGCAAGGGTGGCAGTCGACCAACTTTCGTCGACCACCACCACCACAAGCACCACGGGCTCAGCGACCGACTCCCCAGGCTCAGAGTTCTCAGAGTCAGGCTCCCCGCTTTATACAGCGACAACCACAACAGTCTGTTCGCCAAGTGCAATAGCCTAGAACGGCTGCTGTTGTCCAGAAGCAGGCACCTAATGTCACTTGTTTCCACTGCAATGAGCGTGGACATTATGCTAGTTCCTGTCCTAAGAAGAGGGCTGAACAACCACGTCCACAAGCTCAAGGCTGGTCTCAGGAAGCCGCAAGGCGACAGTCCCAAGGATCGACTCCACCGCCTGCGCAAGGCGAAAATATTGGGCGCCTTTACCATATGACCACTGAAGAAGCACAGGAGGCACCATATGTTGTGCTTGGTATGTTTCTCATGCAATCTATTCCTACCTTGGTTCTGTTTGATTTAGGAGCTTTCCATTCTTTTATATCCAAGAAGTTTTCTGAACAAAACAAGTTGGAAATTTCTCTGTTGCCTACTCACATGGTTGTGCAATCACCTGGGGCCACCATTAGAACTGATAGTTTTTGTTCTGGAGTTAGCATAGAAATCAATGGGGTTATGTTTTATGCTAATCTCATCATGATAGAGACATCTGGGCTAGATGTGATTTTAGGGATGGATTGGTTGGCTAAACATAAAGGTTGCATAAACTGTGCTGATCTATCTATATCCCTGGTAAATCAAGATGGAACACATGTAGAATTTGCCTCAAGTACTAAAGAGTCAGCACCCCAGCCCATCTGGTGTTCGGCATCTACGGTTGAATTAGAAGATGTGCCAATAGTTAATGAGTTTCGGAGGTTTTCTCTTTGAAGCGCCAGAGTGCCTCGGATCGTGATATGGAATTCATTATTGATTTGGTGCCGGGAACTGCACCAATATCAAAACGTCCATATAGGATGCCCCCAAATGAGTTTGTGGAATTGAAGAAGCAACTTAAGGAACAACTGGATAAAGGATTCATTCGTCCCAGTACATCACCCTGGGGAAGCCCGGTTCATTTTGTCAAGAAAAAGGACAATAGCCTGCGCATGTGCGTATACTACTGTGCATTAAATGAAGTAACCATCAAAAATAAATATCCGCTACCCCGGATTGATGATCTGTTTGATCAGCTGAATGGGGCGCAATTGTTTTCCAAGATAGACTTGAAGCTGGGATATTTTCAGTTGAAGGTCAGACCATCAGATATCCCAAAGACCGCTTTCACTACACGTTACGGTTTATACGAGTACACCGTAATGTCCTTTGGGCTTACTAATGCTCCGGCAAGCTTCATGAATTTAATGAATAAAATTTTCATGGAGTATCTGGACAAGTTTGTAGTGGTCTTTATTGATGATATCCTGTTTATTCCAAGAATGAAGAGGAACATAAGCAGCATTTGCATATGGTCCTCAGCAAACTCCGAGAGAATAAGTTATATGCCAAGTTCGAGAAATGCGAGTTTTGGTTGAAGGAAGTGGCATTCCTCGGGCATGTTTTGTTTGGAGGAGGAGTTGCTGTTGACTCAAGTAAGGTGCAAGCAGTGTTAGCTTGGGAAAGGCCACAGTCAGTTCCAAAAATTCGAAGTTCTCTAGGCTTTGCTGGTTATTATTGCCGGTTTATTGAAAACTTCTCCAAAGTTGCCAGGCCACTTACACAACTTTTAAAGAAAGAAAAGAAATTCGAATGGACTTCTGATTGTGAACAGAGTTTCCAAAAACTAAAAGAAAAGTTAACTTCTGCACCAGTGCTTATATTGCCAGATATTCACAAGAATTTTGAAGTATATTGTGATGCATCGCTTCAAGGGTGGGGTTGTGTGTTGATGCAAGAAGGCAGAGTTGTCGCTTATGTTTCTCGACAACTTCGCCCTCATGAGCAGAATTATCCCACACATGACCTTGAACTAGTCGCGGTTGTTCATGCCTTTAAGATCTGGCGGCACTATCTTATTGGGAACAGGACAGAAATCTACACAGACCATAAAAGTCTCAAGTATTTCTTCACACAGCCAGAATTGAACTTGTGACAAAGAAGATGGCTAGAGCTGATTAAAGACTATATATGACCTTGGTCTTCACTACCATCCTAGTAAGGCCAATGTTGTAGCTGACGCTCTTAGTCGGAAATTTATTGCATGTTGGGTTCAAGTCAATCTGACTTAGTTGATGACTTCCAGAAGCTCAATTTGAACTTAGTGGAAAATGGTTATGTGACCGCCCTTGATTCTGACCAACTCTTAAAAGTCAGATTAAAGCTGCACAGCTCAAGGATGAAGCCATTATAGAGATCCGAAATCTTTTAATTGGGAGTATAAGCTCTGAGTTCATGGAGAGTCCAGATGGGATAATCATGAAACAGACTCGTATTTATGTGCCCAATGATTCTAACATCAAGAAACTGATTTTATCTGAAGCTCATGAGTCACCACTATCTATTCATCCTGGTAGTACCAAGATGTATCAGGACCTTAAGAGAGAATATTGGTGGCCCGGTATGAAGAAGGATATTGCCGAATATATCGCAAAGTGCGATGTATGTCAGCGAGTCAAAGCTGAACACCAACGTCCAGCTGGGCTTCTTCAACCGTTGCAGATTCCGGAATGGAAATGGGATGATGTTGGTATGGACTTCATTACTGGTCTTCCCCGAACTCAGAGAGGGAATGATTCCATTTTGGTTGTTGATCGACTGACCAAAGTAGCCCATTTCATCCCTGTTAGAACTACCTATTCTGGTGACAAATTGGCAGAGCTTTATATTAGTAACATCGTGCGTTTGTACGGGGCCCCAAAAACAATTGTTTCAGATCGTGGATCACAATTCACATCCCAATTTTGGGAAAAGCTGCATAATCTTTTGGGGACTAAATTGAATTTCAGTACTTCTTACCATCCTCAGACCGATGGTCAGACTGAAAGGACAAATCAAATTCTGGAGGATATGTTGAGAGCTTGTGTGCTATCTTATAGCATCAATTGGGAGAAGTGCTTAGCATTTGCAGAATTCTCGTACAACAATGGTTTTCAAGCTAGTCTGCAAATGTCGCCATTTGAAGCCCTTTATGGAAGGAAATGTCAGACTCCACTTTTCTGGTCTGAAGTAGGAGAAAGACAGTTCTTTGGTCCAGATTTAATAAATGAAGCCCAAGAGCATGTAGATTTAATCCGAAGCCGGTTGAGGGAAGCTCAATCTCGTCAGAAAAGTTATGCCGACACTCGTCGACGTGACATGAACTTTGAGATTAGTGATTATGTATATCTTAAAGTTTCACCTCTCCGCGGCATTCGTCGATTCCAAGTTCAAGGCAAGTTAGCCCCTCGATATATTGGACCATATCGTATATTGGAAAAGATGGGAGAAAAAGCTTACAAGTTGGAGTTGCCATCCCAATTATCCAGTGTACACAATGTCTTCCATGTATCGCAACTTAAGAAGTGTCTTCGCGTTTCGGCTGAGCTTACTCAGTTGGAGGAAATTGATCTTCAGCCTGACTTAACTTATCGAGAGCACCCAATTAAAATCCATGAAGAAGCGGAGCGGCATACCCGAAATAAAACTCATGAGATGGTAAAAGTACAATGGAGTAATCATACGGAAGAAGCTACATGGGAACAAGAAGACAGACTCAAAGAAGAGTTTCTTGATTTGTTTTAGACCCTATTCTACCTTCGACCCGCCAAATCTCGAGGGCGAGATTTCTGTAAAGAGGGTAGATTTGTAACATCTCGAAAGCTATAATAAAATGAAAATGAATATTTTGGATTTGAATATATTTATTTCTGAGTTTTCTGAGAATTATTGGTTTTATTTGGATTTTCTTTGGATTTATGCTTTATATGAAAAGTCTAATAAATAGAATTATTAAATGGGAAATGGTAAGAATGTAAAGAGGTAAAAGTAAAAATGAGAAAAATTACCATAAGACCTTATTCATGCTGGTAAACCAGTAAAACTATCTAGTAAAAATCCTAGGTGCTGAAATGTAATTAAATAAAATAATTGATTGTCCCTTTTTGACTAAAAATAGTGAAGTCAGAATTAATGAAAAATAATAAAAACTTATCAGGGGCCATAAAAATTACCATAGCACCCTCAGAGAATTATATACATCTGTAAAAAATCTTAGGAATTTATCATGTGGGCAAAGCCTTCTAAAAATTCAAGAACAGAGGCAATTAAAAACTAAAAATCCTCATGTCAGAATTTTTATAAAATAGTTACTTGATATTTTGACTTGAAATTTTTATGGAGATATCCATAATAAATAATGAACTCTTATAAAAAGTTTTAAAAATAATTAATATGATTTACACCCTTAAATAAATAAAATATCGAAATACAAATCCTGTACAGTCCACAGTGTCAGAATTTTAATTAATTCATTATCAGGTAATTTAGTCCGCAAATTTTTTAGGGGATAAAAAGTTCCATAGGATGTCGGTCAAAAAGTTTCAGAAAAATTTATCACGACTTGATAGCAGTTTAATGCCCATCTTGGGCTGTCTAGCAGCAAGTCTATCTCTGAGTTCTGGAGTCTCTCACTGACATGTGGGCCCCACGGTTGTCGGGACCCGAATCTGCAAATTCGGACCCTCTGTGTATTCTGTGCCAGTCCAGGATCACACTAGCACACACAGTCAAACAGGGTTGCACATTACAGACATTCACAAAGATATAAGAATAAATAGTGCAAACATGTATATAAGTCGAGTTATACGACCTTATGGTCTCCTTACAGATAAGTCAGCCACACAGGGTTTACATTATTCAAAGTAAGGAAATAGCAGCGGAACATAAGTAAAGGTCGTGGAAGCCTTCATCTTGCCACAGGCAACCAACTGGGCTTGCCCCCTAGTTCTTCGTATCCTCGATGTACTCTTCCTCCTAAACTGGTGTAGTCTCCTCCACTGATGTTGGGTTGATAAGCAAGATGGGGTGAGTACACAAGGCACTCAACAAGTAATGCACAGAATGCAGTGATATTACTACATGCAAAGCTTATTCCAAAGGGTTGGCTTAAATGGTTCTTTTGCATCAAACAACAATTTTAAACCAATATCTTAATTAGATTAAAGCATTGGAACAGTTATATGTAATACTAATTTCTTCAAATGGTTTTTCTTCGAAGATTCTCGGCACACAGTCTTAACAGTTCATTTTTAACACTTGGCACACAGCCACCCTTCCCACATTTTGTTTATGAAAATCTACCCCTTGACTGTAATCCCCGAGCAATGCTCAATACCGTGAGCACGGCTATTCGAATAGTTTGACACTCTGCAGAGGTTGTACACTTTACCCAAAGATCTGACCGCTCACCACACAGTGATTGTCGCAACAAAGCTTTTGGGATCTTCTACCTTAACTAAAGAACCTCTCGGTATTGCCTTCACTATCACTTCCCTCACAGAGCGAAGTATAGGACCGGCCAATCACCGTTGGATGGGCACCAAGCCGTAGCAGTGCGCTCCCCATCTGAGATACACCCATGTGTCTTGTCACCCCGAGTATCGGAGGAAAGATATCGAACCCTAGTCAACTAGGTGCATCCCATATCGGACATGTGGTTATGCGGGTGACTCGGATCAAAGGCTTGCAAGGTGAAGTCCTTAGCGACCAAGGCAAGACTTCCAACACTTAATGATGGCACACAGACTCACATCACTCATCAACCCAAAGCCACACAGGCCCACGAACACACTGACCTCTTGCCACTTGCCCGGTCTAAATCATTTCCCACCCGGTTGATTATTGTGCGGCACATGCGGCAATAACTCAACATCGATGCTGAACCACACAGTCATTGTACCTCAATCTCATCATGTGGCATCATCACACCACTTTTCAAAATACATTCAATGTCTTTAATCAAGTATTGTAGCATTTTTCGAAAGATCACTCATGATTCGTTGCAAGGCTAAGCATCTACTCACGGTCCGACCTCCGTGTTGGCACAATATTAACATCCAACTAATATAATCAAACTTAGGGTGACAATAATTTAGGGCATACAATTAATAATTCAAGGTGGCATAACAAAATGGGTTGATTAACTACATTATCGAATCAATTTAAATTCATTTTAAATAAATAAGCATGCATAGTTTCAAAGCATAAACTACATTTTAAAAACCTGGGATCAAAATGATCAAAGCATCACTTGCCTTCAAAGAGTTGCTGGTCTTGTTCCGAAACTTGGTCTTGAGCGACGAATTCTTCCTCGAAACTTTCCGGCAAATTTGCGTCTACGCGTACAAACAAAATATGCAATAAATAGCTAATACAAAAGATTAAATACCTCAAAAATTCAAATAAAATTCACCATTAAATATCTCACAATTTTATGAATTTTTAGAAATTTGAATCACCCAAATCCGAGTTAAAATGCCAAAGTAATAGTCATTTGAAGTTTGAATAAAATCGAAAATACGAAATTAAGAAAATCCGATTTTTCTGAATTATTTTTATACTGGAAATTCGCTTTTTGGCGTCGGCACGCGTCATGATGGCGTCGGCACGAAATGAATTTTGGTCAAAATATTTTTATATATAAAAAATATTTATGGCGTCATCGCCGGCGTCGGCTCGACGCGTGTACGCCCGAGGCTGCCGCGTCGTTCAATCTATGGGTGGGTTCACGGTTCGGCTCGGACCACCGTGGACTCGGTTCCTGAAACGATGCGACCACGCGGCAAAATCGAACCGTTCGCTAAAATCGGCGGTCGGATCCTATCTCGCGCGGCTCGGCGGCGCCTCGATTTCCGCGCCGCGCGTCACGCATCGAGCGGTCCCCTCGGATCAGCGGCCAGCGCGCGCGGACTCGGCGGCGCGGATCTGCGGCGACACGCGGCGCAATCGCAGCGGCTCGTTTGAAATCAACGGCCGAGATTGGTCACGCTCGGTCAAAAACACGCGCTGCGCGCGATTGGTTGGAAGTGCGGCGCTATCACGCGCCGCGTTCAAATTTGAGCGGCGCGGATCTAAGGCAAAACGGATCTGAACTCAACCGTTGAGATCCGATCCAACGGCTTAGGTTCTGGGCTGTTTACTATACATGGCGCGACGTGGCTCAATCCTACGCGTACACTAACGATCCAACGGTGAGATGTAACCAAGTTCTGAGACTAGATCTAATCTCTACCGTTCAATCCAGATCTAGCAGTGCAGATCTACTCTAGAAGAACACAAAGAAAAGAGGCGTGGGCGAACGAGCGTGCGATGAAGATCGGACGGACGGCGAAGCTTCGGTGAAAGCGGCGGCGCGAGAAGAAAAGGCTGCCGGAGTTGAGGAAGATGGCGTAGCCCACGGCGCTACGGGGCTTCTCGGTGTGATGAAGTGGCTCGTTCGACGCGACTTGGCGGAAGGATTACTCGGTGACCTTGGCGGCGGCGAGAGAAACCGCGCGAAGAAAACTACGAAAAACGCGGCGGCACAAAGAGCGCCTTCTGGCGAGCTCGCTCGAGCGCTAGAAAGTCTCGGCGTGCGTGCGAGGAGTCAAAAAAGCGGCGTGAAGGTCTCTCGCACGCGCCATCAGCGAGGACTTAAGGGCTGCCTCGGCGTGCGTGGCGCGGCGAATTCCACGACCATCAAAGCCCGTCTCTCGGCGATCTCGCGGGGCGAAGTGGCGTGGCGCAATCCTGCAGCGTCCGCGCGGCGATCGAAGGCTCACGCATGCGGCGACGTGGCGCACTCCGAGCGTTCGATCCGGATCGGACGACTTGGGTGAAGCGGCGCTAGGGTTTCGGCGCGGTTGGGCGGCGACACGCCTGATAATAGGCTCGGCCCATTCTTGTTCATCGATTTTAAATCATTTCACATTTAAAATAATTCTAGAAATTCAATTAAATCATTTGGAGCTTTTAAAATAGCAAGAAAAATTCAGAAATTACTTTGAGATGTTTGGAATTCCATTAAAATATTTGCAATAAAACTTTGCAAAAACTTTTCCATTATTTAATTGTTTTCAAGAAAAGTCCTATTTGAATACTCCAAAATTTAAATTAGAGCAAAAATTAGGGTGTTACAAACCTCCCCCCTTAAGAGAATCTCGTCCCGAGATTGAGTACATCTGAAATAGCTTAGGGAACTCCTTCTTCAGATCTTCTTCACGTTCCCACGTTGCTTCACTTTCAGAATGGTTGCTCCATTGAATTCTGCAGAAACGTGTTGACTTGTTCCTTGTTTCTCTGTCCATTCGTCCCGAATCTTCATCGGATGTTCTTTGTAAGTCGGATCTTCTTGCGGCTCAATTGCCTCCAAAGGTGTTTGCTCTTAGGTACTCGAAGACACTTCTTGATTGTGATACATGGAATACATCATGCACTCTGCCAAAGGCAGCGGTAACTCAAGCGATAAGCAACTTCACCTCTGCGGCTCAAGATCTTGAATGGTCCGATATATATGGAGTGCGAGCTTTCCTTTTGCATGGAACCTTCTAACTCCTTTGAGGCGTGACTCTAAGGTACACAAAATCTTGGGTTCAAAGCTCGGTTCCTGCGGCGGTTGTCGGCATAACTCTTACGCCTTGATTGTGCAATCTTCAATCTTTCCACGATCGAGCGTCTGTTCTTCCGCTTCTGAAGAATGTACGGTCCAAAAACATGGCGTTACTGTCTCATTCCAATTCAATGGTGTTCGACGGGACCGACCATACAAAGCTTCAAATGGAGACATTTGTAAACTACTTTGATAAGCTGTTGTTGTAACTAAACTCGGCATAAGGCAAACACTTGTCCCTTGAGGTGGAATATGCTAAGGCACATGCCCTCAACATATCCTCTAATATCGATTGACTCTCTCGGTTTGTCCATCCGTCTGCGGATGGTATCTTTATCTTGAAGTTCAAGCGAGTTCCCATCGCTTCATGTAGCTTACCCCAAAATGCGGAGGTAAATTGGGTACCTACATGCGACACTATTTTTCGGTACTCCATGCAAACAAATAATTCTTGACATATAAAGTTACGCTAACGGTCTCGGAATAAGTGGTCTTCACGGGTATGAAATGTGCCACTTTAGTTAAGCGATCTACTATGACCCATATGGAATCATATCCACTTTGCGTTCTAGGCAATCCGGTTATGAAATCCATACCAATTTCTTCTCATTTCCATTCGGGTATCTTTAGGGGTTGTAATAGCCTGCTGGTCTTTGGTGCATAGCTTTGACTCTTTGGCATATGTCACATATTGCAGCGTATTCGCGACTTCTCGCTTCATGCTTGCCACAAAATCTCTCCTTTAAATCTTGATACATTTCGCACTTCTGGATGAATTGAGTACTTGGAGTCATGGGCCTCCCAGTGCTTGCTTCAACTCCTTTTTGTTCGGCACACAAATCGCTCTTTAAACCACATAGTACCTTGTTCATCGGTTTGAAATCTTTTGCTTTGCCTTCATCCATTTGCCCTTAATTCTATTGATCTTATCATCATCTTTACGCCTTTCCCTGATCGATCTTCGAGGTAGGTCTTACTTCAAAGTTGTTAGGAATCATACGGTACCATTTCAGTTCTAATTTAAAATCCTTACACAATTCTGCCTCACTTGTTTCCAACAGCATATTTACACTGTGGTTCTTTCTGCTCAAGGCGTCTGCCACCACGTTGGCTTTACCCGGATGGTAGTGAATTCGCACATTATAATCCTTAATTAACTCTAACCATCTTCTTTGCCTCATATTTAGGTCAGCTTGTGTGAAGATATACTTAAGACTTTTATGATCAGTATACACTTCACATCTATTTTCGATGAGATGATGACGCCATATCTTTAGTGCATGCACTACGGCAGCTAATTCCAAATCATGAGTCGGATAGTTCTCCTCATGTGGTCTCAATTGCCTTGATGCATAGGCAATTACCTTCCTAGTTTGCATCAACACGCATCCCAATCCCTGACGCGATGCATCACAATAGATGTCGAAGTCTTGATGAGCGTCGGGTAAAACTAGTACAGTGCGATGTTAATCTTCTCTTCAACTCGAAAACTCTTCTCACACTCGGTGTCCATAGGAATTTCCTTTCCTTTTCAACAATTGCGTAAGAGGTCTATAATCGTAGAGAATCCTTCGATGAATCGACGGTAATACCCGCCATTCCAAGGAAACTACGGTTTGGGTTACCGACTTGGGTTGTTCCCAATGTAGAAGCTGTCTCCACTTTCTTTGGATCTACCGCAACTCTGCTGCGGTCATTATGTGTCCAAGAAATTCAACCTTATTCTTCGAAATCACATTTGCTAAATTTTGCAAACAAGCTGTTGCTCTCTCAACTTTTCAAGGACTAGCCTCAAATGCTCGGCGTGC
Source organism: Otatea glauca (assembly GCA_036346275.1). Lineage (NCBI taxonomy): Eukaryota > Viridiplantae > Streptophyta > Magnoliopsida > Poales > Poaceae > Otatea > Otatea glauca. The sequence continues at coordinate 33,591,064 of CM070725.1, forward strand.
TCTTCTCTCGTCTTGGAATAGATAAGGATATCATCTATGGATCTGACGACGAACTTATCAAATATTCCATAAAAACCTTATTCATTAAGTTCATGAAATATCTTTGGTGCATTTGTCAAACCAAAAGACATCATTGTAAACTCGTAGTGTCCATATCTTGGCGAAAATGCGGTCTTGGGATATCCTCGATCGGATCTTCAATTAATGGTATCACGATCGGAGATCAATTTTGGAGAAGACTCTGCTCCTCTCAAGCGGTCAAACAAATCATCGATCTGGGTAGCGGATACTTATTCTTTATCGTCACATCATTGAGTGCACGATAGTCTATACACATCCTGAAACTTAGTCCTTCTTCTTGACGAATAAGGCAGTGCTCCCCATGGCGATGAACTAGGTCTTATAAATCCTTTTTCAGTGATTCTTCAATTTGCTTCTTCATTTCCACCAATTCCTCTGTGGACATCTGTAAGGTCTCTTAGCTATGGGAGCTGTCCACGGAACCAGCTCTATCACGAACTCGATATCTCTATCTGGCGACATTCGGTATATCTTAGGAAAACATCCGGATATTCATTGACTATGGAAACTTCCTCTAAGGTGGCGATCTTCATCTTTGTTGACCATTAATTGTCCATCCCGCTTGGTTTTGCTTCAAACTCAATCTTCTTTCCATCAGGGCTCTCGACCGATATGACTCTTTTCCATGATCCAATCTTGCCTTGTGATTAGTTAACCAATCCATTCCCAAGATAACATCAAGGTTTGGGTATTAAGGACAATTAAGTTAGCTAGGAACTCAACTCCATTAATTATTAGTCTTACCCCGAACATCCTACTTTAGATCGGAGTTACGATCCGAGGATTGGATTATGAGCACACATTTAAGATTCACTATTTCCATATCATTTTGAACAGCAAAATCTCGGAAATAAAAGAATCGAAGCTCGGAATCAAATAAAGCGGTGGTGATGCTTGTGTTTACTAGGAACTTACCCGATTACAACGTCCGTGGCGTTCTGAACTTCATCCGTTGTAATGTGGTTGACTCGGCCTCGTGCAGTTCCTTGGGATGGAGTTGCTGCTGTTGATGCCCCACGGTTCACGATTGGCGCGGGAGTCCTTGCCGGTGTGTTCCCTAGGTTAAAGCGGACCGGGGTGACACCTCCCTTCTTAGGGCAGTTGTTGGCAAAATGCCCCATTTCATTGCAATGATAGCAGCGTCTTCCCCTTGCACGAGAGGTTCCTCGATCGTGCCACGATTCGGTTGAGTGCGAACATTACGACCTTTGGGCGATTTGCGGCGGTGGTGCCCTATCATTGCCTGCGGGTGTAGCGGATGAAGCTGTTGAGGTGCCGTCCTCTGCCTCGGTGGCCTGACGACCTCCTTGTTGCGCCATTCTGCGCTTCCTGTTGTCATCCAACTCTCGGCGCTTGTCCTCTAAGATAAGAGCTTTGTTAACTAGCTCTTGGAAGTCAGGGAATGTGTGGGTGATCAGTCCCACCTGCAACCCTGCATTCAATCCCTTCATGAAGCGGGATTATGCGGCCTTATCCGTAATCCGTCCTCGGTGCGTAGCGTGCGGTTAGGTGAACTTGTTCGGTGTCGACCACCGTTGGCCGCCTGCTTGAGGCCCGAATTCCTCCTTTTTAAGATCCATGATACCCTCGGGTACATGGTACTGGCGGAAGGCTGAGGTGAATTCCTCCCACGTGATACTCTGTGGGTCCTCATGAGCTGCGCTGAAGTTTTCCCACCATTCTGCGGCGGTCCTTCGAGTTGATGAGAGGCATAGAGTACCCTCTCATGTCCTACACCTTTGGGTAATGTGCAACTTCCTTTCAATTGTCCTTAGCCAATCGTCCGCTTCTAGTGGATTGGCGTTACGAAAAGTTGGTGGGCGAGTCCTCATAAACTCCGACAACTTTGGAGTAGGGTGTGGTCCATGGTTACCCCAGGTTGAACATTCGCAGCAACTTGATTGGATATCTGTGCATGGTTTGAACCATCGTGTTCATAAGTTGAGTCAGGCGATCAAGAAGGCTCCCGGGTTACGCATATCAACTGCGGCGGTTGAGGATCGGCTCTTCATTACGGTTTTCCACTGGTTAGCTCCACTTCATTGGCTCCAACATTTCCACGAGTCCTCACCATCATTGCCGACTTCCAAGGTTAAGAGAAGAAGAAAGCATAGACAAGTAAAAGAATTAATGTGGGAAAGCAGGTGTAACTTAAATTATTTAGCCACTTTATTGATATAATATAAAGCGAGCAGTTGCTCACAAGTGCCTAAGGGCAATGCAACACATACTGAGACACTCACAACCAAAAACAAGTAAGCAAACATAGGAATCCATGACGACTCACACCTAATGGTGACTCGAAGAAAAAGCGCGACTCGGACATTGAGTCTCGACACTACACTCTACTAGACTCGATCACTCATCGAGCCAACCCGGCTGCGGCTCACTCAGAGCATACACCGGTGGGTGCTCCGGAATCGGGGCAAGCGGTCACAGTGACCTCTGCGGTGGTGCAAATGACCCCATCGACTCCGTGGTCCGGGGCTGCTGCTCCTGCACTGGTGCCTCCTGCTCTGGCTCCTCCGGATCTGGATCGTGTAACTCCAGAACTGGATCAGGCTCGGGTCCATACAAAGCCATCTCCAACTCCTGGATCTTCTGCATGGAGTGAGCTAAGCCCTCCCGGTGGATCTTTGCCTCTGCGACCTCGGCGCGGGTCCTCTGCAACTCCGGTTGTCTCGTCCAAGGCGTCCTCTGGCGATGGCGTACCTCGCCAGTGGGTGATAGTGGCGTCCTCCTCTACAAGCTCCATCCTCTCCAAGCGATTGTCTCGACGCGGATGGTGATGAAAGGCGGTGCCCTCCAACTCTGCCGAGTAAGTGCGGGCAATCGCCGCATCGCTCGACGCGCCGACCACGGATTCCGGCCTCAAAAGAAGACCTCCCGACCGTGATGTAGATAGGGCGGCTCTCCTCGTTCTCTCTCGAGCATACTGCGTGATCTTGACATCCCGAGCGACGTCAAGTCTGCCCGTACCACGAAGTCCCTCGTCGATTGGTGCATCAAAACCTCCGAGCAAGCTGCATCATCGCCATAACTCGCATGGCGTATCCTCGGTGCGCTCTCCATAGGTGTGGATCATCCTCATCGACAAAATAAACCTTGTTTAAATTAAGCAGAGAATAATAAAAATTCAGCATAGGTATGAAACAAGAGAGAAGAGATAAGTCAAGATTTCATTGATATTCTTGCTCAAGTTGATTAGGTCTTTAGAAAATAGTTTTACCGTCCTAGGCACGACCAAACTAGGGTCAAGACCTACGATCGACCTTGCTCGATACCACCTCTGTCGGGACCCGAATCGCAAATCCGGACCCTCTGTGTATTACGTGCGATCCGAGGATCACGCTAGCACACTGATCATACTGAGGTTGCACATTACGGACATTCACAAAGATATAAGAATAAATAGTGCAAACATGTATATAAGTCGAGTTATGCGACCTTATGGTCTCCTTACAGATAAATCGACCACACAGGTTTACATTATTCAAAGTAAGGAAATAGCAGCGGAACATAAGTAAAGGTCGTGGAAGCCTTCATCTTGCCACAGGCAACCAACTGGGCTTGCCCCCTAGTTCTTCGTATCCTCGATGTACTCTTCCTCCCAAACTGGTGTAGTCTCCTCCACTGATGTTGGGGTTGATAAGCAAGGTGGGGTGAGTACACAAGGCACTCAACAAGTAATGCACAGAATGCAGCGATATTACTACATGCAAAGCTTATTCCAAAGGGTTGGCTTAAATGGTTCTTTTGCATCAAACAGCAATTTTAAACCAATATCTTAATTAGATTAAAGCATTGGAACAGTTATAAGTAATACTAATTTCTTCAAATGGTTTTTCTTCGAAGATTCTCGGCACACAGTCTTAACAGTTCATTTTTAACACTTGGCACACAGCCACTCTTCCCACATTTTGTTTATGAAAATCTACCCCTTGACTGTAATCCCCGAGCAATGCTCAATACCGTGAGCACGGCTATTCGAATAGTTTGACACTCTGCAGAGGTTGTACACTTTACCCACAAGATCTGACCGCTCACCACACGGTGATTGTCGCAACAAAGCTTTTCAGAACTTCTACCTTAAGCAAAGAACCTCTCGGTATTGCCTTCACTATCACTTCCCTCACACAGCGAAGTATAGGACCGGCCAATCACCGTTGGATGGGCACCAAGCCGTATGCAGCACGCTCCCCATACAGATACACGCTGTGTCTTGTCACCCGAGGTATCGGAGGAAGATATCAGAACCCTAGTGAACTAGGTGCATCCCATATGAGACATGTGGTTGTACGGGTGACTCGGATCAAAGGCTTGCAAGGTGAAGTCCTTAAGCGACCAAGGCAAGACTTCCAACACTCAACGATGGCACACACCCAATGTGGCTGCAGATTCACATCACTCATCAACCCAAAGCCACACAGGCCCACGTGCACACTGACCTCTTGCCACTTGCCCCAGTCTAAATCATTTCCCACCCGATTGATTATTGTGCAACACATGCGGCAATAACTCAACATCGATGCGGAACCACTCAGTCATTGTACCTCAATCTCATCATGTGGCATCATCACACCACTTTTCAAAATACATTCAATGTCTTTAATCGAGATTGTAGCATTTTTAGAAAGATCACTCATGATTCGTTGCAAGGCTAAGCATCTACTCACGGTCTAGCCTCCGTGTTGGCACAATATTAACATCCAACTAATATAATCAAACTTAGGGTGACAATGATTTAGGGCATACAATTAATAATTCAAGGTGGCATAACAAAATGGGTTGATTAACTACATTATCCCGAATCAATTTAAATTCATTTTAAATAAATAAGCATGCATAGTTTCAAAGCATAAACTACATTTTAAAAACCTGGGATCAAAATGATCAAAGCATCACTTGCCTTCAAAGAGTTGCTGGTCTTGTTCCGAAACTTGGTCTTGAGCGACGAATTCTTCCTTGAAGCTTTCCGGCAAATTTGCGTCTACGTGTACAAACAAAATATGCAATAAATAGCTAATACAGAAGACTAAATGACCTAAACAATTCAAATAAAATTTACCATTAAATAGCTCACAATTTTATGAATTTTTAGAAATTTGAATCACCCAAATCCGAGTTAAAATGCCAAAGTTATAGTCATTTGAAGTTTGAATAAAATCTGAAAATACAGAAATTAAGAAAATCCGATTTTTCTGAATTATTTTTATACTGGAAATTCGCTTTTATGACGTCAGCACCGCGTCATGATGACGTCAGCACAGAAATGAATTTTGGTCAAAATATTTTATATATAAAAAATATTTATGGCGTCATCGCCGACATCGGCTCGACCGTGCACGCCGCAGGCCGCCACGTCGTTAGTCTATGGTGGGTCCACGGTTCGGCTCGGACCACCGTGGACTCGGTTCCTGAAACGATGCGACACGCGGCAAAATCGAACCGTTCGCTAAAATCGGCGGTCGGATCCTATCTGCGCGGCTCGGCGGCGCCTCGATTTCCGCCACGGCCACACGTCACGCATCGAGCGGTCCCCTCGGATCAACGGCCAACACACGCGCGGACTCGGCGGCGCCGGATCGCGGCGACACGCGGCGCAATCGCAACGGCTCGTTTGAAATCAGCGGCGAGATTGGTCATGCCGGTCAAAGGAAACACGCGCGCGACGCGATTGGTTGGAGGTGCGGCGCTATCACCGCCGCCGCGTTCAAATATTTACGGCGCGGATCCTAGGGCAAAACGGATCTGAACTCAACCGTTGGATCCGATCCAACGGCTTAGGTTCACGAGCTGTTTACTATACATGGCGCGACGTGGCTCAATCCTACGCGTACACTAACGATCCAACGGTGAGATGTAACCAAGTTCTGAGACTAGATCTAATCTCTACCATTCAATCCGAGATCTAGCAGTGCAGATCTACTCTATAAGAACACAAAGAAAAGAGGCGTGGGCGAACGAGCGTGCGATGAAGATCGGACGACAGCGAAGCTTCGGTGAAAGCGGCGGCGCGAAGAAAAGGCTGCGGAGTTGAGGAAGATGGCGCGGCCACGGCGCCACGGGCTTCTCGGCGTGATGAAGTGGCTCGTTCGGCGGCTTGGCCGAAGGATTACTCCGGTGACCTTGGCGACGGCGGAGAGAAACCGGCGGCGAAGAAAACGACGAAAAACCGCGACGGCACAAAGTCGCAACTATGGCGAGCTCGCTCTGGCGCTAGAGAGGGTCTCGGCGTGCGTGCGAGGAGTCAAAGACGCGGCGTGAAGGTCTCGCGCAGCGCCATCAGCGAGGACTTAAGGGCTGCCTCGGCGTGCGCGAAGCGCGGAAATCACGGCCATCAAAGCCCACGTCTCTCCGCGATCTCGCGGGGGCGAAGTGGCGTGGCGCACTCTGCGATCCGCGGCGGCGATCCGAAGGCTCACGCATGCAGCGGCGTGGCACACTCACAGCGTTCGATCCGGATCGGACGACTTGGGTGAAGCGGCGCTAGGGTTTGGCGCGGTTGGGCGGCGACACGCACTGATAATGGGCTCGGCCCATTCGTTCATCTGATTTTAAATCATTTCACATTTAAAATAATTCTAGAAATTCAATTAAATCATTTGGAGCTTTTAAAATAGCAGAAAAATTCGAGAAATTACTTTGAGATGTTTGGAATTCCATTAAAATATTTGCAATAAAACTTTGCAAAAACTTTTCCATTATTTAATTGTTTTCAAGAAAAGTCCTATTTGAATAAATCCAAATAAACTTAAATAAATTCCCAAAAATTCAAAAAAAAAAAAATACTCCAAAATTTAAATTAGAGCAAAAATTAGGGTGTTACAACGGTGTACGGGCCCATTTGCTGGCACAAGGCGGTGTCGAAACGCTCCTGCTGACCGGTGGACCCCGGGCCCGGTTGTCAGCCACCATTCTCTTTCTCCCCTCTCTTCTTCTCCTCTGCGCGGACTGAGCTCATGCACACCGAGTCGTCGCTGACTCCTCTCTGAGTCTCAGTGCAAATCCCGCCGAGCCGCACTCGTGCGTCGCCACAGCTTGTCCTCGGCCCGTCCATGCCATGCCTTGACCATACCGCGCTGCCCTGAGCCGCAAATCGCGCGCCAACTCGCCCCACGCACAGAACCGAGCCGCCGCAATTTTCTTCCCCGTTCAAACCCTGTAATGCTATCTGATCTTGGCTATAAACCACAGCAGCGTCGCCTGAGGCTCCCTCTACTCCTCATCATCCACTGAACCCAGCATTTTAGCCGAAGCTGCTTTCTTCGCCATTTTCGCCGAGCACCTGAGAAAGGGGGGAGAAACCGGTGAAGAGCCAATAGGTACCAATCCTTGAAATCTTTCTTTCCTAAAGCTTCACGCATCCTGCTGAGTACTGACCCATCCCTATTTTCACTCATTTTCACCTACAGCACACTTCCACCGCCGTTCTTCTTCCTTCCGGTCAGCGCACGTGGGCAGCCATCTTCGGCCCTTCTCTGCCTCCATTCTCAGGTGAAATAGATTCCCCTTAGCCCCCTGGTGCTCACCCAAAGCCTTTTCGGTAGAATCGTGACCGGCGGCGAGCTTTCGCTCGCGCAGCCATGGCGACCGCCGCACCTCCTAGGTGCCGACCCCTTTTCCGGCCACCTCCCGGCGAATGGGTAACGCCCCTAGGTGCGCCTCGGCTCACTGATGCTTATGGTGTTACCCATTCTGCCGCGGCGAGGCCAGTTCACCGGCGGTGAGTCGGAGTCCAAACCACTCTGCATCGGGTTGTTGGCGGGTGGGGTCGGGCTATCAGTCGCTCGGTAGAATTTCGCGCGCGTCGCGTGGTCGCTGGCAAGTGGGGCCCATTTGTCGATCTCTAGGCGTTCGGCGCGTCGTCTTGCCATTTCGATCGACGACCAGGCGGGGCGGTGGTCACCAACGCGGACCGATTCAAACGCGCCAGCGCACCCAAAAGCCGAAAGCCATTTTCTAATTGAGAAAACGTATTCTTGGGTTTTAATTGATTTTCAGAAACCGAATTAATATAATTAGTCATATCTTTTGCATTATAACTTCAAATGGAATGAAACCAATTTCTAAATTCATGAAAAATTCAGTGGATTCAGAATATGCAAAATATTTTGAAAATGATCCCTGGGTAATTTTGAAATTCAAATTTGAATAAAAGGCTTATAGATATACTATAAACAAAAATCCTGTAAACAAACTTAGAAGTTAATGGAACTAAATTTTCTGGGATCCTCATGTTTCCAGGCTCAAATATATAGAAATATTTAATTTTCATGTATGTTTCAATTACTTTCTAATTAAGTTTTGCTTTCAATTCACTAATAATTCAAATATGTAAAATGGTATGAAGGGTCTATGGAAGAAACAAAAATTTAATTCATGAATAATGGGATGGCAGTAGAATAATTGACCTTGCCAAAATAATTAAGGATTTGACTTGTTTGGATCTACCATTAGAAATATGGAGTAACCATTGTGCCAAATGCCCTCACACATATATATGCATATATATGTGCATAGGAAATTAAATAATTTGGATATAGATTAAATGGTTTCAAGCCATGAACAAACCTAGTATCATAACTTAATAAGATTTAGTGCAATCAACCCTTTATCTTATGATTTAAATTTTATTAGTTTATATAATTTTAGCATCTATAATTCGAAGTTGTAAATATAGGAATTTGTAATTTTAGCCTCTTGAATTCGTAATATAAGAATGGATAATCCACAAGAGAACCCATGTTGTTCATCATAAAAAGTATTAACGCTTCGAATGCGTAATTATTTACATCATGAAGTCTTAAAATTTTATAATCCAAACCCTAAAGATATACCCCTGTTCCCTGTAGTTAATCTTTATTTGGTTTACTGTCTGTTTTCTTTTTGCCCTTATTGAAATTTAATATTTGCTTTATTTTCGGTCGATCGACGTGTAGAATCCGACGTGCTCGAAGAAGAAGACGACTCCATCGCAGATCCAGATCCTGACCTAGACAGCGAGTTGCAAGGCAAGCACCCCCTTGATCATGTCGAGCCTGATAACTTACCTACATTATGTTGTTTTTGTCTATGTACTATGCATCCGGATAATTCTCCCTAGAAATGTTAATTTGGGTTGGAACTGTAGTTAATCCTGTAAATTATGGTTTACCTCAATCTGTATGAATATGTGAACCTTGTAAACCGTAGTTCAAACTAGACATGCTAAATGTCATTTTGGGTATAACCGCTAGCATAATATACGTGCTTAAGCTACTTGTTGTATGCTTTTAGTCTTTTCAACAAATGTATGGTCCTCATTTGGAAAATATTTCTGGTATTTGGTTAAAAACCCAAAATAAAACTATGGTTTGACGCGGGCGATTATTGGCAATAGCCGGAGGTGCAAAGGGAGTTGCATGTAGTGTAGGGTGGAGCATCGCCCGTGTCGGATTAAGGACCGAGCAATGGGATGCTATAGATCCAAGAATTTCGTACAACCACGAGGGCTTGTATGGGAGGGTCTTAGCCTATTAAGTTGTTTAGATGTGGCTTAGGATCTAAGGAAGGCGGGAGATTGCACAAGCTTTCCGGCTTGATTTGCTTGTAGGGGTTTCTACATACCAATGCAACGGTGTACGCCTTGCCATGAACAGAAATGTGGTGTTGGGTGTGACGAAAATGGATCCACGACTTGGGTGAGTGTTTCTGTTTTCATGGCGGGGGTCAAACGTCCCGGGCTGGTTCAAATCCACGTCTAGATAATGTAACGGCTCTGTATGATCTCCTTGCCGACACCAAAGAAAGTGTGTTATTTGGCCTGGCATAAGAGGTTGATCATTCCTTGTGGGTAAAGCTGTACACCTCTGCAGAGTGTAAATCTAATCGATTAGCCGCATCCACGGTCAAGGACACTTGGTGAAGTCATTCCAATGTTAGAGTTTTTGGTACTTCCTGGAAAATTGGTTTGGGATGGAAACCAATTTTGCAACTAGCTTTTGTGTCAAAGGATAGACATCGGGGACTTTTGCAGTCGGGTAGACTGGGTTGAAAGACTTAAATTTTTGCTTATCAATTTATGCCTCAGCTTGCCTATTTAAAGATGCGATGTTTCAATCTACTGTATTGGTATTTTTAAACGTTTATGCAACTGCAAAATAACCTGTAACCTGCTTTTGCTTAGCCTGCATGATTAATTATTTGCATTTGTTAAACACTATAAGTCTTGCTGAGTACCAATGTACTCAATCTTGCATCTGCTGTCTCAGAGGACGAAGCTTGCGAAATGCCAGATGATTATTGCTTTAACGCAGGGCACGGGGTGTTTGACGATGATTTTCTCTAGGTTTGCCAAGTCAGTTGCCTGAGGGTTAGCGGGCAAACCACGAAGCTTTTGGAGTTCTTTAACTCTCTATTTTTCGCTGTTCAGTCTTTGTAAATTTTAAATTCTGTATAATTATTTCCGCTTGTAATACATACTTATCAGTTTAATACCGTGTGGTTGTGATATGAATGTTGTAAACATGTGAGTGCTAGCCACTGATCATGGGACTAGTACAGTAATCACATGGAGGTTCCTGTTTGCAAGAACGGGGTCTCACAAGAAATGACTGTCGTGGCAGTTCCTCGGCAAGGTTGGGCAGGTCGGTAGAGGAGTTTGGTCGGCGAGTTGGCAATGCAACTTGCTGCCCGAATCATGCCATGGCAGGGAAATCGCCAGCGAAATCTCACCGCGACAGAGAAGTAGCAGAGGCGGGCAGAGAGAAAAGCAGTGAATGTTCTGGCAATTTGGGGTAAGAAAGAGGCCTGCTTGCAGCGGTGTATCAGGCAACTTGCAGGCGACCTCGGTTAGCGCAATTGTGGCGGCAGTAGACGACAGGGAAGGGAGGCGGTTGCTGTGTCTGCGCGGGAGAGGCGAGGGGAAGTTCTGGAGAAGATGAATCTGGCGAGTGGGGGCGTGCTGGCAGTGAGAGGGTAGTTGGCAGGAGAGAGAAGGTTGCCGGGCCCACATGTAGGTGAGATAAAGAAGATCAAGCTCATCTCTTATCCTGACAGCAGGATTCTTAGCAATTAATTGGAAGATCAAATCAAGTCACAATTTTATTCAAAAAAATTTATATGTCGACAAGATAATGTTTGCTATCCAGTAAAAATTTCAGAGTAAAATTATTTGTGGAAAAATTTATATAATTATAACAATGTGTGCTATTCAAATAAATTTATTATGTTTTCCTTTAATTAAGGATTTAAATTAGGTCAATATTTTCTATAAATGTTTTTCAAGGTTTATCATAATCCAAGTTACCTTCTTAAAAAATTTAAGATTTTAATCTTTTGTATTTAATTTCTAAAAATTCTGACATTGAGAAATTGCGGATTTTATTGTTTTCTGTATTTGAAATTTAAAAGGCTTTAAATTTAGTTTTTAATTTTTAATATTTTTAATAGAGATAATAATTGATCTGAGAAAGCTATGGTAAAAATCTCAGCTCAATATAAGCTTTGAATATTTTTACATAAATCTGATTTGATATCAAATCTCATGATTTCCAATATCTTATCCTTTATTTAATGTGTTCAGATTATATTTGACAGCATGGTAAGGGATCTGGAGGTTTATAATATTTTAATATTATCTTTGCATATTTTTGTTGATATTTTATTTTTACCTTTTTACTTTTACCATTTTACCATTTCATGTAAAAGGCTTTCTTTTCCGAGCAAAAACCAAAAAGAATACAAATAATCCAAGAAAGCCAGAAAATGCAAAAAATTAAATAATGAATTTTTCTGAATTTCCATTTCTTTCATTTTCTTGAATTTTGGGATGTTGCAGGTTTGCTGGGACTAGGATATAGAGAGAGGCCAGGGCGGTGAAGCGGGACTGGCAGTGGGCGGCGGCGATTGTATTGCCAGACGTGGGTGAAGAGGAAGGCGGTGGGAGGGGGCGGTGACGGTGGCGATAATGAATTCAACGATGAGTAGGGTGGGGTGGATCTGGTGGCGGCGAGCCGCCGAAGACATGGAAGAAGGAACACCGGCAGCAGGGAGGTGGTAGAGGACGGGCGAGAGATGGCAGCGGCGGGCAGATGATGCAACTAACATTGCGTTTTTGTTTTGAATTATTACCCCTCTTCTATAATTTGCAGGAGGATGCAAACCTGGCTACTTTCTACTCCAAAGACCACCCGACAACACATTTCTTCAATGCATAAATATTTGCATTATAGTTTTAATTCGGCATGACATTTTAAGGATGATGCATGCAGAAATGCTATTGCAGTACTAGCCTTGTGCATCAGACAACACATTTTGCCACTGAACGGAAATGATTGAACAAATTTTCTGATGTGGAGACTATTCAAGTTTTTGAGCTGGCAAGGTCAATGAATTCAAACTACAACACACTAATGATTTAGATTTTAGCTGAAACAGTGGGGCATCTCAACGAAATTTTGTACAAGCAACATAATTAACATTGTTCATGACCAAGTAAACTTGTCTATGGTCATATTACAAATGCAGATTGCACAAGTTACAATAATAAGGGGTACTAGCTAGTTGAATGGCATCCTATCAGCAAGGGGTAAACTTGCCTTCGCTCATTTGTCTCTAGATGCCATCTTATCAACAAGTTAAAAACTAAAAGAAAACTATAGTTTGAATATTGCATCAAGTATTATTAGATCTGGAAGCTAACACGCCTACATGAGATGCCATTGCAGAGCAATTCTGAAACCTTCGCATCAATCTTAAAATCTATGCAGCGTAGAACAAAGTTATAATCAGAAAAAAGAGACATTCAAACACTCCATACAACAAATCTCTACGTACATTCAAACACGCCATAGAACTAAAAATGTAGACGTGCCATTCCGCAAGTTTTACCAGTACCACTAAGAGACATGCAATTTAACACTATCTATAAGTGTTCTTCCGGTGTATGTGCAGTATAAAAACTGGAAATCTAATGTGCTTTTCTAAACATCCATCCACCTAAAGCTCAATGAAACAATGTGACAAGCAAAGCAGAGAAAAGTTGTATCGCAAGTGCATGAGTGGCAGTGCCTTTAATTAGACAAGAACGACGTTAATAAAGTCAAGCTATATTATCACCTGCCAAGAAAAAGAGACTTCCTCTGCCTCGGAAATTTCTTCCTTGCTCACCTGATAACGTTGGAACTGAGCTGCTCCATTTGCCTTTATGTACAGTTCACAATAATACAAGAAAAGCAATATAGTATCAACGTTGCATTACCAGGTTAATGGAAGAAGTAGAAACTGCACGAGGACAAGAAAAAAAAAATGAGACTTTTTGGACTGGCGACCTTCCTGGCAAGCACCTCGCCCAACCTCTTCACCTCGCAAACGTTCAGGCATCCGTCCGCCAACAGGGCTTCTCCAACCGGGTACGGGTCACGCCATTTGGGAAGCAGTGGGAGGAGCAGGCGGTGGTGGATCCATATAGAGCTAGCAGCGATATTGTTGGTTTTAATCCTGATCATGAATACAATAGCACATGGAGAGAAAAATATTTATGGTGCGACACAACTAGCTAGTCCATTTTCTTATTCTTTTGTTCACTTACTTACAAACCTCAGGACTATCTAAGAATTTATACTTTTAACCAAAAGCTCTAAGAATCAGAAACAAAATAGGACCTATTTCCTTATTTGATTCGGACTCCTCTCTTGTTGCAAAATTAACTCTAATATTCATGCCTTTAATCTTGTAAGATAATCTATCTCTAATTTCTGACATAACTCTAACTTGTTGAGGCAGTCGGTCTCAACTATAACTTACCCAATTTTTACTCAACATAGGACGACGAAAGCATCTTCTCAACGTCCCGAACTCATCTTCGACAGACTTGACTTAGGACGGTGAATGCATCTCCTCAACGTCTTGGACTCCTCTTGGCACACGGAACGTCTTCTTTTGATCTTCTCGTGTAGCATGATCTCTTTTCATCCTCACGATAACTCTGAAGGAACTCGCACACTACTATCTTATGGACACAACTTGCACAAGAATTCATGTGATCACATATAGTATCTTGTAGACACAACTGACACAAGAACACGTAGGTTTGACCTCCTTCTCGATGAGACACAGAAATGGCTATCATGCTGGTTGTCGATGACACTTATCAATAGTAGGTATTGGGGACTCACACCTTCTCCACCCTTTCGCTGCCATATCTTCTTGCCGACCCTTCCCACTCATGACACAATTTTGATAGTACAGAGACTCGGACTAGACCTTTACACACTCGAGCACTTGAACACACACTCACAAGTACTCACACATATATGAGACACTAACACAATAACCAAATACACACGCTTGTACACCACACATTGTTTACTATGCGTACCTCGACGTTGACTCGCTACCTCTCCGTCTTCTCGCTGTGGAGCCGTATGCACAACCGCACACATGTTTGATGCACTGTTGGATCATGCTCAACGCTGCGTCACTCAGCAACGATTGCCTGCCCTGAGGCGCAACAATGGTGGACTCCCTCGGGACAAGTGCAACACCAAGATTAGACCCTTGCTCTGATACCAATTGTTGGTTTTTGTCCTAAATCATGAATATATACACATGAACACAAGGAAGAATAAAATAGCACACGGAGAAAAATATTTGTGGTGCGACACAACTATCACCTTTTTTATTCTCTTGCTCACTTGCTTATAAACCTTAGAGCTACCTAGAAATTTATACCCTTAAACTACAACTCTGAGAATCATAAAAAGATTCAAGTAGCCTAATCAGAATATGACTCATTTCCTTATTTGATTCGGACTCCTTTCATATTACAAGATTAACTATAACATTCACCCCTTACTCTCTCGTAACATCAACTATCTCTAATTTCTGTCATAACTCTAACTTGTTGAGGTAGTCGGTCTCAACTACGACTTTTCCAACATTTACTCGACACAGGACTCTCCTTAACGTCCCGGACTCATCTTCGACCACAACTACAAAAATGTACATCATAATCGGTTCTTTTTCATCATCACTGTCGGTTTTGGTGGCAATACAAAATCAATAGACAGTGATGAGGAGGCACTGTCATAGTCAGTTTTCTCTTGATAGTGATAAATGTCATTACAATCGGTTTCGAGATAGAACCGATTGTGATGTGAGCTTGGAACCGATTGCGATGTTCCCCCACATCACAATTGTTTCTAGCTCGGAACCGATTGTGATATGGGGGAACATCACAATCGGTTCCAAGCTAGAACCGTTTGTGATGTGGTGTTGGTTCTTTGTACATCTTCCGAAAACAGCACAGATTACATACAATATATGCATATCACATTCACAATATATATAGAACACAAACACTTTACAATACACATATCACATTAATTCACAATATATAACACAAACATACTTAACAATCAGTACACATATACATTCACATGATATAATATTGTTTACATATGGACTAGTAGGAGCCTGTTGGGTCTCTAAACCTACCGTCCTCTGCTAGAACTTCTGTCCAGTATCACTGGCATATGTGGTCTCGTAATTTGTTGAGATCTTTATTTTGTAAGCTTTTGAGGGGGATATTGATCTTTTGCAAAATAGAAATGAGTGCACTAATTTAAGTTTTAAAATTTGTATGTAAAAGGTTGAGTGTATGATGCATGAATATATACCTAAGGGAAAAGGTGTGTGCCGCCGACCAGTATCAACATGTGATGCATGACGTAGAAGCCGCAGGTCGTCGCACCCCTGTTGATGATGACACTATGAACAAAGAAAATCAAATTAAGAGATGAAGAATAGATGTTAGAAAAAATCATATGCTACGCACTTGTACCTTGAAGAGCTTGCACTTCAGCTGGTCGCGCTCGTTTGTCATCGTGTTTCCCTCTTTCAGCAACGTAAGACAAGAAATCCCTACATACATTGGAGAGATGCCATTGAGGCAAAAAAATGAATATAGTTAAATACAGAAAGTGTTAGGTTAGAGGAATGTACTTACTTCTGCAAAACAGGTTTGATCACGTAGGCCATTGGTCTCTTCTCGATCGAGTTAAAAGTATAGACTTTGTTTTCACTTGGAGCGACCACGAGTAGAACCCAATGGTTTCTTATTAAATGGTTTGGAGTGCATGAAAATAAGTTTATATACGGTTTAAGTGCGTACAAGTAATTGAAGGGTAAAGTAGTACTTACTTCTCGTGGTATGGGAATAGAATGAAGTCCTTGTTCGCCTTAGCGTGCAATGCCTGCTTGATGTAGTTGGCAAGGAACTCCGATTGAAGCCTAGCCTTGGTCGTGGACACCATCTCGGGGTTTACGAACCCAACTGGGTGTTGACCCGTCATAGCTCGCTACCTCATTATCCTGCAACTCGTGTCAATTGTTAAAAATATAATACAAAATCCTATAACAGTCATAGGCTCATGCTATATGGTGCGATACTCACAGCGTCCAGGATCGTACAGTAGAAATATTGATGATTTTTAGACTGCACAAATGGAACAGATCCTCAAAACTCACCGGGAATATCCCATGCTCATCGCGGTGGAAATATCCTCCTCGATATCTCACATTGAAATCGACATGATGCTCGGCCTCATTAGCCTTGTCAATGTACCTCCATAGAGCAAGCGAGTGCACATGCCTAGAGCATTCAATTCATTGCTAGGGACAAAGGGCTTTCCATTTACATACCCCTTATAATATCGAGGGGGCTCTGTGGTCTCTATCAACTTTTCTTTTTGGACAGAAGGAGTCTTCGTGGTCAGGACAAGGGGCTTTCATGTATTTGAGGGGGTGTTGTGGCCTTTGTCAACTTTGTCTTCTTGACAAAAGGATTCTCCTAGGTCTCCTATGGGTCTTTGGTCGTCGTGCTAGTCCTTTTGCGCACCAGGTCTGCACTTTGCGTAGGAGTCAACTTGGACGGAGGAGTCATCATGGTGGTGGGAGCAGGAGTAGGTGCATATACGATAGGAACCTATAAAGCACATGCATATGCAACATGTTGCAGTACTGGAATGATCAAGAAGATGCAGGGATTTTTACCTTGAGTAGTATGACACCCGTCATGGGCCACTTGATGAACGACATCCGTACTTGCCCGAGAGTGGTGATTGAAGCATATAGGACCCTAATTTCAATTAAGTTTTGGTAATTAATGACAATCGTGTTAAAGGATTAACAATTTCTCTTAAGTTTGTGCGAATAGGTTGGTCCTCGCGTTGGCACCTTGAGAAGATTGAAATTTGTGCAAGAAAAGATGTTCATTGAAAGGAACCAAAAGATCAAGGACAAGGTATATAAGGGTTAAGGACATTTTATTTAGTTTGTACCGATCTCGGAGGTAGAAGTAAAAAGATCGGATTAATAGGTTAGATGCCATACTATCAAGGGGGAATAATGACTAGTAGTTTGAAGGTGATTAAAGTGTCATATGGCTCACATTTTGAAGGTTAATCATCCCTAATTGCATTAGAACATGTGTTTCAAAACAAAATTCATTTTTCAGCACAACCGGTACTACCGCAGGTATATTCACGGTAGTACCGCAAGGGCGACAGTAACGCAGTTTGTACTACGGTACTTTTTCTAAAGAAGCACATTTTTAGGAATCATCCTGGTTTTCATTGTCGGAACTACCGACGTTAAAACTGTGGTACTACCGCAAGAGCGGTAGTACCAATATGCATGATTGGTAGTTTATTTCCAGAAAGGGGTGTTTTGAGCACTTTGCCTTGGGCGGTACTACCGCAAGGTAAAATTTGGTAGTACTGGGATTTATGCAGCGGTACTCTTTTTCTAGAATGAATCACTTTTGAGCCAATCTCTCCCGAAAAGTCAGTACTACGGCACTTTGTGCTCCGGTAGTACTGGACTTCTTCCAACGGCTCTTTCCTGCCACATTAAATGCTCAAAAGTGACTGTTGGGGCCGGTCCGATACTACCGGGCTTTGCATGCCGGTAGTTCCCTGATCTCCTGAATTTTGAGGATCTCTCTTTTGCTCACTAGTGCATTAAATTCACATTCTTGAGTGAGTGAGTAGCATTCAAGTGTTGCATATTGATTTGAGCCTTTTAGACACTTGATTCATCCTCAAGCAAGCGTCATTGTTCTATTCTCTTGGAGGTTGCCGCCTCCTAGACGGCTTGGAGGCAAAGGAACTGGTGACTTTCTCAAAGGAGATTGTGAGAAATCCTGGTTGTTTGTGAAGGCCGGAGTTCGCCTATCGGGAGTGGGGACGAACTACCAAAGTGATTGAGGAAGGCTCAAGTAGTTGGAGCCAGCTTGAAGTTGTTCAAGTCACCTCAACGTGGATTAGAAAGATCGGCAAGTCTCCAAAACCACGGGATAAATACTTGGGTCTCATTCTCTTGTGGTTTGAATTTCCCATTTTTGCGCACAATTTACATTTTTAGCAATTTAAGTATATTGATCTTGTGCTTAGAATTGTATCTTGCTTTTACTTAGATTGTTGGAGCATTTAGTGATCTCTAGAGAACTTAGCTTAAAATTGCCAAAGTTGCAAGTAGAGCCGAAAAATTTAGAAACCTCCTATTCACCCCCTCTAGTCGGTTATCCTTGATCCTATAGTGATATCTTCATTGGGGGAACTCCAGCACATAAGATAGGAAGTCTTCGTGAACAAAATCCACCTGTACCGTCATGTAGACCTTCCCCCAAAGCGTTACCATGCACCATGTCACCCTCCTTGCATGGAAATGCAATCACGTGTCTAGCCTCAATGGGAAATCTATCTTCTATCACGATGAGCTAACACTTGGCAGGTGCCTGTAAGAAGTGTGAAACTTGATCGAAAACATTGTTTAGCTTACTCCTGTACCTTTAAGTCAGAAACAATTATTACCTTCAGCTGGGGACTGGCCAGATCATTTTTGAAAGTGCAGCTGTTAGGGCGGGGCACAGGCCTTTCTACGAGAGGTGAGGCCATCTGACTTTGACTCTGGGAGATCATCGCCATCATCTCAGCCCTCAGATGCTCCTCACGTGCCATCATCTCCTCCCTCATCTCCTCCTTCAGCTCCTCCCTCAGTGTGTCTTTGAGGCGCTCCACATGTGCCTCCCATGATCTTGATCTGGCACTGGCAGCATCCTCATCTTGGAAGAAGGACCTCTTCGTATGCCCCACATCTGCGGCAAGCACCCGGCCCTTATGGTCAGGCTTCCTGATCACTGAAGATAGGATATCCTTCGACCCTTGGCTCGAAAGATACCCTGCTCTTTCTGCTGGGTTAACTTCTCCTGCAAGAAGCGAATATAAATTAGTGCTAAAATACAATAGGAAGGGTCAACTGCAATGTACTAAGTTAGATGTCTTACGATGGTGAAGACAATCCATATGGTTGTGGGGTTTGGAACTACAAGCCGACCGTCGGAGGTTTTCTTCGTCCTCGCTAATACCCAGTCGCGTGTCCACTCCTAACATATGTAGGAGTAAGGCATTGATGTCCCAGAGTTCACACTCCTCAGCTAGTCACGCCCACTCTGCCTTCTTCCCTTCATAGCCAGTGGAACCAAGGTGGTGCGCGTGTGTGTTCTGCCTCTGGATACCGATGTTCTAACTTCTTTCTCAGCTCCTCCGCCTCGGGCGTACTCTTCATCCTTGTGAACTCCTCTCAAACATCGGGAGTCACAAACGGATATCTCTCGAAGGGAGTACGGCCTTTCAACACGTATCATTGTGCATGATAACCCTGAAGTGCCTCAAAGATACACCTATTCTCTTTAAGGCATTGCTTTCGTCTTCCTTTGGTAAAAACCATTTCCCCTTAACTTCGTCCCTGTAACGACTCTCCTTTTTGGTACAGAATACCAGGAAGGATGATCTATGTGCATACAGTACTAGTCCTATGATCAGTGACTAGTACGCACATTTATAACATTGGTAACACATCCATACATAATATTACTATTGCAGAAGCTATTTATACAATTCAGAGTATATTGCAGTGGAAAGAAACAGAAGTCTTGTAGTGTGCCCATCCAAAACTTAGGTAACTGACAAGGCATAATCCCTAGAAAGTCGCATCATCAAAATTCCCGTATCCTGCGGTGAAATGTAATCTTCAAGGCCTCATTTCCTTTTTCATCTAAAAGAACAAATTAAGCAAGGTTGAGTACTTTCGTACTCAGCAAGACTTAAGGTGTATTTGCAAAATGCAGTAATGCAGGTTATGTCAAAGGAGGCTTCTACCGTTAATTTGCATAAAGCGAAATTGAATTTGAAAATCAAGTAGTAATTTAGAAACGAAATTTGTAAAAGCCAATCTGATTGATATGAAAATAAAAAGTATGTAAAGCATAAAGTAACAACTCACAGTACTCAATGACGTGAGCATTAGATCGTCCATTCCCAACACATGGTATAAATCTAGTTCTTGCCAACACATAGCACAACAGCTGATACCAATACTTGCTAACACATGGTATAGTATTGAATCATCTGCAAAGTAAGCTTTCCAACATATGTTTTCAAATAATCCATTTTGAAAATAATAAAACATCCAACCAGTGTCAGTTCACTAAGTCTCCCATAACCGTGGGCATGACTTTTCGAAAAGATCTTCTC
The DNA here is from genome assembly GCA_036346275.1 of Otatea glauca. Lineage (NCBI taxonomy): Eukaryota > Viridiplantae > Streptophyta > Magnoliopsida > Poales > Poaceae > Otatea > Otatea glauca. The sequence continues at coordinate 33,611,724 of CM070725.1, forward strand.
AGTTCCACCTATCATATGATTAAAAGGGGCTAAATAAGATCACATGATAATGCAGTGCTCACCTGGGCCACTGGTCAAATAGGGAAAATGAGAAACAGAGCAAAGCTCTTGGGTAGCCATGGCCGAAGGCACATCAGGCGCAAGGGGGCAAGGGCGATAGCCAAAACGGACTCCCGGGGTTCCACTGAGGTCATAGGAACTGACGGCCAGACCTGCGATAGCCCGAGGCGGTGGTTCAACGGTAGCGAGCAGCAGCTGGAGCAGGGCACCGTGGTGGTGGCTCACTGGTAGAGGAGACAACATATTGATTTGGGGGTTTTATTTGGTACTTCTTGAGGGTGCTTCATGCCGCTTTAATTGGAATTTGAGGCTTTGCACGAAGAGTTGGTCGGCAATGGAAGTGGTGGCCAGCCCCAGGCAAGAAAGTGAAATTCACTTCAATTGATGCTTGCACGTGGTGGAGGTAGCTCTAGGGAAGGTGGGGACGAGTTAAGTTCCAAGGAGGGGATTCGGGTCGGTTTTATAGGCAAGAAGTCGGTGAGAGTTTGGGCTTTGGGTGGCAGTTGCACCCCGTGAGAATGGCAGCTCGGTTATAGGTGGCTGCATGATTTCTAGGGCTATGGTGTGGTCATGTGGCAAAGGTCGATGACAGGACGTGGGTGTGCTAGCGCCTTGATTGCACTTGGTTGCATTGAAGCTACGCTTGAATTGACCAAGAACATAGAGATAGAGAGAGAGAACTCACATGGGTGGCTGCTTGCTGTTCTTGGTCACAGCAAGAAAAGATTGGTAACACCACTTATACTTGGGAAGACCCATGCAAACCCCCGTGGCATCAAAGTAGAGAACCTGTGGTGTTCTCCCTGTGGCCCCTTTATTCGGTCCTCGAGCCTTTCTCACCTTACTCGGCCCCTCAACATTTGTCACCTTACTTGGCCCCTCAGCATCACTTTCTATTCTATCTGGCAATGAGCCGATGCTCTCACTTTGCGATATTTCGAATATATATATCAAACCTAAACTTAATGAGAGAAAGCAATTCATATATTTGATATGGTCATATATTTCACATGAGAGAAATCAATTCACACTACTACAGAAATGCTTATATTAGACCCCTCATCACTGACCCTTCTAGCCATAAACCGTCAGTGATGACAATGGTACTCAACACTAATGGTTTTTGGCTAGAAGGGTTAGTGGTGAGGTCTACATTACAGATGGTTCTAGCAAAAAACCGTCAGTGTTGACTATGGTACTCGGTCCTCATCACCGACCCTTCTAGCCAAAAACCGTTAATGATGTCTCATTGACAGTTTTTGGCTAGAACCATCTGTGAGGAGTTATCTAAGATGGTTTTTGGCTAGAACCGTCTGTGATGAACATTTCCTAGAAATAAGTACAGAGAGCTATGAGGCCCTCGACCCACTTAGGTTTGCACGAGCTATTTTTGATGTGGGTGCGATTGCGAGGTGATCTGGTTAAAGGAGACTGTGGATTTGGAAGAGTGATTGTAGATCCTTTTGTTCTTGGTGATATAAGGTTAGTAATTGGTTCTAATTGCATTATATTGATCGAAGATCTAGCTTGGTATAAAGAGAGAATATTTGAAGATATTGGTTTAGATCTAACTTGGTGTAAATCCATTTGTTCTTTGTGTTCTAAAGTAATAATTGGTTCTAATGGTATTATTATGAAGATGTAGCTAGCTAACTAGGTAAAGAGAGAATTGAAGATCCATTTTGTTCTTTTTTATGTAAGAAGCTAGCTAGCTAGCTCGATAAAGAGAGATAATTTGAAGATATATGTTTTAGATGTAGCTTGTATCTAGATCCATTTGTTGTTTCTGATCTAAGAGGTAGCTAGTTTGGTAAATAGAAAATTGAAGATATATACTTGGTTTAGATTATAGCTAGGTTGGTACAGAGTGAAGATTATTTAGGTCTAGCATGGTTTATGATTTATATTAGGGTTTAGCTATTTAATTTGTGCTCTAATTTAAGAATGTGTGCATGTGCATACACTTCTAGTGTACTTTATTATTTAACACTTATTGTTATATACGTAGCGTACGTAGATGGATCGAAGCTGGATGTACACTGCGAACCGCGCAAGTGCCGAGTAAATTAATGGTGTCTTTGCTTTCAGAAGAGCTGCAGAGGAGGATATGCTTAATAAGGGGGTCCAATTTATGTCTTGTCCATGCATTGACTGTGACAATCTGAGGATGTTTGGCAACTCAGCTCAGATCGAAGCACACTTGATTCTACGGCGTTTCAAAAGGGGTATACATGTTGGACCAATCACAGTGAAGAGTAGTTATACAGGAAGCAGGCCATACTAACATTGCCAACGAAGTCGACGATATGCCGGATGATATCGATTGTTCTCCCCACGAGGATAGGTTGTAGGATGACAATCTAGATCAGATGCTGCGTGATGCAGAAGGGAACTGTGATGATAGAGAGTATGGTAAATTTTGGGGCTTGATGGACAATTTGGAGAAACCTTTGTTCCCAGGCTGCAAGTTGAAATACATAAGGTTGTCATCCGTGCTTGAACTGTTGAAATTGAAGGCAAGCAATAGTTGGTCTGACAAGAGTTTCATGGTGCTGTTAGATCTATTAGCGGATATGCTTCCAGAGGGAATGAGTTGCTGACAACCACCTATAAAGCCATGAAGGTTCTTTGTCCCTTGGGAATGGAAGTAGAAAGAATATATGCATATCCGAATGACTATATCCTCTACCGTAAAGAGTACGCAGACTTGCATCTATGTCCTGTGTGCAACGCATCTTGGTACATGTGTAAGAATCAACCATATGAAAACGGTGAGGGCATCGAGGTGAAGAAAGGATCTCCTGCTATGGTGGCATGGTATCTGTCTGTAATTCCCTATTTGAAGCATTTATTTGCCAACCCAAGGGATGCAAAACTACTGTGTTGGCACTCGGAGGAGCGTAAGAATGATGGATTGCTAACACACCATTCTAATTCTTCCCAGTGGAGAAACATGAATAGGAGGTTTGCAGAATTCAGTGCGAAACCGAGGAATATAAGGTTTGGATTGAGTACAGATGGAATGAATCCTTTCGATAACATGAGCAACTGATATAGCACTTGGCCTGTGAATCTCTGTATCTATAACCTTCCTCCTTTGTTGTGTATGAAGAGAAAATACATTTTGCTATCCATACTTATCCAAGCGGCGAGGCAACCTGGGAATGACATTGATGTGTACCTAGCACTGTTGGTGGAAGATCTAAAAATACTATGGGTTCCTGAGGTACAGGTATGGGATGCGTGCAAATGAGAGAAGTTCACTTTGCATTGTCTGTTGTTCTGCACCATAAATGATTATCTTACCCTTGCTAACCTGTCGGGCCAGAGTACAAAAGGAGCAAAAGTCTATACTCACTACTTAGATGATACCGAGAGTGTGTGGCTGAATCACTCGCACAAAACCGTGTACATGTGTCACTGTAGGTTCCTTCGGAGGAATTACCCATACCGCAAGATGAAGAAACAATTCGACAAAAGGAATGAGGACGATTCAGCTCCAAGGCCTTTAAGTGGGGGAGCTATTTATGATATGGTTAAGGATTTGGATGTTGTGCTTGGAAAGGGACGTAAATCGAGGACCCGTGAGAGGAGCACGTGGAAGAAGAGATCAATATTTTGGAACCTACCTTATTGGGAGCACCTAGAAGTTCGCCACTGCATCGATATCATGTATGTAGAGAAGAATGTATGTTATAGCATGATTAGTCTCTTACTGAACATTAAAGGCAAAACAAAGGACGGTATCAATGCACAGCTTGACTTGGTCGATATGGGCATCAGACCTAAGTTAGCACCGAAAGAGACCGATAAAGGCCGAACGTACCGCGAACCTGCTTGTTACACGTTGTCCAAGGCTGAGAGAACTGAACTGTGTTAGTACTTGCATGGTGTGAAAGTTCCGTTTGGTTACTCCTCCAATATAAAGAGACTTGTTTTAATGCAAGATTTGAAATTAACAGGCAAGAAGTCTTATGATTGCTATGTGCTGATGACACAGATGCTCTCTATCTCAATTAGAAGTATTTTGCCGATCAAGGTCTGGGAGACAATCATGAGGCTGTGTTATTTCTTTAACACAATTTCTCAGAAGGTCATCGATCCCGAAGGACTAGATGCTCTGCAGGGCGAGGTGGTCATGACACTGTGTAATCTCGAGATGTATTTCCCTCCGTCATTTTTTGATATCATGGTCCATCTCATTATTCACCTTGTGAGGGAGATAAAGGTGTGAGGGCCCGTGTTCCTATGTAGCATATACCCGTTCGAGAGGTACATGGGAATTCTCAAATCGTACGTACAGAATCGATCTCGGCCGAAGGGTAGCATTGTTGAGGTTTATGCAACCTAAGAGGTCGTCGAGTTATGAGTCGATTACATGGCTCAGGTTGAACCTATAGGTGTGCCTCGATCTTGCCATGAGGGGAGGTTCGAGGGTATCGGGACCATCGGAACGAATGCAATCATGCCTGATCTGGTTGCCTACTCTCAAGCCTATTTCACGGTTTTGCAACACATGGCTGTAGTGTCCCTGTATATCGAAGAGCATAAGCAATGGCTATAGCAAGAGAATCCGGTGCAGCAGGAGTCTTGGATCACGAGACAACACAACTGTGAGACCCCGTTCTGGCAAATAGGAACCTCCATGTGATTACTGTACTAGTCCCATGATCAGTGGTTAGTACTCACATGTTTACAACATTCGTATCACAACCACAAGATATTAAACTGATAAGTATGTATTACAAGCGGAAATAATTATACAGAGTTTAAAATTTACAAAGACTAAACAGCGGAAATTAAAGAGAGTTAAAGAACTCCAAAAGCCTCGTGGTTTGCCCGCTAACCCTCAGGCAACTGACTTGGCAAACCTAGGGAAAATCATCGTCAAACACCCCGTGCCCTGCGTTAAAGCAAGAATCATCTGGCACTTCGCAAGCTTCGTCCTCTGAGACAGCAGATGCAAGATTGAGTACATTGGTACTCAGCAAGACTTATAGTGGTTCACAAATGCAATTAAGTAATCATGCAGGCTAAGCAAAGGCATGTTACAAGTTATTTTGCAGTTGCATAAACATTTAAAAATACCAATATAGTAGATTGAAACATCGCATCTTTAAATAGGCAAGTTGAGGCATAAATTGATAAGCAAATATTCAAGTCTTTCAACCCAGTCTACCCGACTGCAAAAGTCCCCGGTGTCTGTCCTTTGACACAAAAACTAGTTGCAAAAATTGGTTTCCATCCCAAATCCATTTTTCCAAAAAATACCCAAAACTCTAACATTGGAATGACTTCACCAAGTGTCCTTGTTCGTGGATGTGGCTAATCGATTAGGTTTACACTCTGCAGAGGTGTACAACTTTACCCACAAGGAATGATCAACCTCTTTTGCCAGGCCAGAAAACACACTTCCTTTGGTGTGTCGGCAAGGAGATCATACAGAGCCGTTACATTATTTAAACATGGCTTTGAACCAGCCCGGGACGTTTGACCCTTGCCATGAAAACAGAAACACTCACCCAAGTCGTGGATCTATTTTCATCACACCCAACACCACATTTCTGTTCATGGCAAGGCGTACACCGTTGCATTGGTATGTAGAAACCCCTACAAGCAAACCAAACCGGAATGCCTGTGCAATCTCCCACCTTCCTTAGATGCAAAGCCACATCTAAACAACTTAATAGGCTAAGACCCGCCCATACAAGCCCTCGTTGTTGTACGAAATTCTTGGATCTATAGCGTCCCATTGCTCGTTCCTTAATCCGACACAGGCGATACTCCACCCTACACTACGTGCAACTCCCTTTGCACCTCCGGCTATTGCCAATAATAGCCCGCGTCAAAACATAGTTTTATTTTGGGTTTTTAACCAAGTAACAGCAACATTTTCCAAATGAGGACCATACATTTGTTGAAAAGACTGAAAGCATACAAGAAGTAGCTTAAGCAGGTATATTATGCTAGCGGTTATACCCAAAATGACATTTAGCATGTCTAGTTCACACTAAGGTTGGCAAGGTTCACATATTCATAAGATTGAGGTAAACCATAATTTACAGGATTAACTACAGTTCCAACCCAAATTAGCAGTTCCATGGAGAATTATCCCGATGCATAGTACATAGACAAAAACAACATAATGTAGGTAAATTATCAGGCTCGACATGATCAAGGGATTGCTTGCCTTGCAACTCGCTGTCTAAATCAGGATCGGGGTCTGCGACGAAGTCGTCTTCTTTCTCGAGCACATCAGACTCTACACGTCGACCAAACGGAAACATAGCAAATATCAAATTTCAATAAGGGCAAAAAGAAAACAGACAGTAAATCAAATAAAGATTAACTGCAGAAAACAGGAGTAGTTTAGGGGTTGCATTATAGGATTTCAGGATTACATGATTTAGATAATCACATAAATACTTTGTTAGAGACTTTTAGGATGAACAAAAAAATGGTTTCTTTAATAGATTATCTATTCTTGAATTACGAATTCAAGAGGTTAAAATTATGAATCTTTGTGTTTATAACTTCGAATTATAGATGCTAAAATTATTTGAATTAATAAAACTTAAGACATAAGATAAGGGGTTAATTGCACTAAATCTATTTAGCTATGATACTATGTTTGCCCATGGTTTGAAACTATATAATCTATACTCTAACCATTTAACTTCCTATGCATATATATTTATATGCATATGTATATATACAAATATGTATATGTATATGTGTGCATGCATAACACTTGGGTTACTTCAAATTTCTAAGGGTAGTTCAAAACAAGTTTACTCCTTAATTATTTTGGCAAGTTCAATTGTTCTACTGCCACCCTAGAATCAAAAAATCAATTCTTACTTATTTCATATTCCTTTCATTCCATTATACATATTTAAATTCTTAGTGTATTAAAAGCAAGACTTAAATAGAAAATAATTCAAACATGCATGAAAATTAAATAGATTTATATATTTGGATTCCTGGAAACATAAGGATCCTAGAAAAATTAGTTTCATTAACTTCTAAGCTTGTTTTCAGAATTTTTGTATAAAGCATCTCTTTAGCCTTTTTATTCAAGTTTAAATTTCAAAATTACCCAGAGTTGGTTTTCAAAATATTTTTGCATATTATGAAAGAACTTGATTTTACATGAATATATAACTTTATTTCACAAATTTTGGAGCTATAATTCAAAAGTTATGGACGTTTGAAGTAACTCAGTTTTGGAAAATGCACTTAAATTCCAAAATACGTTTTCGCTGCTTGGAAAATGTCTTCGATTTTTGGCGCGCCGGTGCGTTTGAACCCATCCGGTTTGGCTGACAAGCTGGCCCCGCTCGTCAGTGACCGAACTGGCGCGCACGCGCGAAACTATCGAGCGACTGACAGTCATGGCCCACCTGCCAGTGAGCGCGGAGGAGAGGAAAACCACTGACGTGTGGGCCTGCGTCACGGAGTGACTACCAAGCCGGACCCACGAGTCAGTAGCATACTCACGCAAGGCCACTGACAGCTGGGTCCCGATTGTCAGCGACACTAAGCAGAGGTCGTCGGTTCTAGGCTCGCCGCCGTCGAACTAGCTCCGCCGCGGCGGAATGGGTAGCACTATGAGCATAAGTGCACCGAGGCGCACCTAGGGGTGGTACCCATTCACCGGAAGATGGCCGAAAAGATGGCTGCCACCATGGGGGTGCGGCGGCCGCCATGGCTGCGCAAGCAAAAGCTTGCCACCGGCCAAAATTTCACCCGGGAGACTAAGTGTGAGCATCAGTGAGCTAAGGGTGACCTAATTCACCTGAGAGTGGAAGCGGAGAAGGGCTGAAAGTGGCTGCCCACGTGCGCCGGCCGGAAGGAAGAAGAACGGCGGTGGGAGCGGGCTGCAGTTGAGAACAAGTGAAAGTAAGGGATGATCAGTATTCTATAAGATGTGGCGAAGCTCTGGGACAAAGAAATTTCAAGAATTAATGCCTAAATGGCTTGCTTCACCGATTCCCCCCTTTTTCTGGCTTCCACGAGAGAATGGCGAGGAAGAAGAAATTCGGACGATTGCTGGGTTCAAGCAAAGAGCAAAGGAGTGAAGGGCCTCAATGCGACGCAGAGACCATATTTATAGGCTGCCCAAGTGCTCCACAGGGTTTGAATTCGCGAGGTGAGCTACGGCGGTTCTGTGCTGCGCGGAGGCGAGTTGGCGCGGAATTTTTTTCAGGGCGTGGGACAGGGCGGTATGGGCGAGGCGTGGCGTGGACAGGCTGAGGATGAACCGTTGTGACGCACGAGTGCGGGCTCGGCGGGATTTGCGCTGAGACGCGGAGAGGAGTCGGTGGCGAAGGCTTGGGAGAGGTCGAGCTCGTCTCGGGCGAGATAGGAAAAGGAGAGGGGCCAGTGAAGCCAGAGGCTGACAGGTGGGTCCGACCCCACCGGGCAGCGAGAGAGAGATGCTCCAGCTCGGCTGCCAGCGCGTCGAGTTTTTTCAACGCCCGAGCCCGCATGTTAGCGAGTGTAGATGAGTCAAGAGATAAATTCAGCCGGGACAGCTCCATGTGAGCATTAAAACTGCTATCAGATCACGGTAGATTTTTCTAAAAACTTTTTGACCGATATCTCCTGGAAGTTTTCATGCTCCAGTAAAATTTTTGGACTAAAATACCCTATAATGAATTAACTAAAATTCTGACACTGTGCACTGTACAGGATTTGTATTTCGGTATTCTATTTATTTAAGGGTGTAAATCATATTAATTATTTTCCAAACTTTTTATAGGAGTTTAGTTTGGATTATGGATATCTTCATAAAAAATATAAGTCAAAATCTTAAGTAAATATTTTATACAAATTCTGACATGATGATTTTCAATTTTTAATTGCCTCTGTTCTTGAATTTTTAGAAGGCTTTGCCGACATGATAAATTCCTGAGAGTTTTACTAGATGTCTATACTGCTTTGAGGGTACTATGGTAATGTTTGTGGCTCCTTATAAATTTCGATTATTTTTCATTAATTCTGACTTCACTGTTTTTAGTCAAAAAGAGATAATCAATTAATTTATTTAATTACATTTCAGCACCTAGGATTTTTACGAGATGATTTTACTGGTTTACCAGCATTAATGAGGTCTCATGGTAATTTTTCCCATTTTTACTTTTTCCTCTTTACATTCTTACCATTTCCCATTTAATAATTCTATTTATTGGACTTTTCATATTAAGCATAAATCCAAAGAAAATCCAATAAAACAAATAATTCTCAGAAAACTCAGAAATAAATATATTCAAATCCAAAAATATTCATTTTCATTTTATTATATTTTTTGGGATGTTACAATCACGAGACAACACAACCTTCAATTCAACAAATGTTTGAAGGAGCGACCCATCACTGGAAGCTCTCAGGTGATCATGATACACTGACATAGTTGGCAAAAGGGGCAACATTTACAGTTGTTACATGGAAAGGATATGACTTAAATGGGTACATATTTTACACTATAGATCAAGATATGAAGAGCACAAACCAGAATAGCGGTGTCCGTATTGATGCGTTCAATACCGTTGGGTTGACGAGGAGCTCCTACTATGGGTTCATAGAGGAGATTTGGGAGCTCGACTACATACTATTGAATATCCCCTTATTTAAGTACCGTTGGGCCCACCTCCAGCAGATGAGGGTTAACAAGTACGGCGTCAGTACTGTGGACCTTGAACGTGTTAGATATCAAGATGAACCGTTCGTACTCGCTACCCAAGTTGTTCAAGTCTTCTATGTAATCAACCCATCGAACAAGAAGCGTCACATAATTCTTCAGGGAAAAAGAGGATTGTCGGAGTTGAGAATGTAGTAGATAAGGAAGAGTACAATCAATTTGATGAGTTGCCTCCTATAGAAAACGCATCATGGTCCAAGAAGAACAACCTGCGGGAGCTAGCTATACACGCTTCAATCATCGTGAAGGGCTAATTTTTCATACAAAAGAATAAGCAAGTGGAGTTATGAGGAGGTGTCATCATGTTTATTTGTCATGTGTAAAATGCTGAACTTGTAAGCAAGTGGATGATTGTGATGAACTTTGCAAAACCTACAGTGCATATGTATATATATTGATTGTGATCAATTGCTAACATACTAAATAGCTTTATGATTTTGGCATAATTAAAATAAAGTACTTAAAATTATATAACTAGGTTTAAGAGCAAATTGTCAGTGTGATCGAGAATGACACACATTTTGCAGCTTGTGATCGGATTGAATGAACTGGAAGTTAGTGCATCTGGAGTCTTACTTTTGCCAGATGCACTATAACCATCACAGAAAGTTCTATAATCGAATCGTTTGAGATGACTACACATCATATATGGTTATATTATAGAACCATCTGAGATGACAACACATCACAGATGATTCTTTTGTAGAACCATCTGAGATGACAGCTGTATAAACACAGGCTGCCAAGTCCCCATTCTCTAGCCGGTCATTTGAGCAAGTCACCCAAACCCTAGCACCGTCCTCCTCCCCTGTGCCGGCCTCCTACCCTAGGCGACCTCGTCCTCCACCGTGCCGGCCTTGTCACTCACGCCGACCTCCTCCTCCACTATGCTGCCGAGGTTAAGTGTAGCTTATTAAGTTGAGATGAATATGGTCGACTTTTCCAGGATTGGTTCCCTGGATTCTCTATAAAGAGCACATAGTGCACTTGTATCAATTCCTTTATAATCTTCAGCATATGGAGCTAGAAATGTTTGTTTAGATTAGTTCGTAGCAACCAGAAATCTCTAAACATTTACTAACTGGATTGTTTCTTGTAGCTATACTGTGCGCCACTATCTAATTTAGTGAATGTTGTTATACTAATACTTTAGAACATTAGTGTTGTTTACATCTTTAACAGAGAAGAAAAATATGTATTATGCTTTTGGAGCTACAAGTTGATAAAATTCAGACCATTATTACAAAAGAAGGAAATATTCATGCTTTTAGAGTTGCTGGTTGGTGAAGTGTTAGGCTAAGCTATTACTAGAAAAGAAGAAAATGTACATGATTTGGTATTTCTTAATTGTCGAGAGCAAATCACTTTTTAAGTTCGCTGAATATTTGAAAGTTACTGCATTGGATCAAGGTAGAGAAAATAAATAATGACTCAGCAGTTGCTTTTTCATCATATACTTGATATTAATCTTTTATGCATGCTTCAGACTAGATCTTCTTCTTAGTTTTCTAATCTCCACTTAGTCTCAATTTCTTGTTGAAAATATGCCCTAAAGGCAATCATAGAGATGATTATATTTCCATAAATATTCATTAACTATGAGATTGTTCTTCGAATAACATCATGGATATTGATTAACAAAGTGCATGACTTGTTTGTGAAACTCTGTATTCATCTTTATGATGTTCATTCTAAAAAGGGGCCCCTAGTCGAAAATCATATGAGGACACATATGAGTAGACTAGCATATGTATTGGTCGATGACCATATTTCACGGGTCATAGATATAGAGATATCAAACCAATAATATGGACACATGTTAGAGAACATGGTGTTGGACATCGACCCACTATGAGATACTGCGAGAACGTTGTTTTATTTCATGTCATTAGTTCATCTCATATACGATGTGTATGCTATATCCTTTGACTTGAGATTGTCACATGTTCTCAAGATGCGTAACGGCTTACTTAGGGGTCGTCAAACGCTACTCCGTCATTGGGTAGTTATAAAGATGGCTTACGGGTTTGTCATGAAACATGCTGCGAGGCGTGGTCGATCAAGATAGGATTTACCCCTCCATACAACGGGTGAGATATCTCTAAGCCTCTCGAGTGGTCAGATTCCAGAAACGCATGGCCATGCTACTCGAGTAAAGAGTTACTCGAGTCATCGAATTAAAGAGTTAACTCGATTTATTCGGTGAATCCAAGTCACGGCATTGAGAAAGAGTGGTCGAGCCATCCAAATAAGGATGACAACAACTCACCTTGGGTTTGACCAATATCGTGAGGCAAAACGAAATGCATATAGGACATTGTTGAGGTTCGTTCGACTTTACATGTACTCTGGAGTCGGTAAGTCCTACTAGGGGCCGCTATCGACTATTGGTCGATTACTCAATGGTCGAGTAGGTATACCCGATAGTCGAGTAGGAGTACTCAATGATCAATAGGGGTACTCCAGCCATATCCGAGTGCACGTGAACCTATAGGGTCGCACGCTTAAGGGGCTTTAACTAACTCGGATAGGTATCCGAGTTGTAATGGGCTTCGAGTTCCTAATCGGCTTCAAGGGTTGAAACCTATTATGGGACGTCCATATAAAGGGAGGAGGTGGTGGCTTTGCGGATAGAGAAACACACGAAAAAATAGAATAGGAATTCGGAATTCCTGAAACCCTAGCTGCCACTCCTCCTCCACCCAGAACCGCGCAGCCGGTGCTAGCACTCCGACGCATTGTGTTCCTGCCCTGTACGTGTCGATACCTTGGAGGCGTTGCTGCGAAGCTTCAACGCTAGGACGATCCACAACCTGCGATAGTCACAAGGAGCTGTTGGGGAGGCGCGAGGCTAGTATGACTACATCTGCACACTGCACTACATCGATTCTACTTTCGCTACGGGTCTGCGCGTCTAGTGGTAATTCTGTGATCTATAACTTGCAGTGGTTCCTTGGTTATATGGTAGAAAATTTTGATTCTTTGCTAGAGTAGCCTACCCATTCCCTAGCATTTCTTACATACATAAGATGGGTTAACTGAAGCTAAGGACAAGTGCAATATACATTAACCATGCTTCTAAAATTTTGAGGTAGAATTTTTCGAATTTGTGTTGATAGTTTTCACTTCCATATTCACTTTCATAGGTCCATGTGCTTATTCCCTGAATTTTTTTTAAATAATACTTTTTTTATTCAAATTGCAATAATATACCTCGAATCCAAAAAATTGCAAAGGGGAGGGAGAGTTGACTCAGCAATGATGTGGACAGGGCGACAGGGAGAAGTCGGCCAACCGTAGGGCGACAGTGAGTAGTCGCCCAGAAAATTTATGAATTTTTTTAAAAAAATTTGGGTGCAAATTTATTTATGTAGTACTTTTTTTATTCCATTGCAGAGCATGTTAATTTAATAACAAATTTATTTACATTTGTTCATAATTTAGAAAAATGTAGAAAACACAAGAAAATATAGAAAATAATTTTGGAACCTAGAATATACTTTTGAGGGTATTTTAGGATATTAAGGTAAGGGAAAATATTTTTGACAACAAATCAAATTATTTGTGTGTTAATTATTTTGAGGAAAAAAAATCAAATTTCGTTGTTCGTCATACTCCTTCGGTGTGCGACAAATCTGATGACAAATCATAGTCACAAAACCATACATTATATGGGCATGGTTGTCGGTAGAAATGGTCAAAAATAGGATAGTTATATATCGGTGGCCGACGGGGTATTACGCTTGGATCGCTGATTGGGCTTAATGTAATATCATCGTCAGAATTTGGAGGACTCTAAGGATGCAAGTTTTCTAGCATAGGTGGCATGAAATCGTCATCATCATCGTCATTTGTATGGTTCGGAGCTAGCCCGCCTCAAGTGGTGGTTGAACGTCCTCTTGCATTGTTTCTTGAACGGCCTGCTGTAGTAGTGCTTGAACGGCCTCTTCCGATAGTGCTTGAACGTCGAGGTGGAGGTGATACGAAATCGTCATCATCAGCATCATTGTCATTTGAATGGTTAGGAGCAAGCCCCCTCCGGTGGTGGTTGAACGTCCTGTTGAACTTGCTGCTGCAGCTGTACTGTGTCGATCTCTACCCCTCCAGTTAGATCTGCTTTTGTATCTTCTGCGTGAACCAGGCATCACACCCCTGCCGAAGAGCATATATGTCGGGCCCTGAATATGCAAATCCGGACCCTCTGTGTATTCAGCACTAGTCCAGGATCATGCTAGTGCACACAGTCTTAACATAGATGAAATATCACAATCATACATAGCGGAAAAAGATAAAAGACATCATATATTAAATACAACTAGTTACATGACCTTATGGTCAACTTACATGATTATGCCTTATAAGGCTGAACAACATTTTAAGCAGCAGCAGAAAGAAAATGTAGATGACCCCTCAGTATACCACAGGCAACTGACAAGGCTCGCACCCTAGATGCTCGTCCCTTCGCAATACTTCTCCTCCATGAATGGCGTAGTCTCTTCTTCTTCTGAAGTGGTTGTTGTGGGGTGAGTACATAAAGCACTCAACAAGTCGTGCACAGAATGCAATTCTAACATAACTATATGCAAGGCTTATTCCAAAGAAATGGCTAACATGGCTATTTTGCAATAAGCAGCATTTGTAAATGAATACAGTATATAAATTGGAAAGACAGTAAAACAAATAACTGTATTAGATAGATTCAACATTTCTCAAGTAAACCAAGTTTCCAATCCTATGTCAAGTTCCAACCATTCATGGCAATCCTGCCATCCCATTCCAAGTTTTCATTTCAAACGTCTAACCCTTGACTGTAATCCCCGAGCATTGTCCGATACCGTGGACACGGCTATTTGAATAGTTTGTACACTCTGCAGAGGTTATACACTTTAACCACACGATATAGTTAAACACCACACAGGCGAGTAACCATACCAAAGTCTTTCCGAAACTTCTATCCTCGCATGCGTACCTCCCGGTATAGTCCCCACTGTCCCTTCCCTTCTGTGGAGCGGAAGTACAGGGCTAACGTATACCGTTGAAGAGATGTAAGACCGATCCGGTAAACACTACACCCTTCTTTCCACATCCACAGCTACAAAAACCACCTGAGGTCTCACATGCTAAGACTTCGGTATCATACTCAACTAGGTCTGTCCCAGACCAGACATGTGGTTGCATGATTGACTCAGGTCAAAGGCTTGCAAGGTTAAGTACATAAGATGATCGAGGGAAGACTTCCACATACCCATGCCCATCGGGCCCACCTTGGCATTCTCGCCCCTTGCCACTTTCCCCAATCTAAATCATAACCACCCCAGTTGATTACCAAGCACCACGTGCCATCAGCAATTTAACCTCGTTGCGTGACATCCTCTCGCCACCACAACTCAATCTCATCGTGTGACCACACATGACACACAAGTTCATAACATCATTCCATATTCCATTTGTCAAGATTATTTATCAAAGACTAAAGTACATGTGATGACGTGGCATGGCTAAGCAACTAATACGGTCTAACCATCCCATGTTGATTATTATTACTAATCAACTATAATGAACCAATCTAGGATGACAATATATCATGGTATACAAATGGCAAGGTAGGGTATAGATCAATTGGGTATAATAGCTAAGTCCCAAATTTAATTGAAGACATTTGTACATGTCAAATAATATGCAATAAAGTAAAACAATATAGCAGTTTTTGTAATTGTAGGTTCAACATGATCAAAGCACAACTTGCCTGGCACTTGCTATAAACTGCTCTTTACTCTTTTTAATTGATCTTCGGCTTCCTCAACCTTTGGCTCTTCAATCGAATACTTCGACTTCCTCGTCCTTCAGCTACTTCGGGTAACTTCAGGATGACACGTCTAACGATAAAGAAGCACAAATACAACAAAACTCAAAAGCAATTCAAATAAACTCCAATTTAATATTAGATTGGTACTGAACGGAAGGATTTAATTTAGGAACTTAGATTTGATCGAAGATCGGATGAAAGAGAACAAAGCTTTGGAAGATTTATCGAGAAGGTTACGACCGATAATTAGGGAAAGACGAGTATATTCCAGAGATATCCTTCGAGATTAATTAACTCGATTGGACGATATTGACATATGGGCTCTTGATCTAGATCGGGTCCATAAAGATATGTTAGTTCATGATGAACTAAAGCGATGCTCAATGTTGACTTTTGTTGACTAAACAAATACGATCAAACAAAAGAAAGAAAGACTAATAGAATAGATATGGCACCAGGATATGACATATGGCCAATGGTCTATCGACCAAGTTCATGAATGAATTCTAGGTTAATGGCAGATTAGATTTTCAGGGATAAGACAAGGACGGATGGAATCGACATTCAGTGCGATCCGATCTGGGGTTCAGTCATACATCAAAGAAGAGACTTGACGATAACAGGGCGATGACGATATGTAGTAAGACAGTACAAATATCTTACTACGGTGGACACAATGAGAAAAACCGCAATACCGGCAGCGCGGCTCACGATGAACTCAGTCCATCGAACCGGTCTTAAGTTAGGTTTTGGTCCGGCTTTGCAGATGATAGAAAGATAAATCCAGACTCACAAGGAATGGGGTTAGATCACGATAGGACGATAGAAAGGATAATGACATGGCGCTACGCTCTTGCTGGAATGCGCGTATGCGATGATAGCGAAGCGAGAGCAAAGCGTTAACGGCGGAACGTTAACGAAGAAACGTTAGCAGCGGAACGTTAACGATGGAACGTTAACGGCGGGACGTTAACGACGGAACGTTAACGATGGAACGTTAAGATGAAGGTGAAGCGTTAACAGAACACTTATGAGATTATAAGGTGGCAACCCTCGGTTGAGAGATAGGGCAGCGAGGTCATGACATGGCTCAAATTTGGTTTGAGATCTGCTGGGTACACATATCGTGACGCAACGACAAATTGGACCAAGGGTTAAGTTCGGGTTTGAGCGAAACGATTCAAGGATGAATACACTTGGTATAGGGTAGGATGGTAGGGTTGACTCTGCGATTAAAGGTTACCAAAGATGGCGAACCGAAATGCACACCGACACGAAGGACTTGGCCAAAAGACGTCGGATAGATTCTAGAACATTGTTTTGACGGCAACCGTGGATCAATGAACTTCAACGGTGAGCAAAACAGGGGATAATGATCTTCTGGACAAAATGACATGGCCACGACAAACAAAAATGGTTGGCGGCACAAGACGACGCGCGGCGGTGGCAAAAAGGCGACGTAACGAATATTAAACTTTTCGGAGGATTAAATAGAAAAGGTAAAGTAAGAACCAAGTAGAACGCGGCGACACGAACTCAACGGTATATCCGGATTTGGAAGCAACCCAACGGATAGATCACAAACTGTCGACGAATGGCTGCCGGAGCCAATAGATCAAACGATCATAACTAATAAAATAATAGATGGAACCTAACCAAATTATACAGAGAGCTATCTGGAATCATTTGGCACAATATGACGTGAACGGATCTGAGTTTTACCTTCTGGATCAATGGGGAACGCGCGACGAAGTTTTCTGCCGTTGGAACGCAGTGTGATCGGGGAGGATTGATTTTTCTGCACAAATCCTGCAAGCCAAACCTTGAGTTAAGGTGAGCACCGTAGAGGACATCAAGAGGAGTCTACAAAAAAAATTTCACGGTCAAACTCGCAAAAACCGTGGAGAACGGGCAGCAGCAAGATTTGAGATTAGAACGGCCGTAACTTTTGATTCCGCAGATGGAACTGCACCAAATTTGGTGGAGAGATAGGTCTGACCATAAGGCACGAGATGACATTACCGGATTTCAGAAAACCTCACCGGAACAACGGAGAACACGACGCCAAGATCGGCCGACGATGGTGGCGCACCGGAAAGATATGGCGGCGAATTTTAGGATTTGGGAGGTGCTCTGGGCATTAGGGCTGCGTGGGAGGGGTCTTAGGACACTTATATAGGCTGGGGAGTCGTGCCATACAAGGAAACACGAAGAAAAATCGGGTTTGGATTGAAAACGGATCGGATCGAACACCTGGCGCACAATGAACAGTCCCGGGTGACGTGGCTCATTGTGGTGCGTCGGATCTGGATCGGAGGGCTGCAGCTGGGCGATGACGTGGCTGGCTCAGAAGATGACACGTCGATTTAGCCCAATTTCTGAATTAAAATAATTTCAGAAATTAAAATAATTCGTTTAGAGCAATAAACATACCAGAAAAATTCTAAAAAAAATTATAGAAAATATTTTGAGACATTTGGAGCTTGAATAAAATATTTTTAACTGAACTTTATTTAAACTTTTACAGTATTTAATTAAATTTAACATGAGGTTTAATTTAAATTAATTTCCAAATGAATAGCAAACGAACTCCGAAAAATATCAAAAAATTACAGAAAATTCATTGAAGCACAATGAACTCAAATAAAACTAAATTTATTTTAATTGAAGTTTTTATTAGTCAAATTAAATTATTTTAGCATTAGAAAATTTCAGATTAAGCTTTATTAAAGCGAGAAAATCAGCGGGGATTTTTGGAAAGATGAACTAAACAAAAGATTTTTGAAAACTAAAATTTTGGGATGTTACAATATACATCGCTAAGAATTGTGGGATATCTTTTTCAGCAACTCTTCATCGCTAAGGTTGTCCCGTTATGCCTCCGTAATGTCAGGCGCCACGCTTGCAATCTGGACACCGCTTTACTTAGGTTATCCTCCTTGAATGGATCGTCCTTCCCACCACGCGTAACCTTCAACGTGTAATTAAGAGCTACGTTACTCATATCAGATGTCCACGAGCTCTGCTAGAGGATCCAGCCATGGTGAAGAAGTGTGAGTAGGAGCTGTGGTTGTGTGCCTGCGGTTTGGCCTTTTATAGACTCAAAGTGGTGGTGTAGAAAAAGTGTTGGAAGGTAAGATTGAAACACACAGACATGTGGTCAAATCGACCAGACAAAGTTACAGGTAGAGTGTTGTCAAATCCATGTGGAAAAGTTTATAGCATTGGACAGAGTGTCACAACTTGTCACCGGAAAAGGTGATAGAGGCTTTCTTTTTTGGCAGCTCATCCTAACAAAGCTGCTACATATGACTTGTCTAATCGGCGTGTATGCCCGTACTGTAACAAAGAATAACAATATTGCATAACCAAATGTAATAGTTTACTATCATGAAAAAAATATCGTATATAACTAAATACGTAAGATGAAAAGTATATCAGAACGGAATAACTAAATACATAAGATAAAAAGTGATAACAATCGAAAATACAAGAAACTATTGCTGCCCCCATTTCTGGGCGGCTCCTCGCGGCTGGGCAGGCCTACTGCGAACCTGCCCCTGCGAGTAGGTGAACTGCGTCGGTGCGTGGTGGGCCCTCTGTGGTCTGGCTGGAGGTGTAGCGTACTCCGGCGTAGAAGGCTACGTCAGTGGTGGTGCTCCCCACAACTGCGATGATCCAGGCTCTTCCGGATCAGCGAAGTATCTCGACACCCCACCATCATTGTCGGGACGCGAATATGCAAATCCGGACCCTCTGTGTATACTGCACTAGTTCAGGATCATGCTAGTGCACACAGGCTCAACATCAGTAAATATCACAATCATACACAACGGAAATACAATAAAAGACTTCATATAATAAATAACACTTGTTGAATGACCTTATGGTCAACTTACATGACTATGCCTCTGAAGGACCGAGATGGCGAACAGAGGGGGGGTGAATGGTCGCAAATAAAAATTCCCCCAAAATACTCCAACAAAAACCTCGACAAGATCGCTCAAAGGAAATTGTGAAAAACCCGAAAAACTAGACAACTATGTGTACCCCAAGCTTGCATGGATAAGTACCATAAAATATGTGGGGATTTTTGAGTCACAATCCTGGTTGTCTAGTGTCTAAGATAAAGATGAATCAATTCAAACTCTTGCTTTTAGAAAGGACATCAATTCAAATCACAAAAGTCACTTTCAGAAAAGCAAAAGCAGAATTTCCAGAACTTGTCCTCAATTTGCACAGGAGGTTGGTGGGGTTCTGCAGCTCACAAAATTCTGACAATTTGTCTCCCTATGAGCATCAGAGTCGTGAAGAACTCCACCAAATTTCTCCTCAAAAAGCCTTACAGAAAAAACTGGAAAATTTCTAAGAACACAGTATGCTCAAGAATTTCGAGCAGAAAGTTTGGGGCTCGGTTTTCACCTCATGGCGCCCAAACAGTGAAACAAGTGAACTCCAACATTTTTCTGTAGGTGTATATCAGAGTCCCGCACCTCCTCCAGGAAGAATCACTTAAAAAGGATTTTTCTAGATTTTTACAAAAATCAAACACTGACTGCTGCGCGAAGAACAAGTTCTGAACAAAGTTGGAACTTGAAAGAAAAGATGTTCTATACTCAATCCAAGAGTGCAAAAGAGATGTAAAACCATATGAACACACTCAAAACATCCAAGATCAGCAGCATTTAGAAGGAGGGGAGGCAAATCCAAATTACTTGAAAGTAAATTGCGGGAATGTAATTGCGGGAAAGTAAATGCTGAATTTAAATTGCGTAAAGTAAAAACATAATGTAAATGCGCAAAATAAATTCAGAGGTGGATGGATAAAACTTTCATTTCTGGAAGGGAGGTTACAAAGCCTCACATTCATGTGGGCAAAGCTCAAATGAGCATCAAAAACCTCAACACCTTCAAGGGAAGGAGGCTACCCCTCCACCCCTATTTATACTACTCTTGGGCCACCTACCACCCTTGGATGAGTCCCTCAACTCTAGAGCACTCATCTAAGGGCTAGGATTAACCCACACACACAGCCATGCAAGGGCTAACCCAAAACCCACACACATACCAGGTTTTCTTGCACGGTTTTCAAAGCATACTACCTAGACCCGCTAACCTATCAACTAGACCTCAATCCGACGGCGCTCATTGATCCACGCGGCATCTAGCTAGCATCAACTCCTTTCCTTGTCTTCTTGACTTGCCCGGACTCCGTCTCCGATCATCTTCCGCGATCTCCCAACCATCTGAACCTCCGCGCGCCTCGCCTAGTCCGGCCATCCTTCGCCTCACCATGACCTAGCACCGTCGCCTGCAACCATCAAAGACAAGGAAACTCCTCACATAGCAATGCCCACAAAGATGTGCAATAAACCATCCAACTCATCACTACCGCGTCCATACGACCAGTACCGCCACTCTGGCAGAGACAACTCAAATTGCTTCATTTTGAAAATCAATCCAAATCAAACTCAAACTTGAGCACACCTTGCTCAAATAAAGTTAAATACTCATCACAAACATGGATGGACCTCCACATGGTCCTTCAATCTCCCCTTGATGAGTATATTGACAAACCACACAAAAGGCATAAATTTGAGTTTGAAGAAAATGAAGAAGAAAGCAATTTTTAGTTGCAAAGTCAAACTTGGTCCAAAGATAGAAATTAGAACCATGACCAAGTTGACGAAGAGGAATTCAGATTTTAGAGTTAAATTTAAGAAAGAGCAAGTTTTCAACAAAACTCTAAAATCCAACTAAACATGTCAAATGTGATTATGAGATTATGATCCAAATGAAGTAGTAGCATAGTTTTACAAAGATCATAATAACCAAATAAGCATTCACATTTTTATCATTTTAGTGATGCCTTTTCTACGTTTTCTCCCCCTTTTGGCAACATAGGCATCAATTTTTTTTTATGTATGCAAGAAATGCAATCGAAAGAGCTTTGAAGATTATCCAATTGATCAAAATGGAAGGATATTACACCAAGCTTGTCAATTTCAGAAGATGACTGAACTAAGACATGTCCAAGTGCAAATACGAGCTTAGTTTTGAATATTTCATTTTTAGCAAGATTAGACAAGTGCAACACTTAGCTTTAGTTTCAAAAATAGAAGAATAGCCACTCTAAGGATCAAAAGGAAAACCTAGAGTTCAACCTACTCAACACTTTGGGTAATCTAGAAGAGCATACAAGGTCCTTCGGGCTCATTTATCACTTAATGCAAATTTTGATTTATCATCATACAAGACATAGCGGGGTGCAAATGTTTGACATTATTTGCATTTTTTACCCACATATGTCTTTGTTTTTAATTTATTTGCATTTTCTTTTGACAACCAATTGACTCAAGCCGTATGCGACGATCTCAAGATGAACTCTTAAGAGGATGGTCTAGGTCAAACACGATGTATTCCAAGTTCATCCCAAGTGCAATGGGAAGTGGTCTTGTGAATGCAAGGTGTTGAGTCATATGTGCACAAGAAGAGTCAATTTTATTTAATTTTCATTTTTTTTGCACAATGATTCATGAGCAATTGAAGGACTCTAGCATGGATCAAACTAGTTTCACCCAAGTTGCTATAGGGACTCTAGAGAACTCCTAAATTTCTCAAATTATTTCACAAACCTCTAGAGAAGAAACCTAGAAAGTAAAAGCAACAAGTTTCATCAAGTTTTTCATTTAAGGCTTATTTCATTTTTAAGCTTAGCAAGTTAAATGAACTTGGACATACCTAAGCTAGTGATTTTCTTCAAATGATGTAGCATGGTGTATAGCATGAAGAAGAAATCAATTGCATAATAGACAAAGCTCATAAAACCAGAAAATGCAGTCTAAATGCATTCATGAACAGATTCCCAAACTCCCCCTCAACAAATGAATCAATTTTAAGCTCAAATCTGGTTAAAGTTGAGTTATTATCAAGATTAGGCATAAAGAAAACCGAATGAACTCAATAACAACCAGAAAAAGCAGAATGAGGAGAAGAACCGAGAAAGCGCAAAACTGGATGGCTATTGAGTATAGATAAGATAGAAGAGACTCACTACGGCTTAGACTCGCTCTTATCTTCCCAGTGGTGACATAGGGAAGTCGACTCTAGATCCCAACTAAGGAGTGCACATGCACTGTCTACCTGTGAGGCCCAATACCGCTAGACTTATAAGGCGTGAGGGAACTCAACCTAGAGAGAAGAGAGAACGACTAATCACGCATGATAGCAACCTAAAGCACAAGATAAGAGGTCCATGGAAGGCATGCTGAAGTCTAAGTGAGTGAACTCAACTCAAGAAAACAAGCCCAAAGTCACCCAAAAGAAACACAAAGAAAAGAAAAGCTAAGCTGGAAGAAAACATATAATACATAATATACAAACCAGCTCCCCATCACGAAAGGCCGTAAGGGCTCACGACTCCAAGCTCACTCCTCAAGGCAACAAATCTGGAGCTATCCAAAGGCTTGGTGAAGATATCGGCTAACTGAAGGTCTCTCTCGAATGCTGGCGCGATATCTCCCTTCTCCACATGGTCTCTAAGGAAGTGATATCTAATATCAATGTGCTTGGTCCAGAATGTTGCACTGGTTTTTAGCAATGCAAATAGCTGAAGTGTTGTCACAGAAAAGTGGCACACTCTCTATCTCTAACCCATAGTCTCGTAAGGTCGATCTCATCCAGAGCACTGCTACAAAGAATCGGTTGCAAAGAACATACTCGGCCTCGGTGGATTGGGCAACCCTGCATCGCTTCCTAGATGACCAAGAAACAAGAGAAGTGCCAATGAATTGGCAAGTGCCAGAAGTGATCTTCCTATCTATCCTACTGACAAAGACAAAGTCGGCATCGAAAAGGCTCTAAGAGATAGACAAGAAGACGAAGAGTACCAAATACCATAATCAGTGGTAGCACGAAGGTACCTGAAGATGCGCTTGACCGTCTGGCGGTGAGAGGCGCGAGGAGAAGCTTGAAATCGAGCGCACAGACACACAGCAAAATGTATGTCCGGCCTCGAAGCAGTGAGGTACAAGAGGGAGCCGATCATGCTCCGAAACTCCTTTTGATCAGCAGGCTCACCATCCTCATCGGGCTCGAGGACAGAAGTGGTGGCCATAGGAGTCATCACCGGCTTCCCATCAGACATGTCGAAGCGCCTCAGAGGTCACGGTATATTTGCCTTGATGCAAGAAAGTACCCTCCGAGTCCGCTTGATTTGGAAGCCAAGAAAGTAGCTCAACTCGCCCATCATACTCATCTCAAACTCTGTGCTCATCACCTCAGAAAACTGAGACACAAGCGAATGAGACGAGCCACCAAAAATGATATCATCCACATAAATCTGGACAAGAAGAAAATGAGACTCATGGTGTCTGATGAACAGAGTTTTGTCTACTATACCCATTTTGAAGTCATGGCTGAGAAGATAAGACTTGAGCCTCTCATACCATGCTCTGGGGGCCTGCTTGAGTCCATACAAAGCTTTGGAGAGCTTGTATACATGACTCGGAAACTTGGGGTTCTCGAATCCTGGAGGTTATTTGACATAAACCTCTTCCTCAATATAGCCATTGAGGAATGCACTCTTGACATCCATTTGATAGAGCTTGAAACCCTGGGATGCAGAGAATGCAAGCAGGATAATAATAGCCTCTAGTCTAGCAACAGGGCAAAGGTCTCCTCAAAGTCAAGACCCTCAACCTGAGAAAAGCCCTGTACAACTAGCCTAGCCTTGTTGCGAATGACAACCCCATCCTCACTGCTTGTTTTGAACACCCACTTGGTCCCAATGACATTATGACCGGATGGGGCTCGACAAGTTGCCATACCTTGTTCCTCTCAAAGTTCTCAAGTTCCTCATGCATAGCATTAATCCACGATTCATCGGATAATGCATGAGAAACATCCTTCGGCTCAAAGGAGGCAACAAAGGCGAGTGGAGGCAGAATCTGGACAAACCCGATTTTGAGCGAGTGACCGCTCAAACAGATCACCAATGATCCGATCGGTGGATGAGCTTCTGGATATGACGGGAGGACCGTATGTATGGCCTCTACCTCATGCACAGAAGAGGTAGGAGCGGAGCCACCACCAAGGAGAGTCGAAGGCAAGGGTGGTCTCCCGAGGTGCGTAAATGGAAGCAGGAGGCACCTCGGTGTAGAGGGACTGGATCCGGTGGAACACCATCATCTCCATCATCCTCATCTTCTACAAAGATGGTCTCGGAGGGATATGAAGAGCTCAAACATCGTGTCTAGCTCTTGGGCTAGCCTCATCAAAGTCACATCACAGTCTCTATGATCCTATGCGCATCAACGCTCCTGACACTATAGCTACGAGAAGAAGTCGAGTAACCTAGAAAGATACCATCGTAAGAGCGAGACTCAAACTTATCTAGGTTACTGGACTTCAAGATAAAACACTTGCAACCAAAACGCAAAAATGAGACACACCTGGGCTTTCGCCATACCTCAACTCATAAGAAGTGCGATGCAAATGTGCTCTAAAAACACGCGATTAGAAACATGGCAAGCAAGAGCTATAGCCTCATTCAAAACTTCCTAGGAGTAGTGTACTGTCTAGTATCGTCCCGCCATCTCAACTGTGGTCCTGTTCTTCCTTTCCAAGACGCCATTCTCACTGAGGGGCGTAGGGAGAAGAGAACTGATGCTCTAAACCAGACTCCACACAAAAACTCTCAAAGTAAGAATTCTTGAACTCCGTGCCATTATCACTACGTATAGCTCGTAATGCACCTGGGAGCTCAATAGACAACCTACTGATCAAACCCCTGAAGTGAGAAAAGGTCTCATCCTTCGAGGCCATGAAGAATACCCAAGAGTATCTAGAAAAATCATCAACGATGACAAGAACATACCACTTCCTCCTGCCGATCGTGACTCTTTGGACCAACAAAGTGTCCATATGTAAAAGCTGTCCTGGTGCATCAGTCATCACTATGGTGATCGGAGGATGAGAAGCGAGAACCATCTTGCCATGTCGACAAGGAGAGCAAACTAAGTCTTTGACCATCTTGAGTTTGGGCAAACCCGAATGAGATCGTGGTCGCTAACTCGGTCAAATGATCAAAACCAATGTGACCAAGTCTCCTATGCCGTAAGGAGAGATCACGAGACTCGAAGCAATCAAACATCGAAGAGAGTCTCCGGAAGAAGCGTAAAAATCAGCACGAAAGACTCTCCCAAATCTAGAAATCCCAAGAACTAACCCTCCCGATGAATCAAAGATTCTCGGGCATTACTCTTGAAACTTACCTCGAAAGAGTCATCGATAAGTCGAGAAACAGAGAGCGATTGTATTGCACTTACTTACTAAGGCAACATCTTTAAGAATGAAATTTTGTTAATGCAGATGGTACCTTTAGCAATGACTCTACAAGATGCATCCTCAAAAGTGATTAACTCATCACCGGGGCTCGAACTAGGAAGAGAACCAACGAGAATCTCGGTCATATGACGAGAAAACCGAGTCAACAATCCAAACATCGCCCTTCCCATCCGATTTAACCTGATCAAGACACAAGAGAGAAAGATGACTCAAGATCTTGGGATAGAGTGAAGACTTAGAAACCCAATATGAACCATACGACACCTCAGTACCACCATGAGAAGAAGATCGACTCGAGTGTCTCTCTCGACGCTCAACTCTCACACGATCAGAGCAACTCGTAGATAATCTAGGAGTCAAAACTAGGTTGGCACACCGTGGTGCAAAAGCCGACCATCCCAAGAAGGCTGCTGGATCTCCTACCGAAAACACCTCACGCCACGATATCTACCTCGATGGGAAAACGAGGAATATCAAGAAGACGACGGAAAGATCGACTACGAACATCTCCGGGCTAAAACTCAAAGAACTAGCATGAAAACCGAGTCCGGACGCGCCCAAACACAAAGACTCTCTAACTTTGTCTAGAAGCGGTGTTTGTCTTAGGAGCACTCAAAGTCCGGGATGACCTCGAATACCCCTAAGAGCAGCAACACGCCACGCCGAGTGATCTTGCGCGCCAAGGTAAATCTACTAGGTGACCATCCTTCTTATGGAAGGTGCATGTGTACTTCGCCTTGCTAGAGGCGAAGCAATAGGAGTAACACCCTTACGGTCAAGTCCTATGGACAACCCAAAGATACCTAAACTTGGTGGTGCTCACTCGGGAGCTACCACAATCTCACCACTCTTGGAGCCGCGCACAATGGTGGGAGGATGCGCCGAGCGTGCTCCAAGGATCAAATCCTAGACCTTGATTGAATCTACTAATCTTGGATTGGTCTAGAATAAGATTGAGCTTCTTCTTGCCTCCAACAAACTTCTCGAGAGTGCTCATAAGATCTGGCAATCTCGGAAGAAAGAAGCACAAGAAGAACAGGGGAAGGAGAGGAAGAAGAAGAACCGTAAAGAGAAGATCTCTCAGCACGTGCTTTTGTTCCCTTAGCACGGCTGCCTCAATCTTGAGGGCCTCACAAGAAACGCAAGGAGCATCTCTAATCCTAAGGGTTTGGTCTTTTAACTTCTTCTTAAGCTCGACATGGATTTGATCCACATCATCCTTAACCCCAACACACAAAGAAGCAACCAGTTTGTGACTTAACTAGTAAATCCTTAGCAAGTTGATCACACTTGACATTCAAAGCATCATTGTCAAGTTTTAGTTGCTTACACCCTCACATGAGTATTGGGTTCTTAGAAGCATGCAATTCAAGTTCATCATTTCTAGCGTAAAGCTTTCTAAGGTGTTCGCTCATGGCATCAATTTCGCAAGCAATTTAGGGCAATTAGCACATGATGGAGTGGAGTGAGCATGAAGAAAACTAGCCTCAACAGAATAGCATCAATAGAACTAGTGCTAGCATTCTTCAACCTAAGACAATCAAGTTCAACAAGCACACTATCATGTATGGTCCTTAGGTTCTCCAACTCCACAAGAATAGCATCACACAAATAGCAATCATCGGTGACTCAGAGGAGAAGATCTAAGTGAAGCTAACTCCGAGTCAAGGTACCTACTTCCTTCTCAAGCTCCGTACACCTAGCTCTAGCTCTAGCATGAAATTTTTCTAATTTGCGTAAAGCTTCGTTGAGCTGGTCATAGGAGGGTACCTCATCCGAGTCATTTGTAGAGCTCGAGTCGCCGATGTCGTTGGTGTCGGCCATGAAGCACATGCTTGGGAGAAGTCATCGCCGCCCTTCTTCTCTTGCGGATCATCCTCGCCTCGTCGCTCCATGTCTCCGTGTCGGAGAGGTTGATGTCGTCAAGCGCGGCGAGGACGGTGGAAGAGCTTCTTGTTCTTGGAGAAGTTGCGGTACTTCTTCTCTCGCGCCGTTCACGAACCGGAGGCTTCTTGTTGCGGTTCTTGTCGGTGTAGTCGTTCTTGCCCAAACCGCCAACGTCGTTCTTGCCCTTCTCCGCTTGGGATAGTTCGCGAATGTGGTTGTGGCCACCACACTCAAGCGGTGATCATGCCACCTCTCTTCCTCTCTCTCACCCTCTTGTATGCATGAGAAAACTTGCGGCGAGAAGAGCAAGCTCATTTTCTCGAAATTTTTCCGCTTGGTCATCGCTAGCTCGCAAAGGGCGGAAAGAGAGAAACCAATAGAAGGATCGGAAGAAGAAGATCCAATGGGATCGGTGACCAAAGCCATCGACTGAGATTTCGTCTTCCAAGAGACGACATCGATCTCATGAGTCTTGAGGCGGGAATAAAGCCCGTCAAGAGTCAGAGTCGATAAGTCGATGGTGTCCTTGATGGTGGTCACCTTCATCTCCCAAACCCGAAGGTCGAGTGCGGTCAAGAAATGCCGAGCATTGTCCGAGTCGTGGTATATGCAACCAAGCGCTCGGAGGTCGCTCAAAATCTTTGTAAACCGACCAAAACACTCGCCGAGACTCTCACGGTAGCGTTGATCAAACTTGTTGTACTCGCGCTTGAACTGGTCCTACCTCACAGGCTTGATTTGAGTAGAGCCCTCATGGTAAGCATCGAGGGTTACCCAAATCTCGTGAGCGGAGCGAAGGTGAGAATTCCTATCATACTCACCGCGGCTAAGACCCTGTATGAGAATGTTCTTTGCCTTAGCATTCGCCTCAACGTCAACCATATTGATGGCCGTGACATTTTCATCGCCAGGACCTCATACGGGAGTTTCACCTTCCGCCATATCGTAGCCACAGGCGTGATGTATGACTCCATCCGGGACTTCCAAAAAGGAAAATCAACTCCATTAAAGATGGGAGGCTTGGTGGAATATTTGTCCGTCGCCATGGCTCTTGAGACCGGTCAAGATTTAGAAAGAGCAGAACCGGCTCTGATACCAATTGAAGGACCGAGATGGCGAACAGAGGGGGGTGAATGGTCGCAAATAAAAATTCCCCCAAAATACTCCAACAAAAACCTCGACAAGATCGCTCAAAGGAAATTGTGAAAAACCCGAAAAACTAGACAACTATGTGTACCCCAAGCTTGCATTGATAAGTACCATAAAATATGTGGGGATTTTTGAGTTACAATCCTGGTTGTGTAGTGTCTAAGATAAAGAGGAATCAATTCAAACTCTTGCTTTTAGAAAGGACATCAATTCAAATCACAAAAGTCACTTTTAGAAAAGCAAAAGCAGAATTTCTAGAACTTGTCCTCAAATTGCACAGGAGGTTGGTGGGTTTCTGCAGCTCACAAAATTCTGAGAAATTGTCTCCCTATGAGCATCAGAGTCATGAAGAACTCCACCAAATTTCTCCTCAAAAAACCTTACAGACTAAACAGGAAAAATCTAAGAACACAGTATGCTCAAGAACTTCGAGCAGAAAGTTTGGGGCTCGGTTTTCACCTCATGGAGCCCAAACGGTGCAACAAGTGAACTCTAAAATTTTTATGTAGGTGTATATCAGAGTTCCGAACCTCCTCCAACAAGAATCACTCAAAAAGAATTTTTATATATTTTAAAAAAAATCAAAGACTGACTACTGCGCGAAGAACAAGTTCTGAACAAAGTTGGAGCTTGAAAGAAAAGATGTTCTATACTCAATCCAAGAGTGCAAAAGAGATGTAAAACCATATTAACACACTCAAAACATCCAAGATCAGCAGCATTTAGAAGGAGGGGAGGCAAATCCAAATTACTTGAAAGTAAATTGCGGGAATGTAATTATGGAAAGTAAATACTGAATTTAAATTTGCGTAAAGTAAAGACATAATGTAAATGCATAAAATAAATTCAGAGGTGGATGGATAAAACTTTCATTTCTGGAAGGGAGGTTACAAAGCCTCACATTCATGTGGGCAAAGCTCAAATGAGCATCAAAACCTCAACACCTTCAAGGGAAGGAGGCTACCCTCCACCCCTATTTATACTACTCTTGGGCCACCTACCACCCTTGGATGAGTCCTCAACCCTAGAGCACTCATCTAAGGGCTAGGATTAACCCACACACACAGCCATGCAAAGGCTAACCCAAAACCCACACACATACCGGGTTTTCTTGCACGGTTTTCAAAGCATACTACCTAGACCCGCTAACCTATCAACTAGACCTCAATCCGACGGCGCTCATTGATCCACGCGGCATCTAGCTAGCATCAACTCCTTTCCTTGTCTTCTTGACTTGCCCGGAATCCGTCTTCGATCATCTTCCGGCGATCTCCCAATCGTCTGGACCTCCGACGCTCCTCGCCTAGTCACGGTCATCCTTCGCCTCACCATGACCTAGCACCGTCGCCCGGCAACCATCAAAGACAAGGAAACTCCTCACATAGCAATGCCCACAAAGATGTGCAATAAACCATCCAACTCATCACTACCGCGTCCATACGGCCATCGCCACTCTGGCAGAGACAACTCAAATTGCTTCATTTTGAAAATCAATCCAAATCAAACTCAAACTTGAGCACACCTTGCTCAAATAAAGTCAAATACTCATCACAAACATGGATGGACCTCCACATGGTCCTTCAGCCTCGCAAGGCTGAACAATAAATTAAACTGCAGCGGAATGAAAACGTAGACAACCCCTCAGTATACCACAGGAAACTGACAAGGCTTGTGTCCTAAACCTTCGTCTCCTCCTGGTACTTCTCCTCCAGCATTGGCGTAGACTCCTCAACTGGTGATTTTGTTGATGGCAAGGGTGTGTACGTAAAGCACTCTACAAGTTGTGCACAGAATGCAATTCTAATATAACTATATGCAAAGCTTATTCCAAGGAATGGCTTATCATGGTTATTTTGCAGTAAAGCAGCATTTGAGAACAATTACAGTAAATAGATTGTAAAGACAGTAAAACAAATAACTATAATAAATAGATTCAGCATTTCTCATGTAAACCAAGTTCCAATCATTAATCAAGTTCCAACTTCCCATGGCAACCTGCCATCCATCCCAAGTTTTGTTTTGCAAAAGTCTAACCCTTAACTGTAATTCCCGAGCATTGCTCAATACCGCGAGCACAGCTATTCGAATAGATTTTACACTCTGCAGAGGTTATGCACTTTACCCACACGACATGATCGTCCCTTGTTGCCAAGCTATTAGCACACTCCCTTTGGTGTGCCGGCAGGTAATCATGACAAAGCCTTTACAATGCTCTGTCTAGACCCTGTACTGCTCGCTGAGGTTTCAACACGGAAGGGACTGGTTACCACACTCCGGGCCCCCCTCTTGCGCCGTGTGAGTTAATCCGCGAATCCGAGACTCACTATTTACCATGACAGTACCAAAATCTAGACATCACAAATTAGTCACCTAAGCTGTCCCATTCCAGACATGTGGTTGCAAGAGAGACTCAGGTCAAAGGCTTGCAAGGTTAAGTCCTTAAGATGATCGAGGCAAGACTTCCACATACCCCTGCCCATCGGGCCCACCTTGGCATACTCGCCCCTTGCCATTTGCCCCAATCTAAATGAATATCACCCCAGTTGATTACCAAGCACCACATACTATCAACAATTCAACATCGTTGCGTGACATGACTCGCCACTGCAACTCAATCTCATTGTGTGACCACACATGACTCACAAGTTCACATCATTGTTCCATATTCCATTAGTTAACATTAATTATCGATGTTTCAAGTACATGTGATGACGTGGCATAGCTAAGCAATCTACGGCGGTCTAACCAGCCCGTGTTGATTATCAATATTAACCAACTATTAGTTAACCATCCTAGGGTGATAATTAGATCATAGCATACAAATGACAAGGTAAGGTATATTTCGAAAGGTATATTAACTAAGTCCCATTTTACATTGAAACAATTGTATACTGGAAATAATATGCAATAGGGTAAACAATATAGCAATTTTATAAACATAGGTTCAACATGATCAAAGCACAACTTGCCTTCAAGAGCTCTGAATCTTGCTCTGGACCTTGGTCTTGGGGTGGCTCCTTGCTAACGAATAACTCGGTTACTTCAACGTCTACGCGAAAAAGGTGTACAAGCAATAAATAACAAAAACAGAGAGCAACCTCAACTCCAAAATTTAAATAAAATTCACCATTAAATATAGCATGATTTTACAAATTTTTAGAAACTGGAATCACCTCAATCGGAGCTCGAACGAAGGAGAACGACCTCCTGGAAGTTCCTCAGATCAGAAAATCAGAGAAAATGGAAAAAGGCTGACACGTGGCAAGATCTAATTGGCTGGAATTTTGAATTTTCTGTCAAAAGAATAAATCCAAAAGAAATACCGACTGACACGTGGGGCCCACGCATCAGTGGCTCGATTCACGGTGAACCGAGTTCACCAAGGTGATCCAAAGGCGACGTGGAGAACATGCTGAGGTGGCGCAACACATGGCGGTCACGCAGCGAGTGACGTGGCACGGAGGTGGCACAGGCGCGGGTGACGTGTGGCGCACATCCAGCGGCACGGCCAGACCGGGTGGTGGAGAGGCAAGGCGGCAGTTGCGGCGACGTGGCGCGATCGGGAGCATTGGAATAATATCCGACGGTTGGGGCTCGCGGCGATGAGCGACGGCGAAGCGGCGGTGCTACTCCGCCGGAGATGAAGAAGATGACCCGGGACACGGCGAGACAGCAACGGATCGAGCGCAAAACCTTGGGGGTCTCGAAGGGCTCGACGCAAGGAACGCGAAGAAGGCAACGACAGCGGCGGAGGTGCACCGGAGCGGCCACACGATGGCGGGGAAAGCTTTGGGCACGGCGGCGAACTTCGGTGAGGGAAATCTCGACGAAGGCAGCGTCTCGGGCGATGGTGAGGGTGGCTACCGGTGCGGGGGACAACGGGGATTCTCGGAGGGGGTGCAGCGGCATTTATAGCCCTCAGGAGGCGTGCCCAAAATTAGAAACCGAGATGGCGGCGGACGCGGCGCGCGGAGATGGCGGCGGCTAGGGTTTCTTGGCGGCGGCGGCGATGCGGCAGCATCCCGATCGCACACACGGCGAGGATCGGACGGCTCACACGCGCATGGCCACGCGGGCGAGTTTTGACCGCTAGATCGAGATCAAACGGTGGGGTGCGCTAGGGTTTGAGGCGGCACGGCACGGAGTCATCTCGGCCGTCCACGCGGCACAAATCGGACGACCGACGCAACGCGGGCTGGTTGGGCCGACGGGCTGGCTGCGCGCGGGTACGGGCCGAGGTGAGGCAGGCCGAATGGGGAATAGGAACGGGCCGGACGGAAATTCGGCCCGAAGGTAAATTGGAATTAAAATCATTTTTCGAATTAAGGAAATTCCAGAAATTCAAATGGAAGCAAATAAATTCAGAAAGATGACCAAAAATACAGAAAATTCCTTGAAGCACAATAAACCCAACTAAAATTGGATATCTTTTGTTTGATGAATAGTTTAGTCAAATTAAATCCTTTCATTAATGGAAAATTCAAATTAAGCTTTGATTAATTCCAGAAAAATGGTAATGGTTCAATTTCAATTTCAAATATTCAAAAACTCAAATTTTGGGATGTTACAAACCTCCTCCCCTTAACAGAATCTCGACCCCGAGATTTAGAGCTGACTAGGGAATAGGTTTGGAAACTTTGACTTCAGGTCCTCCTCAAACTCTCAGGTTGCTTCATTCTCAGGATGATTACTCTACTGAACTCTGCAAAAGCGAACAGACTTAATCCTGGTCCTGCGATCCATCACATCCAAAATTCTGATTGGTTGCTCCTTGCAGGTTAGATCCTTCTGCAATTCAACTGCTTCTAATGGCATCTGCTCTGCTAACAATCGAGGATACTTCTTAAGCTGCGACATGTGGAACACATCATGCATATCTGCCAATGACTGCGGTAATTCCAACTGATAAGCAACCTCTTCTGAAGACTCAAGATCTTGAACAGACCAACAAATCTTGGTACAATCTTCCCTGTAGCTTGAAACCTTTTAACACCTTTAGGAGGGGTAACTCTAAGATACACGAAGTCACCTGGTTCAAAACTCAATTCATATTGACAATTATCAGCGTAGCTCTTCTGTCCTGACTGCACTACCTTCAATCTCTCTCGGATCATAGCAATTTGCTCCTTTGTCTCTTTGAGAATATCAAGTTCGAATAACAAACAATCTCCCATCTCATTCCCATTCAACGGAGTACGACAGGCACGACCATACAAACCTCAAATGGTGACCTTCGCAAACTAGCTCGACATCATTGCTATAGTTTGAATTCGCATATGGCAAACACTTATCTCATGAAGTAGCATAAGTTAATTCACAAGCTCTTAACATATCCTCATCTGATTAACTTTCTTTGTCTGACCATATGTCTACGAATAATACACTTGCATGAAGTTCAAACTAGTTCCCATTGCTTCATGCAACTTGCCTCAAAATCTCGAGGTAAATTGGGTACCTCTATCTGACACAATTTTCTTAGGCACTCAGTGGAAACACTCAATCCTTGACACATACAGTTCTGCCAAGTGATCTCCTGAGTAGGTAGTCTTTACAGGGATAAAATGAACCACTTCGGTCAAACGATCAACGATGACCCAAACGGAGCCATATCCCTTCTGGGTTCTCTGCAAATTCTTAGTGCTATGAATCTTATTACCAGTTCACCTCTTACTTCCACTTAGAAATCTGCACTTGCTGTAACAACTTGCTAATCTCTCATGTATTGCCCTTAATCACTAAGACACATCACACCAAGCAACATTTCAGTAACTCCACACTTCTTCTGAAGTCACTAAAACCTTTCCTGACGATCTTGATACATCTTAACACTTTCCGACTGGATTGAATACTTGGGATCATGAGCCTCTTCCAAAATCAACTGCTTAAGCTCCTTCTTGTTCGGTACACGAATTCGACCTTTAAACCGCGTAGTACTCTGTCTATCCAAGGTAAATCCTCTGCTAAGCCTTTATCTTTCTTGAACTTTGATTCGGTTGATCTTCTCATCATCCTTCTGACCTTCCCTGATATGATCTTCAAGTATTGGCTTCACTTCCAAAACAGCTACAATCCTTGTGGAACAACTTCCAACTTCGGCTTTCGAAACTCTTTACACAACTATGGATGATCACTTTATATCAGCATATTCGCTCTATGGTTCTTTCAACTTAAGGCATCACCTACCACATTAGTCTTTTCAAGATGACATTGGATTCAAACAATATATTCCTCGATCAGCTCCAGCCATCTCTTCTGTCTCACGTTGAGATCTGATTGCGTGATTATATACTTCAGATTCTTTGTGGTCTATATATTCTCATCATGCGGCCTCAACTACCTTGACACTTAAGCAGTAACCTTATCATTCTGCATCAGTACGCACCCGAGTCCTTGTCTCAGAGGCATCACACTATATATCAAAACTGTTACAACATCCGCAACACTAATACAGTAATCGTGGTCGACACTTCTTTAATTCCAGAAAACTCCTTTCGCACTGCGGCGTCCATGCAAACTCCTTCTCTTATTTAACAACTGCTGAAAGCGGTCTAGCAATTGTTGAAAATCCTTTGATAAAATGATGGTAATATCCTATTATTCCCAGAAAACTTTGAATCCAAGTAACAAACTTCGGTTGCTTACAATGCAATATTGTTTCCACTTTCATTGAATCAACGGCAATTCATTTTTCAGACATCACTTGGCCAAGAAATTTCATTCTCTCCTTTCAAAAGTCATACTTGCGAATCTTAGCATACAGCGGTTGCTCTCGCAGCCTTTCCAAAACCAATCTCAAACGTTCGGCATGCTATTCCCTCAACTTGGAGTAAACAAGAATATCATCTCTGCACATAACAACAGCTTGTTCAACTATTCCATGAAACTTCATTCATCATGTTCATGGATTATGTAATGGCACTGATCATTCTAGCAGACACAACTGTAAACTCATATTGTCCATTTTGCGAAGAAAATTCTGACTTAAGAACACTCTCTGCATGAATCTTTAGCCGATGATAACTCAATAACAAACTTGATTTCTGATCTGGCGACATACTAGACAATTCCTCAGAAAACATATCCGAATATATTCCAACAACTGGCACATCTTTTAGGCTGGCAACTTCCACACTGTTTACCATCAGTTGACCATCATGATCTATAGTCGCTTGTAATTCCTTTTTCTGCCTTCAGGGCTTTTAACTGACGCAACTCTTTGACCCAACTCCAAGACAGCCTTATGTCTGGATGACCAGTCCATTTCAAGCGTAGCATCTAAGGTCTGATATCCAATATGGTTCACTAAGAACTTTCCTTCAACAATAAACAACTTTACTTCGTAACATTCTGGGTTAGATCAAGCAATACTGTACTTTCTGACAACAACAATTCTTCTGGGCTGACAAGCTTCACAAACACCATTGAACTGACCAACATTTCACACGCAACACCTTGTGGTAACCATCAACACGGTGAAAACTGTGGAAACATCTGACCATTCATTTTCCATCAATACTTTTACTTGAACACTTCACAAACCAGCACATCCACCATCTTTACTTTATTTCTTTAGACAAGGAAATCTTTACATGGAATTCATCACTAATCACTCTCCTTTACAACTGAAGATATGACACTTGAACAGGATAAAATCATTGATCTAAACTTCCTTGATTAGCGTTGGCACCAAAGTCTTGAATGGGACGGAGTTGTGATTGACTTGAACCGGCATGGTCGCTTCCTTCTGAGGGCAATTTCCGACATAATGCCCAGGCTTGTTGTAGGTATAGAAAAGTATAAGGGGCAAGCTTCCTCCTTTAACATTGTGGACTGGGGGTAGTGTCCTTGTTCAAACGCCTCTTCTTTGACTGATTCTTTTGGCACACTTTTCTTGAAACTTTACTGCTCACTCTTGGCGTTATGAACTTGACTAAGGTGACTTCTGGAATAACCATAGCTGCATAAAAGGATTGTCTTCTCTGTGGACATCGGTTAGCATAATGGCCTTTCCTGCGGCAGTTGTAGCACTCAATGCTGCTTTTCTTGTTGGGTGCAGCTACATTTACATTGTTGTCTTCTTGTTGCGTCAGGGCCGGATGCTTCATAGGACATTCCCTAGCCCAGTGACCTTCTTCATCACACAGAAAACATGCTGTTGGTGATTGCCAATTACTGCTTTCTTGATGAGGGCTGGCAAGATCAAAGTACGGCGTTACTTGAGCAACTGACGATTCGCCTCTTTTTGACAACTCTTGAGCAACTGCGACTCGAGTATTCTTTTGCTAACGCTGGGTTACAGCGGTAACTATCGGATCCAAGGGACATTGAGTTGGGCAATGATCTCGACCTTCACATAGGTAGCATGTGATGTTGCTCTTAGGACACTCTCCAAGGGGGTGACTTCCTTCACAGCTGGAGCAATTGATCGCATGCTCGTCAGCGGTATGTCCTATTTCTCCACAGCGAATGCACTAACGATCTTCCGCCTTGTTTGGTTGACAGCACTTCAAGGAACATCTTTTAGATATCGAACAAGGTGCGGGGGTAGCATTCTTCTCTGAATCCATCATGATCACACTGTCTTCCGGTGGAGTGAAGAGATAACGAAAAACAACAACAAGCTCACTCCAAGTGATATTCTGCAGGGCTTCATGGATAGCACAGTGTTCCTTCCACCATTCAGCAGCAATTCCTTGTAACTGATAAGAAGTATACAAGACCTTCTCATCATCTTTACACTGAGCAATGAGCAGCTTCCTCTCAATAGTATTGATCCAATCATCAGCTTTCGATGGTGAAACATTTCCAGAAAAAGTCGGCGGACAAGTCCTTATGAATTTTGATAACCTTGAGCAGGAACAAGGATCATTGATGATAGCCTCAGATGTATTGATGGCGTTGGCTTGATTAGTCATGTTCTGCATTTGCTACATCATTGAATGCATCAACTGAGTCTGAACAGCCAAAAACTCTCTGAAACTCTGGATATCCATCTGCGCTAACGGTTGAAAAACTGGTCCATCATTGGGGTTATCACTGAGTTGATTACCACTTTCACTGACTCCATTGCTTCCACCAGTCTGAACCATCTACTTGATTGCTTCACAGGGGTTAGGGAAGAGAGAAATAGCATAGATAAGAAGCAGGAATCCTAAGACAGGGGAATAGGTATAACCCAACAACTTAAGCAAACAAATATTAATAACTTGGTATGGTTGCTTATATAAGCCTAAAAAGCTCTGCAACACATACTGCACACTCAGCAATTTAGGAAGAACCAATCAACCTAAACACACAAAACTACCGTCTATATGGGTGACACTTCTATCTTAAGAAGACGCGACTCCCACACCTGAGTCTCAACTAGCTACTCAAAACACTGGGTCTTCTAGCTTCGAAAACACTTTGTCGATTCACTCCTTCCTTGAGCGTGACGATTTCTTCCTTCATTATCTTCAGGGTAGACAGCGAGCACTCGACGCTTTCTCCTAAAGTGTGGTACATCATTTTCTATTCAAGATTGCTCAGATAAGATTTTTAACTCGATCCAGCAAGGAAAAGAGAAAGATATTCAGCAGGGGAAAAGAAAGAAATTTTGGCGAGGAAAGGAATAGAAGAATGTGATAAGTCAAGAACATATTATCCTTCCAAGTTAATTCTTTCCTTTAGAAAATAATTTTGAAAGTCCTATAGAGACGACCAGACTATCTAGGGTCAAGGCCTACAGTCAGTATGGCTCTGATACCACCTCTGTCACAGACTGAATATGCAATCCGACCCTCGTGGTATCTTGCACTAGTCCAGGATCACGCTAGTGCACACAGGCTCAACATTAGTAAATATCACAATCATACACAATGGAAATACAATAAAATACTTCATATAATAAATAACACTTGTTGAATGACCTTATGGTCAACTTACATGACTATGCCTCGCAAGGCTGAACAATAAATTAAATTGCAGCGGAATGAAAACGTAGACAACCCTCAAGATTCCTCAGCAATGCATAAGGCTTGCGCCTAAACCTTCGCCTCTCCCGGTACTTCTCTCCAAAGATTGGCGTAGACTCTCAACCGGTGATTTTGTTGATGGCAAGGATGAGTACATAAAGCACTCTACAAGTTGTGCATGTAATGCAATTCTAATATAACTATATGCAAAGCTTATTCCAAGGAATGGCTTATCATGGTTATTTTACAAGAAAGCGAGATTTGAGAACAATTACAAGAAATAGATTGTAAAGACAAGAAACAAATAACTGTAATAAATAGATTCAACATTTCTCAAGTAAACCAAGTTCCAATCCTTAATCAAGTTCCAACTTCCCATGGCAACCTGCCATCCATCCCAAGTTTTGTTTTGCAAAAGTATAACCCTTAACTGTAATTCCCGAGCATTGCTCAATAACGCGAGCACGGCTATTCGAATAGGTTTTACACTCTGCAGAGGTTATGCACTTTACCCACACGACATGATCGTCCCTTGTTGCCAAGCTATTTGTAACATACCAAAAATTGGAGTTTTGGAATGTTTAAATTAGAAAATTCACCATTTGCATTTTTCTTGAATTAATTCCAGCTTAATATGAATTTTATATTTATAAAAGGATTTAATTTGGCAAATCTATCAATCAAACAAAAGATTTTCAGTTTTAGTTGGCTTCATTATGCTGCAAGAAATTTTTCTGTATTATTGGAGATTTTTATGAATTTATTTGCTATTTATTTGGATTTATTTGCTTTTATTTGAATTTCTGGAATTTATTTAATTCGGAAAAGGTTTGAATTTCCAAAACCCTCTGCGGGCCGAATCCTTCCGCGTCTGCCTTATTCCCGCTCCGTCCGCCCAGCTCCTCCCGCTCGCCCGTCGCTCGCACAAAGCTACCCGACCCACCCGCGTCGAGTCCGCCGCCGGATCCGTGCCGCTTGGACGGCTACGATACAGCTGCGTCGCTGCCGCCGAAACCCTAGCCGCCTTTGCGTCAATTCCACCGCTGCCACCTCGGTTTCCTGATTTGCACGCCTCCCCAGGCTATTTAAGCCGCCACCGCACCCAGCCCGAGGTTCGCCTCCTCTCGCCGTACCCGCCGCCTCAAGCCTCGCCGCCCGAGAGCCATCCGTCGCGGAGATCGAGCTCGCTGAAGTCCTTCGCCGCTGCCGAAGCCTTCCACCGCGACGATCTCCTTCTCCGGTGAGTCTTCACCGCCGTCGCGTGCACCGCCGAACTCCACGTGTCGCCCGCGTCCTTTTGCCCCAAAAACCCGAGCCGATCCGTCGCTCTTCCGCCGCATCCCGTGCCGTCTTCCTCGGCTCCGGTAAGTTGCGGCGCCGCCCCTCGCCGTCGTGCTCCGTCGCTAGATCTCGGCCGTTCGATCTGCCACGTGCGCGCCAGATTGCGCCATGTCGTAGCCACTAGCGCCCTGCCTCCCCGCCGTCCGATCCGCCTCGGCCCGCCGGATGCGCGCCATGTGGACGGGCTCGATCGAGCGCGCCGCCCGCCTCTTCCGCTCGGCGGCGCTCGGTTCCAGCGCCTGCGCCGCATCAGCCGCCGTGTGGCAGCCGCGTGGCCGCCACATCGCCATCTCTCCTCCTCGGTGAACCCGGTTCACCGTGAGCCCGGGCGCTGACATGTGTGCCCCACATGTCAGTCGGCTTTTGGATTTTCTTTTTTTTTATTTTCCAGAAATCCAGAAAGTCCAGCCAATCACGTGTTGCCACTTGTCAGCTCTCTGATTTTTCTGATTTTCTGATCTGAGAATCTTCCAGGAGCCCGTTCTCCTTCGTTTGAGTTCTGATTCCAGTGATTCAAATTTCTAAATTCATCTAAATTCAAGATCTATCTTCCAGTACCATTCTTTTCAATTTTTGAATTTTATTTGAATTTTTTTTATTTATTTGCTCTCGTTTCGCGTGTAGACTACGCAATCGAAGATCAGTCGAATCAACAATCAGAGGTAGATCTTAGATCGAACGGTCCATCTTACCGGAGAGGTTCACTGCTGATGAGGATGACGCGGCGCGATCTGGACGGTCCGACGAGGATCCAACGGCTGCGCGAAGGTCCGAAGCACGGCGACGGATTGGCACCGGAGCGGAGGAAGACGACCACCCGAACGGCGTTTCGGCGCGACTCCAGCGAGAAGAAGTGGCGGCCTCGACGCGTCTTGGAACGGCGACGCCGGATCTGGAACTGATTCGGCGAAAAGAGGCTCGACGGCGAGGGAACGACGCAAAAACTCACCACGGCGCTTCAAAGAACTACTACGAGCTCCTGAGCGGCAACGGCTGCGAAACAAGCGAAGAGGCTAGTGCTACTGGTTGCGCAAGGGGACGAGGAACATCGGAGTGCGGGCTGCGGCTTACATAGCCTCGGCATGCGCGTAGGGAAGGAAACCCTAAGCAATACGCAGCGGAGACGGCGCGTGGCGGCGAACTCGGAAACCGAATCGGAGACGATGACCGAGAGCCGTCCGATCTGCAACGAGCGACCATGATTAGATGCGATCGAATCTTTCCAAAATCAACGGATGCGATCGAATCTTTCCAAAACAACGCGAAGCGATCCCGACCGCTTGATCTCGATCTAACGGCTCACGCGCTAGGGTTTTGCCGAGGAAAGAGGACCGCACGATCCAATCCAACGGTCCGCACGCCGTGCGAAGTGAAGCGGGTGGCGGGTCGCGACAAATACTAGGTCACACACAAGACAAGGTCTTGTGCTTCGCCCAAGATCGTTCACCGATTTTTCAAAAGCTTTTTGATTTAAAATAATTCCCGAAATTAGATTAATTCATTTAAGGCAATTAAATATCAGAAAAATCCAAGAAAATTCTCATAAATACTTTGAGACATTTTGAGTTCAAATAAAATATTTTTGGCAAAACTCCATATTACCTTTATCTATATATAATTAGTTTTCACCAAAGGTTCAATATACTTAATTAAAATAAATTCAATTAAATTCCAGAAAATCCAATAAGTTCAGAAAATCACCAAAATGCACATAAGTGAAACTATAGACCAAATTTGGGATGTTACAGCAGCTAGAACCCTAACAGCGGTGAAACCTTAGCGGGCGAGGTTAATAGTGGGGTTGTACATTGTAAAGGCCTTGTCATGATCTCTCTGCCGACACACCAAAGGAAGTGTGTTAATTGCATGGCAACAAGAGTCGATCATGTCTTGTGGGTAAAGTATACACACTCTGTAGAGTTAAAACTACTTAAGTAGCCGTGTCCACGGTCAAGGGCAGGCGAGGTACGCTTGCACATTGTAGATTTCATGGTTTTGTTTTAAAGGAAAATGGTGGTTTTGGAAATCCGTGAGCAGATGGAACTCTCGGGTTATGGTTTGGTAGATGGAGCCAGTCAGGTAGATGGAACCTGCTCAATTGTCATATCAAATTCAATTACTATGCTATTACATTTTGTTCAAATGATGCTTTATGA
Organism: Otatea glauca; assembly: GCA_036346275.1. Classification (NCBI taxonomy): domain Eukaryota; kingdom Viridiplantae; phylum Streptophyta; class Magnoliopsida; order Poales; family Poaceae; genus Otatea; species Otatea glauca. The sequence goes on from CM070725.1 coordinate 33,654,126, forward strand.
ATTTACTATTCGTATTTACAGTTAAACTTTGCTTTATGCTAAAAGAGACATATTATGCCTTCAATTGTTTAGCCTTGCATATAGTTATCATGCATTATGTTTCCAAGACTTGCGGAGTACATTTTGTGCTCACCCTTGCAACATCCCCAACCTTCCGCAGAGGAGTTCGTAGAAGCTGAAGGTGACTACGATTTCTACGCTTGTGGTTACGACGAAGGCGATCCGGAATGCTAGGACGCGAACCCCAGTCGATTGCCTGTTGGGCAAAAGGATGGGCTTACTTTGCTTTTGTAATTTCATTTCCACTGTTTCTTATTGAACTCAAGCTATGATGCTGCTTATTTCTAATAATTGGCCATAAGACTAAAACTCTTTTGATTAATTAATGTTATGTGCTTCGTGATATGGATGTGTTGTCATCACTGTTTGCACTATGTGTGCTAGCTTTTCCTGGACTAGCACAGGTTATACACAGAGGTTTCGGATTCGGAAATTTGATCCCGACACTATTAGCACACTTCCTTTGGTGTGCCGGCAGGGTAATCATGACAAAGCCTTTACAATGCTCTGTCTAGACCCTGTACTGCTCAATGAGGTTTCAACACGGAAGGGACTGGTTACCACTCTCCGGGCCCCCCTCTTGCGTTGTGTGAGTTAATCCGCGAATCCGGGACACACTATTCACCACGACAGTACCGAAATCTAGACATCACAAATTAGTTAGCTAAGCTGTCCCATTCCAGACATCTGGTTGCAAGAGAGACTCAGGTCAAAGGCTTGCAAGGTTAAGTCCTTAAGATGATCGAGGCAAGACTTCCACATACCCCTGCCCATCGGGCACACCTTGGCATACTCGCCCCTTGCCACTTGCCCCAATCTAAATGAATATCACCCTAGTTGATTACCAAGCACCACATGGTATCAACAATTCAACATCGTTGCGAGACATGACTCGCCACTGCAACTCAATCTCATTGTGTGACCACACATGACACACAAGTTCACATCATTGTTCCATATTCCATTAGTCAACAATAATTATCGATGTTTCAAGTACATGTGATGACGTGGCATAGCTAAGCAATCTACGGCGGTCTAACCAGCCCATGTTGATTATCAATATTAACAAACTATTATTTAACCATCCTAGGGTGACAATTAGATCATGGCATACAAATGACAAGGTAGGGTATATGTCGAACGGTATATTAAATAAGTCCCAATTTACATTGAAACAATTGTATACTGGAAATAATAAGCAATAGGGTAAACAATATAGCAATTTTATAAACATAGGATCAACATGATCAAAGCACAACTTGCCTTCAAGAGCTCTGAATCTTTCTCTAGACCTTGGTCTTGGGTTGGCTCCTTGCTCAAGAATAACTCGGTTACTGCAACGTCTACGCGAAACAGGTGTACAAGCAATAAATAACAAAAACAGAGATCAACCTCAACTCCAAAAATTAAATAAAATTCACGATTAAATATAGCATGATTTTAAAAATTTTAGAAACTGGAATCACCTCAATCGGAGCTCGAACGAAGGAGAACGGCCTCCTGGAAGTTCCTCTGATCAAAAATCAGAGAAAATGGAAAAGGCTGACACATGGCAAGATCTGATTGGCTGGAATTTCGGACTTTCTGGAAAAAGAATAAATCCAAAAGAAATGCCGACTGACACGTGGGGCCCACGCATCTGTGGCGCGGTTCACGGTGAACGGAGTTCACCGAGGCAATACAAAGGCGACGCGGAGGACTTGGAGAGGTGGCACGATACATGGCGGCCACGCGGCGGATGACGTGGCGCGGAGGTGGCATAGGCGCAGGCGACGTGTGGCGCACATCCAGTGGCGCGATCGGGAGCGTTGGAAGAATATCCGACGGTTGGGGCTCGCGACGACGAGCGACGGCGAAGCGGCGGCACTACTCCGCCGGAGATGAAGAAGATGACCCGGGACACGGCGACAAAGCAACGGATCGAGCGCAAAACCTTGGGGTTCTCGAAGGGCTCGACGCAAGGAACGCGAAGAAGGCAACGGCAGCGGCGGAGGTGCACCGGAGCAGCCACACGACGGCGGGGAAAGCTTTGGGCACGGCGGCGAACTTCGGCGAGGGAAATCTCGACGACGGCAGCGTCTCGGGCGACGGCGAGGGTGGCTACGGGTGCGGGGGACAATGGGGATTCTCGGAGGGGGTGCAGCGGCATTTACAGCCCTCGGGAGGCGTGCGCAAAATTGGAAACCGAGATGGCGGTGGACGCGGCGCGCGGAGGTGGCGGCGGCTAGGGTTTCTTGGCGGCGGAGGCGGCGCGGGACGACGCGGCAGCATCCCGACCACACACGTGGCGAGGATCGGACGGCTCACACGCGCCTGGCCACGCGGGCGAGTTTGGACCGCTAGATCGAGATCAAACTGCATGGCGCGCTAGGGTTTGAGGTGGCACAAATCGGACGACCGACGCAACGCGGGCTGGTTGGGCCGGCGGGCTGGCTGCGCGCGGGAACATGCTGAGGTCAGGCAGGCCAAGTGGGGAATAGGAACGGGCCAGACGAAAATTCGGCCCGAAGGTAAATTGGAATTAAAATCATTTTCCGAATTAAGGAAATTCCAAAAATTTGAATGGAAGCAAATAAATTCAAATAAATAGCAAATAAATTCAGAAAGATGACCAAAAATACAGAAAAATTCTTTGAAGCACAATAAACCCAACAAAAATTAGAAATCTTTTGTTTGGTGAATAGTTTAGTCAAATTAAATCCATTTATTAATGGAAAATTCAAATTAAGCTTTGATTAATTCCATAAAAATGCAAATGGTTCAATTTCAGTTTCAAACATTCAAAAACTCAAATTTTGGGATGTGTCTAGGAGGATCGGGGTCGACACGTACCAAACGCAGATGGGTACAGGAAGTGTACCACTGTCGGTACCCCTGGTAAATCTGCAGGTCGTACAGGACATCCTCGGCATGGACATTGTCCAGGGCCCTCCCCACTCCTTGACCCATGGCGCCATACGTACGTGCCATGGGGTGGCCCCATGCCCGCCCTTCCTACTCTGCCTGCGGACAAGAAAAAATATTACATTATTACGTCATTACACTGTAATGATTACAGAACATCGATGTAGGGAACTTATGTGTGGACGCCATGTGGGACCTGACGGCCGACCTGGACCGGGAACTCCTGTCATAGACCAAACTGCCTCATCACTCGATGGACAGCGTAGCCCAAGACTAGGACGTAGAACACGAGGAACCGACGTGTACGCCAGTATGCAGCGTCGCGTGTGCATAGGGTGGACAACCCACCCGTCACACGTAGCTGGACCTTTCCCGCTGTGTACGGTGTCCAGCGTACGTGGTCGTCAGTGAGGTGGTCGAACGCAACGATGAATTGTGGGTAGCTAAGCTGCACTGTGCTGTGTGCCCACCTGGCTGCAGTGACGATAGAAAAATCAACGCAGAACATTAACATTAGTACTGATAAATATTAAAACGTAAGTTTCACAATCATGGTTTGCAATATCTTACCCGTCGGTGGCACCAGATGGTGCCCATAGTCGGCGCGTCAACGTGATCATCGCCAGCGTGTACAAGAGGATGCGTGTCGATGTTGGGCCGCCCGATCTGGAACTTCTTGTATTCCTAAAGCTGCAGAAGCAGTGGACATCCGATGAGGATCGACCCATCGGCGATCCACCCACAAGCGTCACAGAGTGCTCGGTACATCACGCACAGGACAGCTGTCCCCAGGAGTACTGCGACACAGCATCAAGGGGTGCATCCGCGATCACCCTCACGAACTGGACGAAGTGCCTGTCCACGCTATCCCCGTAGGAGCTCGTGAACATGCACCAGCCAAACAGCCAGAGTAGGTATGCCTCAAGGTGGCAGCTCACCCTCTGCTCGTTCGCAGGCTCGACGATTTGTTTCGCCTGTAAATTTAAGTTTTCTTGTTAGTTTATCCAATATATGGGAAGTTAAGTTTTAAAGGTTAGTTGCTTACCACGAACTGTCGAAGCCACCTATGTGTCAGACCATGGGTGCTGGTGAAGGATCGGTACATAGCAGGCGGTAGCACACCATAGAACCGCGCAAGTAGCTCCTCGCGCCACATCGCGTCGATGTCCTGGGGCACCACAGGGTCACCGGTGATCGGGAGTCCGAGGAGGTATGAGACGTCCTCCAAAGTGATCGCCATCTCCCCGACAGGTAGGTGGAAGGTGTGAGTCTCCGGTCTCCATCGATCCACCAGAGCAGTGAGAAGGGACCTGTCAAACGGGAACCGATGAATCGCGTCCCGCCCCTACTCATCTTCGTGCGCCTCCACCATCCATGCCAGTGGCAACAATCCTGCTGCTCGTAGCCTACGAAACAAAAATATTAAATTAATATGCGCACCACACTAGTTAATTAATACAAATTATGATACTGCATCGAGCATATTTAGAAATTAAAAGAAAAATACGTTACCTAGGGATTCAACTAGGATTGAGGGTCCAGAGCTCCTGCGGTGGTCTCAGCCGTAGTACGGAGAGCTCTAGAGGATCATGTCCCTCCTCTGGAAAAGCGTTGGCGAAGTGGGCACGGTGACGACGATCAGCGACCGGATCTAGCAACTCAAAGGGCCTATCGTTATCTCCATCCTAGTGAGCCATACCTGCAAATTACAAAAATGAAAGTTAAATATAGAGAACTATACAAGCATCATAACAATATGTTGAACCAAATACATACAAATAAATACACAAGCATCAGAACAATACATAGAACTAAATGCGTACAAATAAATACACAAGCATCTACAAAATATATTCAAACAAATTACAACGCACATTACATCAACAAAATATATTCAAACAAATTACAACACACATTACATCAAAATAATATGAATTTGACATATAGCATATGATAGTTCAAATAGCTTCTCCGGTAGTACGATGACGTCGTCCACCACGCCTTGCAGACGACAATCCCTCCCCTGCCGTTGGGTTGCTATCTCCTCCTTCATCCTCTTCGTTTTGTGGCTTGCAGTTCTTGAATGTATGTCCTGTTCGCTTGCACAATGAACATTTCTTCACACGCTTACCATCTTCGGACTCATCCATATCATTTCTAATACGTCTTGTTTTGCGACGCCCACCTTTCCTTGTTCTTGCATCAAAATCGGGGACCCAGAACCTTTCATTGACACTAGGAGTTATGGTGAAAGAACCGATAACACCATAACCATAAAGCTCCTCGCTCCAAGTTGCCATCACCTTTTCCTTTGTAAAATATTCAGATAGATATGTACCGGGTCGCATTCCAAATAATTCACATGCAGCTATCACATGAGAACATGGCCTATGCAAAAGGTGGGGTTTGTTACACGAGCATTTGCATTCAGCCTGTAAGATGCACTCTTGGGTGATAACCTTCTGGTTTGTTCCACGCCGTCCTTTATCCCGGCATATCACCTTTTAGCGCAGTGTTCGTGAACCTACTTTGATAGCTCTATGCTTGCCCGCCTTCTTACTCTTCTCATCCATGTATTTACTTATCATGCTTGAGTACAATGTATTCTCATCTCTCATTACTACTTCAGTAGCTTGATGCCTATCCACAAAGTACTTGGTTGTACCCCGCAGCACTCCCTTAACAATTCCTACCAATGGGAGACACCTCATCCCTCTCATTACCCAGTTGTACACCTCCGCCAAGTTGGTCGTCATGACACCGTATCTAGCACTTTGTGTGTCGTGTAACAATGACCACTTCTCTTTGGGCTCGTGCTTTATCCAGTTTGAGAAACATTCGATCGGCCTTTGCCTTCGATGATGATTCGTCGCCTCATCTTCTGTTGCCAGAGGGAATAGAGGCTCCGCCTGCTCCTGTGTTGCACTGCTAGTAGCCTCTTTGTGTTTTTTTGTTAGCTCATCAAGATTCTTCCATAGAGTACGGAACTTGCTATCTTGGTTCTGCTTACATAGCCTCTTGAACATGTTCATCAGTTCCTTGTTCTTAAATTGCTTATAGAAGTTCGCACCCAAATGCTTCATGCACCATCGGCTCTGCAAGTCCGCCCATGGAAATGGCTCCTTTTCCCCTGTTTGCAACTGCTTGATGGCACTAAGCAGACCAGCATGCCTGTCATGCAGTATGCACACATCTTGATGTGTTTTCACCACCCTGATCTTCAATTTCCGTAGAAACCACAGCCAACTCTCATAGTTCTTGCTTTCCACAAAGGCAAAGGCAACAGGCAGAATCTAGTTGTTTCCGTCAACGCCCACAGCTGTCATTATTTGTCCTTTGTATTTCCCGATCAGGAATGTGTCGTTCACACACAACAATGAACGGCAGTGATAGAACGCCCTAATGCAAGCTCCGAATGCAAAAAAACTCTCTTTAGATGCCTCTTGTTCGGCCACTTCCTTGACGGACAGTCCTGGTAATCATAATAAGTAACAGGATTTCTTCCCTAAATGCAACTGAGCAGTGCGGGCAGATTATGGTAGGAGTCTTCAAATTTCCCAAATATCATTTTCAAGGCATTCTGCTTCGCCCTACATGTCTTCCCATAGCTAATTGTGTACTGATATCTGTTCTCGATTGCTCAGATAATAGCATGGGGCTCAAAATTGAGGTTCTCAACTATCTTCGGGTACATGATAGTTGCGATATACCCGGACGACATGTTCTTGTGAGCCATCAGGATTTCCTCAGTCATACAACTATGTTGTTCAACATTCGAACATAGCTAGTCGGTGCCCCATTTGGGCTAGTACGCGTGCACTCTCCAGGGGCACCCTTCCAGGTTGACTTCTTAACCCTGAAAGTTCTTCTTATTGATAAGACCCAATCTTTAACAGCATCCTGCACTGCTTCTTTTGTTGGGTAAATACTATTAGGCCTAACCTCATTGTCATTATACTGCCAAGGTATATCATTGCTTTCATTTACAACCAGCTTATTAAATTCATGCGTGCTCCAATCTGCTAGCACAAGCGGCTCAGCACCTTCATCTTCCTCATCCGAGTCATCGTTGTCTTTCACTTCTGTTCTCGTATATTCAAGGTCTTCCTCTTCCATCCGTGCTATTACTTCATCAATTTACTCACCTTCGTCTACTTGCCCCTGCGCATCTTGTCCAATGTTTCCATCATCCTCCCCAATCTCAACTTGCTCACCACTCTGGTAAACGATATCCTCATTGCATCCCTGAACATGCTGCTCCCAGCTAGATTCCCCAATTTCAATGTCACTATAATTGAACTCATTTTGAGGCTCACTACACTCACCGGTGTCCAGCTGCTGCTACGGGGAAACAACCCTTTCATACGCTTGCACTAAAAGCACCCGATACCATCTACGTTGCTCCGCCCCCTCACATATGACCTCCAAGATGCAGTTCCCTTCACCTCAACTAACTCCCAATAAACAGGATCATCTCGCATAGTACAAAGGCATGATAACTTCAGCTGGCACTTCGCTGGTTCCATCCGAAACGTATAATACAACCAATTCAACACAGAAGTAAATGTACGCTCTTCGACCCTACTTAAACTTCTGTCCACATACTGAAAGTTACTCAGATCCGCACCCTCTAAACCATACATGACAACCCCTTCTCCATAAAAGATTCTAAATGGAACTCATTCTAACATATTTGCGAACCGATTCATGAACACACGAATTAATTACTCTTCGTAAAAAATACTATATCTATTTGCTAGAAAAACTATACGTATGTATATCTACACTTGGAGAAATATATAGCTATCTACATTCCTAAAAATATACATCTCTCTACTTCTATTTCTAAAAAAATCTACATTCCTACAAATATCAGTACTTGGGAACCAAGTGTGCCCATTACTGATGAAAAAACTATTACGCCCTGAAATTTTTAAGTTGTTCAATTAGCATGTACATTGTCATGGAACATAACTAGATTCTGAAAACTATGCGAAAAATATCTACATTACTAAAAATATTCATTTCTCTACTTCTATTTCTAAAAAACATTTACAACTCTAAAAATGTATATACGTGCACTTCTATATGTAAAAAAACATATCTATCTACATCTATCTCTAAAAAACGTAACAACATATTATTATTCCTAAAAACAACCATGTACATGCATTTCCACAAACTGACTAAATTACTAAAAATATAACTAGATTTAACTACATTTAACCGTCACCTGTAAGTTTAACTATATCTAAAATTTCTACGAACTAACTACATTAATAAAAATATAACTACATTTAACTAGGTTTAACCGTAACCTCCAAAATTAAACTAGATCTAAATTTTAAACTACCATGATTTGTTGCTAAACACTAAACAAATCGGGTGCTGCTACAGCCGCTACAAGAATACAACCCTAAACACTAAACAAAATAAATCCTAAACACTACACAGATATCTAAAACAAAATAAATACTACATTTAACTAGATCTAACCCTAAACACTAAACAAAATAAACCGCAAAAAAATTTACCTACACAGCCGCTAGAGGAATATAACCGGGCGCTTCTCTTTCTCCCTTCCTTTTTCTCCTTCACTTCCTCCCTTCCTTTTTCTCTCTTTTTCCTCCCTCTTCTCTTCTCTTCTCCCTTCCTTCCTCTCTGCTGAAATGGCTGCTACAGGAAACGACACGCGGTTTTAAAGCCTTCAGTCACCCTTTGGTTGGGCGACAGGGAACCATACACCCTCCTGTCGCCCAACCATAGATCGATTTCTTCGCTATCGCCCACTGGTTGCGCGACACAAACAGCTGTTGCGGCGACAGCAGGCGACCGTTGGCGGCAGGGGCTGAGGTGGCATAAATCGCCCAACCAGTGGGCGACACTTGTCTCTATCGCTCAACCATAGGGCAATATCTTCCTGTCGCCCAACCAACGGGTGACAGAGGTGTATTTTTGGTAATTTTTCAGATTCGATGTATATTATTGCAATTTGAATAAAAAAGTATTATTTAAAAAAATTCCTTATTCCCTTGCTTTTAAGTACACTTCTCTGAACTAGATATTTACTTCTGGTTAATTTAGCCATTATATCTTATGAACAACTTGAATTTTGAAAATTTTATTCCATTTTTGTTGATTGGGCTATATCTGATGAAGATGATGTCCCCTAAATCCTCACCGCCGAATGGATCTGATGAGCCAAAGATAGGAAAACCAACGTGCGATCCAATAGGCGTACGTAAATAAAAGGCCCCAGAGCCGATGTACCATCACTGCGGCCAATCCGTAGGATGGGGCCCCCACCAAACCTCCGAAGGCAGTGAACGCATTTCGGAGCTTGTGCAAGATAGTTGGATAGGAATGGGTGCCCATCAGTCGTCCATCCTGGAAGTCGCTAACCGACGAGGAGTGCAATATGTCTTACGGGATTTCCGTTTTTGCATTTTGAAGGAGAAGAAAACAATTAATACGAAAGATTTTCTTGAAAAACAAAATCCAAGAAAATTTTAGAAAATATGAAAATTCAAAATAAGATCATACTTCAAACTCATTTTCATAGTTTGTTCATTTTGGAAGAAAGGATTTCAACATTGCAATTATTCTTTTCTTAAGACCATAATTCAAGAAAATGAGGAAAAAGATGTTATTTTAAATTAAAATCTTGATCCCGATTAAATTTTTTATTCAATTCCATTTTTAAATTTTAAGTTTTTGTTTTTCCCATTTTTGAATTTTTCGGGATGTTACAAATTCAAATGAAATACATACCTTTGAAAAATATACTCGAATTAAAATATTTTGATCTAATTTAGATCACATGCTTTGCTAATATATATATATAGTCATCACATATCTACAATCAAACTACCATAAAAAAGGCAACTCTAGTTTGAATTTCAATTCAAACTTATTTGAACTAGTTAAACTCGACGTCCAAAAGAATTCAAACTTTTTCGCACAAGATGCATAGAGAAAATACCCGTTTTAGATCATGGTGCGAAAAAAAGAAACATGACAAACAGTATTGTCACTGTTTTCAGATGAGTTGGAATCAAAGGCCGCTAAAGGGTTTGGTTGTTGATAGAATCCATAGCTTTTATTAGGTCCATGGCCCATAGAAAAAGAGTGTTTTTTATGCGACTACACCCTACCACTGTGACCTTCCTCCCTGTGCCACCTCGCTCCCCCTGCCAGCATGCTCCCCACCACCGTCGCTGCTTTGTCGGTTCGCCTATGCTTTTCTTCTTCATGAGTCAACCTTGCCCAATCTAAAATTCCTCACGCCTCCATGTTGTGCCGCTTGCTGCTACTGTCCATTACCCTCCTCTGATCCCGTGGCTGACAGTGCCTCCACTAACTCGTCCCCCTGCCATCGCTACACACCGTCAGGTTGCTGTCTCCTTGGCTCCTCCCTCTATAACCCCAGGCACCAGTGAACCTCCCCTAACCCTTAGAGAACCCTAACCCTAGTCTTGCTGTTAGTTGTAATCTTGTTGTCAGTTTAGATTCTCATGTCTTTAGTAATTGCAGTAGTTAGTGTTTCGGTGTTTGTTTTTAGCTGGTTTCGTATTGAGTCAAGAGTCTAGTAAAGATGGAGATAAAGCAAAAGAAAAGTTTGAGTTTGTAATCAGTTTTGTAACAAAACAGATTCTGATCTATTGCTTGACTATAAATATAAATAGAAAAGTTGGTTGCGGAATCGCCAGGCAAAAGGAAAAATCATAGTATTGTTTCTTGGTCTGTTCTGCGGGCGATTACAGAGGGTGTTTGGTGTTTACTGTTCATTATCTGACAACGCTAATTGCGTTTGTGCCGTAAGTCTGTAGCTGTGTTCTGGTTGCAGTGCAGTAAACATGTTGATGTTTTCAAGTTTTGTGCAGATATTGTCGAAGTGTTTTTGATTGATGAAGTGTATTCCTGGGCAAGTTCCAACATTTGGTATTAGAGCAAGGAATTCAGATATCATGTCTCAAACATCATCGCCAAAGAACTCATCTGGAGCACCGTTATCAACTGGCATTGTTGAATCTTCAGTGCAAGGAAGAACAACAATACCGATCTAGTACCCAATGTTGAGCGACACAAACTACGGTTTGTGGGCTATAAGATGAAGATTATCCTGAGGTCTCTTGGAGTGTGGGCAGCAATTGAAGGAGATATACCGGTCGATGAAGAGAAGGACCAGGGAGCTCTGGTTGCAATTTCACAGTCTGTTCCTGATGAGGTGCTGATGGAAATAGAACACAAGGCAACAACAAGGGATGCGTGGGATACTCTCAAGGAGATGCGTATTGAGGAAGGTCGCATCAAGAAAGCATGGGTACAAGTGCTCAAAAGACTGTTCAATCGGATGAACATGGAAGAAGACAAAAGTATAAACAAGTTTTCACTTCATCTTACCACATTAGTAAGCGAAATCCAATCTCTCGGTATGAAGATGTCGGAAAGTGATGTGGTTCAAAAGTTGTTTAGTCCCGTTCCCGACAAGTTCTTGCAAATTGTTGAAACAATTGAGCAATTGGGAGAAGTTTCAACCATGACTGTGTCAGAAGCAATTGGACGATTGCAGGCATTTGAAGAAAGCACAAAGGGCCGGCGACAGAAAGAACATTGTGATCAACTGATGATTGTATCATGAGAGAAATAAAAATCAGTGACAGCAAAAGAAAAGAAGAATGTTGAAGGTTCTAGCAGCAACTCTGGGCTCGGTAGCAGTTCTGGTTCAACAGCAATCCCAAGAGGGGTGCTGATCGTGGCAGAGGACGTGGGTGTGGCCATAGAGGATGTGGCTATGAAGCTGAGAAATGTCCTTATCGAAAATTTGACAAGTCCAAAATCAAGTGCTACAATTGTGAGGAATTTTGTCACTTTGCCTCAGAATGCAAGCAGCCTAAGAAAGCAAAAGCATACTTCATGGAGACGAAGAATGATAATGAACCTATTCTCTTGATGATTGAAAGCTGTGAAGTGAAACAAGATGGGAATTAGGTTTCTGAAATTGTAATGCTCAAAGAAGAAGGCCTGAAACCGATGCTAGGAGATGGTGTGAAGAGAAAAGTCGACATCTGGTATCTTGACACCGGGCTAGCAATCAAATGTCAGGTAGTCAAGATATTTTCTTTGATCTCGAAAATTCAGTGCGTGGCTCAGTAAAATTCGATGATGGTTCAAATGTTGAAATTCATGGGCGAGGCACTGCCTTGTTCAAAGGAAAATCTAATGAACATCATGTTTTGACAAATGTCTACGATATTCCATTGCTTCACAGCAATATAGTCAGTTCTGGACAGCTTGATGAATAGGGCTTCAAAACAGTAATACAAGAAGGTACAATGTGCATTTTTGATGAAGAAGGGCAGTTGATGACTAAAGTGCAAAGGTTGCAAAACTGCTTATATGTGCTGAATTTGGTTTGCACACAGCCAGTATGTCTTCTGGCGATGAAAGGGGGTAGAGAGTGGCTATGGCAAGCACGCTATGGAAATTTAAATTTTCGAACATTGCGCGACATGTCATGATTGGAAATGGTTGAAGGCATGCCTTGTATTGAGCATATTGAGCAAGTATGCGAGGCTTGTCTAGCTGGGAAGCCGCAACGTTTACCATTTCCCAAGGTTGCAAATTTTCGAGCATCAGAGCCACTCGAACTTATTCATGTAGATTTGTGTGGACCGATTACACCAGCAACTCCAGGAGGCAAGAGGAACTTCCTTTTGATGGTAGATGATTTTTCTCATTTTATGTGGGTTGTGTTAATCAGTTCAAAAGATCAAGCATTCAGAGCCCTTTAACTTGTCAAGACAAGAGCCTAACATGAATCAAAACACAAGTTGAAAGGACTCCGGATAGATCGTGGTGGCGAGTTTGTTTCATCGGAGTTCAATGAGTACTGTGAAGATCAAGGGATTTTGCACCACTTGACTGCACCGTATTCTCCTCAACAGAACGGAATTGCCGAGAGGAGAAATCAGACAATAGTATCAACAGCAAGGAGTTTGCTTAAGAATAACAAGATGCTAGGAAGATTTTGGGGAGAGGTCGTGGCTACAGCAGTGTATCTTCTCAATCAAACAACTACAAAAAGTGTGGAAGGGAAGACTCCATATGAAGCCTGGTATCAAAGGAAACCCAAGGTATCTCATCTCCAAACATTCGGTTGTATTGTTCACATTAGGAATGTGAAACCACACGTCTCAAGAAGTTGGAGGATCGTAGTACTCCAATGGTTTTTCTTGGCTATCAGTCAGGATCCAAAGCTTATCGAGCCTATGATCCAAGCAAAAACAAAGTGCATGTTACTCGAGATGCTGTGTTTCAGGAAGACAAAGCATGTCAATGTGAAGTCGATGCAGGACCAGAGAAGGTAATAGCAAATTTCATAGATGTGTTCACTGTTGAAATTAGCTCAAGTGCAACTTGAAGTATATCTCAGGAGCAGTCATCAATTGAGGGAAATCTTCTTGATCAGCCGACCACACCAAGTGGAGCAGCAAATTCACCGAGTGGAGGGGTGCCAGCATCTCTAGGTAACAGAGGGGTGTCAGCATCTCCAGGTAACATTTTTCCATCGGTAGATGCAGATACCACTGGACACAATACACTGGTGGCAATATCAACACCTTCAAGTGCATATTTAGTAGAAACACCTCCACTTCATGTTAGAACAATTTGAGATTTGTATGATACAACACAGGAGGTTGGACTGGAGTATTCCGGTCTTTGCCTTATGACTGCAGAGGAACCAGCGAATGTGGAGGAGGCTATGAAGATGAAGCATTGGAGGCAAGCCATGGAGGAAGAGATGAAAGCAATACTTGGTAATGACACTTGGGAGAAGGTATCTTTACCTGCAAATCATAAACTCATAGGACTAAAATGGGTGTTTAAGGTAAAGAAAGACGCTAAAGGCAATATAATCAAATATAAAGCAAGATTAGTTGCCAAGGGTTATGCTCAGCAACAAGGTGTTGATTTTGATGAAGTTTTTGCACCGGTTGCAAGAATGGAAACCGTGAGGGTTCTCATTGCGTTGGCAGCTCAAAAAGGTTGGGAAATTCATCATATGGATGTGAAATCGGCCTTCTAGAATGGAGAGCTAGCTGAAGAAGTTTATGTTAGTCAACCGCCAGGGTTTGTTGATGATACCAACACACCCATGGTGTTGAGATTGAAAAAGGCACTTTATGGACTTCGTCAAGCACCAAGAGCATGGAATTTCAAACTAGATGCAACTCTAGTTTCACTAAGTTTTGAAAGAAGCCACATAGATCATGTTGTTTATAGAAGAGAAAAGGAAGGTTTGATGCTGCTAGTTGGAGTATATGTTGACGACCTAATCATTGCAGGAGCTTGTGTCGACATGATAAATGAATTCAAGGTGAATATGAAGAAGTTATTCAGCATGAGTGATCTTGGTTGTTTGAGTTACTATCTCGGTATAGAGGTGAAACAATCTAATGGAGGTATCACTCTGTGTCAGACAAGTTATGCTGGAAACATTTTAAAGGCTTCAGGGATGGTGGAAAACTTCAGATCCTGTAGTTGATGCAACTAAATACTGAAGCATAGTTGGAAGTCTCAGATACTTGGTAAATACAAGGCCAGACTTAGCGTATGCAGTGGATATCATAAGTCGTTATATGGAGACACCAACTATCCAGCATCTAGTTGCTGTAAAGCATATATTACGGTATGTAAAAGGAACTTTGGGTTTTGGATGTTGTTATAAGAAACAAGGTGATAAGGAGGCCAAGTTGGTATGTTATTGTGACAGTGATCTCCCTAGAGATATTGATGATCGGAAAAGAACTATGGGGACTATTTTCTTTTTTGGTTTAAATCTGATCACATGGGTGTCACAAAAAGCATAAGGTAGTGGCACTTTTGTCATGTGAAGCTGAATATATTGCAGCCGCAACAGCAGCTTGTCAAGCAATCTGGTTAAGCCGGCTGCTGGCAGAATTGAAGTAGGAGTTGGAGAAAGTTGAGTTGCTTTTTGATAATGAGTCGGCCATTGCCCTTAGTAAGAATCCAATTTATCACACACGAAGCAAACATATCGATATGAGATATCATTTTATTCATGAAAGAGTTGAAGAAGGAAAGGTGGATGTGAAGCATGTGAGATCTGAAGATCAATTGGCCGACATTTTAACAAAACCACTAGGTCGAATCAAGTTTCTTGAGTTGCGTCACAAACTTGGAGTAATAGATGTGAAAAATGCACAACAAGATTAGAGGGTGATTTGTTAGTTGTAATCTTGTTGTCAGTTTAGATTCTCATGTCTTTAGTAATTGCAGTAGTTGCAGTTTCGATGTTTGTTTTTAGCTGGTTTCGTATTGAGTCTAGTAAAGTCGCAGATAAAGCAAAAGAAAAGTTTGAGTTTGTAATCAGTTTGTAACAAAACAGATTTTGATCTGTTGCTTGACTATAAATAGAAAACAGAAAAGCTGGTTGCGGCATCGCAAGACAAAGGAAAGATTAGAGTATTGTTTCTTGGTCTGTTTTGCGGGCGATTACAGAGGGTGTTTGTTGTTTACTGTTCATTATCCGACAACGCTAATTGTGTTTGTGCTATAAGTCTATAGCTGTGTTCTGGTTGCAGCGCAGTAAACAGGTTGCTGTTTTCAGGTTTTGTGCAGGTATTGCCGAAGTGTTTTTGATTGATTAAGTGTATTCCTAGGCAAGTTCCAACACTTGCCACTGGCCGCTATCATTGCCAGAGAAGAACAGCCAAAGGGAGGGGGAGGGGGTTAGCCCAGGAGAAGTGTAACATCCCGAAAAATACAATAAAATAAAAATGAGTATTTTAAATTTGAAAATGTTTATTTCTGAATTTTATTGGCATTATTTGTTTTTATTGGAATTTCCTGGATTTTTGTATTGAAGGAAAATCAAGCAAAAGAGAATAGGAAAAGGGAAATGGTAAAATGGTAAACATAAAAAGTTAGAAAAATTTACCATGGAATCCTATACATGCTAGTATTCAGTAAAGTCAACAAGTAAAAATTTTATGCACACAAAAATAAATAAATGAAAGGAAGGACATCTCCTTTGACTAAAAACAGTGTAAGTTAGAATTAATGTAAAATGTTCGAAACTTATCTGGAGCCACAAAAATTACCATAACACCCTCAGAGTATAGTTTATCTCTAGTAAACATTTCAGGAATTTATCATGTCATTTAGACCTTCTAAAAATTCAAAAACAGAGGTTTCAAAAATCTAAAAATTTTCATGTCAGAATTTTTGTAAAATAATTACACCATATTTTGACTTGAAATTTTTATAGAGACATTCTTAACCGAAACCAAGATATTAAAAATAAATAATAATATTTGCACTCTTAAATAAATCAAAATTCTGAGCACTGCACAGTGCCAGAATTTTTATTAATTAACCATACGGTATTTTCGTCCCAAAATTTTACTGGAAGCTAACCACTCCTAGTAGACCATGGTCAAAAAGTTTTGCAATTTTTCAATTTGGTTGATAGCCATTCTAATGTCCAGTATTGAAGCCACCACGTTTCCTGTGCTTGGGGACACCTGGCCATTCCAGAGTTTTCATCCGTAAGGCGGTAGCCACAGATGTTAAGCCAACCATTGAGTCATTCCCACACCAAAGACAGCTAGCTCCAGTCGTTTGAGCAAAAGCCTCAGGCTTCATCCACTCCCTCACACGAGCCTAGCTCATTCCAGTGAAGCGAGCAAGCAGAGAAGAGCTAGGAGATCAAGCGATCCTCAGGACAAATTTCTTCAGTAGAGCAAGTGAAGAGCACGGCTGCTGCATCTCCTTGCGCGCCTTCCAGGACCCTCACAGCCTGATCATCTTCTCCAAGTCACTGCCGAGTTCAACTCTGTCGTCTCCATTGCCGCCGCAAGCAAGAAAAGGGGAGAAAGCTGTTCAAGTAAATTGGTGAGCCATTCTCGAATTACTCGCAGCCGTAGCATCCTTGAACCCATCTCACTCATCGATTTCAGCTCTTACCTGCCGATCAACCGCCGCCACGCAAGCCTTCTTCTCCACGACCGGCCACCGGTGGCGTGACTCCTCAGAGATTCTTTCTTCTGGTAAACCGCAAAAATGAAACCCCTGTCATCCCCTCATGGTCGCATTGTAACCCGTTCGAGCCGAGCCTAATTCCTCTTCTTCCCCGGCGAGCCGCCCTTCCATCTGCCGCTGGCCCACGGTGGCAGCCCGCTCTGGCCATCGTCGGAGGTAATTGACCCTCCATCAAAAGTGCGGGTGGTGCCACGGTGCTCATCTGTGTTGCCGCTTGGTCGGAGACCTTTGGAGAACCGACGCCGGTGAGCCCTTGTCCTCCCTGTTTCGGCTCTATAGAGAGCGAATCGAACCTCAAAAATTTTGGTAAGTCCACTTTGCCACGAAACATCTGCAGCCGAGTTGGCTAGAAGCGCCTGATTCGGGTCAGGAGGTCTGTAGTTTGAATCTCAGGCTAGCATCGCATTGATGATTTTTCCTCCATTTTTGGTTGCTCGTGCAGGATAGCTCAAAGTAATTCACTGGCCCTTGCATTTTAGTTTTCCTTTTTGACACATTTTGTTCATCCCTTTGTATCTTTTGCTAGGAAGGTCCAAATAAGGTGAAATAAGTTTCTAAATTTGAATTAAGCCATAAGGATTTGGAATATGTAATAGAACTTAGATGATCACTACAGTTCAAATTATTTCAAACAAGTTTTTTTAAAGTCCCTTTTATGTAACATATAGTAGATATGCAAATTATAGCTCCTAAAATCATGAAATTGTTCTCACATGTCCCTGAGGTTGTAAATGTTCCATTTCTATAAAAATATTCAAGATTGAACTCAGTTTGTATTAAAAAGTAATCATGAGAAACTTCTCTTGCATTGAAATTTTAATTGTTAAAATATAGATCAAATGAACTCAAATAATCACCAAACCAGTTTTTTTATACTCCTGACATCACAAGGATCCCAGATGTGTAAAAATATTTAAGGTTTGCCATAGAAAACAATAAATGTTTAGTAGTCGAAGTTTCAATACTTGTATAATCCAAATAGTCATATCTTTCTCTAACGAACTTTAAATTTGACCAAACCAAATCCTATAACCTTGAAAAATAATGGGCTTGCTGATTATGCAAAAATATCTTATGATTGTGCTAATCTGAATTAAGTCCTTGTTAAGCCCTAATGATCACTTATATGGGAACCATCTCGAATAGAAGCCAAATATCACGGAATTAGCTTTAAAACACTCTTAGAGTTGTTCCTTGGTTATACTTAAAAAATGGGTATATTATCTCATAAGACGTAGTCGCAACCTTAAATCGAAAACTGAACCTTTGTCATGTAGTTAAAGAAACACTTAAGCCTTTTCGGTGGTTTATAAAACACCACGTCTATGTGTAAAACTTTATGAAAACAGCGTAGAAATACTCTATGAAGTGCATGCTACTATGTTCTGAAGAAAGATTATTATTTCGTTAAGGTTTGTATATAAAAGAGTCTAGTAACATAACCCTAAATGTTATGTTTTCTAAATAAATGAAACACTTAAGCATTTTCAACAACCCATAGAATATCTCGTCTAAATGCTAATATTATGAAGATCAGTTTAGAAATGATATTTGGGATATGTACTACAATATTCTGGAAAAATATTTTATTTATGGCTTGCTTTTCATCTAAAATCTATTAGTGCAATGACCCTAAATGATAATTGTTCACTACACTTCTAATCCAATTCCTTATAATATAAACCTTATTATCATATAAGATTTTTCAACAATGAATATAATGTCATTTCTAAACACTAAGATGTGTGAAATCAGCTTAGAAATGTTCTTCAAAGTATATACTATCCTTTTCCGAAGAAATAATCTTGTTTCGTCATGTTTTGCATATAAATCATTTTAGCCAAATAACCTTAAGTAATATATTTTCTGAACTCTTATGAATAAACAACCTCGGGAAGCAATGATGAAACCCATAATTAATGTATTTGTATCACCAGAACCTTTTTAAAAACCATAAATAGGTCCAATAACCTAACTTAACAGATATACCTTATTCAAAATCATTCCTTGTGTAATATCACTTCAGATTAAGTACTTTCAATCCAAATAATTTTAGTATATATAATTTGAAGTAATAAATACAAGAATTCATAATTTTAGCCTCTTGAATTCGTATGTCGAGATTAGATAACCTATAAAAGAAACCATGTTTTGCTCATCATAAAAGCCATTAAGTATATGAATGTGTATTTACCTAAATCATGAGATCTTGAAATCTTATAATTCAAACCCTAAAGCATTCCTGTTTTCTTCTATGAATCTTTATTTGGTTTTCTGTTTGTTTTCTTTTTGCCCTTATTAAAGTTGGTTTTTGCTATTTTTCGATTGATCGACGTGTAGAATTCGACGTCCCTTTCCCCGTCGTTGCCTCCATCAGCCGTGGCCTCGTCTTCGTCGTAAGCAATAAATAAGCAAGGCAAGCACCCTCCTTTGACCATCTTGATCCCAGTATTTAGTTTGCATTGTGTTTATTAAAATGTTTCCTGCATTCGTATACTTTCTGTAAATTCGCTATTTTGTGGTGTTGGTAGTTATACCTGTTGTCTCATGAAACTTCCTTGATAAGTATGAACATGTGAAGCTTGATAACCATAGATTGAGCTTAGACAATTACTTAATGTCATCATGGGTATATGCGATTACATTTTATCCATGCTTAGCCATGCTTTAGAATCATGTAGTGGATGATCAGATCAAAATTTGTTTCTTGAGAAATTGAAATTGTTGAAATGAAACTGTTGGTTATGGGTATCTTGATTAAAAACCCAAAATAAAACTATGGTTTTGATGCGGGCGACTATTGGCAATAGTCGGATGTGCAGAGGGATTTGCACGTAGTGTAGGGTGGAGTATCGCCTGTGTCACAGTAAGGACCAAGCAATGGGACGCTATTGATCCAAGAAACCCGTGCAACCACAAGTGTTGGGATGGGGCAACCTTAAACCAATTAAGTTATCTAGCTTAACTTTGCACATTGGCAGGCTGAAGTAGTACGAGCATTTCTTTCAAGTTTGCTCGGAGGGGTGCCCTCACTGAGGTGTTGGGAACAACGCTTGCCGATATAACGGTGTACGCCATGTCTATGGGAAGTTCCAACATTTCTATGCTCAGAGTTCTTCCATCATAGCATGGGTTAACGCTCGGTGCTGGTGCAAAGTTAACTTTGATAATGTAAAGGTTTTCGTCATGAACATTCTGGCCACACGCCAAAGGTGCGTGAAACTTGCGGCAAAAAGAAAAGGCCATGACTTGTGGGTAAAGTTGTACACCTCTGCAGAGTGTAAATCTAATCGATTAGTCGCGTCCACGGTTAAGGACACTTGGTGAAGTCATTCCAAAATTAGTTTTGGTAATTTCTAAAAATGGGTTTTGGTTTGGAACCTGTTTAGCAGCTGTTGCTTTTGTCAAAGGGCCAACATTGTTGGATTTCATTATCTGGATTTCTCGATGCTCACGAAGGGTTGTGAGTATTACTTATGCTTTACTTATTTCATATCAGTCAACTTACTCTTATAAATTCCGTTTACAAATAACTTGATTTTACAATATCAATTCTGCTTTATGCAAATTAACTGTAGTAGCCTCCTTTGAAATGGCCTGCATATATTATAGGTTTTGCTCAAGTCTTGTGGAGTACGAAAGTACTCACCCTTGCTTATATGTTGTTTTTAGGTGGATAAGTTAGCGAAGCTTCGAAGTTATCTCTTTCGTCGCAGGTTGCGGGATTATCTTCGTCGTGTTCTTTCTAGAGTTCATGCCTGGTCAGTTGTCTGCGGGTTGGATGGGCACACTGCAGGACTTCGCTTCTTTTGCTGCTGTAATCTCTGAGTTGTAAAGTTTTCTTTGTATAATAGTTTCCGCTTAATAATTTTGTTGTATGGTTGTGATTCCAATTGTTGTGTATGTGCATACTAGCTACTGATCCTGGGATTAGTACGGAATGCACATTAGATTTCCATTTTTGCATTTATGTAAAAATGGGGGTCACCACAGTTGGTATCAGAGCTATGCTGACCGTAGGATAAACCCTAGATAGAATGGTCGTTAGCATTAGAATAATCAAATTCAAAATCTTAATTCCAAAAGTTACCATATTTGCAAAATGTAGATTTTGCTATTCTTCCCTCTCTCTCTTAAGATTCTCCTCTTACCACTACATTCATTTTGTTTTGTAAACAAACTCCTCTTTCCTTAAAACAATCCTTGACAAATGGAGACTCCGACTTCTACATCAATAATCTTGAAGAGATGGATGTCACCCCATGAAGACTTGTGTGGATAGGCCGAGGAGGAATATATAGGCTAAGCTATTTAAAACCTCTGTATATTAATTCATGGTTAATTTGTGTGCTGTACTTGAAAACGTTTTGGTGGTGCTTTCCGGGGTACACTCGTGAATACTTGACACTAGGTTAACTACTTCACGACGTGATAACCCTTAATCAGCAAGAAAATCTAATTAAAAAGATTTTAAAGAACGAAACGTTGCCTAGTAACCTAGCTAAATCTCGCCTAAATATCTGTCTCCTCTTGACTACAGGATGCCTAAAACAAGTTCCTTAAGAAAGTTATTGGAGTATGAGGCTGCTAAAAGTTCCCGACCAAAAAGGGGCAGCATTCCAATTCCAGTCCAACCTAGTCCACAATATCCAGCTACCAGAACATCTCGATGCAATGTTCGTCATGAGTCACCTCCACTTCCTCAAAATCCAAGTGAAGCTATTCCTGAAGAACAATCTCATGAACCCTCAGCTGTGGCTCAAGTCCTGGCAATGATTGGGCAAGAGCATCAGGTTGATACACTCCTGCTCCAGCAAGTGGTACAGAATACTACCCACCTTAGCAAAACTAGGGATGGAAATGGTGATACACCGCATTACTCCAAGTTGGGGGAGTTTCTGAAAACTCAACCCCCAACTTTCTCCTCGCAGTACAGCCTCTCGACGCTGATGATTGGCACCGTTCTACCGAGAGCAAGCTGGCCATTGCGCAGTGCAGTGACCATGAGAAGGTCCTTTATGCTTCTCACTAGCTGCATGGAGCTGCAGCAATCTGGTAGGAGAACCATCAGGCAATGCTCCCTGAAGGTCAAATTGTATCTTGGGCAGCATTTAAAGAAGCATTTTGCCGGACTCACATTCCTGCAAGCATCATTGAGATCAAGAAGCGAGAATTTATGGAGTTGAAGCAAGAAACCTTATCAGTGATGGAATACCTACACCGCTTCAATCATTTATCTCGCTATGCTGTTTCTGAAGTGTCAGATGAAGCTCGAAGAATTGAGCATTTCAGAGAACACCTGAATGAAGAAATCAAATGGACGCTAGTCGCCCATGATATTCATGATTTCCAAAGCTTAGTTGATAAGGCTATCCGGGTGGAGTTCGGCATGAGAGCAGTAATAGAAAGCCGAAAGCGCAAATGGATAGCACGTCAGTCAACAAATGATCATCCCTCAAAACAGCGTTTATTGCAGCCATCCAATGTTCAGCAGTCTTCATCTCAATCCCAGCAATGCCAAGGGCAAGCTTCTCGACCTCAACAGCCCTCAATTCAATCACCACGACAAGTAAGATCATCTTCTAGCACTCAGTGCTAGGAAGCCTATGCTCGTCCTAAGAAGAATTCTAAACAATTTTGTTCTCAACAGCAGCCCTCAAGTAGAGATCGAGTGGTTGGAATTTCACAGGTCTCTAAGCCACCTTCTACTTCAAAACAAGGTATTAATCATGGCCGTCTGCACCATGTGACAGCAGAAGAAGCTCATAATGCACCTGATGTGGTACTAGGGACATTCCTTGTTCACTCTGTACCTACATTGGTGTTATTTGATTCTGGTGCATCACATTCCTTCATATCCAACAAATTTATTAAGCAGCATGAACTTCAAGCTGATTTGCTTCCCACAAAAATGATAGTCTATTCACCATGAGCAACGATGAGAACCTCGAAACTCTGTTCTGGGGTATGCATTAAGATTAGTGGAGTATCTTTTTATGCTGATCTCATTGTTATTGAGACCTCAGGACTAGATGTGATCCTCGGTATGGATTGGTTATCTAAGCACAAGGGCTGTATAGATTGTGCTAACCGATCTATATCCCTTCTCAGTCCAGATGAGATTCGAGTGGAGGTTTCTTCAATCAGTACACTCCAGCTCAACAGCCTTTACTTGGTTCTGCTTTGGTCACAGAATTGAGTCAAGTATCAGTGGTATGTGAGTATTCTGATGTGTTTCCAGATGAACTGCCAGGAATGCCTCCAGACCGGGACATGGAATTTGTTATTAATCTTGTTCCTAGAACAGCACCTATATCTAAGTGACCTTATCGCTTACCTCCAGATGAGTTGGCTGAATTGAAGAAGCAACTCAATGATCAAATGGATAAAGGATTTATTCATCCTAGTTCATCTCCATGGGGTAGTCCTGTGCTATTTGTTCCTAAGAAGGACGGTGGTCTACGCATGTGCATAGATTATCGTGCTTTAAATGTGGTCACTATCAAGAACAAGTATCCGCTTCCTCGTATTGATGATCTTTTTTATCAACTAAATGGTGCTCAAGTATTTTCAAAGATTGATCTGAGACATGGATATTATCAATTTAAAATGAAGCCCGAGGATATTCCAAAGACTGCTTTCACCACTCGTTGTGGGTTATATGAATACACCTTAATGTCATTCGGACTTACAAATGCTCCTGCCAGTTTTATGTGCCTTATGAATAAGGTATTTATGGAGTATTTGGACAAGTTCGTAGTGGTGTTCATTGATGACATCCTCATTTATTCCAAAACTGAAGAAGACCATGTGCAGCACTTGAGTATGGTGCTAGGAAAGCTTAGTGAGCATAAACTCTATGCCAAGTTCGAGAAGTGTGAATTCCGGTTAAAGGAAGTCGTATTTCTTGGGCATGTTCTTTCGGAATGTGGAATTGCAGTTGATCCACGAAAGATCCAAGCTATTACAGAATGGGAGCCACCTCAGTCGGTTCCTAAAGTTCAAAGTTTTCTCGGTTTAGCGGGATACTATCGCCGCTTTATCGAGAATTTCTCCAAAATTGCTCGTCCTATGACTCAACTGCTGAAAAAGGGAAAGAAATTTGAGTGGACCCCAGAATGTGAAGCAAGTTTCCAAGAGCTTAAGAAAAGATTAACCACAGCTCCAATTCTTATTGTTCCTAATATTCATAAGAGCTTTGAAGTATGTTGCGACGCATCACGACACGGCCTTGGATGTGTTTTGATGCAAGAAAGAAAGGTTATCGCATATGCTTTACGTCAACTTCGGCCGCATGAGCAAAATTATCCTACTCATGATTTGGAGTTGGCAGCCGTTGTCCATGCTCTGAAGATTTGGAGACATTATCTTATTGGCAATCGATGTGAAATCTATACAGATCACAAAAGTCTGAAATATTTCTTCACCCAACTAGATTTAAATCTCACAAAGGAGATGGCTAGAGTTGATCAAAGACTATAACATTGGCATTCATTACCATCCTGGTAAGGCTAATGTTGTAGCCGATGCTCTAAGTTGAAAGCTTCATTGTCTTTTCATCTCCGATCAATTCGAGCTGCAAAATGAATTCCAAAAGCTCAATTTGGATTTGGTTGAAGAAGGCTATGTTGCTGCTCTTGAATTGCAACCAACTCTCAGAATTCATGTAAAAGCCGCTCAACTCAAGGATGAAGCCATTGTCAAAATTAGAAAGCAACTAAGAGAAGGTGTTGAGTCCGAATTCTCTGAAAGTTCAGATTAAGTAATTATGCAAGGAAATCGTATATATGTCCCCGATGATTCTGAACTCAAGAGACTGATTTTGAAAGAAGGTCATGAATCTCCTCTTTCTATTCACCCTGGGTGCACGAAAATGTATCGAGACCTAAAACAAGAATATTGGTGGTCTGGCATGAAAAAGGAAATTGCTGCCTATGTTGCTGAATGTGACATATGTCATCGAGTTAAAGCCGAGCATCAATGCCCTGCTGGTCTCCTTCAGCCCCTACAAATTCCTGAATGGAAGTGGGAAGACAATAGTATGCATTTCGTTACTGGTCTCCCCAGAACTCGAAAAGGAAATGATTCTATCTGGGTGATTGTTGACCGGTTAACAAAGGTAGCGCATTTTATTCCAGTCAGGACTACATATTCAGGAGATAAGCTTGCTGAGTTGTATGTCAGTAACATTGTGCGGTTGCTTGGAGTCCCAAAAACAATTGTGTCAGATCGTGGATCACAATTCACATCTCATTTTTGGGAAAGTTTGCACAGTCTCTTAAGAACTGTAACATCCCGAAAAATGCAATAATATGAAAATTAATATTTTAAGTTTAAATATAATTATTTCTGATTTTTCCTAGCATTATTGGAATTTATTTGGATTTTCTTGGATTGTTGTACTGAATGAAAAATCAAACAAATAGAATTAAAGAATGGATAATGGTAAAAAGATAAAAAGAGAAAAGTAAAATTTTGAAAAATTTACCATGGGACCCTAACCAATCTGGTAAGTCAGTAAAGTCAACAAGTAAAAATTTTATGCACACAAAAACAAATAAATAAAATCAATGACACCTCTTTTGACTAAAAACAGTGTAAGTCAGAATTTATTTAAAATATTAGAAGTTTATCTTCATCCATAAACATTACCATCACACCCACATGGAATAATTTACATCTGGTAAAAATTTTAGGATTTTATAATGTAATTATATCTTCTAAAAATTCAAAAACAGAAGCATGGAAAATCTGAAAACTATCATGTCAGAATTTTTATAAAATAATTATATGATAGTTTGACCTCAAATTTTTATAGAGACATCCCTAACCTAAATAGAACTCCTTATAAAAGTTTGAAAAATAAATAATTTAGTTTGTGCCCTTAAATAAATAAAAACCAGAAATGAGAATTTTGGCCTTTGCACAGTGTCAGAATTTTAATTAATTTATTATAGGATGTTTTGGTCCGACAATTTTACTGAAGGGTGAAAACTACTGGTAGAGGTTGGTCAAAAAGTTTCACAAAAATTGGACAGTGAATGAATATAAATTTAATGCTAGAACCAGCTTGTCCCGGCCATGCTTATCTCTTTCCCTCAATCCCTCTCACCGACATGTGGGCCAACCTCCATACCGTAACCGTTCACAAAAGCAATGGGAAAACCTCTCCCTCTCACTGCCGGTGGTCCCTGGCCCCATCTGTCAGTCGCCAAGTCGCCTTCTCCTGACCGAAGCCTCGCGCGTGTTCTTCTGGACTCGCTCCCGACCAACTGGCCCCGCCGATTCCACGCCATCCTCGCTCGATCGCTGCCACGGCTTGTCCTCAGCCTCTCCCGCGCCATACCCGGTCAGCCTCAAGTCACCTCTGTGCCGACGTGAGCATTCGCGCCACTTCATCAAAGACCACAGAGCCAGCCGCAACTCCCCTTCCCCGTTCAAACCCTGTGAAGAAGATCATCGCAGGCTATAAATACCAATTGAGCGTCGCATTGAGGCTCCTTCTTCCTTAGTCACTCCCTGAACCAAACGCCAAAGCCTGAAAGCCCCTTTTCTACGCCATTTTCGCCGGGAACCTGAAAAGGGGGAAAACACCAAATTGAGCCGATCCGGCACATCTCATTCCAATTACTTCCACCTAGAGCTCCAAGGCGCATCGCAAAAACCATCCCGTTCATCAATTTTAGTTCCTTCTTGCTGACCAACCGTCACCGCGAACACCTTTCTTCTCCACGATCGACACACGGTGGTACAGCCGCTCGGCCAAACTCTGGCCCAACCAATCGGTAAAACGGAACACTCGAGCCTCCTTGATGCTTAAATCGTTACCCATTCAAGCCGAGACTCACTCAGTTTCTTCCCCGGCGAGCCGCCTCTTCCTCCACCGCAGGTCTCCGGTGGCTCACTTCTCTGGCCATCGCCGCCGGCGTTGAGACACACTGGAAGGTGCGCTTTACCGAGCTTGTGCTCCAGATGCCCTCCTCTTCGCCGGAACTTAGCCGTAGAGTCGTCGCCGGCGAGCCCTAGAGCTGCTCTGTTCTACGATCACTGCGATGTGGGCCCCCTCTGTCAGTGAAGAAAAAGGTCGGCCAGTGCAACCGGTAAGGGCGCTTTCCCAGTAAGGAAAGCGTATTTTCTATTTTTCCAGAATTTTGTATACCCAAGTTGATTCAAATACTTGTAACTTTTGCATTATAACTTCAATTTGAATGAAACAAAATAATAAATTCATCTAAAATCATGTAGTTCCATAATATACAAAAATATTTTGAAAAACAGGACTAGATGAATTAGAAATTCAAATTTGAATGAAAGGGCTAAAGGTATGCTTCATATAGAAATTCTACAAACAAACTTAGAAATGAATGAATCCAATTTTAGTGAAATCGTTATGCTTCCAGAGGTTCAAATATCTAAAAAATATTTAAATTTCATCTATGTTTGAATTACTTTCTATTAAAGATTTCATTCAATGTATTAGAAATTCAATTAAACATAACTTGTATGAAAGAAATGTAAAATAAACAAAATTGGTTTCTAAATATTAGCCTAACAGTAAAATACCTGAATTTGCCAAAATAATTAAGATGTGAACTTGATTTGAACTATCTTTAACAATAGAACATAATCTAAGTGTAAAGTGTATATATGTGCATAGAAAACCAAATAGTTATATTATAGATCAAATAAATTAAAATAATCACCAAACCAATTTTGTTATACTCCTAGTATTACAAGGATTCCAGATGTATAAAAATATTTAAGGATTACCCGAGAAAACAATAAATGGTTAATAGTCGAAGTGTTAATACTTGTATAATTTGAATAGCTATAACTTTCACAAAGGAACACAAAATTTGTAAACCAAATCCTATAACCTTAAAAAGAATAATACCCTTGCTGATTATGCAAAAATATCTTATGATTGTACTAATTTGAACTAAGTCCATATTAGACCCTAATGAACACTTATATAGAAAACGTTTCGGATAACATCCAAATATCAAGAAACCAGTTTCAAAACACTCTTAGTATCATAACTTGTACCAAAAATGGATAGAATATCTTATAGGGTGTAGTTGCAATCTTATACCAAAAACTGAACCTTTATCGTGTATTAATAGAAACACTCAAGCTTTTTCATCAACCCGTAGAACACCTCGTCTAAGTGCAATAATTATAAAGATCAGTTTAGAAATGAAATTTAGGATATGTACTGTCATATTCTAGAAAAATATTTTATTTGCCACTTGCTTTTCAACTAAATCCTGCTAGTTGAATACCCTTAAGTATTATGGTCGTCGTAACCTTTAATATCACATAAGCTTTTTCAACAATGAATATGATGTTTCGTCTAAACACTTAAACGTATGAAATCAGCTTAGAAGTGTTCTTCAAAGTATATGCTATCCAATTTCAAAGAAATAATCTTATTTCATCCTGTTTTGCATATAAATTATATTAGCCAAATAACCCTAAGTGTTATGTTTAAGGAGCTTCATAATATGAATAATTGAACCTTGTAATAATGAAGAAGTTTGCAGTTAATATATATTTGTATCACCAGAACCTTCTTAAAATCCATAATTAAATCTAGTAATCTAGCTTAATAGATCTATTTTATTCAAAATCACTTCTTATGCAAAGTCGCTTAAGGCTAAAGTGCTATTTGCACAACCCTAACCCTAACTAGAATTTTAATTCTTTTAATTCAAATACTTTTAGCATCTATAATTCGAAGTTATAAATACAAGAATTCATAATTTTAGCCTCTTGAATTCATAAATCAAGAATAGATAATCTATAAAAGAAACCATGTTTTGTTCGTCATAAAGTCATTAAGTATATGAATATGTAATTACCTAAATCATGATATCTTAAAATCATAATTCAACCCTAAAAGCGTTCTGTTTCCTGCAGTGAATCTTTATTTGATTTTCTCTCTGTTTTCTTTTTGCCCTTATTAAAGTTTATTATTTGCTATATTTTTCGATTGATCGACGTGTAGAATCCGACGTCCTTTCCTCCATCAGCCGTGGCGACCTCTTCGTCGTAAGAAATAAATAAGCAAGGCAAACACCCTCCTTTGACCATCTTGATCCCAGTATTTAAATTGCATTGTGTTTATTAAAATGTTTCATGCATACGTTTACTTTCTATAATTCGCTATTTTGTGGTGCTCGTAGTTATGCCTGTTATCTCATGAAACTTCCTTGATAAGTATGAACATGTGTACCTTGATAACCATAGATTGAGCTTAGACAATTACTTAATGTCACCATGGGTATATGCGATTACATTTTATCCTTGCTTAGCCATGCTTTTAGAACTAAAGAGGTTGATGATTAGATCAAAATTTGTTTCTTAAGAAATGGAAAATATTGGAATTGAAGTTGTTGGTTATGGGTATTTTGATTAAAAACCCAAAATTAACTATGGTTGTGATGCGGGCGATTATTGGCAATAGCCGGAGGTGCAGAAGGATTTGCACGTAGTGTAGGTTGGAGTATCGCCCGTGTCGGATTAAGGACCGAACTTATTGTTGTATGATCCAAGATAATCCGTACAACCACAAGTGTTGGTATGGGACATCCTTAAACCAATTAAGTTATCTAGTTTAACTTTGCATTTATGGAAGGCGGCAGATTGCATAGGCATTCCTTTCCAGGTCTGCTTGTAGGGGTTTCTACATACCAATGCAACAGTGTACGCCTTGCCAAGAACAGAAACGTGGTGTGGGGTGTTGCGTGAAAGGAACCACGTCTTGGGTGTGTGTTTCTGTTTCTATGGCGAGGGCTCAACGTCCCGGGCTGGTGCAAAGTTAACTTAGATAATGTAAAGGTTTTCGTCATGAACATTCTGGCCACACGCCAAAGGTACGTGAAACTTGCGGCAAAAAGAAAAGGTCATGACTTGTGGGTAAAGTTGTACACCTCTGTAGAGTGTAAATCTAATCGATTAGCCGTCCCCTCGGTCATGGGAAACTTGGTGAACTTGCACTAGTTAAATGTTTTGTATTTTCTAAAATGGGTTTTGGTTTGGAACCTGTTTAGCAGCTGTTGTTTTTCTTGTCAAGGGACTGACATTGTTGGATTCCATTTCTGGATTATTCGATATTCATGAAGGGTTGTGAGTATTACTTATGCTTTACTTATTTCATATCAATCAACTTGCTCTTTCAAATTCCGTTTACAAATAACCTGATTTTACGATATCAATTCTGCTTCATGCAAATTAACCGTAGTAGCCTCCTTTGAAATGGCCTGCATATATTATAGGTTTTGCTAAAGTCTTGCGGAGTACGAAAGTACTCACCCTTGCTTATATGTTGTTTTTAGGTGGATAAGTTAGCGAAGCTTCGAGGATTCCTTTCGTCGCGGGTTGCGGGATTTTCTTCATCGAATCTTTCTAGGGATTATGCCTTGTCAGTTGCCTGCGGGTTTTGGATGGGCACACTACAAGACTTTGCTTCGTTTGCTGCTATATCTCTGAGTTGTAATGTTTTCTTTGTTTAAGAGCTTCCGCTTAATAATATTCGTTGTATGGTTGTGGTTCCAATTGGTATGTATGTGCGTACTAGCTACTGATCATGGGACTAGTACGGAATGCACATTAGATTTCCATTTTTGTAGGTATGTAAAAATAGGGGTCATTTCAGTTGGTATCGGAGCTATACTGGCTGCAGGATAAACCCTGGATAGAATGGTCGTTAGCATTAGAATCAGCAAATTCAAAATCTTATTCTCAAAAGCTACTTTATTTGCAAAATTTAGGCTTTGCTATTCTCTTCTCATTCTTAAGTTCTTATCCTTACCACTACTTTCATTTTGATTTGTAAACAAATTCTTCTGTTTCCTTAAAGATAGTGCATCTTCGCTATTTACTTCTGAAGACGTCCGAGATATGTCGCTACCACCCTTCATGCTTGCCAATGAAGACTACAAGGTCTACACCAACAATCTCATGGGAGCCAACAACGCTTATTAACCTCAACAAAGCAGAAGTAAAACTCGAAGATTCTACTTCACAAAGAGATAGCATCACCCGATAGTAGATTACGGAAGATTAGAATATATTAAAATTCGTCTTAAGATAAGAACCCTTACGCATAGCATACCATTTTGCTCTAGTTATATAAAGCAATTTTATTGTGGTGTTTATAACTTGCTACTTGAAAATTGATTTTTACTTTGTTTGTGAGGACTGATTTCTGTGTGAACTTAACCTCTAGGTTAGAGTTTCACAATAAATTTTCATTATGTAAGAATGTGGAAAACTTAAACCATAGGATAAATAGGAAGTCATAAAATAATTTATCTCTTCTTTTTATAAAATTTCTTACAAGCTTATCCTTTCTCTCCGTAGAACTTCTCACCTGTGTAATCTTTTTGGTCACTAACTTTTCTCAAAATCAAGCATCATTAGGATTAGTAATATTGTCACCATTATTACTTTTGGATTTACTTGAGACCACACCATTCATAGATAAACCGAAGCCAAGATGCTAGTAACCACCAATTTACATAAGCTGTTTTAGGCTAGTTAAAGTTTATTTTTTCCAATAATAATTCTTAACAATTCATCTCATTACCCTGTCTAGATTATCTACCATGAAAATGAACTAGAACTCGAGAAATTCTATATTTCTGAATGGAAACCTTAGAATTGTCATCAAAATGGAAAATAGAAAAATTGAAAGTCTTGTTTTCTAAATAGAAATATAAAAAGAGTAGCAATAGTTGTACATATACTCTTTTTCCATCTATAGGATTTAGTTTCCTTGTCTCTATAATTTTTCCTTTTAATGGATATTTTATATACACATTTCTTCCCTGTAGAACTTTCTTTCTTCACTTCTAGTTATTCTTTCTAGAAGGATTTCTCTCCATCTTTTGCTTAATAAAAGCCACCAACAAATCTTTTTGAAAATAGTTTCGATAGTAAGTCAACAACATTGTGGCGTCTACATCGACAACTTCGAGAAGGTGGAGGTAGCAAAATATCACAACCTTCGACTTCATGGGAGTTTTGGAGTACTAACATTAGCAAGTGGTGCAAACGTTAAAAGAAGCACATAGCCGAATAGCCTGCTATAAAAGATAGTACTATCCAAATTGCACGATACTTTAGTTATAGTAAACCTCTTATGTAGAAATACATATGGTTAGAATAGTAGAAGAAAAACATTAGATACCCTTCTCATGTACTAAGTTGAATGTGTATAGATATATATAGCTTTACTGTGCTATTGAAATTTTGTTGTGAAACTTTTGTATTGCTTACGGGTTACTCTCGTAAATGTTAAACCATTAGGTTGAAATTTACGATGTGCCAACCCTTATTTAATAAGAAAATTTAATTAAGAATATTTTAAGGAACGAAAAGTTGCCTTAAGAACTAATAACTACCTAATAACCAACCTTGAAACAATGTTTTAATGAATGAGACATTGCCTTATAAATTAACCAGCAATTACCAAATCCATGTATAGGCTATTCTCAAAATAATATTTTAATAAACAGAATGATACTTTGTAAAATGGATAACTTTCATCTAACCATGTCCTCCCAATTTCAACATCTTGAAGACACCTCCGACACAATCCATTAATACATCCACTAAATGTAATGAATTATAAAATTTTCAACCATTATAATCGACCTTCGGCTCTTCCCAAATAACTCTAGTTAAGAAGTATCCTTTTAGTCATCTCGAACATTTTAACATACTGTGTACCTCTCCTTAAGTTAGCTTATTTTTGCTAAAGAATCTCGGTATAAATTGCTAGCACTCCTCATTCACTTCGTGAAACCCAATAGAATTCCGTCGAAATAACTTTGTCCTAATAACTATTGTTGCAGGATGCCCGTGACAGGATCCCTTGGCAAAATCTTGGAAAGCGAAGCCATGCTAAACTTTCAACCATCAGATGATAATCCTACCATAGTCCAACCGAATTCCCAACATCTAGTGTAGAACAACTCCAACCTTGGTGCAATTCTCGTCAGAAAAGGAAATGGTTTAGATCAGAAATCTACTCCTACATCTCACTCGATACCTAGGCGATGCTCTTTGAAGTGTTGCCAACCCAACCAATCTGAAGATCGTGCTTGCATTCGCTGTGGAGAAATAGGACATACTGCTGATGAGCATGCAATAAATTGCTCTAGCTGTGAAGGAAATCATTCTCCTGGAAAGTGTCCCATGAACAATATTACATGTTACCTTTGTGAGGGTCAAGATCATTACCCAGCTCAATGCCCCCTAGATCCAATAGTCACTGCCATGGTTTAGCGTCAGAAAGAAAAACTCCGAGCCTTAGTTTCTCAAGATTTAGCAAATAGAAGAGAAGCTACACAAGAAATGCCATTAGAAGAATTGGAGAAGCAGCATTTCAGTCTTGTCAATCACCAGCAAGGAAGCAGTAATTGGCCATCGCCAACAGCATGCTTCTCGTGTGGTGAAGAAGGTCATTGGGCAAGAGAATGCCCTAAACAGCAACAAGTTAAGATTCAGAAGGAGAACATCATGGAACATGCAATTGTTCCCAAGAAAGCATCTCGAAAGAAACAAAAGTGCTACGTCTGTCACAAGAAGGGTCATCTTGCTAAGCGATGCCCGCAAGAAGAACAAATATTTCCTGCAACTATGGTCATACCAGAGGTTACATCAGTTAAGATTATAACTCCAAGAGTAGGAGGAACAAAATTTGAATCAGTTTGCCCGAAGAATCAGAAAAAGAAGAGACGTTTGAACAAAGACACTTGCCAGAAGAAGGATTCTGCTCAACTACATTCCCAATCTCGGTTGCCATCTATTCATCCCTCCAACAACACCAGTGAACAACCATCTTGTGCTCAAAACCAGGCAATCAATGTTACTTGCTTTTGCTGTCGTGAACGTGGGCATTATGCCAACAAGTGCCCAAAGAAGAAGCAAAATCCACCTCGTTCTCAACCCTATGAAGCCAAACAACAGCCGCAAAGTCGACCTCAAGGCCAACAAGCCCCTATCTCTGCAATTACTCCAACTCAAGACATCAATCATGGCATACCTGACATAATGCCAGGTACATCTCTTATAAATATAGTTTCTGCCAGAACTTAGATTAATTTGAAATCATTGTGTCTATTCTTAAAGTAATATTTCGATAAGCGGATGTTGCCCTATAAATTTAACTGAACTCTCAATCAACATATATCTTAATTCAAATGGCCAGTAAGATGTCAAGTATCAAACTTTCAATTTTCATCTTTAACCATTGCCGATCAATCCTCCATCTATTTTATAACATCAGCAAATAATCTTTCTATTGTTTCAAATAAGACGGATAACGTCGCCTGTGTCAACCGAGAAGAACCTCATCACTTCGCCAACACCTACCCAAGAAAAGTTCTTTATCTCGTCAAAGATGACATCAGTGATTTCCAAGCTATCCCGAGGACCTAGGAAATGTCAAGTACCTAGAACAACCCCTGCCTCGATGTCAGGCATTGAATATAAAGATCTTCCTTATGTAATTACACCCGACACTTAATGTAATATCGAGTACGTCCTCTTATGTAGTCAGTTCCTGCAATCAACTCTTTTGACTCTGTACATTGTATTCCTTCATAATTGCCAAATGCAAAGAAAATCGAAACCCTCTATCTACCAAGGTGATCAAGCGAATTAAATCATCACGATCATTTTATACCTCATCCCAAATTCTTGAATTATCTTACCTTGTTTTCAATCTAAAGACAACTTTGAATGACATTTATTCTCAATTGTTCTCATCAACTAGGGTTGACTATACAGATCAACCGTTGTACTCAAATATCATTTCTTGATGGTAACATTTGACTCTTCCCAAATGAATCTAATAACAGTGTGTATTTTCTTTTACCTCAAATATTCTAAGCATACCAAATGCCATTCTCTAAATTAAATTATCCTTATTAACAATCCGAGTTTTTCAATCAAAAGATATATGTAGAAATATCCCTCATCTGTTTACGCAAAACCTAAACAGAAGTCTTCTTTATTCCTGGATCATCAACTCGGAGTCACAAGACGAAGTTCCAGTGAAGCAACATGGCAACGTGAAGATCATCTACGAAAAGAATTCCCGGATTTCCTCTAGTCCTTGCAAATCTCGAGGTCAAGATTTTTGTAAGGGGGGTAGATTTGTAACATCCCGAAAAATGCAATAATATGAAAATTAATATTTTAAATTTAAATATAATTATTTCTGATTTTTCCTGGCATTATTGGAATTTATTTGGACTTTCCTGGATTGTTGTACTGAATGAAAAATCAAACAAATAGAATTAAAGAATGGATAATGGTAAAAAGATAAAAAGGTAAAAATAAAATTTTGGAAAATTTACCATGGGACCCTAACCAAGCTGGTAAGTCAGTAAAGTCAACAAGTAAAAATTTTATGCACACAAAAACAAATAAATAAAATCAATGACACCTCTTTTGACAAAAAACATTATAAGTCAGAATTTATTTAAACTATTAGTAGTTTATCTGGAGCCATAAAAATTACCAACGCACCCTAAGGGAATAATTTAAATCTAATAAACATTTCACGATTTTATCATATAATTTAGACCTTCTACAAATTAAAAAACAGAAGCATGGAAAATCTGAAAACTATCATGTCAGAATTTGTATAAAATAATTATATGATAGTTTGACTTGAAATTTTTATAGAGACATCTTGAACCTAAATAGAACTCCTTATAAAAGTGTTAAAAATAAATACTTTCGTTTGTGCCCTTAAATAAATAAAAACCCGAAATGAAAATTTTGGCTGATGCACAGTGTCAGAATTTTAATTAATTTATTATAGGATTTTTTGGCCCGAAAATTTTACTAAAGGGTGAAAACTACCAGGAGAGGTTGGTCAAAAAGTTTCACAAAAATTGGACAGTGAATGGATGTAAATTTAATGCTAGAACCAGCTTGTCCCGGCCATGCTTATCTCTTTGCCTCATTCCCTCTCACCGACATGTGGGCCAACCTCCATACCGTAACCGTTCACAAAAGCAACGGGAAAACCTCTCCCTCTCGCTGCCGGTGGTCCCTGGCCTCATCTGTCAGTCGCCAAGTCGCCTTCTCCTGACTGAAGCCTCGCGCGTGTTCTTCTGGACTCGCTCCCGACCAACTGCCCTCGCCGATTCCGCGCCATCCTCGCTCGATCGCTACCACGGCTCGTCATCAGCCTCTCCCGCGCCATACCCGGTCAGCCTCAAGTCACCTCTGTGCCGACGTGAGCCTTCGCGCCACTTCATCAAAGACCTCAGAGCCAGCCGCAATTGCCCTTCCCCGTTCAAACCCTGTGAAGAAGATCATCGCTGGCTATAAATACCAATTGAACGTCGCATTGAGGCTCCCTCTTCCTTAGTCACTCCCTGAACCAAACGCCAAAGCCTGAAAGCACCTTTTCTAAGCCATTTTTGCCAGGGACCCGAAAAGGGGGAAAACAACAAATTGAGCCGATCCGGCGCATCTCATTCCAATTACTTCCACCTAGAGCTCCAAGGCGCATCGCTGAAACCATCCCGTTCATCAATTTTAGTTCCTTCTTGCCGACCAACCGTCGCCGCGAACACCTTTCTTCTCCACGGCCGACACACGGTGGCAGAGCCGCTCGGCCAAACTCCGGCCCAACCAATCGGTAAAATGGAACACTCTAGCCTCCTTGATGCTTAAATCGTTACCCATTCAAGCCGAGACTCACTCAATTTCGTCCCCGGTGAGCCGCCTCTTCCTCCGCCGAAGGTCTCCGGTGGCGCGCTGCTCTGGCCATCGCCGCCGGCGTTGAGACCCACTGGAAGGTGCGCTTTACCGAGCTTGTGCTCTAGATGCCCTCCCCTTCGCCGGAACTTCGCCGTAGAGTCGTCGCCGGCGAGCCCTAGAGCTGCTCTGTTCTTCGGTCGCTGCACTGTGGGCCCCCTCTATCAGTGAAGAAAAAGGTCGGCCAGTGCAACCGGTAAGGGCGCTTTCCCAGTAAGGAAAGCGTATTTTCTATTTTTCCAGAATTTTGTATACCCAAGTTGATTCAAATACTTGTAACTTTTGCATTATAACTTCAATTTGAATGAAACAAAATAATAAATTCATCTAAAATCATGTAGTTCCATAATATACAAAAATATTTTGAAAAACAGGACTAGATGAATTAGAAATTCAAATTTGAATGAAAGGGCTAAAGGTATGCTTCATATAGAAATTCTACAAACAAACTTAGAAATGAATGAATCCAATTTTAGTGAAATCCTTATGCTTCCAGAGGTTCAAATATCTAAAAAAATATTTAAATTTCATCTATGTTTGAATTACTTTCTATTAAAGATTTCATTCAATGTATTAGAAATTCAATTAAACATAACTTGTATGAAAGAAATGTAAAATAAACAAAATTGGTTTCTAAATATTAGCCTGACAGTAAAATACCTGAATTTGCCAAAATAATTAAGAAGTGAACTTGATTTGAACTATCTTTAACAATAGAAAATAATCTAAGTGTAAAGTGTATATATATGCATAGAAAACCAAATAGTTATATTATAGATCAAATAAATTAAAATAATCACCAAACCAATTTTGTTATACTCCTAGTATTACAAGGATTCCAGATGTATAAAAATATTTAAGGATTACCCGAGAAAACAATAAATGGTTAATAGTCGAAGTGTTAATACTTGTATAATTTGAATAGCTATAACTTTCACAAAGGAACACAAAATTTGTAAACCAAATCCTATAACCATAAAAAAAATAATACCCTTGCTGATTATGCAAAAATATCTTATGATTGTACTAATTTGAACTAAGTCCATATTAGACCCTAATGTGCACTTATATAGAAAACGTTTCGGATAACATCCAAATATCAAGAAACCAGTTTCAAAACACTCTTAGTATCATAACTTGTACCAAAAATGGATAGAATATCTTATAGGGTGTAGTTGCAATCTCATACCAAAAACTAAACCTTTATAGTGTATTAATAGAAACACTCAAGCTTTTTCATCAACCCGTAGAACACCTCGTCTAAGTGCAATAATTATAAAGATTAGTTTAGAAATGATATTTAGGATATGTACTGTCATATTCTAGAAAAATACTTTATTTGCCACTTGCTTTTCAACTAAATCCTGCTAGTTGAATACCCTTAAATATTATGGTCGTCGTAACCTTTAATATCACATAAGCTTTTTCAACAATGAATATGATGTTTCGTCTAAACACTTAAACGTATGAAATCAGCTTAGAAGTGTTCTTCAAAGTATATGCTATCCAATTTCAAAGAAATAATCTTATTTCATCATGTTTTGCATATAAATTATATTAGCCAAATAACCCTAAGTGTTATGTTTAAGGAGCTTCATAATATGAATAATTGAACCTTGTAATAATGAAGAAGTTTGCAGTTAATATATATTTGTATCACCAGAACCTTCTTAAAATCCATAATTAAATCTAGTAATCTAGCTTAATAGATCTATCTTATTCAAAATCACTTCTTATGCAAAGTCGCTTAAGGCTAAAGTGCTATTTGCACAACCCTAACCCTAACTAGAATTTTAATTCTTTTAATTCAAATAATTTTAGCATCTATAATTCGAAGTTATAAATACAAGAATTCATAATTTTAGCCTCTTGAATTCGTAAATCAAGAATAGATAATCTATAAAAGAAACCATGTTTTGTTCGTCATAAAGTCATTAAGTATATGAATATGTAATTACCTAAATCATGATATCTTAAAATCATAATTCAACCCTAAAAGCGTTCCTGTTTCCTGCAGTGAATCTTTAGTTGATTTTCTGTCTGTTTTCTTTTTGCCCTTATTGAAGTTTATTATTTGCTATATTTTTCGATTGATCGACATGTAGAATCCGACGTACTTTCCTCCGTCAGCCGTGGCCGCCTCTTCGTCGTAAGCAATAAATAAGCAAGGCAAGCACCCTCCTTTGACCATCTTGATCCCAGTATTTAAATTGCATTGTGTTTACTAAAATATTTCATGCACACGTTTAATTTCTATAATTCGCTATTTTGTGGTGCTTGTAGTTATACCTGTTATCTCATGAAACTTCCTTGATAAGTATGAACATGTGTACCTTGATAACCATAGATTGAGCTTAGACAATTACTTAATGTCACCATGGGTATATGCGATTACATTTTATCCTTGCTTAGCCATGCTTTTAGAACTAAAGAGGTTGATGATTAGATCAAAATTTGTTTCTTGAGAAATGGAAAATATTGGAATTGAAGTTGTTGGTTTCGGGTATTTTGATTAAAAACCCAAAATAAAACTATGGTTTTGATGCGGGCGATTATTGGCAAT
Source organism: Otatea glauca (assembly GCA_036346275.1). Taxonomy (NCBI): domain Eukaryota; kingdom Viridiplantae; phylum Streptophyta; class Magnoliopsida; order Poales; family Poaceae; genus Otatea; species Otatea glauca. The sequence goes on from CM070725.1 coordinate 33,693,508, forward strand.
AGCCGAAGGTGCAGAGAGATTTGCACGTAGTGTAGGGTGGAGTATCGCCCGTGTAGTATTAAGGATCGAACTTAGTGTTGTATGATCCAAGATAATCCGTACAACCACAAGTGTTGGTATGGGACATCCTTAACCCAATTAAGTTATCTAGTTTAACTTTGCATTTATGGAAGGCGGGAGATTGCACAGGCATTCCTTTCCAGGTCTGCTTGTAGGGGTTTCTACATACCAATGCAACGGTGTACGCCTTGCCATGAACAGAAATGTGGTGTGGGGTGTTGCGCGAAAGGAACCACGTCTTGGGTGTGTGTTTCTATTTCTATGGCGAGGGCTCAACGTCCCGGGCAGGTGCAAAGTTAACTTACATAATGTAAAGGTTTTCGTCATGAACATTCTGGCCACACGCCAAAGGTGCGTGAAACTTGCGGCAAAAAGAAAAGGTCATGACTTGTGGGTATAGTTGTACACCTTTGCAGAGTGTAAATCTAATCGATTAGCCGTCCCCTCGGTCATGGGAAACTTGGTGAACTTGCACTAGTTACATGTTTTGTATTTTCTAAAATGGGTTTTTGTTTGGAACCTGTTTAGCAGCTGTTGTTTTTCTTGTCAAGGGACCGACATTGTTGGATTCCATTTCTGGATTATTCGATATTCACGAAGGGTTGTGAGTATTACTTATGCTTTACTTATTTCGTATCAGTCAACTTGCTCTTTCAAATTCCGTTTACAAATAACCTGATTTTACGATATCAATTCTGCTTTATGCAAATTAACCGTAGTAGCCTCCTTTGAAATGGCCTGCATATATTATAGGTTTTGCTAAAGTCTTGCGGAGTACGAAAGTACTCACCCTTGCTTATATGTTGTTTTTAGGTGGATAAGTTAGCGAAGCTTCGAGGATTCCTTTCATCGCGGGTTGCGGGATTTTCTTCATCGAATCTTTCTAGGGATTATGCCTTGTCAGTTGCCTGCGGGTTTTGGATGGGCGCACTACAAGACTTTGCTTCTTTTGATGCTATATCTCTGAGTTGTAAAGTTTTCTTTGTTTAAGAGCTTCCGCTTGATAATATTCGTTGTATGGTTGTGATTCCAATTGGTGTGTATGTGCGTACTAACTACTGATCCTGGGACTAGTACAGAATGCACATTAGATTTCCATTTTTGTAGGTATGTAAAAATGGGGGTCGTTTCAGGAACTAAGCTAAACTTCAGTACAGCTTATCATCCTCAGACAGATGGGCAAACCGAAAGAGTAAATCAAATCTTGGAAGACATGCTCAGAGCCTATGTGCTTTCATATAGCGCTAATTGGGAGAAGAGCCTTTCATTTGCTGAATTCTCCTATAACAACAGCTTTCAAGCCAGTCTTCAAATGTCGCCATTTGAAGCACTATATGAGAGAAAATGCAGAACTCCTCTTTTCTGGTCTGAGGTTGGCGAAAGAAAATTTTTCGGTCCAGATCTTATCCAAGAAGCCCAAGAGCAAGTGGATGTAATCAAAAGCCGATTGAAAGAAGCTCAGTCTCGACAAAAGAGTTACGCCGATAATCGTCGGCGTGAACTTAGCTTCGAAGTTGGTGATCATGTCTACCTAAAAGTCTCTCCGCTCTGTGGAGTTCGTTGATCCCAGATTCGTGGAAAGCTAGCTCCCCGATACATTGGACCGTATCAAATTCTCGAGAAGATGGGTGAGTTGGCATACAAACTGGAACTGCCACCTCAATTATCCGAAGTTCACAATGTCTTCCATATATCGCAACTCAAGAAGTGCCTCCGCGTGCTCGCAGAGTTCACCAGTTTGGAAAATATGAACCTCCAGCCAGATTTTTCTTATCGAGAGCGTCCAATACGCATCCTCGAAGAAGCGGAACGCCACACGAGAAACAAATCTCACAAAATGCTAAAAGTCCAGTAGAGCAACCACACAGAAGATGAAGCAACATGGGACTAGTACGGAATGCACATTAGATTTCCATTTTTGCATTTATGTAAAAATGGGGGTCGCCACAGTTGCTCAGCGTGAAGAACATCTGCGAAAGGAATTCCCGGACTTTTTCTAGCCCCGCCAAATCTCGGGGTCGAGATTTTTGTAAGGGGGGTAGATTTGTAACATCCCGAAAAATGCAATAAAATAAAAATGAATATTTTAAATTTGAAAATGTTTATTTCTGAATTTTATTGGCATTATTTTTTTTATTGGAATTTCCTGGATTTTTGTATTGAAGGAAAATCAAGCATAAGAGAATAGGAAAAGGGAAATGGTAAAATGGTAAATATAAAAAGTTAGAAAAATTTACCATGGAATCCTATACATGCTGGTAAGTCAGTAAAGTCAACAAGTAAAAATTTTATGCACACAAAAATAAATATATGAAAGGAAGGACATCTCCTTTGACTAAAAACAGTGTAAGTCAGAATTAATGTAAAATGTTCGAAACTTATCTGGAGCCACAAAAATTACCATGACACCCTAGGAGTATAGTATATCTCTAGTAACAATTTCAGGAATTTATCATGTAATTTAGACCTTCTAAAAATTCAAAAACAGAGGTTTCAAAAATCTAAAAATTTTCATGTCAGAATTTTTGTAAAATAATTACACCATATTTTGACTTGAAATTTTTATAGAGACATTCTTAACCCAGACCAAGCTATTAAAAAAATTAAAAATAAATAATAACATTTGCACTCTTAAATAAATCAAAATTCTGAGCAGTGCACAGTGTCAGAATATTTATTAATTAACCATACGGTATTTTCATCCCAAAATTTTACTGGAAGCGTCACTCCCAGTAGACCATGGTAAAAAAGTTTCGCAATTTTTCAATTTGGTTCATAGCCATTCTAACGTCCAGTACTGAAGCCATCACGTTTCCTGTGCTTGGGGACACCTCGCCATTCGAGAGTTTTCTTCCGTAAGGCAGTAGCCACAGATGTTAAGCCAACCATTGAATCATTCCCACACCAAAGACAGCAAGCTCCAGTCGTTTGAGCAAAAGCCTCAGGCTTCATCCACTCCCTCACACGAGCCTAGCTCATTCCAGTGAAGCGAGCAAGCAGAGAAGAGCTAGGAGATCAAGCGATCCTCAGGCCAAATTTCTTCAGTAGAGCAAGTGAAGAGCTCATTCTTGCATCTCCTTGCGCGCCTTCCAGGAACCTCACAGCCTGATCATCTTCTCCAAGTCACTGCCGAGTTCAACTCTGTCGTCTCCATTGCCGCCGCAAGCAAGAAAAGGGGAGAAAGCAGTTCAAGCAAATTGGTGAGCCATTCTCGAATTACTCGCAGCCGTAGCATCCTTGAGCATCCCTGAACCCATCTCACTCATCGATTTCAGCTCTTACCTGCCGATCAACCGCCACCACGCACGCCTTCTTCTCCACGGCCGGCTACCGGTGGCGCGACTCCTCAGAGCTTCTTTCTTCTGGTAAACCGCAAAAACGAAACCCCTGTCATCCCCTCATGCTCGCATTGTTACCCGTTCGAGCCGAGCCTAACTCCTCTTCTTCCCCGGCGAGCCGCCCTTCCCTCCGCCGCTGGCCCACAGTGACAGCCCGCTCTGTCCATCGTCGGAGGTAATTGTCCCCTCCATCAGGTGCGGGGTGGTGCCCTGGTGCTCACCGTGCTGTCGCTTCAGTCGAAGACCCACCAGAGAACCGACACCGGCGAGCCCTAGTCCTCCCCTGTTTTCGGCTCTGTAGAAAGACTGCAACTGAACCTCAAAAATTTTGGTAAGTCCACTTTGCCACGGAACATCTGCGGCAATGAAGTTGGCTAGAAGCACTGATTCGGTCCGAGGTCCGAGTTGAATCTCGAGCCAGATCGCATTGATGATTTTTCTAGCTCAGTGGTTGTGCGCCTTCTCTGGAAACCTCAGGTCTTGACTTCAAATCCCAAGAGCTGCATTTTAGTTTTCCTTTTTGACACATTTTGTTCATCCCTTTGTATCTTTTGCTTAGAAGGTCCAAATAAGGTGAAATAAGTTTCTAAATTTGAATTAAGCCATAAGGATTTGGAATATGTAACAGAACTTAGATGATCACTGCAGTTCAAATTATTTAAAACAAGTTTGTTTAAAGTCCCTTTTATGTAACATATAGTAGATATGCAAATTATAGCTCCTAAAATCATGAAATTGTTCTCACATGTCCCTGAGGTTGTAAATGTTCCATTTCTGAAAAAATATTCAAGATTGAACTCAGTTTGTATTAAAAAGTCACTACTACAGAATGGTACATCACTATCACTTCATCTGTATCGGTTCTTAAGTTTTTAGGAAAAAACGATTGTGATAGATGACTTAGGGGAGGCATTAGTAATAATCACTATCGGTTCTCAGTTTAGAAGTGATTGTGATGTGCACTGGGAACATCACAATCGGTTCTTATGCGAGAAGTGATAGTGACGTGCATGATCATCACTATCGGTTCCCACATAAGAAGCGATAGAGATGAGCACGTTGACATCACTATCGGTTCTTATGTGAGAAGCGATAGTGATGAGCATGCTCATCACTATCGCTTCTCACATAAGAACCGATAGTGATGTCAACGTGCTCATCTCTATCGCTTCTTATGTGGGAATCGATAGTGATGATAAAGATCATCACTATCGCTTCTCTTATAAGAAACGACTGTGATGTGTGTCGTTAGGTTATTTATACCACTCGAGCTGAACTCTTCTCTGTTATTGTTCCAGAGGAGATTTCCCTGCCGCCACACGAAAAAATAGCTCATATTCTGTGGTTGAAGCAATACTTGGGTGAAAAAATTTGAAATCCTCAAAGGTGGGTGTTAAGAGGGTAAATTTGAAGCCCTAACTTGAGGAGATTTCCCCTCATTTTGCATAATTTGTGGTTTTCTTCAAAATGTGAGCATTCCTTCAAACCCCTTTAATTTTGCACTATGTAATTTTGATTTGTCGCGAAGAAAGTTTAGATTGCACTGGTATTGTCTATGTCCTATCAGATTGCACACCCTTTATTTGACAAGCACACATGTATTTAATTATCTTAATTTGTAGTGCTTTGATGTTAATATGGAATTATTATTGCTGTCACCTGATGAATGTTAGAGTTTAGGCTACGGAACCTATGTCTCCCGTTCGAGGATGCTTGTTTATAAATATGTTGAACGAAATGGCATATTTATAAGCGAGCAGTCTCGAATTGTCCACGTTCTTCGGACAGTTCGAGGATATGCCGTTCGGGTAAGGTCCTGAGCTGTGTTGTACAACTGCAGAGTAGATTTCGGTAGCGTCTCCCTGGTATTCTCCAGATACACACCCCTCTTGACTTTTTGTTGAGATGTGTATATGGAGAATAGCGGGGAGATGCTGCCGAAATTTTCTCTGGAGGTGTACAACGGCTTAGGAACTTGTCTGAACCACATATCCTCGAATGGGATTAGGACCAAACCTATTTAGAGATTAGGAGTCATCGTTGGTACCCTTGTTTAATTTGTTTCGTTGTAGTCAAAAGATTTGTAAGCTACTGCACTATATAATTAGATTGTTTGATATCATTGTTGATGTTAAAAATGTATGTCTCCTATCTAGAGAATTGGAAGATCTAAACCAGGGAAGAATCTAGGTATCGATCGGAGAACACATTTCATATATCTTGCATGAAATTGTTCTCTATTTTTGAAGGTAATATTAATCAAATGATGTCTCAATATTTCAAATAGCTAGCTTGTTGTCGCTCCAGCTTTTTCCTTAATTTATTGTGTGAATTTTAATTGCGGATGAACCATAAGGAATGGATGTATGACAACAATCGTGTGAGTCTTTGAATTTCAGAGGGTGTTAAGGAGTTCAAAAAATTGCTTAACAGACATGGTGAGGAGGGGTGTAAACTTCATATATTGTCCTTGCATTGATTGCACCAATCTGAGAAGATTTAACAACTCAGCTCAAATTGAGGACCACCTGATTCGACGTGGCTTCGTGAGGAATTACACATGTTGGATCCATCACGGGGAGACAGGTAGTACCCTGCCGGTATGCAATGAAGACACGGTGGAACCGGATGATGAGTTGCAGCCTGATATGTTTGAGGAGGAGAATTTGGAGCAAATGTTGCTGGATGTGGATGGTAATTACACGGAAAGAGAGTTTGAAAAATTTAAAAGCTTGATGGAAGACGATGCCAAACCACTGTTCACAGGTTGCAAAGCAGAATACACCAAGTTGGGTTCGGTCCTTGCATTGTTCGAACTGAAGGCAAAACATCGTTGGACAGATACAAGTTTCAATGCACTTCTAGTTCTTCTATCGGATCTGCTTCCCGAGCAAAACGAGTTGCCAACAAGCATTTATGAAGCGAAGAAGCTAATATGTCCCATGGGAATGGAAATAGAAAGGATACATGCATGTCCGAATGATTGCATCTTGTACCGTAACGCACATCAGGAGCTACACGTTTGTCCAGTTTGCGGTGTGCCTCGGTACAAACAAAAGGAGAAGCGTAACGACAAGAAGCATAAGAGCCAGGGCAATGACGGTGAAGAGGTCACTAAAGGTGCACCGGCCAAGGTATTGTGGTACTTGCCCATCATTCCCCGTCTAGAGAGGTTGTTTGCAAATCCTAGAGAAGCAAAATTGTTGCGTTGGCATTTTGAGTCTCGAAAGGAAGATGGCAAGCTAAGACACCTCACGATTCGCTCAATGGAGAAACATCGATTGGAAACATGAGGGTTTGGTGCCGAAATGAGGAACATAAGATTTGGATTGAGTACCGATGGAATGAATCCGCTTGGTAACATGAGCGAACACAAAGACGTGGCCGCCTCTTGTGTATCTACAACCTCCTCCTTGGTGGTGCATGAAGCGGAAGTATATCATGATGTCGCTGCTATTCTCGGGACCCAAACACCGGAAATGATATTGATGTGTACCTCGCTCCACCGATCAAGATTTGGTAAAATTGTGGAATGACGGGTCATTGTGTGGGATGCGTCTGAAGAGAGCATTTCACCCTACTGCTATGGTATTTTGCACCATAAATGATTTTCCGCTCTTGGTAATTTGGCGGCTCTGAGATGAAAGGAGCCAAAGCATGTCCTATTTGTGAAGAGGAGACCGAGAGCCTATGGCTGCGAATTCCAAGAAAACTGTGTATATGGGTCACCGAGGTTTCTACTCAAGTCATCGATACCGTAAAATGGATGACAAATTTGATGGGAAGAGGAAGTCCGCTCGCACCGCAGCCTATGAGTGGAAGGCAAGTATATTTACGTGTAGAGGATATCGATGTTCGAGACGGAAAGAGCCGTGAATCTGTTCGTTCTAGGACCATTTGGAAGAAGAGGTCAATATTTTGGGACTTACTGCATCGAAGAAGTTAGATGTCCGCATTGTATTGATGTCATGCACGTTGAGAAGAATGTCTGCGATAATTTGGTTGGTATCTGCTTGAACATACCGGAAAGACAAAGGATGGTGTGAATGTTCGTCGCGACATGGCCTACATGGGAATCAGCCCGTGCTTGCAAAGTGATAGAGGAGGATGGAAAAAGTCCATATATCCCCGCTGCATGCTACACCCTATCCAAGAAGGAGAAAGAGGACCTTTGCAAATGTCTCCAAGGTATTAAAGTTCCATCTGGCTACTCCGCGAACATTAAGAAGCTTGTGTCCTTGGATGATTTGAAGTTGTTGGGTATGAAGTCCCACGACTGCCATGTCTTGATAACCCAAATGCTCCCAGTTGCAATCCGAAATATTCTGCCAGAGGATGTCAGGTTTGCAATCACGAAGCTGTGTTACTTCTTCAATGCGATCTCCTGCAAAGTTATTGACCCCGACATGCTAGACAACTTGCAGAGTGAGGTGGTGCAGACTCTATGTCAGCTTGAGATGCATTTTCCACCGTCGTTCTTCGACTTCATGGTCCACCTTGTTGTTCACCTTGTTAGAGAGATTAAGATATGTGGACCGGCTTTTCTACGTTACATGTATCCGTTCGAGAGGTACATAGGTATATTAAAATCCTACGTGAGGAATCGGTCAAAGCCTGAGGGTAGTATTGTCGAAGGTTATGGTACTGAAGAGGTTATTGAGTTCTGCGTGGACTATCTCGGGAAAAGACAAGCAATCGGTGTTCCTCTATCTCGCCATGAGGGCGCATTTGCCGCAAAGGAACCGTGGGTCGAAACTAACGAGGCCACAGCTTGATATGTATTGCAAAGCGATCCGATACTTTGCAAAGACAGTACAGAAGTTGCAGGGTACATCGAGCAGCACAAGTCGATATTACGGGAAGAGAATCCACACATGGATGAGCCTTCCATCATGCGAGAACACAACGATAGATTTCTCACATGGTTCAAACAAAAGGCGGAGGTCTCTGTTAGTGAGACTATCAAATGGTTGGCTGACGGACCTAGATTTAATGTACAGACATGGCAGGGGTACGATATTAATGGGTACACCTTTTACACTGAAAGTCAGGATGCGAAGAGTATTGTTCAAAATAGTGGTGTAAGCATAGATGCTTTGTCCGATGAACATCACTCGACAGGAGGATCCTCAATAGCAACGAACTCTTACTACGGGGTGATCGAAGAAATTTGGGAGCTCGATTACGGAATATACCAAATTCCATTGTTCCGATGTAAGTGGGTAGGACTGCCACATGTAGTGAAGGTCGACAAGAGAGGTTTTACTCTTGTGGATCTCAACAGACTCGCCTATAAAGATGACCCATTCGTACTTGCGAAGCAAGCAAATCAAGTCTTCTATGTGTGTGATCCGGCCAATCCGAGTTGCACGTCGTCCTTCATGGCAAGCGGCGGATCGTTGGTGTCGAAAATGTTGTAGATGAAGAAAAATACGACCAATTCGATGAAATACCTCCGTTTGCGGATGGGGCCTATCTTAGTAGCGACGACGACACACATGGAAGAAATTGCATGCGTGTAGATCATCAAGAAGGGTTATATTGTAAATAAAAGGAGTACGTCATTATATCAGTTGCTATGTGTTTGAAATGTTTGTATTGTACATAACTGTAGTTTCGTGTTTGCACTTCACGTATGAAACTTTCACATTTTTTGTCAATGGATTGTGGTATGTAGCTACTTAATGCAAGAAAAAGAAGGCACACTACAACAAAGTATTTCGGGTAATTTTCTAAATACTTGGAATTTATTTGAGAAAGATTTGACTTTTCTACTCTTTGACCAAAAAACATACCTACAAAGTGAATTTGGCCTTCTTTTTTCAATACTAACTCTTCTTGTGAAATTATTTTTTAGAAAAGATTTGTAGTATCACAAAGTATGTTCCTACGAAATTTCAAATAATTCCAACTATGGTTGAAAAAGTTATGGCCTTTTCACTCTTTGATGAGATATTTCTGCAAATTCAGATATTGCTATGTGAATTATTTGTATCGGTTTTAATTAAAAAACCGATAGTGATATATCACATTTGTATCGGTTTTATTGTGAAACCGATAGTGATATTTGTGTCGGTTCTTGTAGGAAAACGACACAAATAAGTTAATTATTCGTATCGGTTTTCATACAATAGCGACACAGATAAGATCATCATTTGTATCGTTTTTTTTATAAAAACCCGACACAGATGGTTGTGTATAACGGAACTGATGTGTTTGCTGAGTGGCACGCATTAGTGTTGGTTTTTTATAGGAAACCGATAGTCATAAATATTATTTGTGTCGATTTTATATGGAAAACCGATACTGATTGTCTCTCATTTGTGTCGCTTTTCCTTTAAAAACCGATACTAATACTCCTGGGAGCAAATAACTTGTATCAATTTTTTAATAATGATATTGTACTTATTTGTATCGGTTTTTTAATAAAAACGATACTGATATTGACCTCATTTGTGTCGGTTTATTTTTAAAACCGATACTGATATGTATTGCTGAAGCATGTGAGTTGGAATTATTTTTGTCGGTTTATTGTTAAAACCGATGCTGATTTTGATCTTATTAGTGTCGGTTTATTGTGAAAATCGATACTGATATTTTCATCATTTGTGTTGGTTTTTAATAAAACCGAAGCTGATTTTTGCCTTATTTGTGTTGGTTTATTTTAAAAACCGATACTGATGTGAAAATTATTGGTGTAGGTTTTTTAATAAAACCGATACTGAAATTTCTGGTTTGTGTCGGTTTTATGTTGAAACCGATACAAATAGGAATTATTTATGTCGCCTCTTTTTTAAAAACCGATACCTATACTGCCTTTATTTATGTCGGTTTGCTTGTAAGACCCGACTGCATTGCCTCTCGTATGCCTTTACAAGCTGCGCTCGCCAATTGTTTCGGGTGCCATTTCACCATACTCCCCCGCCAGCCCTAGCTCTTCCCGCCGGCGCCTCCACGACCGGCTCCGCCCAGCGTCACCCCCCCACCGGCGCCTCCTGGAAAAGCTCCCCCCATCGACGCTGGCTCCCCCCGGCGCCAACTTCCCGCACCGGTGCCTCCTTCCCCCCGAGCATCTTCAGCCGTCGTGACCTCGTCCCAGGCCCCACGCTGTCGGCGCCTCCTCGACCAGCTCCCCCCTTCGGCGCCGGCTCCCCCCTGGCGCCTACTTCCCGCACCGGTGCCTTCGTCCCCCGGGGCATCTTCAGCCGTCTCGACCTCATCCCGGGCCCCACGCTGTCGCCGCCTCCTGTCCTGGTAAATTCACTGTGACCCTTTCCTTTTTTGGAAACCAAGGACATGATCTCTGTCATTAATTTCAAGGATCTTTTCTAACATATATAAGATGCAATCTTTATGTGTTTTGTAGTCAATTTCAAAAGTCATTGTGTATAGGCTTTTCCCACTGCACTTCCTAATTTGTTTGGCATTTTTAGCCTTATATCTAATCAGGGACCCATTTTGTCATATATGCTAACATGGAATCAAACTGTTGCAAAAGCTAGCTGTTAGCAGAGGGGAAAATCACTGACATCTTGTTGAAACCTTCCTGCTCTTTTTGGGTTATAAGGCTCAAGAACAGCGTGTCATGTTGGCAAAGGTACTAGGCTTTTGTCCACTGGTAGCAGTGTTCTATAATAGGAACAAGAATAGAGATTAACCAATCTTGCTCCTTGCAATTCGATATCCTTGCAGAAGCGGGCTGCCAAAGATTGAGAAGGGGCTAGGGGAAAATCTTCAGCTGGCATTGCAAACGGACGAGTCATTTTATCAAATTTGTCTAGGGTGAGATATGATCCAACTTCCTGCAACCTCTCTGGTTCCATAATTTGCATTGTGTGGTCATCAGTAGCAAAGGTCATGTCCAATCAGATGGAGACATTTCAAGAATTGTGTGATTTTCGCATATAACGTACCAAATCCCTCGCAATCTTGCTAAAGTTCTTCCTGCCCTATATGGAGTATAAGTTGAACTATCAACTGCTCAATTTCTCCTTTGTTAAGATCAACAGCTTCATTTGAGCCACCTGCTTGAGTTTTATCAATTTTAATGTCGATTGGTTGAAATGAGACACTTCTAAACTCATATTAGTACAGACTGGGTGATGCGACATATTACGGGCATAGAACATATAATAAATAATGCACTAACTTATCCACGAGCTGCAACAATGTAGCTCTTTGGTCATTAAGTAGCATGTCGTGTAGAAGTGAAACTATAATTTTGGTATGGTCTGAACAAGAATTCAAAGAAATAATCATTGTGGAGATATAAAGATAATACATGAAGTTTTTAAAAATAGGTGTCTCTAAAGAATAACATTGTTTTTCTATAATTACCAAAATCAAATCCACTGAACAGATTTTGTTTGGATGGAGTAGAGCCAAGATTACTTGCACACACTTAAACCGTATGCGAACTTATGACTCTATTAGTTGAGATAGCTATTTCAATTATAAATTGCATATTATTTTTCTTTTTCATGTCAGCATATGTTAAGAGTTTAGGTTGCGTAACCTACGTCTCCCGTTCGAGAGTGCTTATTTATAAATATGCCGAAATGACATATTTATAAGCAAGCAGTCTCGAATTGTCCACGTATTTTGGACAGTTAGAGGATATGTGGTTCGAGCAAGTTCCTGAGCTGTTGTACAACTCACAGAGTAGGTTTCGGTAGTGTCTCTCTGGTGTTCTCCGGATACACACCCCTCTCGACAGGTTGTCGAGACATGTATCTGGAGAACAGTGGGGAGATGCTGCCGAAATTTTCTCTAGAGTTGTACAACGGCTCAGGAATTTGTCCGAACCACATATCCTTGAATGGGATTAGGACCAAACCTATTTAGAGATTAGGAGTTATCGTTCGTACGTATTTAGTTGGTCAACATATAGACTTTTTTTGAAGATCATTCGCTCATCTGTTACTCTACTGCAATATGCTAGAACAATGACATGCTAGGAATTATCCATTGACCTGTTGCTTCGGATGATTTATTATCAAGTTTGCATAATAGCTACGAATTGCATTCTCTCATGTCAAATATATGTCCATGTTAGATAGGAAAACTCAAAATGTCGCAATTAGAGAGCATCGGCTCATCGCGTAAAGAGTAGAAGGTGCTCTCGAGGGGCGACCAACTTCCAAGTGTCGAGCCGAGCCAAGTTCGAAATGTCGAGGGGCCGAGTAAGGTGAGGAAGGCCCGAGGAACGAGCAAAGGGGCCACGGGGAGAACGCCGCAAATTCTCCACTTCAATGCGACGGGCGTTTGCACGGGTCCTCCCAAGTGTAAGGGCCGATACCGCTCATTCCTCGCAATGGTGAGGAGAGAGTTCCCATAACGATTAAGGATTGGAGAAAGGAGGTCGTCGAAAGCGTAAGAACCGGTGTGGGACGAGGTTAAGGGAAAATGGATTATAGAAGAGGAGGATGAAAATAATGCCAAAGTGATACGCCTTGAAGAGGATGGGTGTGGCTCGAGGCACCGTGGTCTACATGCACGGTGAGTACGTCTTTGAAAGGCCGTACACCATTCGAGAGGTATCCGTTCGTGACTCCCGATGTTTGGGAGGAGTTCACGAGGATCAAGAGTACGCCCGAGGCAGAGGAGCTGAGACAGAAGAACGTTGCTACCCAGAGACTGAACACGCATACGCACCACCTCGGTTCAGGCGGCTACGAAGGGAAGAAAGCAAAATGGGCACGACTAGCTGAGGAGTGCGCCAACTCCGGGACAGCGATGCCTTACTCGCACATATGTGAGGAGCGGCACGGATCGGGTATTAGCGAGGACAAAGAAAACCGCGGACGGGCAGCTGGTAATACCAAACCCCACTACCGCGCAAGTCGTCTCCACCATCGTAAGATATCAAACTTACTACATTGCAGTAGACCATTCCTGTTGTATTTCAAATCTAATTCGTACTCGCTTCTTGCAGGAGGAGATAAGCCAGAGGAAAGAGCAGGGGACCTTTCTTAGCAAAGGGTCAAATGACATCCTATCCTCTGCGATCGAGAAGCCCACCATAAGGGCCGGTGCTTGCCGCAGGTCGGGCATACGAAGAAGTCCTACTTCCAAGATGCTGCTGCGAGTACCAGATCAAGAACATAGGAGGCACGTGCGGAGCGCCTGAAGGACACGCTTAGGGAGCAGCTGAGGGAGGAGATCTCGGAGGAGATGAGGGGGGAGATGAGGGTGCAGATGATGGCACGTGAGGAGGAGATGAGGGTGGAGATGATGGCACGTGAGGAGCGCCTAAGGGCCGAGATGATGGCGATGATCTCCCAGAGTCAGAGCCAGATGCCCCCGCCTATTGTAGAGAAACCTGTGCCCCCACCAAGTAGCTGCGGTTCCAAAAATGATAAGTCCGGTCCCCAGCTGAAGGTAATAATTAATTTTTCCTAACTTAATGGTGCGAGGGTAACTCTTCATATGTTTTCTCTCAAGTTGCGCAGTTTCTACAGGCGCCTACCAAGTGCCAGCTCATCCTGACGGAAGACGGATTTCCTGTAGAGGCTGCACGCGGGGTTGCATTTCCATGCAAGGAGACCGACACGGTGCATGGTCATCCTTTGGGGAAGGGCTACATGAGGGTCCAGGTGGACTACGTCCACGAAGCCTTCTTATCACATGTGCTCGAGTTCCCCCCCAACGAAGACATCACCACTCTCTGGCTAGCGCGGATGTCGTTCATCAAGTGGCCCACGACAGCGCCGATGGTCAAGGTAAACATCCCTCACGTCTTCTGTACCATTCCAGTAGTATTGCAACAAGTTACTTAATTATGCGCATGCTTTGTAGGTTCCTACCGTACCTGCGCCTGCTCCCACGACCATGACGAGCCCTGCAGAAAGTACAGAGCTGGTGCATAAAAGGACTAGCACGACAACCACAGAACCATTGGAGGCCTCTGCTAAAATGGCTAGGCTCACAAAGGCCACAGCGCCCCCTCAGGTACATGAAAAGCCCACTGCCCCGGCCTCGGAGACTCCTTCGGCCTAGAAAGGAGGCCCGGCACAGGCCACAGAGAAGCCTTATGAATTTAAGGCCTACGTACATGGAAAGCCCTTTCTGCCTCCCAGCAAATTGAATGCTCTAGGCATATGGACTCGACAGCTCTATGGATGGTACGTTAACAAAGTGAAAGAGAGCGAGCGTATCGACTTCAATGTTAGATACAGAAAGGGACATTTCCACCGCGAGGAGGATGGGACATTCCCGATAGTTTTGAGGATCTGCTCGTCTGTACTCAACCGATAGCCATCGATATTTCTACCAGACGATCCTCGACGCCGTGAGTATCGCACCACGCTGCACGACCTTATGACTTCCATAGGATTTTGCATTACGCTTTTTAACTTTCAATGCGAGTTGCAGGGCGATGAGGCAGCGAGTCGTGATGAATCGACAACTAGTTGGGTTCGTCGACCCTGAGCTTGTGTCTGCGACGATGGCTAGGCTTCAACCGAAATGGGTTGCCTCCTACATCAAGAGGGCATTGCAAGCTGAGTCGAAGAAGGACTTCATTCTACTCCCGTACCACGAGGAGTAAGTGCTACTTCACCGTTCAATTACTTCTACGCACTGAAACCGTATGTGAACTTATTTTCTTCGCTACATAAAATTTAATAAGCAACCACTAGGTTCTACTCGTGCTCCGTCCGAGTGACAACAAAGTGTACACTTTTAATTCGGTTGATAAGAGACCGATGGCCTACGCGATCAAGCCTCCTTTGGAGCAGTAAGTGCAGCACTCTTATCTAACATTTTCTGTATTTAACTACGTTCATTTTTTTATACTCAACGGCGTCCTCCAATGTATATAGGGGTTTCAAGCAATACGTCGAAGCAGGAGGGACACACGACGACAAAAAGGGCTCCAAGATGGAGTATGTCCGCTTCATGGTACAAGTGGCTATCATATATAAGATTTAGATTTTCTGACATATTTTCTTCATCTCTTAATTTATTTTTCTTTCTTCACAGTGTCATCAACAGGGCAGCGACGACCGTTGTGGTTTGTATGTCATGCAACACATGTTGATCTTGATTGCCGGCTCAGACCGTTTCCCTAAGGTAGTACATGCATTATTATACAATTAGTCTTTCACATAGAAATATAAAAACTTAAATTAGAGCACTCGTTTCTATTTTGCAGCATACCAATATCCCCAGAAGAGTATAGACAGCACTGCACTCAACAAGATACGAGACCACTTATGCCAGTGGTACTGGATAGAATGTTTGTCGGAGGACGGACGATTTAGAGATCCCGAAGGCTCCTACTAGATCAGATGTGAACAATATTACATATCTGAATGCGATTGCATGTGTACTTATGGTTAAGCATGTTTACGTTCTATTTTGTTAACGAATGTGATATGTGTTTGTTGTAACAAAGTGTTCATGTTCTTTGAATGTGATATGTTGTCTGTAATTTCTGTGTGAATGTGATATGTGCATATTGTGTGGAATATGTGCTGATTGGAGGGTGAATTAGAAAATAGTACACCACTTCATCTCTGTCGATTCTCACAAGAAAATGATAGAGATGTGACCATCATCTCTATCGGTTCTTTGTAACAAGCGATAGGGATGATGAACTCATCTCTATCGGTTCTTTTTAAGAAGCGATAGAGATGATGCGGTCATCTCTATCGGTTCTTTGTAAGAAGCGATGGAGATTATTCACTCATCTCTATCGGTTCTTTATAAGAAGCGATAGAGATGAGGATATTATCTCTATCGGTTCTTTTTAAGAAGCGATAGAGATGAGGATATTATCTCTATCGGTTCTTTTTAAGAAGCGATCTCTCATCTCTATCGCTTCTTAAAAAGAACCGATAGAGATAATATCCTCATCTCTATCGCTTCTTATAAAGAACCGATAGAGATGACCGCATTATCTCTATCGGGCAAGAACCGACTGTAATAATGCCGCCTCATCTCTGTCTCATGACTTTGTGTCGCCACCAGAACCGACTGTGATGATAAAAAAGAACCGATTGTGATGTATATTTGTGTAGTAGTGAGTAAGCATGAGAAACTTCACTTGCATTAAAAATTTAATAGTTAAAATATAGACCAAATGAACTCAAATAATCACCAAACCAGTTTTCTTATACTCCTGACATCACAAGGATCCCAGATGTGTAAAAATATTTAAGGTTTGCCATAGAAAACAATAAATGTTTAGTAGTCGAAGTTTCAATACTTGTATAATCCAAATAGCCATAACTTTCTCAAACGAACTTCAAATTTGACAAAACCAAATCCTATGACCTTGAAAAATAATTCTCTTGCTGATTATGCAAAAATATCTTATTATTGTGCTAATCTGAATTAAGTCCTTATTAATCCCTAATGATCACTTATATGGGAACCATCTCAAATAGAAGCCAAATATCGTGGAATTAGCTTTAAAACACTCTTAGAGTTGTTCCTTAGTTATACCTGAAAAATGGGTAGATTATCTTAAAAGGCGTACTTGCAACCATAAATAAAAAATGAACCCTTGTCGTGTAGTTAAAGAAACGCTTAAGCCTTTTCGGTGGTTTATAAAACACCTCGTCTAAGTGTAAAACTTTCTAAAAACAGCGTAGAAACACTCTATGAAGTGCATGCTACTATGTTCTGAAGAAAGATTATTATTTCGTTAAGGTTTGTGTCGAGGATCGATCATCCTAACACGTGTCCAGCCCCCCAGGGCTTTAGGACGTTTTCCCCGAGTTCGGAGGACTATTCCCGAGCTCGGGCGGAGGTACCCCCGAGCTCGGGGAACGGTTCCCGAGCTCGGGCAAGGCTGTCCTCGAGCTCATGCTGGCCCCGCACGCCTCCTCGACCTCGGTGCCTTCAACCCGGTCTCCAGCATAGTATCCCCTTTTCTGGCGTAACCTTTCTCCCCTGCGTGGGAATTAGGGCCCAGCAGCTCCTGTCTAAATCCCTTGCGTGGGAACTAGGGCCCAGCGACTCCTGTCTAAATCCCCTGCGTGGGAACTAGAGCCCAGCAGCTCCTGTCTAAATCCCTTGCGTGGGAACTAGGGTCAACTGCTCCCGTCAAACTCGCAGACATCGCCCGACGTGAGCACTCGAGATGAACACCCAGGGGTCTATAAAAGCACCAGGACTACCCCGATCAAGGAGGGAAGAAAGACCGAAAAGAGAGCGCAAACACAAGGAAGCAACACCAAGACACACTCATACGTCAGACCACCTCACCGAGCTCCCCCTCGGCCACCACTTCCGAGTGGCCCCGAGGTCGAGCTCCCTGCTCATCCTCCCGGAGGAGCCTATTAGTCATCTTTCGCCTACGGGCAAAACTAGAGTAGAGCTATTACCCGTCCTAGGGGGCTCAAACCAGTAGAAACCCCGTGTCTCCCCTGTTCGTTTGCCCTTCTTCCTCGAGCTGTGTGCCTGCCGACGCTCCCTCTTTCCCAGACGAGCACGACTTGGGGCCTCACCCCCTTTACACGATCCTTCCTCCCTCTTTGCGGTTGGTGCTCCCAACCGTCGACAGCTGGCGCCCACCGTGGGGCCCGAAGTTTTGTTCGTCCGAAGCTCATCATCTCAGCGTCGTCAGCACCTCCAGCTTCACCGACAACATGTCGCGATCAGCAAGTCCGGGCTCGGGTGTGGCCCTTGAGTACCAAGGCTCCACCTCCATGCTCTCACCCTCACTGTCGCCCCGTGAACGCCGTGCCTTCATGGCCGGTAGTCGCGAGGAGACTCCGGGGGGGATGACGGCGGCCCAGAGACTCTGCAGGAGGCGCGTCGCCTCACTCAGGTCGCCATCAACCAAGCCATCACCGCCATTCGGCGAGAGGAGCGCGCGATGGCCCGTTCTCCAACCGGACAGCTCAGCCCCTCCCGGCCAGACGAGCCTAGCCGGGAGAGCCTGCGGGCCATCGCCCGGATCATGGCTGACCCCACCCGGGCCGGCTCGGCCCTCTTTCGACGGTCCCTCGCTGAAGAGCTCAACAGGGCGACCGACGACGTTGCGCCTTTACAGCCAGTGTGGCGCCCGGACTTCGAGTCTCACCCCTTTGCGAGCGGTGGCGATTCACTGCGCGATCACCGACCGTTCCGCCAGCAGACTCCTTACCCGCGGGCGTGTACCCCGTCACCATCCCTTCCACCTCGCCAGGGGGAGGACGTGGTGCGCGGGCACGCCCGCCGGCAGTAGAGCAACAGTGATGCTCGCTCGAGCAGTAATGCCTCCGAAGGCCTTTCCTCGGATATTCCGCCCAGGCGCCAAAAGGTTCGCGACAGCCCGCGCCACCGTCCCAATGATGTTCTTGCTGACCGACGCGGCCGGCGTGGGGTGCGCCGCCGGCTCGAGTTCCCCTACCGGTGGACGACGATTCCAACACCGGCGGTGGCGGGCCTCGACCTATGGTGCCCGGCGTGATTGGACCACGTCCGAGTGCGTTGGCCGCCCGATTTAGCCCGATAATAATGGAGCAATTTGACGGGACCAAAAACCCCACAGAGTTCCTCTCCATATACTCCACCGCCAGATTGGCGGCCGGCGGGGACGAGGCCGCAACGGCCAACTATCTCCCCACCGTCCTGGACAGAGCCGCCCGCACCTGGCTCTTCAACCAGGCGCCCGGCGCCTTCTGGTCATGGCGCCCGATTCGCGGCGCCCTCCTCCAACTTCCGGGCACTCTGGCGACACGGGCGAAAGGACTGGACCGTGTCATCCAGGGGAAGGGCAAGCCCCTCCGAGACTTAGTGCGTGGGTTTACCCACGCACGAAACTCGATTCCCAATGTCTCTGATGAGACTGTCATCAAGGCCTTCAAGTTCGACGTCCGCGACAGACATCTCACAGAGGACCTCGAGATCGCTATAAAGCTTACCGTCAACAAGCAGTTCCGCATGGCGGAGCGCTACACAGACGCGGACGACGTTGTTCGCTGGAAGCACGACTACGACTGAGGCAAGCTCAGCCTCGCCTTTGACGAGGCGGGGCCCTCTGGTGCCAAAGAAGGAGGTCCAGCCTCGCGCGACAAGAAGCGGTGGGAAAGACCGCGGTGCTGGAGGTGGCCAGCTCCGTGTGGTCGCCCAATCGACAACAAGCGCGAAGGAGCCCATGCGCGCCAGCCCAACCGCCGAGGGCCTCGGCCCCAGCAAAATCGCCCACGGACTGAACAAGAGCCGCGCCGGCCCCAGCAGGGACAGGACCGGGCTGGGCCCCCTCGGGCAGACAACTGACCTTGGGGCAACGAGGAACAACTCCGCCTCGACGCTGACAAATTCTGCCCGTTCCATCAAATCCACGGTCACGACCTGCGAAGTTACAGAGCGTGGCTGTACAAGCTGGACGCCTTTTATAGAGGGCACAGAGAGATGCCCACGCTCCCGAGGGGCGACGAGCGGCCAATGGAGCGGCAGCCGGCGAGACCAAGCGAGCCACGGCACGGAGTTCTAGCAAGGTGACCGCCGTGTGGATGTCATGTTTGGTGGCTCTTCGGCATACCGGTCCCGGCGCGAGCTGAAGGACGCCGCGCGCACCGTATACCAAGCCACTGTCAGGAAGCCCACCGACCAACCCTGCAGGTGGGACGGTGTTACCATCACCTTCTCTCGGGACGATGCTCCCCCAGGGATGTCCCGAGACTTCAAGACCGCCCTGGTCGTTGCCCCGACCATAAGCAATGCCGTCGTCGGCCGACTCATGGTTGGCGGGGGAAGTTCCCTCAACCTGCTCTTGGCAAGCACGCTGGATCGGATGGCGACCTCCCGCACCGAGCTGATCACCTTCGAGGTCATAGATGGCGACCTCCCCTACAACGCCATCCTTGGGGAGCCGGCCCTGATCAAGTTCATGGCCGCAAATCACTACGGGCACCGGTGTATGAAGCTCCTGGGGCCCGGCGGCATCATAGCGGTCCGCGGTGATCTTAAGGTGGCGCACAGCTACGAGGAAAAGGCCCTGGCGCTCGCCGGCATGCTGCCTCAACAGGGCCCCGAGGTGACCCCAAAGAGCACCCGCCGAAAGGCGGCCATCCAGCCCAGTGGCCATACCAAGACCGTGCAACTCAAAGTGGGAAACTTGGGCAAATGCGCCTGCGTTTCTGCCCAGCTCAACCCAAAATAGGAAGACGAGCTCATCACCTTCCTCCGAGGTAATAAAAGCATTTTTGCATGGGAACCCGCGGGCATGCCGGTGGTCCCACGGGAGGTGGTCGAGCACAAACTGCAAACAAAGCCCGGCTGCAGGCCCGTGCGCCAGAAACTGCGACACTTCTCCCCTGAGAAGGCGGCCATAATCAGAGAGCACCTTGATAAGCTCCTGAAGGCTAGCTTCATTCGTGAGGTCAATTACTCTGAATGGCTGGCCAACCCTGTAATTGTACGAAAGAAAGGCGGGAAATGGAGGATGTGCGTCGATCACACGGGCTTAAACGCCGCGTTTCCCAAAGACAACTTCCCTCTTCCACGTATAGACCAGATTGTGGACTCCACTGCCAACGCCAAAATGTTGAGTTTTCTCGACGCCTACTCCGGCTACCAGCAGATCAAGCTCGCTGTGGAAGACGAGGACAAAACCGCCTTCATCACGCCGTTTGGAACCTTTTGCTACACGACCATGTCGTTCGGTCTCCGCAAAGTGGGCGCAACGTTCCAGCGGCTGATGGTCAAGTCCTTCGACCTGCAGATCGGCCGAAACCTTGAGGTCTACGTCGACGACATCATCGTCAAAAGCTCCTCCGAGGTAGACCACATCAACGACCTAGCCGAGACCTTCGCCAGTCTAAACATGTTTGGCGTCAAGCTTAATCCTGAGAAGTGCGTCTTCGGCATGACCTCCGGAAAGGTGCTCGGCTACATGATCGGGGGCTCGGGCGTGGGCCCGAACTCGAAGAAAATCGAGGCAATCGAATGGATGGCCGCCCGACGTTAGTAAAGCAAGTCCAGAGTCTCGCCGGCCGCGTCATCACCCTCAGCCGCTTTATCTCCCGGCTCGGTGAGCGAGAGCTGCCCTTCTTCAAGATCCTGCGTAGGCATAGGGGCTTCGAGTGGACCCCCGAAGCCCAGCGGTCCTTCGACGAGCTCAAGGCATACCTCTCGAGTCCACCTCTGCTGACGACTCCGCAACAGGGCGAAGCGCTGTTGCTCTACCTCGCAACCACGACCCAGGCTGTTAGCGCGGTCCTGGTAGCCGAGCGGGCCGGGCGATAGCACCCGATCTACTATGTCAGCGAGGTGCTTCACGGGCCAAAAGAGCGCTACCCTCTGGTCCAGAAGCTCCTCTACGCCCTATTCATGGCCTCGCACAAGCTTCGGCACTACTTCCAGGCGCATGCGGTGGTTGTCCCGAGTGGGCTCCCGCTCGGGGAGATTCTCAGGAACTCGGAGGCCGGAGGTCGCATCGCCAAGTGGGCCATGGAGCTGGCCGAGTTCGACCTCCGCTTCGTGGCCCGCACCGCCATCAAATCGCAGACGTTGGCCGACTTCGTGGTCGAGCAAACGAACGAGCCCGCCCCCGAGCCCGAGGTCGTTTGAGCGCTCGGGGGCTGGCGTTCTCATCGTCACCCCTCAAGGTGACCACCTGAGGTATGTGGTCCGCTTCAGCTTCCCCGGAACCAACAACGCGGCGGAATATGAAGCCCTCTTGGCTGGCCTGCGAGCTTGCAAGTCCCTAGGCATCCGCCGTCTGGTTGTTAAGGGGGACTCCCAGCTCGTCGTCAATCAGTGCAACAAAGACTATCAATGTTCGGACCCGCTAATGCCCAAGTACCTCACCGAAGTGCGCAAGATGGAAAGATGGTTCATAAACCTGAAGATCCAGCACGTGCCAAGGAAGGACAACTCCACCGCCGACCTCCTGTCTAGGCTCGGATCGTCCGACGATGAGCTCCCGCTGGACATCATCCTCGAGACCTTGGCCACGCCATCCGTCACCGACAAGGAAAACCCAGTGGCCCTCCTCGAGAGTGTCCCCTCGTGGATGGACCCGATTGTCAAGTTCCTCGACCATGGGGAGCTCCCTCCTACTCCGGTCGAGAGGAGCAGGATCCGGCGCCGCGCTAGCTCGTGCAGGCTCGTCGGCGGGCAGCTTTACCGTCGAGGAGCCCTGGGCATTTTGTCAAAGTGTATCACTCCCGAGGAGGGTAAGTACTTGCTCAGCGACATACATTCTGGCCTATGCGGCGCTCACTCTTCTTTCAGGACAATGGTCGGGAAGGCATTTCGGATGGGATTTTACTGGCCGACAGCGCTCGCGGATGCCCAAGACATTGGCCGCACTTGCCAGGCCTGCCAGTTCCATGCTTGGAAGGCCCGGCAGCCGGCCTACGCCTTGCAGACCATTCCCCTCTCCTGGCCATTCTCGACGTGGGGCCTCGACATCCTCGGCCCCTTCCCGAGGTCGGTTGGGGGGAAGAAATTCCTGTTCATCGCCATCGACACCTTCTCGAAGTTGATCGAGGCTGAGCCGGTCTCCGCTATCACCACCAAGGCCATGGTAAGGTTCTTCCGTTCCTTCGTGGTCACAAGGTATGGAGTCCCATGCAGGATCATCACCGACAACGGGACCAAGTTCACCAGCGAGCTGTTCCAACAGTTCTGCCCAAACATGGGGACCAAGGTCTGCTATGCCTCGGTGAGCCATCCTCAGAGCAACAGGGCGGTCGAGCACGCCAACGGACAACTCATCCAAGGCGTCAAGAAATGAATTTTTACTGAGCTCGATCAGCGCGGTCGGGCCTGGGTGGACGAGCTTCTCACCATCCTTTGGTCCGTCCGCACCTCTCCAAGCCGGGCAACGGGGGCGAGCCCTTTCCAGCTCGTCTTCGGGGCTAAGGCCGTCCTATCACCGGAGGTCACGCTCGGCTCCGTCAGCGCAAGCTCGGTCGACCAGGTCGACCTCGACCAGGAGCGATCCCTCGACCTCGACCTAGCGGAGGAAGTAAGGTGCTGCGCACTGCTGTGCTCGGCGCGCTACCTGCAAGATCTCCGTAGGCACGCCGCCCGAGCAATACGACCTAGGGGCTTCCACATCGGGGACCTGGTCTTAAGACGAATCCAGGACCGGTCCAACACCAACAAGCTGTCCCCGCTGTGGGAAGGTCCCTAGAGGATCGTCTCAGCAAGTCGCGTGGGAGCTTACCGTCTAGCGACCCCCGATGGCTGGGAGCTCACTAACTCATGGAATGTAGGCCAGCTCCGAGGTTTTATGGCTAATGCTCCCCCTCCTTCTGTTTTAAGATAAGATGTTTTCCCATATCGTCGTGCTTGTCTCTCGTATCTCGAGCAAACACGACCCGGGCCATGGCCCGAACACCTACCTCCTGGGGTCGATTGCGTGGTAAGCCGATCCTCATCGCAGTAAGCCGACTATCCCCCCGTCGTGGGTTCTGTCCCAGCAATCACGCCCGTGGGCCCGTCGACCTCGAGATACTCGAGTTTTGGCCCTCAGGCCCCTTACTCAAGCTAGCACGACGGTCCCGTGGTCCACCTCCAGGGGTCAAATACGCGGTAAGCCGATCCTCATCGCAGTAAACCGACTATCCCCCCGTAGCAGGGCCCGTGCCTGGGACCATCGTTGGTAAGGGCTTCGAGCTAAGGGCCTCGGCCTAGTTTTTCATCACGCTAAATTGTGCTGCTTTGTCGTCTCCTTTTTCCTCTTATGCTTCTCCCTGTCTCGAGCGAATGTGTCTCAAGGTTGTGATGCGAGGGATCGACATCAGGGGGCCGAACGCGCAGTAAGCCGATTCTCATCGCAGTAAGCCGACCATTTCCCCCGTCGTAGGGGACGAGCCCGAGATTATCCTCACCACAGGGGTGCCTAGGTCTTCAAATCTTATGTCGCCACACTCCTAACCAGTCCGGGCCTTGGCCTATGTCAAAAATTCTCCTTCATTTCTGATACTAACCTCTTTTTGAATCTCGAGGGACGTGACGATTAGGTCATGGCCCCAAGTTGCAAGTTCTTCCACCGAAGATCGAGCCATTTTAAGACCTCGGGCCCGAGGCTCCTTCTGCTTTTCTTTTGGTCGAAAGTCTTTTTTCATATAAAACGTCTCGAGTGGCGTGACCCCGCGGCGTGACCATAAGGGCAACCATAAGATCACGTGGTGAGCTCCCCCTCGAGACGTCCATGCGTGTTCTATTTTGCAGCGCCAAGGGTGCGTTCTCTAGGTTCACCTCGGGATGACCGAGCCTGATGCAGGTTCGAGCTCGGAGGTCGCCATAAGGCGATCGTTATCGGGATAAGCCGGGCCTTCCCCCGTACTGCCAACCATTGAATGTTCTCAGGGGGCGCCCCGAGCCTGATGCATTCCCAGGCTCGGAGGTCGCAGTTTCTAAATTCACCGTCGGGGATGTCCGGTCGCGATAAGTCGACAGTCGCAATAAGCCGACCATTCCCCCGTGGCCAAGTGGCCAGGTTTGAATTTCTAAACCGCCCCCTGGGGGAGCCCGTCCTGAGATTGAGCATTTCCGAGCTTGTCGGGCTAGACCTGAGGCCTAAACCTGGCCCGAGCCTGATGCACTTCCAAGCCGGCCAGTCCGAGTTGTGCCGAAACCCTGATGCATTTCTAGGTTCAGCCTCGGTCAAAGTGCCCCGAGCCTGATGCATTCACGGGTTCGGAGGTCACAATTTCTAAGTTCACTAATGGGGATAACTCCGGTCGTAATAAGCCGGCAGACGCAATAAGCCGACCACTCCCTCAAGGCCAAGCAGCCAGCTCGGCCTAAAAAGCACAGGTAAGGTCTGTCCCCTTGTCCATTGATACTTGCGCCTCGGGCAATATGATCTCGCGGCGTGACCATAAGGACCTCCTCCGGGAGGTCGATGCTACTGATGTAAGCCGATTCTCGTCGCCACAGAGCTCCCTCCCGTCACAGGCCCGGACCAGAGGTCACACAGAGCAGCTCTCGGGCCTCGGGGCGCCTGTGTATGCATTCTGTGCGTTTTGTTTTGCAGCGCCGAAGGTCACGTTCTCTAGGTTCGCTTCAGGGATACCCCGAGCCCGATGCATTCTCGGGCTCGGAGGCCGCAGTAAGGTGATCTTTGTCGGAATAAGCCGGCTATTTCCCCATGCCGCCAACTATTGAACGTCCTCAGAGGGCGCCCCGAGCCTGACGCTTTCCCGGGCTCGGAGGTCACAGTTTCTAAATTCACCACCGGGGATGACTCCGGTCGCGGTAAGCCGGTAGTCGCAATAAGCCGACCATTCCCCTGTGGCCAGGTTCGAAATTCCAAACCGCCCTCTGAGGGAGCCTACGAGCTCAAAGCATTACCGAGCTCGTCGGGCTGGACCCGAGGCCTAAACCTGGTCCGAGCCTGATGTATTTCCATGTCGGCCAGTCCGAGTTGTGCCCAAAGCCTGAGTATTTTAGGCTCGGACTCGGTTAAATCTAACCTCGAGTGCCCCTAGACTCGGTCAACCTAATCCGGATGGTTCGAGTTGAGATCAATAACTCACCCAGCAAACACCTCCGGCTGTTTTGCTCTACGCATCGCAATTCGACGTCGCTCGGGCTCTTCTACGAAGCAGACTAAGCAAGCTTTTGAAGACGGCAAAGAGTGAAACAAAAACAAGCTAAGTCTTCTAAATAGGCAACTTTATACAGCAAAATGATACATTGTCTTTACAAGGGGTGCGAATATTTCGCCCCCTATCTATGTCTTAACCTATTTTTCTAATCTACAGACATATCCCGAGCAAGCTTTTCCTGCTCGAGGTCGGAGACCCTTCTCTGCAGCACCAGCACCTCGGCCTCGGCTTGACCGACCCGGTCGCGGTTGCCCTGGAGCTGGGCCAAGGTGCCCTTCCCCGCCTAGGTCACCCGAGCCAGCTTCTCCTCGAGCCCGGAGACCTTCGCCTCGGACGCCGCGGCCTTCGCGCCCGCCTCGGCCGCCCGCACCTCGGCTTCAGCGGCCCTCGTGTCGACACTGGTCGCCTTCGCCTCGGCCTCAGTGGTCCTCCTCTCCAGCTCGGCTACCGTCTCCTCGAGCCCGACCGCCTTTGCCTCGGCGTTGGTCACCTTGGCCTTGAGCTCGGCCACCTCGGCCTTGAGCTCGACGGAGGCCTTCCCCGAGGCGATGGGAAGCTCTTCAAGCCACGCTCGAAGGCCGGCCGCCTCCTCGCGCACAACCTCTGCCTCTGCGCGCATGGTCAGCAGGTCTACCGCCTGCACCAGAGCTCTTCTACCTCCCTCCACGCGGCCGCAAAGTCCTCGAGACCAGACACCGTGATCCCATAGCTCTCCTCGCGAGCCATGGACGAGACCTCGAGGCACTCCCTGAGCTCCTGCGCCTCTTGCCACGCAGCCCCCGCCCTCGAGCAAGCGCCGGAGAGCTCGAGCTCGAGGCGCTGAACCGTCGCCGACGCGCTCTCGCTATTCTCGTCAAGGCCCTCCTGCGCCTTCTGTCAGGCGCGAGCGAGGGTCTCCTCCGCCTTCTTCCGCTCCTCCTTGAGGGCCTTCGAGAGGATTGCGGCGTGGAGGTCCCTCTTGATGTCGAGCTCCCGCTCGACCCCATGAGCCCCACGCTCCCGCTCAGCCTCGACGGCCCATGCGATCTCGAGGGCTTGGGCCTCTTTCAGTCGCTCGACCTCCTCTCACCAGCGCGCCGCATCAGCCTCGACTCGGGTGACGTCCCTGGTTGGCCTCAATCACATCCCAGAGGGCCCGAAAGCTGAGCACGTGCCTGCGCATGACCCCGTACCCTCGGGAGATTAGGCGCAGGCCCTGCGAAAATAAGGGAAATATCACCACCATTACAAGAGAAGAGAAAAGGGGAAGAAAGAGAGAAGAGTTCAGGACGGGGAAGCTTACCACCGCCAGTCGGTCCTCTAGCACCTGCATGTCGATGGGGCCATCGGGCCCTCGGAGCAGATCCGTGGCAGCCCCATCCTCGGCGGACCCCATCGCTGCGCGTGGCCGGCGTCGCGAGCGTCCGGCTTTGGTCGCGTCGGCCCGGGACGATGGCGGCCGGATCGCCCGTCCGCAATGATGACCCGACCGGCCTCACCTCGGCCCGCAGCCAGAACCCCGAGGTTGGCGTCAGGCTCGGGGGCTCCCTCGTCACCTTCGGTAGCGCGCCCTCGGCCGCAATGGAACACCGGTGGCGTCCAGCTAGGGGGCTACCTCGTCACCTTCGGTCACACCGCCCGCGGCCACGCTGCCCTCGACCGCCGCAACGGAACACCCGAGGCTGGCGTTCAACTCGAGGGCTCCTGCACCGCCCGCGGCTGCGCCGCCCTCGGCCGTGTCGTCCTCCTCGAACGCCGTGGCGAGTAGGACTCGCCGCGCCCTGGACCGCGGCATGAGGTGGAAGTCATCCCGTCCTCCTCCTCCTCGGCCTCGCCCTGGACCACAGGAAAGGTCGGTGCCCCTCGTCCACTTGAATGCCGCGGCGGAGCGGAACGACAGAAAGCGAAAGAAGACCGCACCTGGCGCGACGTCTCTGCGGTGGCCACGGGAAGACTCCTTTCCCGGGTGCTTAGTGCTGGAGGTCGTTGCTCCAGCTGCGCATCTGAGGCTCACGCGGCGGCTGCCACCTCTCGCTGTTGATAGAAAAGCAAAGATCAGTAAAAGGAAGGTCAAACATCAAAGAAGCGACCTCGGGTTCGAGTGTCCCCGAGCTCGGGGCGTTCAGCTTACCATGGCTCGATCGCCCTACTCGACGTGGGGCTTCTTGGCGATCGGCTTCGGGGCATCTGGGGCCGGCCTCTTGCTCCCCTTCATGCCCTTGCTCAGTCCAGGGAGCGGCAGCATCTGCTTGGCCGTGTCCCAGATCTCCTTGGTCTCCTGCACAAGCTCATCACGATTAGCGCCTGAGCCCGAGCCCTCGGGGCCAAAGGTCAAAGCAAGAGACGTTACCTCGCTGCTCCGCCCCAAGATGTTCTTGGGGATGTCACCATCGAGGTCGTAGGTGGTGGCGGCCTTCCCGAAGATCTCCTGCATCCTCGAGGCCATCCAAGCCGCCTTCGGTGCTGTGGGAGGCCAAAAGAAACCGTTGAGAACAAGAAAGCTTCAATCGGGCCTAGGGAAGCTCGAGGCTACGCAATGCTTACCTTCGGGACCTTCCTGGGTGACGTCGTGCCTCCCGGTGATCTCGAAGAAGGGGTGCAGCCTCTTTCGGAGAGGGAACACCCGGTTGCGCAGGTAGTCGTAAACGACTGCCTACCCTTTAGCCCGTGCATCACGCAGATGTGTATGAAGGCGACCGCCGCCTGGTCGGCCGCCGAATCCTCAGGCTCCGGCGTCTCCCGCTTGCCGTCGACTGCGGCGCCGTTGTAGGCGAGGTCGCTGCCCTCGCCCTTCTTCAAATAGAACCATTTCTCCGACCACGGCCCGAGCGAGTCCCGGGTCGGGATCTGGAGAAAGGAGCAAGGGAGTCCCGCCCGCAGCCAGAAATAGAGGCACCCGACTACAGGGTCCTTCGCGGTGCGGGACAAGGAATAGAAGCGAAAGAACAAGGAAGGGGTAGGAAGGATGCCCAGAAACCCCTCACAAAGATGAGCAAAGATGGAGAGGTGGAGAAGAGAGTTGGGTACCAGGTTCACGAGCTCGATCTCGCCTTTGCGCAAGGACCACTGACCAAGAAGTCGCTCTCCGGGTCCATGACCGAAGAGCATGTCTTGCTCCGTGCTCACGACCTCGTCATCTCGAGGCTGTGGCACGTTCTCCCCTGCTGGGAGTCACCAGGTGAATGGGTCCAGCAGCCCCAAGGTCTCCATATCCTTCATCCGGTCCGATGAGGTGCTCTTCCCGAACCGCCATTGAGTCAAGAGGAGAGAATCGGAGGAGGAAGGCGGCGCGCGGCACAAAAAGCGGAAGGAAAGAAGCGAGAATGTGGGCAATGAGGAAGAAAGGCTCCAGAGGATGCCGGGTCCCGGTTTTAAAGACGCCTCGACTTCCGACATTATTGTCACCTCAAAAGACACGCCCGCGGCCAATGGGCGGCAACCGAGGCATCGTGGCCTTTCAAAACTCTTGTACGGGTGTGCCTCTTCAACGCCCACTAGCCAGACCATCCGACTTCTCCGCCCGCGTGGCCCGGGCAGCAGAGAAGTCGAGCGACCGAATGCCATCAAGCCCGCTCAGGGCGAGCGGCTGAGCTCGAGTATCTCAAGAACGACCACGGCGAAGACACCCGCAAAAGAGGCTTCCCTAGATCCGAAGGAGCTCGGGAATTCCGAGCTCGACCAAGGTGACGATCCCTCCTTAAAGACTTGGACTAAAGAGCGCCTAGAGTCTCGGATCGTTTCTTGAGCCTCGGGGCTGGTTGTCGGGATCGATCATCGACCGTGTCGAGCCCCGGGGCTTTAGGACGTTTTCCCCGAGCTCGGAGGACTGTTCCCGAGCTCGGGCGAAGGTACCCCCGAGCTCGGGGAACGGTTCCCGAGCTCGGGCAAGGCTGTCCTCGAGCTCATGCTGGCCCCGCACGCCTCCTCGACCTCGGTGCCTTCAATCTCCAGCATAGTATCCCCTTTTCTCGCGTAAACTCTCTCCCCTGTGTGGGAATTAGGGCCCAGCAGCTCCTGTCTAAATCCCCTACGTGGGAACTAGGGCCCAGCGGCTCCTGTCTAAATCCCCTCCGTGGGAACTAGGGTCAACTGCTCCCGTCAAACTCGCAGACATCGCCCGACGTCAGCACTCGAGATGAACGCCCAGGGGTCTATAAAAGCATCAGGACTACCCCGATCAAGGAGGGAAGACAGATCGAAAAGAGAGCGCAAACACAAGGAAGCAACACCAAGACACACTCATACATCAGACCACCTCACCGAGCTCCCCCTCGGCCACCACTTCCGAGTGGCCCCGAGGTCAACTTGCTCTTACAAATTTTGTTTACAAATAACTTGATTTTACAATATCAATTCTGCTTTATGCAAATTAACTGTAGTAGCCTCCTTTGAAATGGCATGCATATATTATAGGTTTTGCTCAAGTCTTGCGGAGTACGAAAGTACTCACCCTTGCTTATATGTTGTTTTTAGGTGGATAAGTTAGCGAAGCTTCGAAGTTATCTCTTTAAATCGCGAGTTTGGGATTATCTTCATCGTGTTCTTTCTGGAGTTTATGCCTGGTCAGTTGCCTGCGGGTTGGATGGGCACACCGCAGGACTTCGCTTCTTTTGCTGCTGTAATCTCTGAGTTGTAAAGTTTTCTTTGTATAATAGTTTTCGCTTAATAAATTTGTTGTATGGTTGTGATTCCAATTGTTGTGTATGTGCGTACTAGCTACTGATCATGGGATTAGTACGGAATGCAAATTAGATTTCTATTTTTGCATTTATGAAAAAATGAGGGTCGCCACAAGAAGGGAGCCTGTGGAGAAGAGTAGAGAAGGCAGCTTAGGACGTGGTAGCTGTTCCTCCTAAGGAGCGACTAGCAGCGGTAAAGCATTGTCTTTTTTTGCTTTAGCAAACGGTGTTTAGAGTTGTCCACGTAACTCCATCTGACAATACGAGTCAAATCTAAGCATTCATAACACAGACACACTTTATATCTCTCTCTCAACTTAAAGGATGGATAACCACGGAGATAAAAACATTACAGCTTTAACCGAACTATTTAGTTCATCAATGGATATATATTATGAAACGGGGAATAGTTTATTTTCATAGGATGTTGTAGGAGGGAACAACAGCCTGCAAGATGTGTAGCATGTTCGATCAAAAGCTAATGACCCAAACTGGCAAGGGTGAAAACAGAATAAGTGGATGCTTTCTTCTTAGATGATTGTTGGATCAGGTGGTAGCCTTAGCACGAGTATCAAGATCTCATAAAGCACAAGCACACAACAGCCACGACAATTTGTTAATGAGGTTCGGCAATGTCTACGTCACTACGAGCTGAATCACGACGACTGTTGATATGAGGAGTTTTCACGGTTTTCGACCAAAACTTCCAGTTTGAGATCCAAAACCGCTCGATAGACCGGTCTAATTAAAAAAATTCAAAAAAAATTAAAAAAATTTATGCGTTGAAAAACCGCGGTTTTCGCAAAAAAACTGCTCGAAAACTGTTTTTAGGAATATTCAATTGGTTGGCTGGTTTTTGTTGAAAACCAAGTAGTTTTCGATTTTTTTGGATTTTTCAAAAAAATTATTTCTTAACACTTCGGTTTCTGACGGTTTTTAAACGGTTTTCGTGATTTCAGCTTTTACAGTTTTTCACGGATTCGATTTTGTGAACCCTGCTCTAGGGACCACCGCAACTCCCGCACGTCCAATCTCAAAACCACCAATAATGAGATAGTTGCATATATAGAAAGAATTGCTGTGATCTACAACCCAGCTGGTACTACTACAGCCCCAGTGATGGAAAGAGAAAGAAAGGGATTTGTGAAGAGAGAAAGCACAATCCCAAATACGTAGGGCAAAAAAGCTGAGGAATCCCCGGCACACGAGCTCAATCCCACACCTTTTACTACTCATGATCTTCCTCCACAGTACAGTAGTACTACTTCCTTGGGCACATTTTTTAAATAATATTTTCTATAAATATAAAGTGTATTTTATATTTCAATACAAATTAGTGTAATATTCTCTTTGTACCCTATTAAATATCCAGATTTACTTGATATTCTCTAAATGCATGCATTGAATATATAGTGCTTAGAGATAATAATTAGTGATAGTCTAGTTATTTTTATCATCTCCTTGATTTATGCGAAAAAAAATACTCGACAGAGAGAGTACCGTACATAAAATATATACTCTGTATTTGTACTCAGTAGGCACATGTAGATGTAGGTGCAAACAAAGGACATTAAGTTTTGCTTTTTACTCCTTTTGCTCCTTCTAGTGTGTCATTTTCTCCTACGAGCTAGCTCCCAAACAACATTAGCTAGCCTCTGAGGCTCTCACATTATCCCTTTTTTCCTTATCGTTGGAACTGAAATCTCTCTCTCCCCAATTCTACCTTTATTTGTACTCCACTTTCTCTCTCATCAGTCACCAACCCTTTTTAAAACCAGTACGTAACCAGGACATCACAAGAAATTCCATTACATTCCATTCATCCTAATGTCTCTCCTGATATCTTAGAGAGGGGTAAAGAGAGAGAGTAGAAGGTAGTGGCTCATGTGATAGAAACTTGCACACACGCACACACGAAAAAAAAAAAGAGGCACCACACATCACAAAACACAAACAGAAACAAACACAGCACCTCCCAAGAACACCAAGAACCTTCCATTCCTTGGACTACTAACTCTAGCCGTGTACGCACGCGAGCGAGCGAGGCGGAGCTCGTTGCGGGCGCGCCACCGCAGCCATCGCAGAGGAAGCGGTTGGGTGCATGGAGGCAGTGGCGTCGTCGGCGCTGTCCCCGGACCTGTCGCTGAACATCAGCCTTCCGATGAGCGGTGGGATGCCGGCGTCTGCGCCAGGGTTGGGCGATGGCGCTGGTGGGCGAGGAGGAGCGAGCCCTGGCGGGGACCCCTGGCGACGGCTGAACGGCTCCACCGCGTCGACTGAGCTGTCGCTGTCACCGCCGCCGCCGCAGGAGGACGACGTCCGGCCTTGGCGGATGAGGCATACGACGGCTTCGTTAACGGCTGTGGCGTCAGCGCCGACGCTTTTGCTGGACGCTGCGGCGCCGGCGGAGTCGGCGTGGCCGATCCGAGGGGTACCTCTCTACAGCAGCCCGGCCGCCGGCCATCAGTTCCTCGGCGGCGGCGACCACCAACAACACAACCGAAAGGTCGGGCCCAACAACCCATGCCATTCGACGGCGTGGCCCTCATCCCTCTGCTCCACGTCTCCCGCACCGGCGGCCCCGTGGATGGACCCTGCGGTGGCTTCCCTGTCCCCGTCCGCGTACCACCGGATGCTGTCGAGCACCGGTCACCTCCACGGTGTACTGGCCGACACGCTCCGCGGCTACGGCGCCGGCATGGGCGCCCTTGGCCTCGGCGGGCAGCCCTTCGGCCTCGCCTCCTCCCGCTTCATGCCCAAGCTCCCGGCCTCCCGGCGCAGCATGCGCGCGCCGCGGATGAGGTGGACTAGCACCCTCCACGCCCGCTTCGTCCACGCCGTCGAGCTCCTCGGGGGCCACGAGCGTGAGTCGCCGCCCCAATTCCGCTTGCAATCGCCATCAATTCCCCCTGCAATTAATATTGGGATCATTTCATGTAGTAAAACTAACATCTCCCGCTAATTTCTGGATCGCATCGGCGCGTCCGTGCAGGGGCGACGCCGAAGTCGGTGCTCGAGCTGATGGACGTGAAAGATCTGACCCTAGCGCATGTGAAGAGCCATTTGCAGGTGAGTTTCCAATGAACTCCAAGATTGCTCTGTGATCAGCTTGTACCGTCCAATTCCTTTAATCTCGTATTGCTGTTGCCACTGTTTCTTGTTCTTGTTGGGAGTGCCTGTACAAGGAGGTCCAATCTTGGCACAGATTCCCATGAAATCTGATGAGAGAAAATTGTGCTCCCACGAGGCAAGAAACTGCCATCCCTAGAGAGAGGAGAGGGGGAGCTAGAGAGAGAGAGTGGGGCTCTGTTTTAGAAAAAGTTGCCATCATTATGCAATAATGCAACGTGTGTCTGTGCTGCACCAAGCACTCAACAAGGACACAGGAGCCCAGCCAGCCACACAGAGGTAGAGAGAGAGGAGGAAGAGAGAAACTAAGATCCAGAGACATGGCACCATAGTATTTTTATTTGTCCATTTCTTGGTGTTTGCTCTGCTGTCATTTCTTGATCCATCTTTTTGCTCTTTTACTACTGCTACTACTATGACTATCCCCCCCCCCCTCTCTCTCTCCCCCTCCCAGACAAGATATATCTGCAGCTTTGCCTTCTTGGTTATGCTTTTCTTGCTGCCCGTTTTCCAGATGTACAGAACCGTGAAGAGCACTGATCTCAAGTCTGCAGCCTCCTCCGCAGGTAAACCATCCCCCATTGCCAAACTCCATTTGGCAATGAACCATCAAGCACATACTGCTCCACATCACTCATATTTTGACAGTTTTGTGTTCCAGAAATTACTAGCCTGCTACGTACGTTCACACATTAATTGTGTGTGATTCTTAATTTAGGGCCAATGGACGGCGGCGACGACGACCTCCAGGTAAGCGGCAGAGACAGGCATGCTTCGTCGGGCGCCAACATGAACCCGCGGCTGTTCACCGACCACCGGTCTTCCTCCGAGGGGGCGGCGAGCCCTGCTGGTGGCACCAGTGGCGGCGACGTCGACTGCTCCTCACCCGCCAACTCCGACACCAGGGTGCGCAGCGGCACTTTGCCAAGGTATATATTTCTGCAGCAGCTAGTAAACAAATTTCCATCCTTGCATATGTTTCGTGCTTGGCTGTTTTGTCTGGTTTGTCACGCATGGCACGTTTTGCTTTTCGTTGCTGTACAAAGTGAGGCCATTTCTTCTCGATCTGGGCAGTAGCTTGTCATGAGATAACGTGATAGTTGGCTAGCTTAAGAGCAATGATAACCAATAAAGTTCTGAACAGAAGTTGTAGTGTGAAAACGGCTGAGGGCCCGTTTGAGTTTCGCATGATTTTCACAAAAAAATAGTTCAATTCCCGTAGAATTCTGGTAAAAAAATTCCAGCGTCCCAAACCAATAAAGCTCTAAGGATGTTTGGCCCTGCACACACATGAAAGACAGAGAGAGGCACATGAGGCCCCTCCCTTGCATTGACATCTTCAGCAGCCATGACCTCTATCTCAGTGTGTGTAGTTTACTTTCTTGGGCTCTGGCCTTGTCCTCTTCTCCTCTTTCTCTCTCTAGTCGTAGGCTGCTTTTTACATTTCTTATCAATGCATGTATGTGCCTCCACCAGGGGGCGTTGAGCTTTGACCTGAGATCTCATCTTACATCCTAGAAATGTGTAACCAAGGACCCTCATGCTGTGCTTCCCGTTCCTAGACGGCCTCTTCACAACTCTTCACATTGCCATCTATTTTTTTCATTGTCAGCAGTGTGCTTCTAATTTGTGCTTCTTTCTTAATTTAATTACTGAGGTAGAAATTAAATGGGAAAAAATACGCAGGTTATGGTACACGCGCGCGTACTCCTGTGCCTGACTGCTAACACACACTCTCTCTCTCCTGTATATACTACCTTTATTAAATTATATAGAGATCGCGAGCCCATTCCATCGTGGAAAAAAAATGGTATTTGTTGTTTTCTTGTCTGCCTGGCAAAGTCACTGTGTATTTGCACGTACGCCTCGCGTTGCTCATGGTATGTTAAGCTCTTCAAAACCTTTATTTAACACATTTCGTGACAAAAGAATAACTTTGCCGCGCAAAAAAGAATAATTTGTTTGCTTCAGTATAAAAAGAGGAGAGATGCTTTCATGCTTTTTCTTTTGACAGTTACACAAATATTAAAATATAAATAAATGGTAGATTATTATTATTTACCCCTTCGCTTGTTTTAAGATTTGTGCAATTTGTATTAGAAGGGAATGCATTGAAGCATTGCTCTAAAAAGAGTTGTGCTTTAAATATTCGACAACCATGCTTCTACCTCAAGAAGTCATGCAGTCCTGAACCGGTTCTACCTCCAGAACTTCAAATATAAAACTAACTAACAAATGTTTCGAAAAATGATTTTCTTTATTTTAGTACCTGAGAAATCTCTTTCACTTGAATGTATTATCATCTACACAAACGGAACTATTGCGCAAGTTTTTAGTAGGGGAATTGGTGTAGTACGTACGTAGTGGTAAACAAGGTATGGCTTTGTTATGGAATAAAGATTTAGAGGAAGCTCATTACAAAAGTATGACATCTCTATCTGTAAAAGAAATAATGGTCTATAGAAAGTACAACCCTAGGATTTGTGTTATTTTGTATACAAAAATAATATCAGTTCCATTTCACCAAAGAATTGTATTATAGTAAGAAAGACATTGAGCTCGGTTTTCATACTTGGCAAGGTGGAGGTTTATACTGTGTTGCAGTTAGACACATCATGCATGGTTCTTATTACTAGTTTATTTCTTACCTGGAGTAACTCACACTGGCAACGGTGATTTGTGCTTGTGGTGATCGATTGCTGCCACACTTAATGTTACTATTCCGGATTAAAAGCATCCAAAAGCTAGTACTAGCTAGTAGTGGCTGTAGTACTATGTATTGCTTACTGCAAGCTGCACTACTCCAGTAACAGATTTGCCAAACGAAAACCTTTCTTCAGAGATCTATGGCTGTCATCAAATGTGTGCAACATGGACGCTCATCGTCCGTCGGTTGGAGTGTCGTCCACCACTGAGGTACACATGCACTTCATTTTATCTCTTCCTTTCCTTTTCTTTGTCTAATTGATACACAAATATTTTATTCATTTGGATCAGGATGTAGAGCCTTGTAGACCAAATAGCTTGCAGGAATACAACCATGAACTGAGCTGCCCTAGCCTCGAGTTCACTCTAGGGCGCCGACCGAGCTGCTGGAAGGGTGCAGATCATGTCTAGCTGCTCTAGCTAGCTCTAGACCCATGCATTGCACATTCAGCTATACTATTTATGACCATACTTTAATCAGTGTGTTGCCAAGAATTCAGCAATACGATGAAACAAGAGAAGGATGAAAAATATTGGTTTTGTGTGTTTTGTCAAAAGAACACTGCTAATATTGTCTCTCTTCGTTTTCTTCTTTGCTTAGTTTCGTTACCTTTCGTCTTTCTTCTGGGCACGAAATAATAGTACTTTGTTCATGAGGGGATCAGCTAGAGTAGGAAGCCTAAAACTATTTCTATTTGGAGACTTTGTGACAGGTGTAATATGTATCATTTGCACATGGAAAAAGAAAACAAAAAAGCAATATAACCTGATGATGATTCTTTTCTATCTGTGCTCCACATATATTTTCTTTTCCCCCTTTCTGTCTTCTCCTTCAACCTGGTCACATTATTAACTGAATATTTTCAATAACAACATCATTTAACCATTTTATATGTAGGAAGAAAATGTGTGTGTATGTATATCCTTGAAAAGGCAAATCCTGAAACTGTTTATGACTAGTGATCTTTTATAATTAAGACTGCAACCTTTCGCCACCTCAACAGTTGGACAGCGCATTATTGTATTTTGAACTCATTATTTGGATTTGATTCAAGTAGCTGCTGCGCCAAGCAATAATTGTCAGTATTTTGTGCAAGAGCCACTATTTCTCTACACTACTCATTCTTTTATGCTACGCACATGAGGTCAATAAAGTTAGATTGGTCTCCGCACTGTCTTTCGGAAAAACAGATTGGTCTCCATACTATAACAAAATACATGACCTGGTTTGAAACTTGAGATTGTTACACCACTACAGAAAAGGACATCACTGCCGGATCAACATCAGCATCACTGCCGGATATTGATCCGGCACTCCCTAACTGGCAGTGATAGTCGGGACTATCACTGCCGGTTCTTCAACCGACAATGATAATAATATCACTGCCGGCTTATATTATACAACCGGCAGTAATAAGAATTATCACTGCCGGATTTTTATCCATAACTGGCAGTGCTAACAACTTATCACTGCCGGTTGTTATTTTTCAACCGGCAGTGATAATCAATATCACTGCCACTTAATATTTTCCAACCGGGAGTGATAAGGTGTTATCACTGCCAGTTATTTCTCTAAAACCGGCAGTGATAAGTACTGTGAGACCCCGTTTTCGCAAACAGGAACCTCCATGTGATTACCGTACTAGTCCCATGATCAGTGGCTAGCACTCACATGTTTACAACATTCATATCACAACCACAAGATAAATGTTTGTGAGCATATATTACAAGCGATAATAATTATCTGAGTTAAATTCTTACAACAAGCGGAAAAATAGAGGAAATTAAAACTCCAAAAGCCACGTGGTTTGCCCGCTAACCCTCAGGCAACTGACTTGGCAAACCTAGGGAAACTCGTCGTCAAAAGTTCCGCACCCTACGTGAAAGTAAAAGTCGTCGGACGCTTCGCAGGCTTCGTCCTCTGAGACAGCAGATGCAAGATTGAGTACTTTGGTACTCAGCAAGACTTATAGTGTTTGGCAGATGCATTTAAGTAATTATGCAGGCTAAACAAGGCAGGTTTAAGGTTATTTTGCAGTTGCATAAACATTTAAAAAGTATGACATAATAGATTGAAACATCGCATTTTCAAATGAGCAATTGGAATATAAAGTGATAACCAAATAACCAAGTCCTTCAACCCAGTCTACCCATTGTAAGGATCCCGAGTCATCCTTTGACCCAAAAGCTATGTGCAAAATGGTTTCCTTTTCAAACCCAGCTTTTTCGAGAAAAGTACCAAAACATTCTAACATTGGAATGATTTCACCAGCGTCCATAACCGTGGACACGGCTAATCAATTAGATTTTTACTCTGCAGAGGTGTACGGCTTTACCCACAAGGAATGATCAACCTCTTTTGCGGGCCGGTTTACACACTTCCTTTGGTGTGTCGGCAAGGAGATCATCTGAGCCGTTACATTATTTAGATGTGGCTTTGAACCAGCCGGGACGTTTGACCTCGCCATGAAAGCGAAACACTCACCCAAGGCGTGGATCCTTTCACTTTCCACCCAACACCACGTTTCCGTTCACGGCAAAGCGTACCGTTGCATTGGTATGTAGAAACCCCTGAGACAAACCGAAGCGGAATGCACATGCGATACTCCGCCTTCCTTAGATGCAAAGCCACACCTAAATAACTTAATAGGCTAAGACCCGCCCATACAAGCCCTCGTGGTTGTGCGAAATTCTTGGATCGATAGCGTCCCATTGCTCGGTCCTTAATCCGACACGGCGATACTCCACCCTACACTACGTGCAAATCCTCTGCACCTCCGGCTATTGCCAATAATCGCCGCATCAAAACCATAGTTTTATTTTGGGTTTTTAATCAAAGTACTAGCAACATTTTCCCAATTGAGGATCATACATACGTTGAAAAGAATGACACACGATCAACGACTTAGCGGATATTTTATGCTAGCGATTATACCCAAAATGACATTAAACATTGTCTAGCTATCCGACTAAGGCTTACAAGGTTCACATGTTCATACTGATTGAGGCAAACCAAAATTTACTGAGATTAACTACAGTTTTAACCCAAATTAGCGGTTTTAGGGAGATCTATCCGGATGCACTGTACATAAGCAAAAACAACATAGAGTAGGTAAATTATTGGGTT
The DNA here is from genome assembly GCA_036346275.1 of Otatea glauca. Classification (NCBI taxonomy): domain Eukaryota; kingdom Viridiplantae; phylum Streptophyta; class Magnoliopsida; order Poales; family Poaceae; genus Otatea; species Otatea glauca. The sequence continues at coordinate 33,733,031 of CM070725.1, forward strand.
CAACATGTTCAAGGAGGTGCTTGCCTTGTAGCTCCTTTGTCTAACTCGAGGATCTGGATCGGCGATGGCGTCGTCTTCCTCTTCGATGGCGTCGGTCTCTACCACGACGATCAAGCGGGAAAAATAGTAAAATATCCAAGTTCGGAAAAGGCGAAAAGAAGGCAGACGATAAGTCAAATAAAGAAAAAGCTGCAGAAACAGGGTTGTCCTTTTGAGGATTAAGAATATGATTTTTAAGATTCATGAAGTAAATAATTTTACATCTGGAATGTTAATACTTTTGTGAAATGATCAACATGGTTTCTTTTACAGATTAAAAGCTTGGGATTCTACAATTCAAGAGGCTAAAATTGTGAATTCTAGTATTTATGACTTGAATTATAGATGCTAAAATTATTTGAATTAAAAGAATTAGACACTAGTTAAGGGTTACGCTAAACACTTAACCTAAGTGATTTGCATAGAAAAGGTTTTAAATAATTTATAACTAGTAGCTAGCTAATTAGATTTATTCTTGATTTTTGAGAAGGTTACGGTGATACAAATTTATTAACTACGAATTCCTTATCCGGCTAGGTTGTTAGGTGTTCATGGCTTGAATCAAATAAACTAGATTTTAGCTTTTTAACCTACAAAGCACATATATATACATATATATGTGCGAGTGCATTGGCACAATAATGATTACATGGTTTAAAGTTAATTCAACCCAAAATTCCTATTTAACCAAACTCAACTATGCTACTGCCATCCTAGTATTTATAATTAACTTTGTCCCTTTTAAATTTCTTTTTAATACAATTATCGTATTTGAATTACTAAGGTATTGGAAACAAGGTCTAAGTAGAAAGTAATTCAAACAAGCATGAAAATTAAATATCCTTATATATCTGGGTTCTGGTAATATAAGGATTCTAGAAAATTAGTTTCATAAATTTCCAAGTTTATTTCTGAAATTTTGTATAGAGCATATCTCTAGCCTTTTAACTCGAATTTGAATTTCAAAATTTTCCAGAGATGATCTTCAAAATATTTTTGCATATTCTGAATCTACGGAATTTTCATGAATTTAGAAATTGGTTTCACTATTTTTGGCAGATGGTTCAAAAGTTATGGGCATTTGAAGTGGCTCGGTTTTGAAAATTAACTAAAATGCCAAAATACGTTTTCGCGATTGGAAAGCGTATTTGGGGTTTTAGTATTGTTGGCGCTTGAGCGCGCGACCGCTGCCAGCGACAGTCGGCCCGCCGTCGTCGGCCGTCTGGGCGCGCTAAGCGAGCGGCACGAGAGGCAGCGGTCGGGCCCGCTTGCGGCGACACGTGACGCCGCGAAACCCCACCGAGTGGTAGCAGTACCCACCGTCGGCGACCGGGCGAGCGTTTTGGTCCAAGGCTCGCCGCCGCGAACTAAGTCGGTGGCGGAATGGGTGGCGCTATGAGCATCGGTGTGCCTTTGCGCATCTAGGGTGATGGCTATTCGGTAGGAGGTGGCGAGAGATGGGTCTCCACCGAGCTCATGCGGCGGCGGAAATGGCGACTCACCGAGTGCAAGGGCAGCGGCGACATGGGTCGAATGGGTAGCATTGAGAGCATCGGTGGAGTTAGTGGGTTCCATTTTACAGTTGGTCGGGCGGAGTTTGGCGAGGAGCTCTGCCACCGCCGTGCGGAGTTGGAGAAGAAGAGCGCCGGTGCGGCGGGCTGGGCAAGATGAACAAAAAAAGCGAGTGGGATGAGTTCATCGGCTCATGAGAAGCTCTAGGAGCCATCAATTTGGAAAGATTACTCACGGTTGAGCTCGATTTGATTCTCCCCCTTTTGGGTTCCGCCAAAGCAATGAAGAACACATGTTTTGGTTACGGCGTTTGGTCGAGGATTGAGCAAGGAAGAAGAGGACCTCAAGCGACACCCCTACGGTATTTATAGCCGGAAGCGGCGGCTCAGCGTTTGAGCAGGCGAGGAGTTGTGGTGGCTCGGTTTTGACCGCTCGGCGAGTGGCGTGGCTTCACCGGCAGGAAGTGACGCGGGATGGACAAGGTATGGTGCGGGAGTCTCGAGGCTCGGCGTGGCGATGACCAGCAGCTCGGGCGGCGTGAAATGCGTTGAGATGCGGTGAGGAGTTAGCGAAGTCTCGCGAGTGCGGCTCGTCTCGAGCGAGGAGAGAGAGGAAAAGGAAAAGAGAGCGAAGGGGAGGCGGCGAGTGGGTCCGGCCCCACGGTCGGCGAGTGAACCGTTTTCCGTTTCTGCCAGCGCCGCGATTACGGAAAAAGGGGCGGGCCCACGAGTCAGAGAGAGAAAAATTTCCAAGGATGAGCACAGCCGAGACATGCTCCATGTGACCATTAAAACGGCCGTCAAATCACTTTGAAAATTTTCCAAACTTTTTGACTGGGTTTATCTGGTAGTCCTCAGCGTCAAGTTAAATTTTCAGAGTAAAATGCATTATGGTTAAATTATAAAAATTCTGACACTGTGGACGGGTACAGAAATTGAATTTCGGAAATCTATTTATTTAGAAGTGTAAAAATTATTAATTCTTTCCCAAACTTTTTATGGAGGTTCATTAAGTCATATGTATGTCCCCATAAAAATTTCAAGTCAAGAACTCAAGTGAATATTTTATAAAAATTCTGACATGAAGATTTCTTGTTTTTAATAGTCTCTGTTTTTGAATTCTTAGGAGGCTTTGCCGACATGATAAATTGCTGAGATTTTTACCAGATGTAACTACTGCTCTAAGGGTTCTTTGGTAATTTTTGTGGCTCCTGACCAACTTCGATTATTTTTAATTAATTCAAACTTTACTGTTTTTAGTCAAAAGAGAGAATTAAGATATTTATTTTTGCTCCAAATCAGCACCAAAGATTTTTACTAAGCATTTTTACTGGCTTACCAGGTTGGTCATGGTCAAATGGTAATTTTTCTTATTTTTTTACTTTTACCTTTTTATCATTTTCCATTTAGTAATTCTATTTGTTGGACTTTTCATACAAAACATAAATTCAAGAAAATCCAATAAAGCCAATAACATCAAGAAAATTCAGAAATAAATATATTTAAATCCAAAATATTCATTTCCATTTTATTTATCTGTTCTTCATTTTTAGAACTGTTACAAATCTACCCCCTTACAAATCTCTCGCAGAGATTTGGCGGGTCTAAGGTAGAAAAGGTCTAAAAGAAATCGGGAAATTCTTCTTTAAGCTTATCCTCCTGTTCCCAAGTTGCTTCTTCTTCCGTATGGTTACTCCATTGTACTTTTACCATTTTTTGAACTTTATTCGCGTGCGCCTTTACGCTTCTTGAGGATTTTGGTGGGTGCTCGCGATAGGTCGGATCAGTGGAGTTCAATCTCTTCTAATTGGGTAAGTTCATTTGGAATCTTGAGACACTTCTTAAGTCTGCGACACATGGAAGACATTGTGTACACCGGATAGCTGGGATGGCAGCTCTAACTTGTATGCTTTTTCCCCCATCTTTTCCAGTATACGATATGGACCAATGTATCGAGGGGCTAGCTTGCCTCGAACATGGAATCGACGGATCCCGCGAAGAGGTGAAACCTTCAGATAGACATAGTCATCGATTTCAAAACTCAAGTCACGTCGACGAGTGTCGGCGTAACTTTTCTGGCGGGATTGGGCTTCCCTCAATCGGCTTCGTATCAAGTCTACATGTTCTTGGGCCTCATTTATTAAATCTGGGCCAAAGAACTGTCTTTCCCCCACCTCAGACCAAAAAAGTGGAGTTCGACACTTTCTTCCATAAAGGGCTTCAAATGGCGACATTTGCAGACTAGCTTGAAAACCATTATTGTAAGAGAATTCCGCAAATGCTAAGCACTTCTCCCAATTGGTGCTCTACGTGAGCACACAGGCCCTTAACATATCTTCAAGTATTTGATTTGTTCTTTCGATCGACCATCGATGCAGGGATGGTAAGCGATCTTGAAAGTCAATTTAGTTCCCAAGAGACCATGCAATTTTTCCCAAAAACGGGATGTGAATTGCGATCCTCGGTCTGAAACAATTGTTTTCGGAACTCCGTGCAAACGCACGATATTGCTGATATAAAGTTACGCCAATTTATCTCGAATCGTGGTCTTGGCCAGGAATAAAATGAGCCACTTTGGTTAGTCGATCCACGACAACCCAAATGGAGTCATTTCCTTTTGAGTCAGGAAGGCGAGAATGAAATCCATACCGACATCATCCCATTTCCATTCGGAATTTGTAGTGGTTGGAGTAACCCGGTCACCGACGATGTTCGACTTTGACACGCCGGCATACATCGCATTTCGCGATATATTCGGCGATATCCTTTCATACCGGACCACCAATATTCTCTTTTAAGGTCTTGATACATTTTGGTGCTACCGGGTGAATAGATAATGGTGACTCATGGGCTTCAGATAGAATCAACTTCTTGATATCGAATTATTGGGTACATAGATCGAGTTCCTTTCATAATTATCCCATCTGGATTTTACGTGAACTCGAATTTATGCCCCAATTGAATGATTCTGTATTTCTACAACGGCTTCATCACAGGAGTTGAGCATCCTTAATCTGATTTTTAAGAGTTGGTTGAAGTTGGAGAGCGGCCACATATCCATTTTCCACTAAATTCAAATTGAGCTTTTGGAAGGCATTGATTAGGTCGGACTGGCGAGGATCCAGCACACAATACAACTTCCGACTAAGAGCGTCAGCTACAACATTGGCCTTACCAGGATGGTAATGAAGACCAAGGTCATAGTCTTTGATCAGCTCCAGCCACCTTCTTTGTCTCAAATTCAATTCTGGTTGGGTAAAGAAGTACTTAAGACTTTTATGATCAGTATAGATCTCCGTCCTATTCCCAATAAGATAATGCCGCCAGATTTTAAGGGCATGAACCACAGCGGCCAATTCAAGGTCATGAGTAGGATAGTTCTGCTCATGAGGACGAAGTTGTCGAGAGGCATAAGCGACAACTCGGCCTCCTTGCATTAATACACACCCCAACCCTTGGAGTGATGCATCACAATATACTTCAAAATCTTTATGAATATACGGTAATATGAGGGTGAGGCGGAGGTTAGCTTTTCTTTTAACTTCGGAAACTCCGCTCACAATCTAAGTCCATTCGAACTTCTTTTCTTTCTTTAAGAGTTGCGTGAGTGGCTTGGCTACTTTAGAAGTTCTCAATAAACCGCGGTAATAATAAGCAAAGCCAGAAAACTTGAATTTTGGGATGATTGTGGCCTCTCCCAAGCCAACACCGCTTGCACTTTACTTGAGTCGTGACAACTCCGCCTCTGATAAAACATGCAGAAATGCCACTTCTTTCAACCAAAACTCACATTTCTCGAATTTGGCATATAATTTATTTTCTCGGAGTTCTTTGAGGGCCATGTGCAAATCTTGCTTATGCTCTTCTTGATCTTGGAATATATCGAATGTCATCAATAAATACTACTACAAACTTATCCGGATACTCCATGAAAATCTTATTCATTAAGCTCATGAAGCTTGCGGAGCATTAGTGAGCCCAAAGGACATCACGGTGTATTCATATAATCCATAACGGGTAGTGAAGGCGGTCTTAGGAATATCCGATGGTCGACCTTCATTTGAAATACCCCAACTTCAAGTCTATCTTGGAAAAATTTGCGCCCCATTTAGTTGATCAAATAGATCATCAATCCAGTGCGGATATTTATTCTTGATGGTTACTTCATTTAAGGCACGGTAGTCTACACACATCGCGAGACTATTGTCCTTTTTCTTGTGAAGAGAACCGGACTTCCCGGGGTGATGTCTTGGGCGAATAAATCCTTGTCGATTGTTCCTTGAGCTGCTTTTTAGTTCCACTAATTCATTGGTGGGCATCCTATATGGGCGCTTTGATATTGGTGCGTTCCGGCACCAAGTCAATGATGAACTCCATTTCTCGATCCGGAGGCACTCACAGTAATTGTGAGGAAATACTTACGGAAATTCATTAACTATTGGCACATTTTCCAATTCAGCGGTGGATGCTAGACACGGATTGGTGGGATGCTAACTCATTGGCACTTGAGGCAAATTCCACAGATATACCATCATGATTTACCAAAGATATAGATCTATCGGCACGATCTATGCAGCCCTTATGTTTGGCCAACCAATCCATGCCTAAGATCACATCTAGCCGGATGTTTCTATTAGGATGAGATCGGCATAAAATGTAACCCCATTGATTTCTATGTTAATCCCGAGCGAATCTAGCAGTTCTAATGATGGCTCGGTGATTGTGCGACCATGGGAGTAGGCAGCAGGAAACTTCCAACTTGTTTTGTTGAAAACTTCTTGGAGATAAAAGAATGAGAAGCCCGAATCAAACAACACCAATGTAGGCACAGATTGCACAAGGAACATACCAAGCACAACGTCGAGGCCTCCTGCGCCTCCTCGATCGTCACATGGTGAAGGCGTCAATATTCCCGCCTTGCGCAGTGGCGGCGTCGATCCTTGAGTCGGCCTTGAGCTTGGGGCGAGGTTGCCGGTTTTCTTCTTGGGGCAGAATTGGCGTAATGTCACGCTCATTGCAATGAAAGCACGTGACATTAGGCGCCTTCTTCGGGCAACGGCGGCAGTCCTAGGTGTTGCCTTTGGCGAGCAGTTCTGCTGCGGTGCGCCATTGTACAAAGCGAGTAGCACGCCACAGGATCTCTCGAGCACGAGAAGCGGTCGTTGGGCTCTTGGTGCTTTGGTGATGGCGGTGGTGGTCGGCGAAAACTAGTCATTGCCACCCTTGTGGCCTAGATGATCCGACTCGGATGAGCTACGCGCAAGCCACTTGCGCTGCGGCTCTCCATCACTCGCGATCGCCATGCTCCACTCTTACGGCCTTGTCCACCAAAGCTTGGAAGTCGTCAATGTCTTGGGCAATTAAAGCCCACTTGATCTCTTCATTTAGATTTTCCCTAAACCTCTCAATCCTTCTTGCCTCATCAGCTACTTCATAAGTGGCATATCGTGACTGCTGATTGAAGCGGTGCAGATACTCCATCACTGTCATTGATCCTTGCTTAAGGTCAAGAAACTCCCTCTTTTTCACTTCAATCACACTGGCTGGAATGTGTGTGCGGCGGAATCGACTCTAAACTCGAGCCATAGGACCACCCGTCCTTCTGGTAGCACTGCTTGGTAGTTCTCCCACCAAACAGCTGCAGTTCCTTGCAACTGATAAGAGGCATATAGGACCTTCTCCCTCTCGTCACACTGAGCAATATCTAACTTGCTTTCCACAGCCCGCAACCAATCATACGCATCAAGAGGTTGTGAAGGGAGAAAAGCGGTGGTGCATCCTTAAGAACTCATTCAACTTGGACACTTGCGGGCCCACCATTTCCTCCACGGCCAACACCACAGCTGCGGTGTTCGGGCTATCTGCTGCGATGTCGAGGGTATTCGCCGCCTCCCTTGTTCAATTAGGGCCAGCACTTGAGCCATGGTAGGTGGGGAGGCACTTCCTCAGGAACTTCATCCCTAGCAGGAGATGGAATAGGGGCATCTTGGCGGGCTGCTCGAGATGTCGAGGCTCTTGTTGCAGGATGTTGAGGATTAGGTTGTGCAGGCGTTGAGACACTCGCTCTGGGATCGCAAGTATCCTGCGGTGCATCAGTTTCCAGGATCCGATTGAGTGACCTGGTTGGCCTCATCCTGAAATCAATACCATTTTAGTACGCGACAAAAACTTAGAGTAAAATTTCAAATGTACAAAGACGTATTTGCTCTAAAGTTCTTAGTTTCACCATCGCCTCATTTGACATTTTATTTATTGCTCCATCATTTCATTTTTTTATTATTATTATTATTTTTATTTTTAGGATTTTCTCATGAAAATTTTCACCCCATAGTTACAATTTGCGAGGAAAATCCATTATTATTATTCATGCAAAGAGATACAATTTAGAAAAACTTACAATACCAAAAGCATTTCATGCAACTATTAGGGATACATACACATACCAACTACTTTACAATATACTATTATAGCATAAGTTTCTAGGAAGAACCTATCCGCTACCATTCCCGGAGGCGGTGATGGCGATCCGGCGTCACAACTACTCCCGAGCTGGAGGGCTCGGGAAGCGGCTCGGATTTCTGCCGGCGCCCGCGTAAATACTCTTGTCTATTTCGATCCTGCGCTTCCTAGGTCTGATCCGATATCTTGGCCAACTATCGCGCTTCATACGAGCGCACGTATGCTCCCATCTCCACTTGATGCACTTGACAAATCTTTCTTGCCGACTTACGACTTGTCTCTTGGATGGCTTGGACTCTATTGAACTAAAATGCTTAACTTGATGGCGCGCGCGGCGCTCTCTCTTTATAGTAATAGCGTGCGCATACACTTTGAATCCATTAACTATCTGCCTAACTGTGAGCATAGGGCAATGCTTTTCTTGCCCATAATTTTCTGCTAAGTCCCTAGCTATAGCTGCCCAACTGGAGGGGTTGGTCATCTGAAATTTTAAAGCAAAATAGATTAGCATTAATATAGTGCCGAGTAACAAGGAAACAAGAATTACGCTACTTTTGCATGGGTTAATTTTATCTCACCATTCTTATATTCTTTGCCCTTACAATTCTTATGAACTAAGTTATCCCTATATTATTCTTTATTACATGGTTCTCAATCTTAATTTAACTAATTCCACATTTACTCACAACAAAAGTACCACTTTATTTATTTCACACGTCCCATATTTACAACGGTGTCACATCCATGCACTCCTACCTATTCTATCCCATCTAAAGTCCTAGCGGTGTAGGCTCTACGCCTATACACTCGAGGGCTTCAGTGAAATTCACAAGTGCTACGGGATTTATGCCCTTATCATTAATAAAGCGCGGGCAACTACCTATGCGAGGACATTACGGCTCCTCTGGGCACACGGTGTGGGTACATAGGAGTCGGTGGAAGCGCTGCTTGCGGATGGGATTTGGGAAGTCCCTCACTTAGCACCGTGCGTGGTATTGTACCTCTTGCTACGCATGCGGGGCCAGCGGGCTTCGGGAATGCCATCCGTCGTCGAGTCTCTAACGACTCTGCGCTAAGCGCACATAGTGCTTGTCTAGCTTATTTACAAAATTCAACATAACCCTAAGACCATTATCTCTAACTCTAGTGTGGTCTCTATATACATCAACAGGGGTCTTCGGGAAGATAGCGATATGCGGGATCCAGTGCGGAATCACATGGCGGAGGTGGATCACGGCACGATAAGCGACTTCATTCATCGAAGCATCGATGGATGATCCATATCCTTCAAAAATCCTTTCACCCTCATTAAAAGCCGGTCTTGGAGGTATAAAGACTCTAGTAGCATATTCCTTAGTCTCCGAGCTCAGGTATGCTTGGAACACCACATATCTCGGAACACTCTCGTAATGACAATCCTTTAACAGATGATGTAGTACCCCCATCATCCCACCTAGCTCTGGAGTGACCGACTCATGGCAAGGTACATAACGTGCCATCTACAAAATAACAGAAAAGAAGAGATTAATAATAATTATTTATGAATAGCTAAGAGACCACAAATAAGAAAATTAGCATATATGCTAAAGTTCATTATTAGTAGAGAGTAGAGTTTGGTTTATTCTTCAAATTAAGTTTTCATTCTAATATCTATGGCCCTTCACCCAAGGCTTCCCTACGGTCGGTGTGGCTCGATACCAGTATTTGTGAGACCCGTTTTGCAAGCAGGAACCTCCATGTGATTACCGTACTAGTCCCATGATCGGTGGCTAGCACTCACATGTTTACAACATTCATATCACAACCACAAGATAAATGTTTGTGAGGCATATATTACAAGCGGTAATAATTATCTGAGTTAAATTCTTACAACAATGGAAAAATAGAGAAATTAAAACTCCAAAGCCACGTGGTTTGCCCGCTAACCCTCGAGCAAGCGACTTGGCAAACCTAGGAAACTCGTCGTCAAAAGTTCCGCACCTGCGTGAAAGTAAAAGTCGTCGGACGCTTGCGAGCTTCGTCCTCGAGGCAATGGATGCAAGATTGAGTACTTTGGTACTCAGCAAGACTTATAGTGTTTGGCAGATGCATTTAAGTAATTATGCAGGCTAAACAAGGCAGGTTTAAGGTTATTTTGCAGTTGCATAAACATTTAAAAAGTATGACATAATAGATTGAAACATCGCATTTTCAAATGAGCAATTGGAATATAAAGTGATAACCAAATAACCAAGTCCTTCAACCCAGTCTACCCGACTGTAAGGATCCCCGGAGTCTGTCCTTTGACCCAAAAAGCTATGTGCAAAATGGTTTCCTTTTCAAACCCAGTTTTTCCAGAAAAGTACCAAAACATTCTAACATTGGAATGACTTCACCAAGCGTCCATAACCGTGGACACGGCTAATCAATTAGATTTTTACTCTGCAGAGGTGTACAGCTTTACCCACAAGGAATGATCAACCTCTTTTGCCAGGCCAGTTTACACACTTCCTTTGGTGTGTCGGCAAGGAGATCATACAGAGCCGTTACATTATTTAGATGTGGCTTTGAACCAGCCCGGGACGTTTGACCCTCGCCATGAAAACAGAAACACTCACCCAAGACGTGGATCCTTTCACTTTCCACCCAACACCACGTTTCCGTTCACGGCAAGGCGTACCGTTGCATTGGTATGTAGAAACCCCTACAGACAAACCGAAACGGAATGCCTATGCAGTACTCCGCCTTCCTTAGATGCAAAGCCACACCTAAATAACTTAATAGGCTAAGACCCGCCCATACAAGCCCTCGTGGTTGTACGAAATTCTTGGATCGATAGCGTCCCATTGCTCGGTCCTTAATCCGACACAGGCGATACTCCACCCTACGCTACGTGCAAATCCCTCTGCACCTCCGGCTATTGCCAATAATCGCCCGCATCAAAACCATAGTTTTATTTTTGGGTTTTAATCAAAGTACTAGCAACATTTTCCCAATTGAGGATCATACATACGTTGAAAAGAATGACACACGATCAACGACTTAGCGGATATTTTATGCTAGCGATTATACCCAAAATGACATTAAACATTGTCTAGCTATCCGACTAAGGCTTACAAGGTTCACATGTTCATACTGATTGAGGCAAACCAAAATTTACAGGATTAACTACAGTTTTAACCCAAATTAGCGCTTTTAGGAGATCTATCCGGATGCACTTGTACATAAGCAAAAACAACATAGAGTAGGTAAATTATTGGGTTCAACATGTTCAAGGAGGTGCTTGCCTTGCGACTCCTTTGTCTAACTCGGGATCGGATCGGCGATGGCGTCGTCTTCCTCTTCGATGGCGTCGGTCTCTACACGACGATCAAGCGGGAAAAATAGTAAAATATCCAAGTTCGGAAAAGGCGAAAAGAAGGCAGATGATAAGTCAAATAAAGAAAAGCTGCGAAAACAGGTTGTCCTTTTGAGGATTAAGAATATGATTTTTAAGATTCCGCGAAGTAAATAATTTTACATCTGGAATGTTAATACTTTTGTGAAATGATCAACATGGTTTCTTTTACAGATTAAAAGCTTGGGATTTACGAATTCAAGAGGCTAAAATTGTGAATTCTAGTATTTATGACTTCGAATTATAGATGCTAAAATTATTTGAATTAAAAGAATTAGACACTAGTTAAGGGTTACGCTAAACACTTAACCCTAAGTGATTTGCATAGAAAAGGTTTTAAATAATTTATAACTAGTAGCTAGCTAATTAGATTTATTCTTGATTTTTGAGAAGGTTCTGGTGATACAAATTTATTAACTACGAATTCCTTATCCAGCTAGGTTGTTAGGCTGTTCATGGCTTGAATCAAATAAACTAGATTTTAGCTTTTTAACCTACAAAGCACATATATATACATATATATGTGCGAGTGCATTTGGCACAATAATGATTACATGGTTTAAAGTTAATTCAACCCAAAATTCCTATTTAACCAAACTCAACTATGCTACTGCCATCCTAGTATTTATAATTAACTTTGTCCCTTTTAAATTTCTTTTTAATACAATTATACGTATTTGAATTACTAAGGTATTGGAAACAAGGTCTAAGTAGAAAGTAATTCAAACAAGCATGAAAATTAAATATCCTTATATATCTGGGTTCTGGTAATATAAGGATTCTAGAAAAATTAGTTTCATAAATTTCCAAGTTTATTTACTGAAATTTTGTATAGAGCATATCTCTAGCCTTTTAACTCGAATTTGAATTTCAAAATTTTCCAGAGATGATCTTCAAAATATTTTTGCATATTCTGAATCTACGGAATTTTCATGAATTTAGAAATTGGTTTCACTATTTTTGGCGGATGGTTCAAAAGTTATGGGCATTTGAAGTGGCTCGATTTTGAAAATTAACTAAAATGCCAAAATACGTTTCGCAGTTGGAAAGCGTATTTGGTTTTTGGCGCCATTGGCGCTTGAACGCGCCCGCTGCCATCGACAGTCGGCCCGCCCGTCGGCGACCGTCTTGGCGCGCGCTAAGCGAGCGGCCCGAGATCGACGGTCGGGCCCGCTTGCGGCGACACGACGTGGCGCGAAACCCCACCGAGTGGTAGCGGTACCCACCGTCGGCGACCGAGCAGAGCGTTTTGGTCAAGGCTCGCCGCCGTGAACTAAGTCCGTGGCGGAATGGGTGGCGCTATGAGCATCGGTGTGCCTTTGCGCATCTAGGGTGATGGCTATTCGGTAGGAGGTGGCGAGAGATGGGTCTCCACCGAGCTCATGCGGCGGCGAAATGGCGACTCGCCGAGTGCAGGGCAGCGGCGACATGGGTCGAATGGGTAGCATTGAGAGCATCGGTGGAGTTAGTGGGTTCCATTTTACCGGTTGGTCGGGCGGAGTTTGGCCGAGGAGCTCTGCCACCGCCACGGAGTTGGAGAAGAAGAGCGCCGGTGCTGGTGAGCTGCAGGCAAGATGAACAAAAAAGCGAGTGGGATGAGTTCATCACTCATGAGGAAGCTCTAGGAGCCATCAATTTGGAAAGATTACTCACGGTTGAGCTCGATTTGATTCTCCCCCCGGGTTCCGGCCAAAACAGCGAAGAACACATGTTTTGGTTACGGCGTTTGGTCGAGGGTTGAGCAAGGAAGAAGAGGACCTCAAGCGACACCCTACGGTATTTATAGCCGGAAGCGGCGGCTCAGCGTTTGAGCAGGCGAGGAGTTGTGGTGGCTCGGTTTTGACCGCTCGGCGAGGTGGCGGAAGCTTCACCGGCAGGAAGTGATGCGGGATGGACAAGGTATGGTGCGGGAGTCTCGAGGCTCGGCGTGGCAGTGACCAGCAGCTCAGGGCGGCGTGAAATGCGCTGAGATGCGGTGAGGAGTTGGCGAAGTCTCGCGAGTGCGGCTCGTCTCAAAGCGAGGAGAGAGGAAAAGGAAAAGAGAGCGAAGGGGAGGCGGCGAGTGGGTCCGGCCCCACGGTCGGCGAGTGAACCGTTTTCCGTTTCTGCCAGCGCACGATTACGGAAAAAGGGGCGGGCCCACGAGTCAGAGAGAGAAAAATTTCCAAGGATGAGCACAGCCGAGACATGCTCCATGTGACCATTAAAACGGCCGTCAAATCACTTTGAAAATTTTCCAAACTTTTTGACTGGGTTTATCTGGTAGTCCTCAGCGTCCAGTTAAATTTTCAGAGTAAAATGCATTATGGTTAAATTATAAAAATTCTGACACTGTGGACGGGTACAGAAATTGAATTTCGGAAATCTATTTATTTAGAAGTGTAAAAATTATTAATTCTTTCCCAAACTTTTTATGGAGGTTCATTAAGTCATATGTATGTCCCCATAAAAATTTCAAGTCAAGAACTCAAGTGAATATTTTATAAAAATTCTGACATGAAGATTTCTTGTTTTTAATAGTCTCTGTTTTTGAATTCTTAGGAGGCTTTGCCTACATGATAAATTGCTGATATTTTTACCAGATGTAACTACTGCTCTAAGGGTTCTTTGGTAATTTTTGTGGCTCCTGACCAACTTCGATTATTTTTAATTAATTCAAACTTTACTGTTTTTAGTCAAAGAGAGAATTAAGATATTTATTTTGCTCCAAATCAGCACCAAAGATTTTTACTAAGCATTTTACTGGCTTACCAGGTTGGTCATGGTCAAATGGTAATTTTTCTTATTTTTTACTTTTACCTTTTTATCATTTTCCATTTAGTAATTCTATTTGTTGGACTTTTCATACAAAACATAAATTCAAGAAAATCCAATAAAGCCAATAACATCAAGAAAATTCAGAAATAAATATATTTAAATCCAAAATATTCATTTCCATTTTATTTATACTGTTCTTTATTTTTCGGGCTGTTACAAGTACAGTGCCATATTATCCTCCAAAACCGGTTACATAATTTTTTTTGTATTATATGTATGATGTAACGCTGTACTATATATATATTGTATAGTACATATATTCTGTACGGTATATGTTATGTGCAATATTAATGAAGTATTGGTAAAGAATAATTCAAATATATTAAATCATCATAATATTTAACATTGAATACTGAATACTCATTTAATCATGACAATATCAATGAAGTATTTGTAAAGCATAATTGAAATACAGTAAATCATCATAATATCTAATTATTACATTGTTCATTGAGAATCGTTCACATTTCAGTTAATTGTAGCGTGTGGCTCGTAAAACTCGCCCTTCGGGTTGATCACTTCTCGAACGATGAACCCAGCCATCTGCTCTCGAAGGGCTTCAACCCATTTATCAAGTAATTTTGTTGGTGCCGAGCTTCACGCTACTGTCATTGAAGAAAATAATACATTAATTAGTGTAGTAGTTTTTATAAAGAAAAGTAAGCGTCAACATGTAATGATATACCATCTCGCCGTTGTAGTCGGTACTGTCAATGACGAACGTGTGTATGTGTGTCATTACGTAGTATGCACATAAATTGTTCCCTTGCTTGTTTGTCTTAGGCATGGAAAATTGGTTTTTATTCGAACTTCTTCGTGAATGGGACGATCTGCGTGCTCTTCTTGCGGTATTTTGTGTACGCATACATGTATGGTTATGAATACTCATTAAACTTAATTAGGTGCAATTAAGTGCAATGGAATGAAAGATTGCGGGAGCAATAACGCAACGACCGAGTTTACCTGTCTAGCAATTCTATTACTTCTTTGTAATCGTTTGTCGGTTTCCTCATTGAGTCCAACACAGTGATCGTGCTATCGTCTAGCGAATGTGAGAAGGATCCGATGAAAGCTGCAGAAGCCCATTAGTCATGACATGGTGTTGCATATGATAAAACTGACTAGTAGGCAGGGAAACACGTACTGAAAGTTGTAGGGTAAAAGTACGTAGGTCTTGTCTTGTAACTTTAGCAGCACCTTTATTACGTACTCCTCGATCTCTCTCTCCGTCAATGGATCTTTAATAAGTTTGCAGTTGACAAGGCTGGGATCGAGGAATCCTACCCTTTCATTTAAGTCCGCTCTGAGTGTGTTGTCTCCATTCTACATAAGAAAGAAGTTAGACACTAAGTTTAAGGGTACGTGAATGTACATTACGAATTATGCAAGAGACTTAGAGAGTCCACATTCTTAATACAGACACGTCCAGAGCATCTCGTTGGTACAACTGGTATAACTCGGAGGTTTCTACCCAGAAAACTCCGTCCATATGTGAAAATCCGTTTCTTTGTATTTGATGGGGAACGCGTCGTTTTTTGTCTCTTGGACAAACTGCCGATACCATTGATGTAGACGCCGTAACTGTGTCGTCAGTCTCTGCTCCTCGTTTGGATCCACCAATGCTTCCCGTTAACGAACTTCCACCTTAGAGGGGCCGCGCCTTTAGCACCCATACAGTGCAGCGGTAGCTCTTTTACCAACTTTGTCCTTTAGATTTACGCCAGAGATGCGCTTGTAGTCGATCGTTGGCTAGGTTGAGGAGATTCGGTTGCCGTCCGATCTGTTTAACCGTCGCTATGTCTAGGAAGAAATCTCTTTTGGCGACCGATTTCAACTTTATCAGTCTTTGTCGTCTTTTTGAAGTGAGCTGTCACGCTGGCGTCTACTTCCTTTCTAGTTTCTTCTTCGGTCATGTCATATGCTCGTTTCTTACCAGATTGCGCTGGCTTCATAGATGTGGCACTTTTCCCCGCTGACCGTGATGAATTTTGAGATCGCGGTGCTCTTTTTTGATTTTTTTGTGGCGCTGGAGTTGGAGGCGGACTTTTTTTAGGTGACGGAGGAGGACTTTTACTACCTGGATAGGCCACGCCGTCATCATTAGTATCATCATCGCCATTGTCGTCATCGGATAAAAACATTATGTAGCGCTTGCGCCACGCGATGAATGTGCCTAGGCTTTGTCCAAGAGTATTTCTGCCCTCCTCGCTGGGGATCTGTACCTCAACTTCACGTTAATTGTCAACCACCCTATCTACTGATACTCTGGCGTATCCCTCGGGAATTGGCGGTTATGCAACATCGCCCCTCGCCGCATGGCCAAGCCATCCTTGACCACCTTAACGGTTATGTTCGCTAGAGGCGGTCTGATCGCAGCGTGTCGGCTCTACGATTTTGTCCACGGAAAACTACAGCCGAGTCCTCTTCGGGAGGGCAGCGGGCGCTGGTCGCTTTACGAGCAGCGGCGGGACTCTGGAGGTCATGTGCCCGGCGTTCGTTGAGGGCCTTCGCTAGCATTTCTTGTATCTTTTGTATACATTCTTGAAATTGAATTTCCTTTACATGCATCCTTTCTTCTATTACTCGTACCGTGCATCCAATGTTCTTGTCTAATTAGCCGGACGCTTATAGATAGAAGCGTCCTCAGGAATCTTGCTTTCGGGCACCAAGCCTAACCCTCTAGTACGACCAGGGTGCTCTTTGTTACCCAGGGCGCGTGTTAGCTCGTCGTTCTCTCTTCTTGGTTGGAAGCAGCCCTGGGTAGCTTGGGCATGGGCATCTGCGATCTTCTTTGAAATTTCCTCTTCTTTCTCGCTTCTGAAGCTTAAGCTGCCATCATTCGACAGACTAGCTCCCCTCACAAGCATCCAGTACTTTGATCTTGGGGCCATCTCGGACGTCGCAGGAACAACTCCACTAAGAATTAGCTCTTCTTCCCTTGCATCCCACTTGGGTACTTTCTTCATGTAGCCACCGGTGCCTAGCGTATGGGGGTAAATGTTCTTGTCCGAGTTTGCTTTGTTCTTTTCACTAATAGCTTGGGCTTCATCAGACTTCTTATATTGCATGAATTCATCCCAAAATTGCCTCAACCTCGGGTACGTATCAAAGTTTGGCGTTTCATCCTTCTTCACATACTCCTTATTCAGCTTTGTCTTCCAATTCTTCCAGGAGTTTCCCATGATGGCTAGTGCACGTTTCTTCGCATGCTCCAACTGATCTTCAGGAAACTGAAACTTGGATGTTAAATCTGTCCACAATGCTTCCTTGATTTCATCGGGAACATACGACGGGCAAACGCCACGATGTGTCCATGATTTGTAGGTGATGGGCATGTTATATCTAGCTAGGACCCCCATCTCGTTCGGTATGGCCCAGCGGTGATCTTTGGTATAACCGGTTCACGATCGCATTAAGCTCCACGATCACCTTTCGTTCACCGTCCGCAACTTGTTAGGACCTCGGTGATGATCTTGCCTCTGTTCACGTGATGTCCGGCCTGCATTTTGACTATTTCATTACTCGTCTAATCGGTATCGTGAAGATTTGGTGCGAAATAATTACCGGGTATGTTTGTTGCCTCGGTTTCTTTGCGAGTTGAGGAAGCTTGTCGGGCTTTGTTCCGGGCTTTGGTTCAAATGCTCAGCGCTATCCGGCACTTGTTCCTGGTTAGCGGCCATGTGCACCTAATTTATCTAAAATTTAAAATTAACAAAGGCATGAGATGAATGTGATGGTATACGTATAAATTAGTCACGCGAAGTTGTGGACGAAATGGACTAATTATCGTACAATATTACACACATTTGGCCATTACTTTCTTAAATCTAGTGATATTATTTCCATACGAAACTACACTACTCGGTACATAATTAAACATAGGAATGGTGATATTACGCCTAGTTTCACGTTTAACTCATTTCACGCATGCATTGCACTAGTATAGAGAACAAAGCGACACATACAATATATAAGGTATTTATTACATGAATATAATAAATACAATGTATTGTTAAAACAACAAAAATCTCATTACATGAATATAACAAATACAATATAAGGTATTTATTACATGAATATAGTGTGAAGACTTCTACAAGATTCTTCATAACAAAACTTCACTAAACTGGAAATAGGAACATATTACATTTAATCGGAGAGCAACCAATTGATCACGAAAAATGTCAATGTATTACTAATTGTGCACACATTGCACA
Source organism: Otatea glauca (assembly GCA_036346275.1). NCBI lineage: Eukaryota > Viridiplantae > Streptophyta > Magnoliopsida > Poales > Poaceae > Otatea > Otatea glauca. The sequence goes on from CM070725.1 coordinate 33,751,450, forward strand.
AAAATGAAGATCGATTAAAAACTACAGTGCAGATTAAAAACTAATTAATTCAACAAGTTGAGTAAGTAATTGTTTATCTAAGTGTTATAGTTTAAGTAAAGCAAAGAACAAATTAAGTAGCATAAAGAAATGTGTTTAGGAGATAAATTATTATCTTTAACCAATTGTGAGATAAATTATTATCTTTAAGCAATTGACTATGAGCGTTTAGCGTAATTGAGAAGATATCTAAAGTAGCGTCATGAAAATCGTGATTCGGGAGAACTTGAGTAGATTCAAAACCGAATCCTTAACTAGAAATCATAATATCACCTTGATGGACCTAATTTGAACATTATGAAAAGTTTTCTAGTAATCGAATGCATGTCATGTTAACACAAACAAAAATTAAGATGTTTGGCTGCCAATGTAGAGCCTGTACATGTGTGTGGAGTACAATATATGTCTATAACATCACCTTACAAATATATGATGCAATTCAAACGTCGTCTACATTCTAATGATTTTCTGCAGTAAATTAATTGACATATTGGATCGGTTAATCACATTACCAAAGATCCATGTTAAGCAATATACGGCGATCACAACATTCACAATTAGTTATTTGCATTGCAGAACAAGCAAAAGTACACTACTCGGTACATAGGAGGGTCGGCGCGAGAAGCAGCACGGGCGTGGGCGAGGCTGAGGCGGTCTGGCACCGCGCGGTGGTGGGCCGGACGTCGAGGAGGGTCGGCGGTGGAGGCGTGGTGCGAAGGAGGAGGGCCGGGAGGAGGGTCGGGCGCGGAGGACTACTCTCGGAGGAGGCTGGGCGTCGAGGAGGCGGTGCGGTGGAGGCGCGGTGCGGAGGAGGGCCGGCGGAGGAGGGGCGCGCGGAGGACTAGTCGCGGAGGAGGGCGCCGCGGTGGAGGCGCGATGTGGAGGCTAGAGCACGAGTGTGGGAAAAAGCGAAGTGTGGGAAGAAGACCGCGCGCCGTTTATATAGAATAACAATCACTGCGGTTTATGAAAGAAATCGGTAGTGATATAACAATCCTTGCGGTTGAAATTAGAATGGCGATAATACCTCCACATCACTGCGGTTCTAATTAGATCCGCGGTGATGTGGAAATATTATGCCGGATTCGATTTCAGCCGCGATATCTAAAACATCACCGCCGGATTTTCTCATGAACGGCGGTGATGTGGGCGATGATACCACAACATCACTGCAGGTTTTTTCTCTAGAACCGACAGTGATGTGGGTGGGCCCCAAAAGTCAGTGGCTAAGTACTGATCTCTTTTTCCACAAAGGAGCTGTATCACGGGAACACAGGACTGAGTACTGCTGGCTCCCTTTCCATGGATAATTTTAATATCCTTTACGGCCGAGTATATCTCTTTGTCGTTGCGATGTTTTGGAGCTGAAGATGTCTCCTTTGTACCATCGAAACCTCTCTTGTAGTTGCGATATGGATGGTCCTTACGAAGGAACCTACGATGTCGCATGTAACACATTTTTCTGCAGTATTTCAGCCACCGGCTACCTGTATCACCCAAGCAATGGACGCATCCGTTGAATCCTTTAATAGTCTGGCCTAAAAGATTACCGAGAGCAGAGTAATCATTGATGGTTACGAACAACAACGCGTGTAGCATGAAGTACTCTCTTTTATACTCATCCCATAGCCATACACCGTCGTTCCACAATAACAGAAGATCTTCAACCAGTGGTTTTAGGTACACATTGATATCGTTGCCAGGTTGCCTTGACCCTTGGATCAGCAGCGGCATCATAATGTACTTTCGCTTCATACAAAGCCAAGGAGGAAGGTTGTAGATACATAAAGTCACCGGCCAAGTGCTATGACGACTGCTCATGTTGTCGAAAGGATTCATCCCATCCGTACTGAGCTCGAACCTTATATTCCTCACATCACATGCAAAGTGTTTCTTGTATTTTGTATCAATGTTCCTCCACTACGCAGAGTCAGCAGGGTGTCTGAGCATTCCATCCTTCTTACGCTCCTCAGCGTGCCATCGTAGTAATTGAGCATGCCTTTTGTTCGCAAACAGATGCTTCAGACGTGGGATTATAGGGAAATACTACAACACCTTGGTTGGGGGTCTTTTTTTCTTACGATGCACTTCGATGTCGGCATCACCGCGCTTATAACGAGATGCCTTGCAAACGGGACACGCATCTAATTTTACAAACTCATTGCGATACAATACGCAATCGTTTGGACATCGTGTATTTTACGTACTTCCGGTCCCAATAGGCGGACAATCGCTTGGCACGTGCGTGGTTGCCGGCAACACGTTTCCCTCTCCGGAGAACGTCTCGCAGAAACCTAACAACTCTGTGAAGCTCTTATCGGACCAACCATTGCTTGCCTTCAAGCTGCAGCGGCGTTAGCACAACATGCGACTTTTGAGGCCCTCCTTGCGGCCGGGTACAAAGGTGTTGTAGAGTCCTCTACCATCTGCTGGAACCACGAAAATCCCTTTCACTCGTGTGGTCCTCCTCCCCATCATGCAACATCCATTCTAGATCATCTTCATGGTTATCGGCGAGCGTATCATCTTGGGTGTCCACGAGCGTATCCTCGACCGCCGTGGAGTCGTTGTCTTCGTCATCATCATCAATCGGATGATCTTCACGTAAAATCTCATTTTCACCTTGCTCAGTCCAACAGGTATAGGCAGGCTTGAAACCCCTTCGAAGCAAGTGTGCACGGATCGCCTCAAGATTAGAAAACTTCTTCTCATTCTTGCAATCTACGCACGGGCAACAAATGTAGTCCGTCATCATAGTTGACTTGTACGCCGCAGCCACGCTCATAAAACTAGTCACACCGTTAAAGTACTCTCTATCGCGATGGTCCGCTTCATACATCCATCTTCGGTCCATCTGCAAATATTTATAACAAATAAAATCTCAGTAAATCAATAAGAGGTCACAAATTATTTTATTCATTTAATTTGTTACGTACTACTAATTAATCAAGAAATCCATTTCCAAATCTCACTATTAAAATCAATAAAGCAAGTTTCAATTATTAAAATTAGCAGACCAACTTCAAAAATTATGAAATTTTTTTGACAATTTTTTTTTGAGAAAGTTCCACAAATAATATAAAATTTAAAAATTAATTTTCAAGGTTTTATCACATTTTAAATTTTCTCTAAAATTCAAAACTTCCTCTTCTTAATAGGAAAATATTTTAAATAATTAGCTAAAAAGCATAAAAACTCATAAATACATAATTTATTATTTAAAACATAATTCAACAAAGAATACAAATACTTTTTCTAGACACATGATATCTAAATAGTTGCATACAACGACAATTAATCATGTAGTGTTGTCGTACTTAACATATTAAATGCAATCACTAATTTGGTCCTCGTAAAAACTTAAATTCAAGCTACATCTTAATCTCACTAATCACTGCACACATAAAAAGGTGGTGATTTCAAATCTAGTCTCTAAATTAGAGCTCTAATTGTGCTCATTATGCAATCGACAATTCTCACAGCCAACATCCATATAGAACATAATATCCAACAAAAACCAACTACAAATGAAATGTACATCAAGATACGAACCGTAGATCACGAATTAGAAATGAATTCCACCAAATTTGAGAGCAAAAATTCGCCCCTCTCTTTAATCCGAGCAAAACAGAGCTCCTCTCTGTTCTAGAGGTGAAGGGCAATCTGAAGGGTATTTATAGTGTCGAATTATCTTTGCGGTTCTTTTTCAAAACCTGGTAGTAAAATATCAGTGCCGGTTCAATAATATAATTCGGCAGTGATACTCTCTGCCGTTCCCGCGTGAAAATTTAGGGTAATTCTTATCACTGCCGGTTATTATTTACAAACCGGCAGTAATATATCACTGCCGGTTTTATAATACGAACCGGCAGTGATACTGCTCTCCTGTTCGCGCGGGAGAATTTAGGGTAATCTTATCACTGCCGGCTTTTATTTACAAACCGGCAATGATATATTACTGCCGGTTGGATAAAATGAACCGGCAGTGATATTGCTTCAATTCGAACGAGAAAAAACTATTGTGCCGGTTTGACTTGGAACCGACAGTGATAATACAATCACTGCCGGGTGGGCCTCACCCGGCACTGATGAGGCGTCGCGGATATACCCCTCTGTAGTAGTGTTAAGCCAATGCCAAATTGGAAGTTTTTTTGGAGAACAATGCCAAAAAGGAAGTTCATTGCTCATGTTTAACGATATGGCTTAATTAGCGCCCTCTTGACGAGACGCAATTGGATTATCTGCACAAGTTGTTTTTTTTATAAAGTTGATCTGATAAAGAAATATCATAGGAACAGTTTTCTCAAAGTAAAAAAAAAATAGAGAGTACTACCTCCAGTTAGGAATTTACTACATGGTGTAATTATAAGCCTGCAGTGCCTTGTCAAAAGTAACAGGGGCTACATATATCCATGAGTTTTTTTATTCTGAAAAATGAAGTTAGTTTATGGAAAAATAAGTACAAATTAGATCAAATCAGTGTGCTCTTAATACGATAAAGTATTGGATTTGGATGTTGAAGGAAGGAAGCACCAGATCGAAATTGTGACAGGACCACGCAAAAAAAATGTATTGATTGTTTTCAGACAGCAATGGTGTAACATCTTAATTAGTTCAAAATTTGCTTACACTACTACAAAAGAGGTTATATTAGACACGTCACCACTGACTGTTTTTTAAGAAAATCATCTGAGAAGATACTTGCGCACATCGCAGACGGTTTGTGGCCAAAACCGTTTGTGATGTTGAGGCATCACAGACGATTTTATAAACAAACCGTCTGAGATGATACAGCTAATATCTCATAAAACCGTCTGTGAATAGAGAAATATCACAGTCAGTTTTATTTACAAACCGTCTCTGATGATGAACTCTATAATTTAAATGAACGAACGGTTGAAGAAATAACATGTATTAATTTCACATATATATATAAGAACTAGCTAGCTTGCATGCATGCATCAATCACATATGTACAAAAATTTGGATCCCTAGCTAGCTACTAGCTACACCCTAGTCGGTCTCCTCGTCATCGATGGAGTTGTTAGCGTCGGAGTCATTGTCGGTGCGGCCGTCGGGGTCCTCGTTGGAACCCGCTTTGTTTGGGTCGTCCTCCAGCTCCCAGCCATCATGGTAGCCCTCTGATGAGTCGTAGCTATCGTCGTCGTCGGAGGAGATCAGTATTGGCGACGCCGGACGCTTCTTTCCGACGCTTGAGGCGACGGAGAAGCGTGCCGAGGTGGCGGCGGAGGGAAATCAGCGATAAGCGCGGCGGCGGATTCATGGATACGGCGCCGCAACCATTGTTGTAGGGGCCGAGGAGGCGACGTCGACGGTGGTGGTGGCGACGGAGGGGAAGTCGACGGTGGCGGTGGCGGTGGAGGCGGTGGGGTGGCAGAGCCAACAGAGGAGGACGGTGTGGAGTTGTTTGATGAGTTGCTCATGGCGATGATCTTTGAGGAATGCGATCGATCGAGTACATTATTGGACTCCAGCGGTACCATATATATAGCGCTCGGAAACGAAGTGACGGGAAGACGAGGCTTTGGGGAAGACGAGGCGCATTGGGATGAAACGAAGCGACGGGAAGTCTCTTCCTCGGAAGATGGACGGATTTGAGGAAGACGAGGCGCGGCCCTGTCTTGGGAAGAAGCACATCGCAAACGGTTTGTGGATAAGACTGTCTGTGATGACTTATCTCAGACGGTTTCATCTACAAACCATCTGTGAAGACATCAGAAATGGTTTGTGGATAAAACCGTCCGTGATGAGGGTAATAACACAGATGATTTTATCTACAAACCGTCTGCGATGATCTACCTTCATTAATACGAACAGAGAGCCTCGACCTCCTTTGTATATTTAGGGTTTCGTAGATATTTTTGTGGTGGCCACAATTGAGAGACGATCTGGTGAAAGAGACCCTATATTTGGAGGTGTAATTGTAGATCCTTGCTCTCTAGGTCATCTAAGGTTAGTAATTGCTTCAAAATAGCATTATATTTTAGATCTACGTACCTTGGTAAAAGATGAAAATGATGCTGGGTTCTACATCTAGGTGTAGATCCATTTGTTCTGTATTATGTAAAGTAGTAATGGTTGAAATTTGCAATATATGTAAGATCTACCTTGGTAAAGAGGGAAATGAAGCTGGTTAATTACTGGATCTACCTTTTGGTTGTATAGCTATATATCTATTCGTTATTTTTGGATGTTAGGAACTATATAAGTTAATCAGCAAGTTGAAATGTAGCCTACATGTAGCATATGTGCGCATGTTCACTCGTAGCATACTTAATTCATCCTTTAACACCTATTGTTACATATATAGCGTAGATGGACCGAAGCTGGATGTACACTAAGAACCGTGCGAGCGCCGAATACATTAATGGTGTCTCCGCTTTTAGAAGAGCTGCAGAGGAAGATATATTGAACAAGGAGGTGGAATTGATGCCTTGTCCATGCATTGACTGTGAGAATCTTAGGATGTTTCCAAACTCAGCGCAGATCGAAGCACACTTGATTTTACGAGGTTTCAAAAGGGGTATACATGTTGGACCAGTCACGGTGAAGAGCAAATTACGCAGGGACCAAGTAGTACTACCATCGTTGATGAAGACAACGATACTCTAGATATCGTCAACGACATCAATAATACTCTAGATGATATGGATTGTGCTTTTGATGAGGATAGGTTCCATGATGACAATCTTGATCACATGCTACGGGATGCCGAAGGGAGCCGTGATGAGAGGGAGTACGTAAAATTCCGAGGCTTGATGGACGACTCGGAGAAACCTTTGTTCCTAGGTTACAAGTCCAAATACACAAGGTTGTCATCTGTGCTGGAACTGCTGAAATTAAAGGCAAGCAACGGTTGGTCCGACAAGAGTTTCACGGCGCTGTTAGGTCTTTTAGCGGATATGCGTCCGGAGGGAAACGAGTTGCCGACAACCACCTACAAAACCAAAAAGGTTCTCTATCCCTTGGGAATGGAAGTAGAAAGAATAAATGCCTGTCCGAATGACTGTATCCTCTACCGCGAAGAGTACGCAAGCTTGCAAGTATGTCCGATGTGCAACGCATCCTGGTATAAGCATAAAGATAGATCGGATGATGATGATGAGTGCATGGAGTTGAACAAAGGACCTCCTGCTAAGGTGGCGTGGTATCTGCCTATAATTCCCTGTTTGAAGCGTTTGTTCGCGAACCCAAAAGAGGCAAAATTGCTTCGGTGGCAGTCGGATGAGCGTAAGAACGATGGAATGATTAGGCACCCTGCTGATTCCACACAGTGGATCAACATCGATAGGGGGTTTGAAGAATTCGCAGCGAATCCGAGAAACATCAAGTTCAGATTGAGCACGGATGGAATGAATCCTTTCGGCAACATGAGCAGCCGTCATAGCACTTGGCCAGTGAATCTTTGTGTGTACAACCTTCCTCCTTGGTTGTGTATGAAGCGAAAGTATATATTGATATCTATACTCATCCAAGACCCAAAGCAACCTGGAAACAATATTGATGTGTACCTAGCACCATTGGTGGAAGATCTGAACATTTTGTGGGCTCTTGGAGTGCAGGTATGGGATGCTCACAAACGAGAGTACTTCACTTTGCACTGCATGTTGTTCTGCACCATAAATGATTATCCTGCCCTTGCTAATCTATCGGGGCAGAGTACAAAAGGAGCCAAAGCATGTACTCACTACTTGGATGATACCGAGAGTGTGTGGCTGAATCACTCGTGCAAAACCGTGTACATGCGTCACCGTAGGTTCCTTCAGAGGAATCACCCAACCGCAAGATGAAGAAACAATTCGACGGTACGACCGAAGACGGTTTAGCTCCAATGTCTTTAAGCAGGACATACATTCATGATATGGTTAAGAACTTGGATGTTGCGTTTGGAAAGGGACGTAAATCGAGTACCCGTGATAAGAGCATGTGGAAGAAGCGATCAATATTTTGGGACCTACCTTATTGGGAGCACCTAGAAGTTCGGCACTACATCAACGTGATGCGAGAGAAGAATGTCTGTGATAGCTTGATTGGTCTCTTACTGAATATTAAGGGCAAAACAAAGGACGGTATGAACGCACGGCTTGACTTGGTCGATATGGGCATCAGACCTGAGTTAGCACCGAAGGAGACCAATAAAGGGCGAACATACTGTGAACCTGCTTGTTACACTCTGTCCAAGGCCGAGAGAACCGAACTGTGCCAGTGCTTGCATGGTGTGAAAGTTCCGTCCGGTTACTCGTCCAACTTGAAGAGAGTTGTTTGGATGCAAGATTTGAGTTTAACTGGCATGAAGTCCCATGATTGCCATGTGCTTATGATACAGATGCTCCCTATGGCAATTAGAAGTGTTTTATTGACCAAGGTCCGGGAGACAATTACAAGGCTGTGTTATTTCTTTAACACAATTGCTCAGAAGGTCATCGATCCCGAAGGACTAGATGCTCTGCAGGCTATGGTGGTAATGACTCTGTAATCTTGAGATGTATTTCCCTCCGTCGTTTTTTGATATCATGGTCCATCTCATTATTCACCTTGTGAGGGGTGATAAAGATGTGTGGGCCTGTGTTCCTATGTAGCATGTACCCATTCGAGAGGTACATGGGAGTTCTCAAGTCGTACGTACGGAATCGATCTCGACCGAAGGCTAGCATTATTGAAGGTTATGCAACCGAAGAGGTCGTTAAATTCTGCATGGACTACATGGCTCAGGTCAAACCAATAGGTGTGCCTCGATCCCACCATGAGGGGAGGCTCCAGGGCATCGGGACCATAGGAAGGAAAACAATCACGCCTGATCCAGTTGCATGCGCTCAAGCTCATTTCACAGTTTTGCAACACATGGCGGTTGTGGCCTCGTATATCGATGAGCACAAGAACTGGCTACGACAAGAGAATCCGACGCGGCGAATCTTGGATCATCGACAAAGATAACCTTCATCCAACAGATGGTTCAAGGAGCAACAACCCATCCTTTGGAAGCTCATCGGTGTCTGGCCGACATGGTTGGCAAAAGGGCCAGCATTTACGGTCGTAACATGGAAAGGATACGACTTAAATGGGTACACATTTTATACGAGAGATCAAGACATGAAGAGCACAAACCAGAACAGTGGTGTTCGCATTGATGCGCTGAATACCGTTGGATCAACGAGAAGCTCGTACTATGGGTTCATTGAAGAAATTTGGGAGCTCGACAACGTACTTTTCAAAATCCCCTTATTTCGGTGCCGTTGGGTTAACCTGCATCACGTGAAGGTTGATGTCGGGACACGAATATGCAAATCCGGACCCTCTATGTATTCAGCACTAGTCCAGGATCACGCTAGTGCACACAGTCTCAACATAGATGAAATATCACAATCATACACAGCGGAATAATAAATAAAGACTTCATCTATTAATATAGAACTATTGAACAACCTTAAGGTCAAACTTACACTTGTGAGGCCTTGGTGGCTTCAACTCAAAATAAATAAACAACAGCGGAATGAAGAACGTCGACGAATCCCATCAATATACCACAGGCAACTGACAAGGTTCAACTCCTAGATATTCGCCTCCTCGTGGAACTTCTCCTCCTTCGAAGTTGTAGTCTTCTCCTCAACTGATGATTTTGTGTTGCAAGGGGTGAGTACATAAAGCACTCAACAAGTTGTGCACAGAATGCAATTCTATGTAACTATATGTAGGGCTTATTCCAAAGGAAAAGGCTATTATGGCTATTTTGCAATAAGCAGCATTTATGAACAAATACAATGAATAGATTGTAAAGACTGTAAAACAAATAACAGCAATAGATAGATTCAGCATTTCTGAAGTAAACCAAGTTTCCAATCCTATGTCAAGTTCCAACCTTTCATGGCAATCCTGCCATCCCATTCCAAGTTTTCATTTCAAAAGTCTAACCCTTAACTGTAATTCCCGAGCTTTGCTCAATACCGTGAGCACGGCTATTCGAATAGGTTTACTCTCTGCAGAGGTTATGCACTTTACCCACACGACGTGATATCCTCTTTGTGCCTGGCCATTAGCACACTTCCTTTGGTGTGCCGGCAGAGAATTCACAACAAAGCCTTTCAGGAACCTCTACCTTAACCAAAGAACCTCTCCGGTGTTGCCTTCGCTATCACTCCTCTCACGCAGTGCCAGCCGAAGTATAGGACAGGCCAACACCGTTGGATGGGTACCAAGCCGCAGCACAGGTACGCTCCCCCGCATAGATACACTTCCGTGTACTGTCGCCCCGAGGTATCAGAGGAAAGATATCACAACCCTAATCAACTAGGTCTGTCCCATATCAGACATGTGGTCGCATGATTGACTCAGGTCAAAGGCTTGCAAGGTTAAGTCCTTAAGATGATCGAGGCAAGACTTCCACATACCCCCTGCCCATCGGGCCCACCTTGGCATTCTCGCCCCTTGCCACTTGCCCCAATCTAAAACATAACCACCCCAGTTGATTACCAAGCACCACGTGCCATCAGCAATTTAACCTCGTTGCGTGACATCCTCTCGCCACCGCAACTCAATCTCATCGTGTGACCACACATGACACACAAGTTCATAACATCGTTCCATATTCCATTAGTCAAGATTATTTATCAAAGACTAAAGTACATGTGATGGCGTGGCATGACTAAGCAACTAATACGGTCTAACCATCCCATGTTGATTATTATTACTAACCAACTATAATGAACCAATCTAGGGTGACAATATATCATGGTATACAAATGGCAAGGAAGGGTATAGAGCAATTGGGTATAATAGCTAAGTCCCAAATTTAATTGAAGACATTTGTACATGTCAAATAATATGCAATAAAGTAAAACAATATAGCAGTTTTTGTAATCGTAGGTTCAACATGATCAAAGCACAACTTTCCTGGCACTTGCTATAAACTGCTCTTTACTCTTTTTAATTGATCTTCGGCTTTCTCAACCTTTGGCTCTTCAATCGAATGCTTCGACTTCCTTGTCCTTCAGCTACTTTGGGTAACTTCTGGACAACACGTCTAACGACAAAGAAGTACAAATACAACAAAACTCAAAAGCAATTCAAATAAACTCCAATTTAATATTAGATTGGTACTAAACGGAAGGGATTGAATTTAGGAACTTAGATTTGATCGAAGATCGGATGAAAGAGAACAGGCTTTCAGAAGATTTATCGAGAAGGTTACGACTGATAATTAGGGAAAAACGGAGTATATTCGAGGATATCCTTGAGATTAATTAACTCGATTGGACAAATATTGACATATGGGCTCTTGATCTATAGATCGGGTCCATAAAGATATGTTAGTTCATGATGAACTAAGCGATGCTCAATGTTGACTTTTGTTGACTAAACAAATACGAGTCAAACAAAAGAAATATAGACTAATAGAATAGATATGACACGAGGATATGACATATGGCCAATGGTCTATCGACCAAGTCCACGAATGAATTCTAGGTTAATGGCGATTAGATTTTGAGGATAAGACAAGGGCGATGGAATCGACATTGATGCGATCCGATCGGGGTTGATCATACATCAAAGAAGAGACTTGGCGATAACGAGCGATGGCGATATGTAGTAAGACGGTACAAATATCTTACTACGGTGGACACAACGTGGAAAACCGCAATACGGCGGCGTGGCTCACGATGAACTCGATCCATCGAACCGGTCTTAAGTTAGGTTTTGGTCCGGCTGCGGATGATAGAAAGATAAAGCCAGACTCACAAGAAATGGGGTTAGATCACGATAGGACGATAGAAAGGATAATGACATCGCGCTACGCTCTTGCTGGAATGCGCATATGCGATGATAGCGAAGCGAGAGCAAAGCGTTAACGGCAGAACGTTAACGAAGAAACGTTAGCAGCGGAACGTTAACGATGGAACGTTAACGGCGGGAGGTAAATGACGGAACGTTAACGACGGAACGTTGACGGCGGGACGTTGACGACGGAACGTTAACGACGGAACGTTAACAGCGGGACATTAACGACGAATTGGACCAAGGGTTAAGTCCGAGTTTGAGCGAAACGATTCAAGGATGAATACACTTGGCATCGGGTAGGATGGTAGGGTTGGCTCTGCGATTAAAGGTTTCCAAAGATGGCGAACCGAAATGCGCACCGACACGAAGGACTAGGCCAAAAGACGTCGCGTAGATTCTATAACATGACTTTGACGGCAACCGGGGATCAATGAACTTCAACGGTGGGCAAAACAGGGGATAATGATTTTATGGACACAATGACATGGCCACGACAAACCAAAATGGTTGGCGGCACAAGACGACGCGCGGCGGTGGCAAAAAGGCGACAGTAACGAATATTAAAATTTTCGGTGGATGGAACAGCAGAGGGAAAGTGAGCACCACGTAGAACACGGCGACACGAACTCAACGGTATATTCGGATTTGGAAGCAACCCAACGGACAGATCACAAACTGCCGATGAACGGCTGCTAAAGCTAATAGATCAAACGGTCATAACTATTAAAATAATGGATGAAACCTAACCAAATTTGGTGGAGAGATATATCTGACTATATGGCACGAGATGACGCGGTTGGATATCAGAAAAACTCACCCAGAAGGCGAGGAACGCGATGCCAAGATCGGCCGGCGATGGCGGCGCACCGGAAGAGCTCGTCGACGTTGTAGGAGAAAAAGGGTCGCCGGCGGTGCTCTGTTTGGAATTTTCCAAAACTGATTCACAGGGGTGTTACAACCTTCATGGGGGTGCTCCACAAAAAATTTGAGGATGAACGGAGTTCGGGAACGCCCTGTAGAGCTCGCCGAAGTTCTTACCGGAGTTAGGGAAAAAGGCTTGCCGAGGGATCTCCGTTGCGATTCTGATGCTGATCTTTTAGTATGATGTGGGGAATGAGGAGAGGCGTCTAGGGTTCAATTTTCAGCTACAAAGGAGCAATGAATCAACGGGAAAAGCTCGCCGGAGTTGGGGAAAGAATCGGTTGCCGGAGGTGCTCCGATAGGTATTTTGAAAATCTGATTTTACTGGATGTAGAGGACAGCAAGAGGAAGCTCTGGTGAAAATTTCAGATCAAAATAAGATCGGGAGTGACCAGGAGAGCTCGCCGAAGTTATGCCTGAAAATCTGCCGGCATTACTGTAGCAGTTTCTGATTATTTAATCCGAAATATTAAATATCACCCATAAAATCGAAATAAATATCAATCAACCGTTTAAAAATCATATAAAAATCCGGAACGTGACCCACAGCCTTAGTAACACAAATAAAATATTATTACATAAAATAATAATTTTATTCGTGTACAGTAAATAGTTTTATATTGTTTTTAATACCTTCTTAATTTGGAAAATACTAAAACAACCCCAAAAATTCTAAGAAAATTCAGGGAGTTTAATTAGGATATTTTGAGATCAAATAAAATATTTTGGTACCACCAAATATTTTATTTTTATATCCACATATATTTTTATTTTGTTAAAGCTTTCGGAAAGGCTTTAGAAAATATATAATTTGACAAATGTAGGAAATTTCGCAGAAATTTCCTTAGGTTTATTTGTATTAAATAAGATAGTTTTAGCAAAACCAAATCTTTTATTTTGTCTCCAAACTATATTTTAATTGATGAGACTTTTGGAAAGATTTTGAAATCAGGATTTTAACAAATAATGGGAAAATTCACCGAAGTTCCTTGTGATATATTTTTTTAAAGAAAAAACTAATTCCAACTTAAATAGGGTTTTTTTTAGGAAATAGTTTTAAGTTTTTCTAAAAATAGGCAAAAGTCTTTTTCTTTTGAACTCTAGAGAAATCCAGAAAATAAAGAGGAGACAAATAAACTTGAGCAACCGATAAAAATAATAATTTAATTTTTTTATCCTATTTTTGAAATTAAAATTTGGGATGTTACAAACCTCCCCCCCTTAACAGAATCTCGTCCCCGAGATTTAGGCTGGCTATAGAATTGGTTCTGGGAGACTCGACCTTCGAAGCTTTCTGCACTTGCAGACAACTTCTCATGACGACGAAAGCAACTTGCTATTCTGCGGTCTTGGTCGGAGATTGAACATCATTCCTGTTGAGTTGGTTCTTGAGAATAGCTCTTGATCTGAGGAACTCAAGCTGATTGATAATTGCTTCTCTGCAATTCAACGTCTTGAACGATTCCTTGATCCTTGCAAATTCACTACCAATGACCTTGAGTAAGGGACATTGACGAAATGAATCGCAACTCTTAACATCATGGTGAGTCATGGAATTACGAAGATTTCAATTAGTTTTATCTTATTGGACTTGTCAAAAGCATGGATAAAATTACCACTCTGTTGATCTGTTGGTTTGATACTATCTTTGTCGGTTTGGTTCTCAAGTAGCGATCGGAAATTCTATATCGCTAGATATTCTTTCCATAACGAATTAATGCTTCAATTATCACTGAAGTAAAGGTACTGATCTTCAATATGCTAAATCAACAAATTTTGTCTCTACATCACATTACTGAGAATTCAGGCTCTATGGCCAACATACACATGAACGTTATCTGGTAAAGTGAATGCTCAAAGACATCAAATCCTTTATTGCCATTAATACTTTTGATTTTGAATTCTGGGTTAGATCGAGCATAACCGAATACCTTCTAATAATGACAAATCTTCTGGCAGACAAGCTCCACGCTAAATGGTACTGAATTGACCATTATAGCACACATATCACTTTCAAGTGAACCACCATTGCAGACAATATCTTCATTTACTATTAATGCTTTTATTTCAAACTTCTCATACCAACAAAACATTCATCTCTACTTTATTTCTTTTGCAAGGAAATCTTTAGATGGAATTCATTACTAATCTCCTCACTTTACAAATGAGTTATGACACTCGCTCAGGGTGAAATCGTTGATCTGAGCTTCCTTGATTGGCGTCGACATCGAGGTTTTGGTGTGGCGAGTTGAGATTGGCTTGAACCGGCATGATTGCTTTCTTCTGAGGGCAATTGTTGGCAAAATGTCCGGGCTTGCGGCAGGTATAACAGAGTTTATGGAAATTTTTCTTCCTTGGGCATTCGCTGACTGGGGTAGTGTCTTCGCTCAGACGTCTTTTCTTCAACTGGTTCTCTAGGCAAACTTCTCTTACAAGTGTCACCACTCACTCTTGGCGTTATGTACTTAATCAAGTAACCACGGAATAACCACGGTTGCAGAAAATAATTGTCTTCTCTGTGGACATCGGTTAGCATAATGACCTTCCTTCTGACAGTAGTAGCACACACGTTTGCATCGTTGTGCCTTGTTGGGTATAAATGTATGCTCATTATTGTTCTTCTCGTAATTCAGGGCTGGTTGCTTCAGAGGGCATTCTCTAGACCAATGACCTTGTTCATCACATAAGAAACATCTTTGTTGGCGATTGCCACTTACTACTTTCTTGATGAAGACACCAAGATCGAGGTCGCATCTTTAGTTTTTCAAGTGGCGTCTCCTGTACAACTGATATTACACCTCTTTTTGACAATTCTTGAGTAATTGCAACTCGAAGATTCTTTTGCTGACGCTGAGTCACTGCAGTAACTATTGGATCCAAGGGACATTGAGCTGGGCAATGATCTCGACCTTCACATAGGTAACATGTGATGTTGTTCATAGGGCACTCTCCGAAAGGATGACTTCCTTCACAACTGGAGCAATTGATCGCATGCTCATCAGCGGTATGGCCTATTTCTCCACAGTGAATGCATGCATGATCTTCTAACTTGTCAGGCTGACAACACTTCAAAGAACAACGTCTAGATCTTGAATCAGATGCAGAGGTAGCATTTTGATCTGAATCTATCATGATGACACCATCTTACGTCGAAGCAAAGGAATAGCGAAAAGCATCAACGAACTCATTCCGGTGATACTCTGCATATTTATCTCTGTATTGACGGTTGCAAAACTGATCCATCATTGGGGTTCTCATCGAGTTGATTTCCACTTCCATCGACTTTATTGGTTCCACTGCATCGCACCATCCGCTTGGTTGCTTCAAAGGGTTAGGGAAAAGGAAATAGCATAGATAAGGAATAATGATCCTAATCTGGGGAGATAGGTTTAACCCAACAACTTAAGCAAACAATATTAATAACTTGGTATGGTTGCTTATATAAGCCTAAGAGCTATGCAACACATACTGCACACTCAGCAATCAAGGAACAACCAAATCAACCTATACACACAAAACTACCGTCTATAAGGGCGACATTCTAGCTTAAGAAGACGTGGCTCCCACACATGAGTCTCAACTAGATACTCGAAGCACTGGGTCTTCTAGTTTCAGGAACACTGCGTCGATCCTCCCTTCCTTGAGCTTGACGATTCCTGTCTTCACGATCTTAAGGTTCAGCAACGAGACACCCAGTACTTTCTCCTTAAGTGGGAGACATCGTTAACTACTTAGAACAACGCAGGTAAGATTTTTATTTAAACCAGTGAGGAAAGATGAATAATTTTTTTAGCAAAAGGGGAAAGAATGGAAGAATAAGATAAGTCAAGAACTTATTATTCTTTCAAGTTAAATTTTCACTTTTAGAAAATACTTTTGAAGCTCCTAAGGAACGGCCAAACTATCTAGGGTCAAGACCTACAGTCAGTATGGCTCTGATACCACCTCTGTCGGGACACGAATATGCAAATCCGGACCCTCTGTATATTGGCACTAGTCCAGATCACGCTAGTGCACACAGTCTCAACATAGATGAAATATCACAATCATACACAATGGAATAATAAATAAAGACTTCATCTATTAATATAGAACTATTGAACAACCTTAAGGTCAAACTTACACTTGTGAGGCCTTGGTGGCTTCAACTCAAAATAAATAAACAACAATGGAATGAAGAACGCCGATTGAATCCCATCAATATACCACAGGCAAGCGACAAGGTTCAACTCCTAGATATTCGCCTCCTCGTGGAACTTCTCCTCCTTGAAGTTGTAGTCTTCTCCTCAATCGATGATTTTGTGTTGCAAGGGGTGAGTACATAAAGCACTCAACAAGTTGTGCATGTAATGCAATTCTATGTAACTATATGTAGGGCTTATTCCAAAGGAAAAGGCTATTATGGCTATTTTGCAATAAGCGACATTTATGAACAAATACAATGAATAGATTATAAAGGCGTAAAACAAATAACAGACAATAGATAGATTCAACATTTCAAGTAAACCAAGTTTCCAATCCTATGTCAAGTTCCAACCTTTCATGGCAATCCCGCCATCCCATTCCAAGTTTTCATTTCAAAAGTCTAACCCTTAATCAGTAATTCCGAGCTTTGCTCAATACCGTGAGCACGGCTATTGAATAGGTTTACTCTCGGAGGTTATGCACTTTACCCACACGACGTGATATCCTCTTTGTGCACGGCCATTAGCACACTTCCTTTGGTGTCCGCAGAGAATTCACAACAAAGCCTTTCAGAACCTCTACCTTAACCAAAGAACCTCTCGGTGTTGCCTTCGCTATCACTCCTCTCACGATGCAGTAGAAGTATAGGACAGGCCAACACCGTTGGATGGGTACCAAGCCGCAAAGACAGTACGCCCCGCATGAGATACACTTCGTGTCTTCGTCGCCCGAGGTATCGGAGGAAAGATATCGAACCCTAATCAACTAGGTGCATCCCATATCGGACATATGGTCGCATGATTGACTCGGGTCAAAGGCTTGCAAGGTTAAGTCCTTAAGATGATCGAGGCAAGACTTCCACATACCCCGCCCATCGGGCCCACCTTGGCATTCTCGCCTTGCCACTTGCCCCAATCTAAAACATAACCACCCCGGTTGATTACCAAGCAC
The DNA here is from genome assembly GCA_036346275.1 of Otatea glauca. Lineage (NCBI taxonomy): Eukaryota > Viridiplantae > Streptophyta > Magnoliopsida > Poales > Poaceae > Otatea > Otatea glauca. The sequence goes on from CM070725.1 coordinate 33,769,339, forward strand.
CACGTGCCATCGACAATTTAACCTCGTTGCGTGACATCCTCTCGCCACCGCAACTCAATCTCATCGTGTGACCACACATGACACACAAGTTCATAACATCGTTCCATATTCCATTAGTCAAGATTATTTATCAAAGACTAAAGTACATGTGATGGCGTGGCATGACTAAGCAACTAATACGGTCTAACCATCCCATGTTGATTATTATTACTAACCAACTATAATGAACCAATCTAGGGTGACAATATATCATGGTATACAAATGGCAAGGTAGGGTAAAGAGCAATTGGGTATAATAGCTAAGTCCCAAATTTAATTAAAGATATTTGTACATGTCAAATAATATGCAATAAAGTAAAACAATATAGCAGTTTTTGTAATCGTAGGTTCAACATGATCAAAGCACAACTTGCCTGGCACTTGCTATAAACTGCTCTTTACTCTTTTTAATTGATCTTCGGCTTTCTCAACCTTTGGCTCTTCAATCGAATGCTTCGACTTCCTTGTCCTTCAGCTACTTTGGGTAACTTCTGGACAACACGTCTAACGACAAAGAAGCACAAATACAACAAAACTCAAAAGCAATTCAAATAAACTCCAATTTAATATTAGATTGGTACTAAACGGAAGGGATTGAATTTAGGAACTTAGATTTGATCGAAGATCGGATGAAAGAGAACGAGCTTTGTAAGATTTATCGAGAAGGTTACGACTGATAATTAGGGAAAAACGGAGTATATTCCAGGGGATATCCTTCGAGATTAATTAACTCGATTGGACAAATATTGACATATGGGCTCTTGATCTATAGATCGGGTCCATAAAGATATGTTAGTTCATGATGAACTAAACTGATGCTCAATGTTGACTTTTGTTGACTAAACAAATACACAGTCAAACAAAAGAAATATAGACTAATAGAATAGATATGACACCAGGATATGACATATGGCCAATGGTCTATCGACCAAGTCCACGAATGAATTCAGGTTAATGGCGATTAGATTTTCGAGGATAAGACAAGGGCGATGGAATCGACATTGATGCGATCCGATCCGGGGTTGATCATACATCAAAGAAGAGACTTGGCGATAACAGGCGATGACGATATGTAGTAAGACGGTACAAATATCTTACTACGGTGGACACAACGTGGAAAACCGCAATCTGGCGTAGCGGCTCACGATGAACTCATCCATCGAACCGGTCTTAAGTTAGGTTTTGGTGCGGCTGCGGATGATAGAAAGATAAAGCCGGACTCACAAGAAATGGGGTTAGATCACGATAGGACGATAGAAAGGATAATGACATCGCGCCACGCTCTTGCCGGAATGCGCATATGCGATGATAGCGGCGAGAGCAAAGCGTTAACGGCGAGCGTTAACGAAGAAAGCGTTAGCGGCGGGCGTTAACGATGGAACGTTAGCGGCGGGAGGTAAGCGGCGGGCGTTAACGATGGGCGTTAACGGCGGGCGTTAACGGCGGGGCGTTGACGGCGGGGCGTTGATTTACGGGCGTTAACGCACGGAACGTTAACGGCATTTAATTGGACCAAGGGTTAAGTCCGGGTTTGGCGAAGCGATTCAAGGATGAATACACTTGGCATAGGGTAGGATGGTAGGGTTGGCTCTGCGATTAAAGGTTTCCAAAGATGGCGAACGAAATGCGCACCGACACGAAGGACTAGGCCAAAAGACGTCGCGTAGATTCTATAACATGGCTTTGACGGCAACCGGGATCAATGAACTTCAGCGGTGGGCAAAACAGGGATAATGATTTTATGGACACAATGACATGGCCACGACAAACCAAAATGGTTGGCGGCACAAGGACGCCTTGGCGGTGGCAAAAGGCGGCGATGCGAATATTAAAATTTTCGGTGGATGGAACAGCAGAGGAAAGTGAGCACCACGAGAACGCGCGACACGAACTCAACGGTATATCCGGATTTGGAAGCAACCCAACGGACAGATCACAAACTGCCGATGAACGGCTGCTAAAGCTAATAGATCAAACGGTCATAACTATTAAAATAATGGATGAAACCTAACCAAATTTGGTGGAGAGATATATCTGACTATATGGCACGAGATGACGCGGTTGGATATCAGAAAAACTCACCCAGAAGGCGAGGAACGCGATGCCAAGATCGGCCGGCGATGGCGGCGCACCGGAAGAGCTCGTCGACGTTGTAGGAGAAAAAGGGTCGCCGGCGGTGTTTTGTTTGGGATTTTCCAAAACTAATTCACAGGGGTGTTGCAACCTTCATGGGGGTGCTCCACAAAAAATTTGAGGATGAACGGAGTTCGGGAGCGCCCTGTAGAGCTCGCCGAAGTTCTTACCGGAGTTAGGGAAAAAGGCTTGCCGAGGGATCTCCGTTGCGATTCTGATGCTGATCTTTTTGTATGATGTGGGGAATGAGGAGAGGCGTCTAGGGTTAAATTTTCAGCTACAAAGGAGCAATGGATCAACGGGAAAAGCTCGCCGGAGTTGGGGAAAGAATCTGTTGCCGGAGGTGCTCCGATAGGTATTTTGAAAATCTGATTTTACTGGATGTAGAGGACAGCAAGAGGAAGCTCTGGTGAAAATTTCAGATCAAAATAAGATCGGGAGTGACCAGGAGAGCTCGCCGAAATTATGCCTGAATTTTGCCGGAATTACTGTAGCAGTTTCTGATTATTTAATCCGAAATATTAAATATCACCCATAAAATCGAAATAAATATCAATCAAGCGTTTAAAAATCATAGAAAAATCTGGAACGTGACCCACAGCCTTAGTAACACAAATAAAATATTATTACATAAAATAATAATTTTATTCGTGTACAGTAAATAGTTTTATATTGTTTTTAATACCTTCTTAATTTGGAAAATACTAAAACAACCCCAAAAATTTTAAGAAAATTCAGGGAGTTTAATTAGGACATTTTGAGATCGAATAAAATATTTTGGTACCACCAAATATTTTATTTTTATATCCACATATATTTTTATTTTGTTAAAGCTTTCGGAAAGGCTTTAGAAAATATATAATTTGACAAATGTAGGAAATTTCGCAGAAATTTCCTTAGGTTTATTTATATTAAATAAGATAGTTTTAGCAAAACCAAATCTTTTATTTTGTCTCCAAACTATATTTTAATTGATGAGACTTTTGGAAAGATTTTGAAATCAGGATTTTAACAAATAATGGGAAAATTCACCGAAGTTCCTTGTGATATATTTTTTTAAAGAAAAAAACTAATTCCAACTTAAATAGGGTTTTTTTTAGGAAATAGTTTTAAGTTTTTCTAAAAATAGGCAAAAGTCTTTTTCTTTTGAACTCTAGAGAAATCCAGAAAATAAAGAGGAGACAAATAAACTTGAGCAACCGATAAAAATAATAATTTAATTTTTTTATCCTATTTTTGAAATGAAAATTTGGGATGTTACAGTTGACAAGTACGGAGCAACAATTGTGGAGCTCGAACGTGTTGGATACCAAGACGAACCATTTGTTCTCGCTAACCAAGTTGTTCAAGTCTTCTACGTAACCGACCCGTCCAACAAGCAGCGCCACGTTGTTCTTCAGGGAAATGGAGGATTGTCGGAGTCGACAATGTGGTACATGAAGAAGAATACAATCAGTTTGACGAGTTGCCTCCTATTGGTACCGGCGTCACAACCCAAGAAGACCAACCTGAGGAAGCCAGCTACAAACGTGTTGATCATCGCGAAGGGCTAATTTTTGCACAAAAGAATAAGCAAGTGGAGTTGTCATGAGATGTATTGATTAAAACTAAATAGATGTATGTATTATATTAAATGAGATGTATGTATTATAATTAAATTAAGGAAAAAATAGCTCATCCCAGACGGTTGTGGGATTGAACCGTCTGGGATAAATTCATCCCAGCCGGTTCAAAGCTAGAACCGTTTGGGATGACCATTTTTCTCGGACGGTTCAATCCCAGAACCGTCTGGGATGGCCCTGCCACACCCTGCTTATGGCCCTTGCTGCGCGCGCAGCGCTATGCCCTTTGCCGCGCTAAGTCCCAAATTACCTCAGTTTGCAAGTTGAAAACCTAGCTAGCCTCTCCTCACTCGGCGGCGCCCTCCTCCCTCCCCATGCCCTCCCCCTTGGCCATGCCTCCCCCCTCGGTGGTGCAGCCTCCTCCCTCCCCCGTTACCTCCCACTCGGCGGCGCACTCGCCACTTGGTGGCGATTCGACCCTACTGCGCCCTACCCCTCTCGGCGGCCTCCTCCCTCCCCCATGCCCTCCCCCTCGGCGGTGCTGGTTGAGGCTCACCACTACACTCCCCCGTGCCCTCCTCCCTCCCTCGTGCTGTTCCGATTGTGAGTATACTTCACTTTGCTAGCTGTGGGTTTGAGATTGCTCTATGATGATACTAGGGTATATAATGAAAGTCTGAATATGTTTTGCTTATTTGTGATTATTGTCTATAATCTACTAGTCATTTGCTTGTTCGGTTAGCTTGCTGATTGGTTCACTGATTCGGTTGGTATGTCATTCGTATACTAATCTGGATACATGCTGTTCTGAATTTAATTTGTCATTTAGGACTTTAATAAAAGTGAATCTTGTTGTCAATTCTTATTGTGTATGTTAAGGTGATAAGGGTTTAAGGCCTTATTGACTCAATGAATTGTTTAGCTTCTCTTATAATTCATTTAAACTTACCTACTCTTAATTGATAGTTTAGCTTCTCTTAACTTACCTACTCTTAATTGAAATTTGCTTCTCTTAACTTACCTACTCTTAACGTTGCATCGTACAAGATGGCATCCCCTCAATCCTCGCCGCCAAATGGATCTGATGACGCGCCCAACGTGGAAGGAAAGAGGCACGGTCCAAGAGGGCTTAGTAAAAGGCTGTGAAACCCCGTTCAGATGAACAGGAACATCCATGTGATTACTGTGCTATTCCCTGGATCAGTAGCTAGCACTCACATGTTTACAACATTCATATCATAACCATACTCGCAAGCAACCAGAAAGACTTACATAACTGAATTAATTATACAGAGTTCAGTACAAATTTAAAACATTTAACTGCGGAAACCAAAAGAGCTGAATAACTCCAAACAGCCTTGCAGTTGCCCACTAAACCCTCAGGCAACTGACTAGGCAACCTAGAAAAGACTATCGTCGAAACCCCCGAGACCTGCCTGGAAAAGAACGTCGCCTGGTAGATCGCAGTCTTCTTCCTCTGAGACAGCAGATGCAAGGTTGAGTACATTGGTACTCAGCAAGTCTTATAGTGGTTCATAGATGCAAATAAATAATTATGCAGGATGAACAATAGACAGGCTACGGTTATTTTGCAATTGCATAAAAACATTAAAATGTATAAGCATATTAGATTGAAACATTGCATTTTAATAAAAGCAATTGGAATACAATATGATAAGCAATTAATCCAGATTTTCAACCCAGTCTACCCGACTGCATATGACCCCAGTGTCGATCCTTTGACACAAAAGTTGGTTATGAAACGGTTTCCAAAACCACAACCCATTTTAAAAAGCACCAAGAGACACTAGCATGGAATAACGTCACCAAGTGCCCTTGACCGCGGGCGCAGCTAATCGATTAGATTTACACTCTACAGAGGTGTACAACTTTACCCACAAGGAATGATCAACCTCTTTTGCCAGGCCAATTAACACACTTCCTTTGGTGTGTCGGCAAGGAGATCATACAGAGTCGTTACATTATCTAGACGTGGCTTTACACCAGCCTAGGACGTTAACCCTCACCCTGAAGACAGAGACACTCACCCAAGCCGTGGATCCACATTTATCACACACAACACCACGTCTCTGTCCAGGGCAAGGCGTACACCATTGCATTGGTATGTAGAAACCCCTACAGACAGACCTGACCGGAATGTCTGTGCAATCTCCCGCCTTCCATAGATGCAAAGCCACACCTAAACAACTTAATAGGCTAAGACCCGCCCATACAAGCCCTCGTGGTTGTACGAAAAACATGAATTCACCGTCCCATCGCTCGGTCCTTAATCCGACACGGGCGATACTCCACCCTAGCTACGTACATGTCCTTTTGCACAACCGGCTAGCGCCAATAATCACCCACGTCAAACCATAGTTTTGTTTGAGGGTTTTTAGCAAATTATCACCAACCAATTCCCAAAAAGATCATATACTGGTTGAAAAGACTGAAAAATACCAACGAGAAGCTTAAGCAGAAATATTATGCTAGCGATTATACCCAACCATGACATTAAGTATATCTAGTTCAAACTAGGGTTTACAAGGTTCACATATCCGTACAGATTGAGACAAACCATAATTTACAGGATTAACTACAGTTCTAACCCAAATTAGCACTTTTATGGAGAATTATCTGGATGCACTGTACATAAGCAAAAGCAACATAAGGTAGGTGAATTATCGGGCTCAATATGTTCAAGGGGTTGCTTGCCTTGCAGCTCACTATCAGGAATATAGTCTGGATCTGCGGAACCGTCTTCTTCTTCTTCGACGACGTCGGCGTCTACTCGTCGAGAAAATGAAGAACAAAAGAACATTAGCAAACTCCAAATGGCAAAAAGAAAACAGGCAGACAACAAATAAACACAAGTTCAAACCAAACAGGAGGTTGCTTTTTACGAATAATTTGGTTTCACCTAGCTCTTTGCGCTTATCCTCTAGGATCAAAGCCTTATTTACAGCTCTGAAAATCGGGAAATTGTGGGTAATCAGCCCCACATAGTTCTGAGTTGATCCTTCATGAAACGAGATCATTCGCTTTATCCGTCGCTCGTCTTGAGGGGCATAGCGAGCTAAGCGAGTAAATTTGTTCGGTATTGACCCTTTGGTTGGCCTCCTTGCTTCAAAGCTCGAACTCCTTCTTAAGATCCATCATTCCCTGCAGGACATGATAATCTGGGAAAGCATTAGTGAACTCCTCGAGTTATCTCTTGCGGGCTCCATGGCGCACGATAATTCTCCCACCATTCTCGGCGGTTCCTTCAAGTTGATGAGGCGTAGAGCACCTTCTCATTGCCCTCACTGCGAGTGATGTGCAGCTTCTTCTCAATGGTCCTAAGCCAATCATCGGCTTCCAAAGGGTTCACGTTTCGGAAAGTTGGTGGCCTAGTCCTCATAAAATCCGATAGCTTGGACATAGGTCGAGGTCCACCATGATTGTTCGAGTTGCGGGATGTTGTGGTTCTTCTTTGCATTGGTCATCACTTGCATCTGGCCGCATCATTATCTGCATCGCTTAGATCATCTTTGCAAGGAATGCTCCAGATTCTGCATGTCCATTGGCGGTGGTTGAGTTTGCCTCCATCATTGGGATTGTCATTTGGACGCATCCCTTCACTTCAAGCACCGTTGTTTCTCAGTATTCACCATCGATAATTGCCTCTTAGGTTAGGAAAGGTAGATGTAGCATAGATGAGAAGTAAGAATTTCTAAAGCGGGAGATATGTTATACCCAAACTGAACAATTCTTTATTTAACTTGGTATGGTGCTTATTTAAGCCTACAAGCTTTGCAACACATCTCGCACACTCGGCAATACAAAGAAGCAAACTAAACACGAACCTTAACGTCAACTAGAAAGGTAAAGGCTAACTTAAAGACGCGACTCACACTCGAGTCTCAACACGGCTCCAAGGTCGACACTCACTCATCCGACCACCTGTTGAGGCCGATCCGGCGATACACCGGCGGGTGGCGGCATCGAGCAAACCTATCCTCGATGACCTAATCTGGGTCCTCTGCAACAGCGGGTCACGTCCCCTCGCTCCCACTCTCGCTCTGGATCCTCCTCGGACTCCTCGGTGGCTCCTGAACTCCCACGAGTCACGCGCTCGGCTCGTCCTCAAGCGCCTCAGGGGGCTCTCCCGGCTCGGTGATCATCCGATGGTCAAGCACGGGTCACCTCGAGTTCTGCTCGCTACTCTGAGTGCCTCGTACACAGTCTCGGCTCTGGTAGTCTCTCTCATATGATCCTCCCAGGCAAGGGCGAACTCGCAAGGTGCGTCATTGTAGCACACTCGCTCCCCGATCCGTCGTCTTGGCATGCTTGAGCGTCTGGGTGAAGTCGGAACACCGAGTCGTGAAGCTCGCCGGCGTAGTCGCGGCGGACACGGCGAAGAGCAAGTCGGCGACCTCTGAATTGCAACCTCGCACGAGAATCTTCGCGGAGATGTTGATTGGCTGCTAGCTTCCTCGTTCTCCGGCGTAGATGATCAACTTGCAAATAAATCCTCGGTGTACACCATTCAACGACCGGTGCCTCCTCGGTAAAGTGGACGATAAAACCTCAAGCGTCAAGTACTCCCACGGCTCCATGGCGAGCCGGTATCTCCTCAAAGGTCGAACGATCGGCATCACCTTCACAAGAACTTGAATAAGTTCTCCACCGAAGCGGCAAGTAAAGCGGGTAAATTTAGCAAAGGCGAAGTAGAGAATGAGATGAGTCGAGAGGGTTTTATTAGTCAAGCTTAGATTTTCTTTTTAGAAAATAATTTTGGACACCTCAAGACACCTCCAAACTATCTAGGCCAAGACCTCACGATCGGTATGCTCGATACCACCTCTGTAAGGACCGAATCCACCGATTCAACCCACCATGTTTCTTGCACTATTCCGGGATCAACGCTAGTGCACACGACTTAACATTGGTACATATCACATCATACACAGCGATAATAGAATAATAGTTCATTTATTGATATAGCTAAATGTATGATCTTATGACCAACTTACATTATTAAAGCCACGCAGGCAAGACTGAGAATATAAGCTAATAATTAAGCAAATGGAAGTAGAAGCGTAGATAGCTCATCACCACCATGCAACCGACAAGGCTCGGACCCTAATGACTCGTGTCTTCTTGGACTTCATCTTCCAACACAGTGTAGATTCTTCAACTGTTGATTATTGTTTGTTTGGCAAGGGTGAGTACTTAAAGCACTCAACAAGTTGTGCATGAGAATGCGATTCTATTTATCTATATGTAAGGCTTATTCCAAAGGATAAGCTATCATGGCTATTTTGCAATAAGCGACATTTATGAACAAATACAATAATAGATTGTAAAGAATGTAAAACGAATAGCAATAATAAATAAATTCAGATTTCTCAAGTAAACCAAGTTTCCAATCCTAAATCAAGTTCCATCTTCCATATGGCAATCCCGCCATCCCAACCAAGTTGTCCAATTTATTAAACTAACCCTTAATCAGTAATTCCGAGCATTGCTCAATACATGAAAGCACGGCTATCCGAATAGTTTCACACTCTGCAGAGGTTATGCACTTTACCCACATGATACAACCAAACACCACAAAGGCGAGAGATTATAACAAAGCCTTTACAATGCTCTATCTTAACCCGATACTACCCGCTAAGGTTTCAACAACTGGCGGTCTCAGAACCACATCGAGGCCCCCTCTTGCGCCATGTGAATTACACCTGACCCGGAACTCACACCGACCACGATAGTATCAAAATTAAGACGTTGCAAATTACTTCACTAGGGTGGCCCATACGGACATGTGGTTGCATGATTGACTCAGTCAAAGGCTTGCAAGGTTAAGTCCTTAGTGTGATCAAGGCAAGACATCCACATACCATCGCCCATCGGGCCCACCTTGGCCTCTCAGTATATCTAGTTCAAACTAGGGTTTACAAGGTTCACATATCCGCATGATTGAGACAAACCATAATTTACAGGATTAACTACAGTTCTAACCCAAATTAGCACTTTTATGGAGAATTATCTGGATGCACTGTACATAAGCAAAAGCAACATAAGGTAGGTGAATTATCGGGCTCAATATGTTCAAGGGGTTGCTTGCCTTGCAGCTCACTATCAGGAATATAGTCTGGATCTGCGGAACCGTCTTCTTCTTCTTCGACGACGTCGGCGTCTACTCGTCGAGAAAATGAAGAACAAAAGAACATTAGCAAACTCCAAATGGCAAAAAGAAAACAGGCAGACAACAAATAAACACAAGTTCAAACCAAACAGGAGGTTGCTTTTTACGAATAATTTGAATTCATACATCGAATTATAGATGCTAAAATTATTTGACTTAAGAAGATTGTTCATTAGCTTCTTTGGAAGAAAGCAAGAAAGAGCAGCACTAGAAACAGAGCTCTTACCTTCTTCAAAAATTTCAAGAAATGAGCACTCAAAACTATGCTATTTAGGGTTATACATCCATTAAGATTTAAGTGCATCATCTAACAAAATTAGAGTTTTAATCTTGCAATAGCTAAAGCACACTTTGGTTATCAATTCTAATGATTTCTCTTAATTTTTAAGGTTTATACAAGGCTTGAAAACCATTGCTCAAAAGGCTTAGTTGAACTCTGGACTTAGGCTACAAAATTGGCTAAGGAAAACAGACTTAAGCAATATCACTTAAGGTTGTTACCCTTATGAAAACTAAGTAAAGCACAGCTCTTAAATAAGATATTTTTCTGGAATCTAGCAGGAAAAACTTCAGTGATCATTTCTACATTATTCTTTCTAAAATATCGCTTGGATAAGCTACTTCACACATGGTTGAAAATGCCTAATTGTTTCAAACACTCAGCAAAACATAAAAAGTAGGCTCATTCTACTAACTTGTTTTGTATTCAAACCTTAGCAAAATGTCATTATCTTTCCAAAACCTATTAGTATATACTATGTGGAGTGTTTCTATACTATTTTTACATTCTTTCACATTTATGTAATCTATTTTATCAAATGTTGAAAAGGTCTATATGAACACAACAACTGCCTTATTGCCAATTCAACTTGCACATTCATTTACTACTAGACTACTTATCAACTGTAAGTTCAAGCTCTATTAGTTTTGGTGATTGGTTTAATATTAATGTTTAATCATTATTTAATGACAAATCTAATCATTATGAGAATAACATGTTTAATTGAGCCTTATTCTTATTAGTCTCATATTTGGATGGAAAATGAAAAACCTAAGGTATGCACTTGTATTCACTCTATTGACTTAATGCATAATTAGGATTCAAGTTAAAGTATGAACTCTTCCATTGCTTTAGTCCAAACATGTGCATTATGTTTCTAATTCACATACTACATGAATGCACACATCTAGGGGGAGTTTATAATTTAACTTGTTGTTTCAATAGTATTGATCCATGTCTTATTGCTAAATAACATATAAAGGATCAAAACTTTGAAACAATCATTTAAGTATATGAAACTTGTGTAGTTATATATATACTCATATCAATTTAAATGAGTTTAAATTGAGTTCGATTGTCTTTCAATCAATCAAAGAACATTTCATCATGTGTTGATGGTGTCTCTTTGTTGATTAAAGACAAGCGGAAAGTTCTTGAGTATAATGAAGCATTAGTTTCATCAAAGTACTCAAGACACAATTAATCATTCAAATTGATTAGGGTTGTGGTCAATCGATCTTAGAGGCATCCATTATGTGTTAATGGAGTGCGGTGATGATTGAGACAACCGTGTTTGTTGGACTAACGTCTTCCATGAGTTGTGAAGTAGGTTGAGTCCAAGAAAATGAAGAATCGGGAAGAAGAGGAAGTCATCATGTGTTGATGAGCTTCAAGAGGTGATCCCGAAGTAAATAGAAGAGCTAGAAAGTTCATCATGTGTTGATAACCAAGAAGAAGAAGATGTGATCCTAGAAAGAAGATGATTGGAAATCATAAAAGCTCCAAGTGGATCGCTAGAGGCAAAGGTATAACTAGTTAGGGCTAAGGATGTGTTCCTAGTCTTTCATCGGTCTCGGTGTTTGGTTGGGAGACCGGGTTGCTAGTTAGGTTGCCGTACTATTAAGAGGGGTTGAGTCTTTTAGCTTGAGCTTCATCATATGTTGATGAACTCAATCCGGTTCACTCTAGCTCACTCTCTTGTTTGGTGTTTGCATGAAGCTAACCATTTGGCATGTGTTGCAAATGGGTGAAGCTTGTGCATTGGATTTTGTATGAACTAAGTATTTGCATGTGTTGCAAATAAGGGTGCTCATACTTGCATCTTAATTGAATCTTATTTGATTTGGTTTAAAGTGGTTGCATGGAGCTAGAGATTTGCATGTGTTGCAAATAGAGAGCTCATGCACTTGAATTTGTTGTGGTTGTTTGCATGGTGCTAGAGATTTGCATGTGTTGCAAATAGAGAGCTCATGCTTTGGTGTTTTAGCTTGTGATTG